>JALGBA010000078.1:0-682163 GCA_023970755.1 Azemiops feae | reverse complement strand
GCTTCAGAACAATAAGGGCTAGAAACTTGCTTTTCTTTAAAAAAAAAAAAAGTGATTATGTCCTCAGCAGAACTATGGTGTGACTTTGAAATGCTTGAGGCTCCTGCTACCATATTTTTTTTTAACTGCAATCCAAATTAGACAGGTTAAGCATGTACGTGTAAATTTTTAGATTTATCATTTCCCATTCTGTTCAATGATTTTCTTTGATACCAAAACATCTTCCTGAATAGAGACGTGTGCATGTCCGTGTAAAACAGAGATGAAATGGACCAATGCGTTAACAATATTTTCAGCTCCAGGCAAATATGCTGTTAAAAGTTTACTTGGGCATTTTAATTTGTGGTAGGCTTTTTAACTGTTAGGACTTTGGATTGTTTCCAGAAATATTCAAGCCTCTATCAAATATTATAGCAAAGATCAACACAAAGAGTTTCTTAGCTAACTGTCAGGAGGTAGCTTTGTCTTAAAATGACTATTAAAGTTATTATCTTTTGCACTGAAGTAGCAATATTTCCTCCTCAGAATTCCTTGCCTTGGTATTAAGCCATCTTTCCTAGCAAAATTGATGAGAAAGGGCTCTCCCCTCCCGCCAACAATTGACCTTCAATGATGGCTCTTGAGACTTTTTTTTCCTGAGCAACATTCAGTAATGAATACCTGAAGGAGCACATTTCTGCAGGTCAATCAGCCCATTTTTTCCCCTTTTGTTGGAGATCCACCATTGTACAGCAGAGGAAACGTTTTCTTGGGCAATGGGCCAGAGGATCCACCCATGGGATACTTTGCCCAAGAAAGCTTGCCACAGTGAATAGAAGGGCAATATTTTTACCTCTAGGCAAATATGCTCTTGTATACCCAAGCCTTTTAATTTGTGGCAGACTTTCTAATTGTTAAGAAAGTTGTTGGTCCTTTTGTGATGTAATTGCTTATATATTACCCTAAAATCCCAACACAATCAAGGGCAACAGAGAAATGTTTTTGGAAATTAAATTAGCTCCTTCTTGTAGAAAGGAATCTACATAAAAGCAATTCAGTTGGCTTTCTTTAGTTTGCCTGAGTACTCTTTGTTATGGTAACCTTGTAAAAATGTGTAGTTTAAAGAAGTGTTCAGGCACGAACCAATGCAAACTGTATCATGCAAAAGTAGGTGATCTGTAGCTCCAAAACTGCATTTGGCTCTTGAATTCTTTATTTGTGACCCAGCACCCCCTCCAATTCCAGCTGCTGCCACTTGAGGTAAAAGAAAAATTCATGAACACCCTCTGGAAAGTCCTAATTTTAATGTAGTTTGGGGAAAAGCTACAATTAAAACACACACAATTCCCCAAATAAGAAATATAAAAAAAACATGCTGGCCGTACCCATGCATGTGAAATGGCCCTCCGATTTTTCCTATCTAAATTGACTTGGCTCCTGTTCTGTTCTTACGGAGGTAGACATTGAACAGACTCAGTAGTAAAGGAACTTAGTTTATTCATGACACACACACAAAACAGGGTTTTGGCGGTCTCTTCGCTACCACGTGCTGCACAATCTGCTGGAGGGGTTCCGGGGCAGTTCCTCGCAGCACTCTCCTCCAGTGTTTGTGTACTGGCAGGTGAGTGAGCCGAGATAGGAACGCCGTCCCTCTACGTGTTCTAGGCCTTTCCTTCAGGGTGAGTCGGGCCTTTGTTGTTGTGGCAGCTATCCCACCTTCGTCGCCAATATTCTGTTCTTACGGAGGTAGACATTGAAGAGACTCAGTAGTAAAGAAATTCATGACACACACACACAAAACAGAACAGAAAGCAAAACTGACTCCACCCTTTTTATACAAGGAGCCAAGGAACTGTTAACCAATTGATGCACGATTTCTTCCCGTGCTAAACATGCATTCCCGGGTTTTCAGACACCCAGTCTAGCTAGCAGGCCACGTGGTCTGCTAGCGTCGTTGGTGCACGCCTTGCACCTGCTGTCTTAACAACTCAGTACATTACACCCCTCCCCCCTTGGTTGGAAGTATAATGCACCCCCTGAACAAAATAATAATGACAGCCTCCCTGTGGAGACTTCCAAATCACTCCCAATAGCCTAGGCTTAATTTCAATGCCTAGGACCTCTTTAGGACATGGCGCTGCCACTCAAGGGCAGCCATTGTAATCCTACCAAGGTTGTTCTTTTGAGCGTGTTCTGAAGTCTAGGCTTTCGCTGACAGAACCCTCACGTAGTCCTGCAGGAACTTTGGTGGGCCTCTGGCCCGCTCCGATCTCCTCGGAGGCACTGCTAGTGCCCGGCCTGCAAGCTTGCCCGCCGGGCTCGGCAGACCGGGACTTGGGGACCGGCTTAATGCGGTCGGGATTGGAGCATGCAGGCTGGCTGATTGGCACAACTCTGCGTTCCGTTGTGGGGTGGAATTCCCCTGAGGGGTGGTATTCCCCTGGTCGGCATTAGCAGCTGATTGGGAGCGATGTCCCGTAGGTGCGAAACCTGCCATTGGAGTGGCTTGGAAAGCTGATCGTGAGCAATGTCCCATGGACATGGTGCCCGAGTCAGGAGCTGCCTCGCTGGCAAACCCCTCTTTCGATAATTGCAGTGATCTGCTGTCACTGCTTGGTTGATCTTCCCAATCAGGATCAAGGGCTTCCCCCCCCCCGAGAGCAGAGCCAGGTGCGGAAGAGTGGCTCAGCAATCTCCAACGAAGCTTGTCAATGTGCCGTCGCAGCACGCAACCATCCTCCAATGCCATTTTGTATGAAAGAGGCCCGGTGACCCTGCAAACCACAGCTACCACCCACAAATTGCCATGGCTGTAGTTGCGGGCCCAAACCGGATCGCCCACGTTCAAACGCTGTGGTGCCCGCGGCTGGGACACCTGTGATGCACCCTGGTCCGGTGTAACCTATCTAGCTTGGTGATAAGACGGCGACCCCATCGGAGCTCGGCGGGGCTCTTGCCCGTAGATGTGCACAGAGTGGTGCGGTGGCAGAGAAGAAAGTTCGCCAACTGGTGATGCCAGTTGTCGTGTGTAATCCATTTTAATGACTCTTTCATTGTCTGCACCATGCGTTCTGCTTGGCCATTTGATGCCGGGTGGAATGGTGCCAACATAGCATGTCAAATTAAGTTCACCTGAAGGAAGGACTGGAACTCCGTCGAGGTAAATTGAGCTCTGTTGTTGGAGACAATTACGTCGGGAAGGCCATGAGTGGCAAAAATGCCATGAAGTACCCTGATGGTGATAGTGGAGGTCGCAGCGGACACTGGAACTACTTCCAGCCACTTAGAGTGACTGTCCACCACAATGAGGAAGAGCCCTGAAAGGGACCAGCGTAGTCGATATGGATCCTCAACCAAGGAGCCTGTGTTGTTTCCCACCTATGAATGGGTGCTTGGGGCATTTCTGGCCTGGACTGCTGACAAATATGGCACCCTTGGACCTGGGCTTCGATCTCCTTATCAAGCCCTGGCCACCACAGGTGGCTGCGCGCAAGTGCCTTCATGCGGACTATTCCCGGATGTCCCTCATGCAGAGAAACAAGGACTCTAGTCCTCAGTGAGGTCAGGATTACTACCCACAGTATACAACCCTTAAAGGTGGATAGCTCATGCTTTCGTTTCCAGAAACTCTGGAATTCCATGCCAGGACACGTGTCCGGCCATCCCGATAACACCCAGTTCAACACACGTGTTAGCGTGTTGTCGGCAGCTGTTTCTGCAGCTACATCCCCAGCATGGATGGGGGGGGGACTCAGGCAAATCCTGAATAGACAGAATGTGGTTTGCCGGTGCAGGATCAGGCTCTATTTGTCTTAAGGGCAATCTACTGAGGCCGTCTGCGTGGCCCATCTCTTTGCCCGGTTTGTGAATCAGGCAAAAATCGTAGGCAGAAAGGAATATTGACCATCTCAACATTCTAGGAGAGATGATTTGGGGTGTCTGCTTGTTCGTTGTGAACAACCCCAGAAGTGGCTTGTGGTCCGTAAAGACCATAAAACGGCGACCATACAAAAAGTCATGGAACTTCTTGATGCCCGCTACGATTGCCAGTGCTTCTCTATCTATTTGCGTGTAGTTGCACTCAGCAGCAGAAAGGGTCCTGGAATAGTAGGCTACAGGGACTTGTGTCCCATCAGCCTTGAGGTGGCTTAAGACAGCCCCGATCCCATACGGAGATGCATCGCAAGCTATGCTAACTGGTAATCGCTCGTTGAAATGAGCCAACACTGCATTAGATGACAGTAAGGCTTTGACTTCAGCAAAGCTTTTCTCGTGGACGTTCGTCCACTTCCATGGAGCCTGTTTGTCTAAGAGCCAGTGTAACGGCTCTGCCACTGAGGCCTTGTGAGGGAGGAAAGCGTGATAAAAATTAAGGAGCCCTAGGAAGGCTTGAAGCTCTCCCTTCGTTCTAGGGCTGGGCGCCTGCTGAATCGCTTTGAGCTTGGATTCAGCAGGGTGGATGTCTTCGGCATCTATGCGAAATCCCAAGAATTCTGTGGAAGTAACTCCCACTTTACACTTTTCTTGTTTTAGCCTCAGGCCCGCTTCGCGGAACCGCTGCAAAACGGCCTGGAGCCTGTCAGCCAGGATTTCGACTGATTCCCCTGCGATGAGGACATCGTCGAAGTATGGGCATACACCCGGAATATTTCGGAGCGTGCGCTCCATGACACTCTGGAAAATGCCAGGGGCTATGTTAACCCCAAATTGCAACCTCCGCACCTTGAAGGCTCCCCGGTGGGTTACAATTGTTTGAACCTCTGCCATGGCATCGTCCACCGGCAGCTGCTGATAGGCCTGGGCCAAATCTAGTTTCGCAAAAATGCGACCTCCCTTTAGCGATGCCAGAATATGGCTGACTACTGGCATCAGATAGGAGTGTTGCTGTAAAGCTTTATTCAAGGTGCATTTATAGTCAGCACAGATTCTGACTACTCCATTGGCCTTAAGTGGCGTGACAATGGGGGTTTCCCATGGACTGCTATGCAGAATGCCTTGCTGCAACAACTTGTCCAGCTCGGCGTCAATTCTCTGCTTGAGAGCAAAGGGCACCCGGCGAGGTTTAATCCTTACTGGAGCAATAAAGGGATCCAACCTCAAAGCAATTGGTGGCCCCTTGTATTTCCCTAACTCTGGGCTGAACACGTCTGAAAATTCTTTACACACTTCCATTAGGTCAGCCGTTTGCAGACTATTAAGGCCCGTCACCTGAATCCCCAGAGCCTCGAACCAATTGAGTCTGATTAGACTCGTGCGGTTCCCGTCGACTACAATGATGTCCAATGGGCCCTCAAACCCCTTGAATTGTACCCCGATCATGGCTTCTCCCTTGACACTGACTTGGGAGTTCTGGAAATCTGTTAACACCAGTTTGACGGCCTGAGCTTAATCCGTTGGCCGCTTCTGCCACAGATCTGTTTAAACGTATTCTGGGAAATTATGGACAGAGCCGAGCCCGTATCCAGTTCCATTCTCAAGGGGACCCCTTGTAGCCTGACTTCAATGTGCAGTTTCTTTTTTAATGGCCAGTGAGCCCCCGTCCTATAAATACTTCTCCTGCTTGCACAAAACCCCACCCTTTTCTGGCTGGGGACCCCGGTACCTTTCCGAGGCAACTCTTCCTTCGGGGGGGGGGGGTTTCCTACGGCCCAAACATACTGCGGCGATGTGGCCTTGCTTGCCACACCCCCTGCAAATTACTGCGCGAAAACGGCAGTCAGCTCGTTTGTGCCGAGCTCCGCACCCGATGCACCTCGAGGAGGGAACTGCCTTGTCAGTAGGCCATGGAGATCTTCTTCCCAGGGGTTGTTGCACCTGATCGAGCTCTTGGTCCGATTTGGCATCTTCCCCAGGTTCTGCGTCCTCGTGGTGGACGGTATTTGAGCACTGGGTGTTCTTTGAGAGCCGCAAGGCCTTAACAGTGCCTCCTGCTGCCTCTTCGGCCATTATCTCTCTCAATGCATCTTGGAAAGAGACAGTTTCTTTGGCAAAGATCTTTTGTTGCAGCTCTCGGCTCCTCAGGCCACAGACTAAGCGGTCTCGCAACCGTTCTTCCAGGTCCTTAAATTCGCACGGCCATGCTGCTTGGCGAAGGGCTGCGATGAAGTCTGCGGCAGACTCTCCAGGATGCTGGTCCTGCTGCTCAAAAGCATGTCGCCAAGCGATGACCAACAGTTTCGGCTCGAAATGTTCTTTGAGCATTTTCTTTAAATCGCCGTAAGTCACAGTCTCCAACGGCGCGGGGGCCACTAAGTTCTCCGCAATATTGAAAGTAGCTTGGCCACAAACACAGAGCAGTGTTGCGGCCTTCAACTCGTCTTCCAGAGTTAACTCTGAAGTAATTTTCAGCCCGGGTGATGTAAAAGCTCCACCTTTCAGGGTGAGCGACGTCAAATTCTGCAAGTCACCCTATTTTCGCCATGGCAGGGTTTTAGCGGTCTCTTCGCTACCACGTGCTGCACAATCTGCTGGAGGGGTTCCGGGGCAGTTCCTCGCAGCACTCTCCTCCAGTGTTTGCGTACTGGCAGGTGAGTGAGCCGAGATAGGAACACCGTCCCTCTACGTGTTCTAGGCCTTTCCTTCAGGGTGAGTCGGGCCTTTGTTGTTGTGGCAGCTATCCCACCTTCGGTGCCAATATTCTGTTCTTACGGAGGTAGACATTGAAGAGACTCAGTAGTAAAGGAACTTAGTTTATTCATGACACACACACAAAACAGAACAGAAAGCAAAACTGACTCCACCCTTTTTATACAAGGAGCCAAGGAACTGTTAACCAATTGATGCACGATTTCTTCCCGCGCTAAACATGCATTCCCGGGTTTTCAGACACCCAGTCTAGCTAGCAGGCCACGTGGTCTGCTAGTGTCGTTGGTGCACGCCTTGCACCTGCTGTCTTAACAACTCAGTACACTACAGCTCCTAACCCAACTCTTCAGAGCAGCTCCAGGCCGCCATCTTGGCAAACGTGTGGAGTAACTGAGAGGGGGAATACTGTAGCTCTTTTTCATCAATCCCACCTTGTGGTGGAGGGAACTTGTGGAGAAATATGAATCAACAATACAACTGTAGGGAATATTTTTGGGCAGGATTTCTATTTGTACCTCAGTTTTGCATTTCTGAAATGCTTAGAACACTTCATTACATTAACAGAAGAACAAAAGGAGGTGGCATTCAGCAATGGCAGGAGAGCTTTCCATTCTTATCAGCTGACATATCCCTCTCTTAAAGGAAGACTCTATGGAAATGATCTTGGAGCAGGCAGCTAGAGGCAAGAGTCTCTTAAGGAAACAAGACCTTTCGCTGATCGCTCCTTCTCATGTAGCACACACTCCCCCATTGTGTTCTGCACTAATCAGCTAAGCTGATGACTTTTGTCTCTTCTGTGGCTCATGCTGCAGTAACAGCTCCCAGGCTGTGAAGCAGGGGAGATTTCCATCGGCAACATCTCTCACCTTGCCTTATCTCCCAGCTCCTTGGGTTCTTATCTTTAAAAGTCGGGTTTCTACAATATTTCAGTATAAACAGAATTAATGAATAAGCTCTTATAATGCTAAATTAAAAGAATAACTCCACTTCCTTGAAGTCAAAGTGTTCTGGTGCCTAGTCATATTTTATCATGCTTTGCCCTGCGCTCCACACGTATACACACACATGGAGAGGAACAGTTGCAAGGAGTTTTACTTAGGGTTTGGCAAACACAGGTGGCAGCAGGCAAGGCATATCTACAAACACACAAACAGAGCCGCAAAGTCCCAATCCCTAGAGGGCTTGCCTGTAAAGAGATCCAAATGGTCAGGGTCCAAAGCAGGGGAGCAGAAGCATGCCGTATCAGATCATAGGGTAATGCAGAAGTCCAAAAATTTGGACAGGAGGTGTTCAGTCCCTGTTCCAGAGAGCAGGATTTTCACAGGCAACAAGTTCAGGAAGCAAACACACACAGAGTTGCAGCAAGCAAAGCAATTATTTTCAACTGAGAACTGCAGGGCAGTGATGAATTTTAAAGGGAGCCTGTGCCAAAAGAAGGCACTCAAGGGTGGGAATGCCCTTGCTGTGCAAAAGAACTTGCAGTTCTCTTATGTGCTCTAGGACTGGAAGGCAGTCTTGAATCCAGTCCGTCTTCTGTTACCTCCAGCTGACTCAAATCTTCCTCAGCCATACCAGAGCTTCAGGTTCCTGATTGCCAAACTCCACTTGAGGCTATTATTTGTATGGAGCCGCCCAAGCAGCTTCCTCCATTTCAGACTCTTCTATACTGGCCATCATATATCAAGCCTTTTAAACTGAGTGATTATTTTTCCTCCTGAGCTGAAAAGAAGCATAGTGAGACCACAACATGGGTGTTGGTATCACTCTGGGCAAAATATGATTTGTGCTGTCTCCCATTGATCAAAATGGCTGACTCATTGACAATACTGAGAGTTACGGGCTGAAATGATGGGAATATTTGCAGAGGAAGCCAAGAGGGCTTTGAGGATTTGGAGGTAAAGTCAGTAGCTGGGTGGAAATGTCTTGAATGCAAACAATGCCATTGGATTAAAATGTACTGAAAAGCAAGCCTTCTTCAAATAAAGGCATCTTTTCTTTAAATGAAACCATTTCTTCTGTAAGAGAAAGCCTTTTACATATGAGGTAGCAAAGTTTCATTTTTTTTTCCTGTTTAAAATGCTTGCAGAAATTATAGAAAAGGTTAAGCTTAGCAAACTTTCCTTCCTCTTTATGGAAATACTTGATTTTGGTGAAATAACTTCTGCATACTGTTATCTGAGATTATAATACATTTCACTATTCAATGGTAATTTACTATTCATTGTCATTATTCACTGTCTCACATGGCAATTATCTGGAAGTCATTTCCCTAATCAATAGCAGCCATGGAAACATATTGCAAGTAGCTGATTTTATCTAAAGATAGTTTAGTGCATCAGACCTTTTCCTGGCTAACAAGATAAAATAGTGTAAATATATTTCCCAGAAGTAAAATTGTTACAGCAAAACTATGAAGCCATTATGAAAGAATTTCAGTAACTGCTATATCTCAAATGTGAGTACTATTTATACAGATCAGTGCTCAGATTCTAGGAATCTCTTGGATTCACCAGAGCACCAGAGGGAAGGATGAGAAACAATGGTTGGAAACTGATCAAAGAGAGAAGCAACCTGGAATTAAGGAGAAACTTCCTGACAGTGAGGACAATCAACCAGTGGAACAGCTTACCCCCAGAAATTGTGGGCGCTCCATCACTGGAGATTTTTAAGAAGAGACTAGACAATCACTTGTCTGAGATGGTATAGGTTCTCCTGCTTGATCAGGGGGCTAGACTAGAAGACCTCCAAGGTCCCTTCCAGCTCTATTCTATTCTATTCTATTCTATTCTATTCTATTCTATTCTATTCTATTCTATTCTATTCTATTCTATTCGGGAATTTTCAGGTACCTTTGTTTTGGTGCTTGATCTAGTATCTTGTATCAGCTGTTTAGTTTCAATGAGTGAGAACTTTCACATTTTGTGTGAGAAACTTTGGACCCAGTCTTGACTCTTTGAAAGGTCATGAAGTTTTCTTGACAACATTTTCAGAAGTGATTAGCCATAGCCTTCTTCCTAGGATCAGAGAGAGTGCACTGACCCAAAGGCACCCAGCTGGCATTGTGTCTAAGGACTAGAATTCACACTCTCCTAGTTTCTAGCCAGGTGCCTTTAACCACTGCACCAAACTGGATCTCTACTTTCACTTTAGAGATGATTAAACAGTGGGGAGTTAGCAACTCTTGACAAAACAAAGCCCATACCTCCATAATTAATGAGGCTCCCCCAAAAATTGGGACTGGTCATCGGAACATTTCTTCAAAAGATGTTGGTGAATTGCCAAGGAAAATCCTGATCAATTTTGTATGTATATTGGAGAATGATGATGGAGAAAACATTATTTGCTATTCCATTTTAAGTAGTGAAAAGTCTTGGACCAATCTTCTGGAAATATTGCAGAAAGGAAAGAGATTCATAGTTAACCAAGTGTTTGGATAATGTTAGTTCATATAGACATGGATATTAATTGATTTCTCATGACTTGCACTGATTCAAAGAGTTGATCTACCTGGGAGATCTTTTACATGATGGGGAAGGCACCAAGGTCAGTAACTCACCACCAGATGAATGTAATTTAATATATGCCAGGTAGTGAACAGATCTTTTTTTTTAAAAAGCAGCTTCATACAAAATGATAATATAGGTTTAGGAATAAATGTAGGTAAGACTTGAATGATAGTCTCTGTATCGGTAGATTTAAAACTCCAACAGCACTGTCTTGAAAGTTTTGTATGTTAATAAAAATGCTTCACTTCATCCAGAAAATGCAATGAAAGCAGGCTGATCAATTTTTCTTTCAGCTTCTACTTGGTTTCATTTCCCAATTCGCATTTACTTAGTAAAAAGCTCTAGGGGCTGAATGCTCAGTACTGCTACTGAGTGTATTTTAAATACCCTCTAAATTCTTTTGCTGCTTAATTTCACTTTTGAAAATGCCTAAAATATACTCAAGTTGTATTAGGTTTGACAGTTGCAGGTGACAAATTCATGGCTCATATAACTCCATTGAAGCTAGTAATGATGTTTCACTTGGGATGTATCTAGCCTGAAATTGTTGTGTTGTGTTCAGGTGTTGTTGGGTGTTTCTCTATGGGTGATTCTGATGTTATTGACTCTGCAATTGTCAGAGATAATGACACTAATGAGGTTTATTTACTTTCCTATATGCTACAATATTCTGCTGGCTTCTCAAGCAGCAAAAGCAATGGTGATGCCTAATGACACTTGATATGCACAAAGCAATTAAAAAAACATTTGAAATGCCTCCCTTAAGTGAGCAGAGGAAAGAAGACAAATGATCTAGTTTAATTTTTTCCCAGGGAAAATAAGTATTATGCAAATTAAGATAAACAGAATTGCAAATAAACTACAATGAATAATTTATCCCATTAACAGTGGCCTTTCTTACGACTCATGGAATATTCACAAAGTAAAGGGAGATTTCCTTGGGTGTATCCATCATTCAAACCTGGCACTTCTGTTCAAAATGGTTTCACTTGATTGTCTTCGAATAGGCATGTTGGAAGAAATATCATTGTTTAATTATAAATAGCTTGGTAAGTTGAATGGGATATGGTAAATCTGAAGTCTGAGCAATGTGATTTTAGCCTGCTTCTCCAGGTAGCATCTACAAAGACCATGAGTAATTTAAGTGCAACATACAAAATGTACGGCAAAATCCTAGAAAATCAACTCACTAATGACTTATTGTTCCAAATGATGGGCATTTAATCTGAATGGATGACATCGTGTTTTGAATACTATGCATTTGTCATCAGTCATTATATTCATTACCAGCTTTTAACAGAAGAGAAGCAATCTAAAAATGTGGCAAAACAGCAGCAATAGGGTTATCTTCAAACCATCTCTTATAACACTATGCTATGCTATGCTATGCTATGCTATACTTCTGTGTCAGAAGCACTGAAATGCTTCCATGATGAGAGGATCATTTGATGACATCACCATTGCCCTGGGGACTTCCAGTTGGGGGCTTCTTTCATCTTCCCATTATGTTGCCCACCAAAATAGTTCCCATCTATCTATTCATGGTCACTCACTTCTGAACAGCTGTGTCAGCAGGAGCTGGAGTGAGTGACAGGAGCTCACCCCACCAGGAAAGAGCATCCGGGTCTCAAACATGAGCCTACCGATCTTCAACCCAGCATCCTAACCATGTGCGCTCCTTCTCATGACACTCGGAGATAGCCATTCTGTTGGATGCATGGTACAAGAGTGCCAAGCTGCTTTGGGATGCTAGAGTCTAGAAAGAAATCGAATAGTTTGTGGATTTTTGTCTTCTCCCTTTATGCTGGTGCTACATCACTGGCTGATCTCCACCTTATTATACCAGAAGCAAAGCCATATAAAGGATTTATTCTATTAGATTGACTTCCAAATGTTTTGGATTTAAGATGTCATAGAATGTGCATCTGGAGGAGCAACAGCAGAGGACAATTGTGGCAACACAGAGCTTTCCCAGGGAGAGGCCCAGATTAAAAGACTGTGCAGTCCCGAACTGGATGGGGAGTGAGGAAGAGCTTCAGGATGGCTACATCCTAGAATTTCTTAGGACTTAAAAAGTCATATCTTTAATTTGGCAAGGTTCTGACCATTAGACATAAATGAATAAAGGACTGGAGTCAATTGGATTTAGCTTTCGGATTTTCATCTCTGGACTTGGGCCTGACATAAGCTTCTATAATTTCTGACTATTGGAATTCTGGAAGCTGTAGTTTTGAATTTCTGGAGAACATTATGGTGATAGTTTCTGATATATGCCCTGATTACTAAAATGGCAATATTTCAAGACCTGATTACCTGTAATCATACTACCTACATATCTGACAGGAAGTGAAAAATCAGACTAATGCGAGGACAATGCAATGTAACATTTTGACTATATGATCCTATTAAAATCTCTCTTCCTCTCATGCAGTGATATCAATGGGAAATTTCTTTGCAGGACATTTGAGACCATAGCAGAACATGTGAGACTGACTCCCCAGCCATAATAGGATTTCCCCTCCAAGATCATGTCAACAATCCCATTAAAAATCTATTCTAAGATTGACAACAAAGGCTGTGCCTGCTTCAAAATTGGGGCAGGGTGGGAACACATAACTTTAAAGCATCTACATCTTTATTTAGACTTCTGTGCAAACTTGATAAAAGACATTTTTTTTATTTTAATGATTCTAATTAAACATACAACTGGATTAATTTGGTTGCAATAAAAGACAGAGCTGCCTTAATGAGGTGCTCCTGGGTACGCTGAGACACCTCTTCCAAATCATTCTGAAACATGCACAGCAATAAGTTAGAGAAATGTTTTGTTTGGAGAGTTATCAAATGATCCATATGAAAAACAACAAGAACCAAAGCTCCAAAATTCTCAGAAAGGAATTCAGAAAAAATAAATAAACTCATTATGTAGTGATTGAGAAACGAAATAGAACTATATAATTTGTTGAGAGTGCAATAGACAGTAAGAATTCCAGATATATCATCTTATGAAGAATAATCATAGCAGGGGTTCCCAATCTTGGCAACTTTAAGACATGTGACTTCAACTCCTAGAATTCCCCAACCAGCATGGCTGACTGGGAAATTCTGGGAGTTGAAGTCCACATGTCTTAAAATTGCCAAGATTGGGAATCCCTGTACTTTAGCAGGACCAAAGACACATTTAAGTGGGAATTTCTAGAGAAGTCGAACACCATCCCTTCTGACTTCAGGAATCAGAATGTATAAAGGAAAATGCAAAAAGAAAGTCAAATCTTTTCAGAATACTAAGGGGTTACAGAAAAACAAAATAAGAAAATCTCAGTTAGAATTTGTACTGAAGGTCAGGGAAAAAATACCACCACTGTAACTTGCATGGTTAATAAGCAATGTCAGAAAAACTATTAAAGAGAAGTAGAAAAGGTAATTTGACGGAAACAAAAAGAATGTCAACTTCTCAAAAAGAAATGGGTACGATCAGTTAAAAAAATGTAAAATGGGGTATTTTGTTTCCTAATTAATAATGGAAAAAAAGCTACAACTGTATTTGAAATGAAGAATTGTCTAGCGAGATTAACAGGCAGATGATAAGAGACTTAAAGAGGTAACAGATAATAAAGAGATTGTGGAGGGGATTAATGAATTCTTTGTGCCTATTTTTACTGTAGGAGATATAGTTTAGAGTCTGCTTTATTAGGAAGTCTCTGCTGATGACAAGAAATTATTATAATGCTTGGTGTAAATTGAAAACAAATAAATTGTCCTCATGATACCTATAAAAAAAATCTTAATAGAGGACTGTAAAGTGGCTAGTATTTTTTTTTTTTTTAAAAAAGGAGTCTTGGGATTTTGGTGGATTCTGGTTGTAAATAAATTTTGATTAGTTGAATTTCATATTTGTTCCAAATAGTTTAAGTGGCATTAAAAATATGATCAGGCCTACAGAAGGACAAATTTCAATTAAAAAAAAGAACCTACAGGCTTTGATATGTAGGGGAGATGAGCTGGTATTTGCTTGTTTATCTGGACTTTCAAATAACCTTCAAATATTCATGACAGGTAAAAGATATGAAATCCTATTATGAATTAGCACCTAATTAAAAAAACCCAGTGTTGTGGAAGTATTTTTTTCCCCAGGAGAAGGATGTACTTTTTGTAAATAATTTGGAGTTGGGGATGAATGCAGAAACATCAACTTCTTTAAGGGGGATAGAATGATGAAGAACAGTGAAGAAATCTAAAAAGCTTTCTACGGATCCATCAAGGTGACTATAAATAACTGCTGCCTCCATCTCCCAACATTATTCCTATATTCAGGGATCCTGTTGGTTTCTGACAGATGCTGTCAGAATGAATGTAACTCAGCAATAAGCCACAGTTTTCTGAACACGATTTTTACACAGTCATTTTGCAACCAATAGCAACTATTCCAGGATTTGATGCTAGTAATCTTTGGATTTGTAATATTATCTAGCAGAAGTATATTCAATGGATTAAAACAGAAAACTACAATTTAATCCTTCCTTCCTTCCTTCCTTCCTTCCTTCCTTCCTTCCTTCCTTCCTTCCTTCCTTCCTTCCTTCCTTCCTTCCTTCCTTCCTTCCTTCCTTCCTTCCTCCCTTCCTCCCTCCCTCCCTCCCTCCCTCCCTTTACAAACAATGGCCGACAATTTATTCTGGCCGTCATGAATTTTAAAATTAATATTTTCATAATGTAATTTAATTGAAACTTCGAAGAAATGAGTAAAAATTAATGCAATCTAAAATAGGAAAGAAAAAAGGAAGAAGCAATAAAAGTGAAAGTTAACTGATAAAAAGAAAAGAAAGAAGGTAGAAAAGGTAGAAGAAAAATAGAAAAGATATACAGTATGTGTATATTTAACGATGTGGATTCTGTTCTTTATAGGTGTTGTAAATTTAATTGTTGGCTTATCTCTTTTTCTAAAGTTACATTCTGACTCTCTTCTTTCTCCCTTTTTATGACCCTATAATCCCTTAATTTGGGGTAGAGTTGGGCGACTGGATGGAGCTGAATGTTTACTGGCCAGATGACCTTCCTGATGCCTACATGGAGTTTGCAGCAGATATTTTCTCTTTGCTCCCTAATAGAGGAACATCTGCCACTACCTTGGATTAAACTTTCAACCTTCCGAGTGGGAGGTGAGCATCTTCACCACTTGGCCATCACGCTGCTCCGACTCTCTTCTCTCTATAATTTCAAAATAATGTTTATGAAGACTAAGCGGATCTGGGGGCTGGTGCCATGTTGCCAACTCTACGATTAAGCTTACAAGCATCATAAATATTAATAATGTTAATTTATCATAATCTATAAACAAAGTTATGGCATTTCTTGAATTCTAGTTGAGGGCAATAAATCTTACCAAATGGCAGTTGGAAGTCAAGGATTTTTAGTTTTGGGAGCCATCATTTACTGTAAAAGGGAACCAAATATTACTCTAAGTTTCTTTCCGTACTACTGAATAAAAGCAGTCTTCACCCATTCTTGAGCCAGGCAGAACATTTATACCAGCAGGAAATTAGCTTTTCTTATTGCTTGTGACAATCTTGCCTTTATTACTTCTGTTCAGCCTCTGCCAAGTGCACAACTTCCCTTCAAGGTAATGGAAGACAAAGATTTTATATGCTTTGAGGTTGTTGGTGGACTGAGCTGGAATGAGGCTAACAATTCTTCTTCAACTACCAGTATAGCTAAAGATGACTTTCATCTGTCTTACACATGGACCAGGAAGTAGATGCAAGCAAAGTCATGGAGACAAGGGAGAAAGTAAAAGTTCCCCAGGCATGATTTGGAGCGAATGGGGGTTATGATCTAATTCTCATGACTGCTATGGTAAATTAAGCATTGAATGCCAGTTGTTGCCTCCAGCTGAAACATTCCAGCCTCTTATATCTTGATGATGATTTTTAATAATGTATGATCTCCATATGTCCTCTTGTTCATAGTAATTTATTTTTCTTCTTCTGCCGAATAAAGTGTTTGGAAATAACAGAAAGATCAGCAACAGAGCTGTGTCTGGAATTGGGCAGCTCATCTGTGTGATTATGTTAAACCACACTCTAAAGAGAGTTTTTTTCCCCCCAAAGAAACATTTGTGAATGCAGAGACAGTATAAAATGAGCTTCTGAATTATAAATGGTCTAAAAAGTAGGGCATGATTCTAGATCCATTATTTTTTCTCTCTTTCTTTGAAATGTTTGTATAAGATATTAAACAATGCAAGGTTACTGCAATGCAAATGGGCCGGTGTAAATCCATAACAACAACAACAACAACAACAATAATAATAATAGAGTTGGAAGGGACCTTGGAGGTCTTCTAGTCCAACCCCCTGCTCAGGCAGGAAACCCTATACCATTTCAGACAAATGGTTGTCCAGTCTCTTCTTAAAAACTTCCAGTATTGGAGCATTCACAACTTCTGGAGGCAGGTTGTTCCACTGATTAATTTTTCTAACTGTCAGGAAATTTCTCCTTAGTTCTAGGTTGCTTCTCTCTTTGATTAGTTTTCATCCATTGCTTCTTGTCTTGCCTTCAGGTGCTTTGGAGGATAGCTTGATTCCCTCTTCTTTGTGGCAACCCCTGAGATATGGGAACACTGCTATCATGTCCCCCCTCGTCCTTGTCTTCATTAAACTAGACATACCCAATTCCAGCAACCATTTTTTATGTTTTAGCTCCAGTCCCCTAATAATCTTTGTTGCTCTTCTCTGTACTCTTTCTAGATCTCAACATCTTTTTTACATCATGGTGACCAAAACTGGATGCCGTATTCCAAGTGTGGCCTTACCAAGGCGTTATAAAATATCTTAAGCCTATCTTCTGGAGTGCTGGCTATTCCTGCCAGCTTGGTGTCATCTTCAAATTTGATGAGTTCCCCATCTATCCCTTCCAAATCATTGACGAAGATGTTGAAGAGCACTGGGCCCAGAACAGAGCCTTGGAGCACCCCACTACACACTTCCCTCTTCTAGGGTGGACAGGTGCTCACTTACCATTTTCTTGCCTATCTTAACTTGTGTTTCTAATCTGTTTTTTACGGGACTGTTTTTGATAGGTTGGACTGTTTTTTCCTTTTGTGTAAAGACGGATGCAAAAAACAAGTTACAGTAAGTAGTTCTGTTTTCTCCCTGTTGCTTGTCACCTTTGTGCTACTTTGTCCCACTAATGAACCAATCATTTCCTTAACTTTTTTCTTGCTTTTTACATGTTGAAAGAGCTTTTTTTTTGTTATTTTTGACTTTTATTGCAAGTCTTAGTTTATTTTGAGCCTTAGCTTTCCTCACTTCATCTTTGCAGGCTCGGGCTCTTTGCTGATATTCTGCCTTAGTTATGTGCCCCTCTTTCCACTTGTTATACTTGTCCTTTTTGTCTTTCAATACTTATCCTTTTTATCTTTCTGACCTTATATGCTTGTGTTCCACCAGACCAGGAGGATTTAGCAACTGACATGTTGTCAACAAAGGAGAACATTCTTCAAAACAGTATTGCTCTTAGTCCATTTTGGTATTCCCATGTGAAATCATTTAAAGGTAAAAGTAAAGCTTTCCTCTTTCCAGTCATGTCTGATTCTAGGGGGCAGTGCTCATCTCTGTTTCTTAGCTGAGGGAGCCAGCCTTGCCCAAAGATCCTTTCTGTGGTCATGTGGCCAACATGACTATACCCTGAGGCACATGGAATGCTGTTATCTTCTCACCAAAGTATCTACTTGCATTTGCAGGCTTTTCAACTGCTAGGTGGGCAGGAGCTCGGGCAAGTAATGGGAACTCACCCCACTTCAAGGCACTTGGGTCTCGAACCCACGCTGTCAGCTTTTGAAGTGACAAGCCCAGCATCTTTAACTGCTCACCCAATCCGCCCCCTGCGAAATCATTTAGCAAAAGAAAAAGAAGAAAAAGAAATAACCTAATATTTGCCTAACAAACACTGCAATCCTCAGGTTTTTAGAGAGCAGAAGATGTTATCCTTTGGGATGTGATATCACACATGCCTCTCTAAGCCAGGGGTGTCAAACTCGCAACATCATGTGACGTGTCGCGACGTATCATGACTTTTTTTCCATTGGGGTGGGCACGGTTTCGGCATGATGCATCCGGCCCATGGGCCGGTAGTTTGACAACCCTGCTCTAAGCAAACATGATAGGAAGTGTTTCAGGTAGATTTTAACACTGTTGTTTTGATTGGGGGAAAATGATAGCAGTCTAAAAAAAAACACCCCATAACTTTCTTTTAGAATTTGTTTGAATAAATGAAAGTAGTCTGAACAAAGCTGCCCTTAGCCATGATAATTTTTAGATTGATGGCTTTTCCCCCCCACAAAGCCTCCTTATAGCTTTAATGAGTTTAAATTCCACCCTCAGCCACCATTAACTACATCATTTTGGAACAATTGGAGCAATTTAAAAGTTGCCTCAATTGTTTCTTTTATTTATAAGACATTTTTAGTATGCAATTTAATCAAACAAATTAAATGTCAAGCTACCTATTGCCTCTACATTAAGATATTAATTCTCTAGCAAGTTGTCCTGAAGTTGGGATTTATTAAAAAAAAAAAAAAGGACAGCAGTATCATATAATGGGAAGTCCAAGAAATGCTTTCAAGTTCATGAAATCTCCATCAGTTTAGATCTGGGAATTAGTTGAATGATCCTCAATTAACTATTTAATAGTGTGTTTTTGTTTAATGCCAAGAATGAAAATAATTTTAGAAAAATGTCAAATTTGAACCAAAATTATATGTTTAAGATGTTCAAAAAAGCTACTCCTATCTCTGGAGTTGGCTGTATTTAAAATATATATATTTAAAGAAATCTAACACTACTGTATTTAAAAAACAAGGCATACACAATATTCATTTTCTGTATATCTTATGATGCAGTCCTATACTCTTCCACAAATCCTGATAGTAGGGTACTACTGAAATAAACATTTTACCTATGAGTAAACATGAATATAACAATACCACTAATAATCAAAGGTCATGTCAGCACTCCCCAGATATGGAAGAGGTTTCCTTTTGTATCTTAATTATGTTTTTTGGCTACCTTTTAACATAGGGGTTGCTTTATGTTGTTTTAGTATGAGCTGCCTAGAATTTGTGGACTATCAGGATATGCAATATAAATACTGTTCATATTTCTTTCATTCTTGAAATTCAGCAATTCTGTGTCTAGAAAATACTCAAACATTGAAGAGCTGAGCTGACAATAAGTCTTTCGCAACAAAGTTGTGAAACAAATTTGTAAAACAATCATCTTCACAATAAAACAATTGAAACTGCATGGTGTATGTTTCATAGAAAAATACTTTATCATCTCTGTTATAATGAGATTGGTGCATGTGTGCCAAATCAAAGCCACATACAAACAGAAGTAGAACATGAAAGAATTTGAGAGGTTTTTGGTGAGAGTATATGTCAGGGGTCTTCAAACGTGGCTCTTTTCCTCATGCTGGCTGAGGAATTCTGGGAGTTGAAGTCCACAAGTCATAAAAGGGCCAAGTTTGAAGATCCCTGGTATATGTCAAGTCAAGAAACATTCTTATGGGTACGGGAAAGAGATATTGGATCAGCAGTCTGACATTTGGTCTGAAGGGCAGTATGTTTTCAGGGACTTCATTATATTTCTGTTTACACTTTAATGTTCTCTTTGTCAGAAGTTGAAGTGCAAATGTGCTCCCTACAATATGGGTGATACTGCTACTTATAGTGGCTAGTGATAGATCTAATAAGTACAGCTTTAAAACCAACAGAACTATGTCAGTAACAAAATACTTTTAGATTCCAGCATTCAGGATAATGAATTCTATGGAAATCCAGGTAATAGGACCCAAAGCAATTTTGTGGTTGTTAATATAATGTATCCCCCCTCAATACTCAAAGCACCCAGACTTGGTCCTTTCTTCGGAAGTACACTTAAAGTGGAATAAAGCTGTTTTCAAAGACACTTCTACAATGCAGAAAAGTTTAATCCAGTTTTCTATTCAGAACATCTCTCCTGGGACATTACATACCAAGAGCTGCAATTTGCAAAATTGAGGACTTTACCTTCTTATCAGTCAGTGCATTAATTCTCAAGATGACACTGACAAATTTGCATTTTAAAATGTTATTCAGAATGAGAAACCTTTGGCTATTTATGTTCTCTTTTAAGACAAAATAGTATCTGTGAAAAATGTTCCTCATTATTGTGCTGATTACACAAAGTCACAGGTTTTACACAGTGAAATCAACACATTAGGTCAACATTTCATTCCCAGAGAATGGTGAGGAAACAGGATGAATTCCAATAGGCTAACATTTACTTTTTCCAATTAGGTGCCTTTTTTAGATGAATTGGGACTACAATTGCCAAATTTACAGCCAATGGATATTTGAAAGTGCAAGGCTTGGTAGATCATGTCCAATCTTAACCCAACCAAGGACTTACCTACAGCTAATTCACACACATAATTTCTATTTATACATTCTGCATTCAAGATAATTCAGAACAGAAATAATATCTAGTGAATTAAAATATCCTATTTCATGTGGAAAATGACAACCCATTTCATTTCTATCTTGATTTAAAAGACACTTTCTAGGATGTACACAAAGCTGAAATGATAGAAGGTGTTGAAGCCACAGGAACCTTGGGAGGAAGTGATCATGCAATATTGGAATTCAACATTATGGAAGCACAAGCAATAGAACACAGTCAAACTAGAGTCTTGGACTTTAAGAGAGCTAATTTCAATAAACTTAGAGAGGGTTTGGGAAGGATTCCATGGATGAGAATCCTCAAGGTGAAAACAACTCAAGAAGCTTGGGAAATTTTGAAAAGTGAGATAATAAAAGCCCAGTCTAGCACAATACCAACAAAGAGGAAAAATAACAGCTCTCAAAAGAAACCAGCATGGCTGCATAAAGAACTCTCTGATAAATTGAAAGATAAAAAGGACAAATATAGAAAGTGGAAAGAGGGGCACATAACTAAGACAGAATATCAGCAAATAGCCCGAGCCTGCAAAGATGAAGTGAGGAAAGCTAAGGCTCATAATGAACTAAGGCTTGCGACCAAAGTCAAAAATAACAAAAAAAGCTTCTTTCAACATGTAAAAAACAAGAAAAAAGTGAAGGAAATGATTGGTCCATTAGTGGGTGAAAGTGGCAAGAAGGTGACAAGCAAAGCAACAGGGAGAAAGCAGAACTATTTAACTTGTTTTTTGCATCTGTCTTTACACAAAGGGAAAAAGCAGACCAACCTATCAAAAATAGTGCCATAAAAAACAGAATAGAAACACAAGTTAAGATAGGCAAGAAAATGGTAAGTGAGCACCTTTCCAGCCTAGACGAGTTCAAATCACCAGGACCAGATGGATTACATCCCAAGGTTCTCAAGGAACTGGCAGATGTGATCTCAGAACCACTGAACTATATTTTTCAAAGATCCTGGAGCACTGGGACTATACCGGAGGACTGGAAAAGAGCTGATGTAGTTCCCATCTTCAAAAAAGGAAAAAAAATGGATCCTGGAAACTACAGACCTATCAGCCTGACCTCAATACCTGGGAAGATTCTGGAAAAGATAATCAAACAACGAATCAGCGAACACCTAGAGGCAAACCAAGTCATTACTAAAAGCCAACATGGATTTGTCAAAAACAGATCATGCCAGACAAATCTTATTGCATTCTTTGACCAAATGACAAAATTAGTGGATCAGAGGAATGCTGTGGATATAATTTACTTGGACTTCAGTAAGGCATTTGATAAAGTAGATCACAACCTACTACTTGATAAGATAGAAAAATGTGGGTTAAACAGCATCACCACCAGATGGATCCGTAGCTGGCTGACCGGCCGTATTCAGTGTGTGGTCTTCAATGGAACCGCATCTACATGGAGGGAAGTGTGTAGTGGGGTGCCCCAGGGCTCTGTTCTGGGCCCAGTGCTCTTCAACATCTTCATCAACGATTTGGACGAGGGGATAGATGGGGAAATCATCAAATTTGCAGACGACACGACTTCTGGTTCCTGTGGCAGTGCCTGCGGTCAGGCAAAGAGTATGCTCTCTTTGCCAACCGGTTTCCCCCCGCCGGTAGACCCTGGACAGGGTCAAAAGTCGCCCCGGAGAGGCGACCACCGTAGAGGAGGGCACTCGCTGATTGCAGAGGGAGGGGCAACTCCCTCTGCGATCCGAGCAATCACCTTTGGGCCGACGGGGAAAAGATCGGCCAGTAACATGGCCGATCACTCAGCTGCTCTGGCCGAAAGTCACAGCAACATCTAAGCATAAAGACCCACCGTGGAAGATCCGGGTGAGACCTTTCTTTCCCTCTTGATATTTTACTCATTTCCCTGTGAAAAGCTCTTAGAAATTGCTTCCCCCCTTTGAGAAAGCAGCCTTTGATCACTTGGGGAAAGAGCTATGGAAAAAGAAAAAAATGACTAATTTCTATTGTTTGTTTGAGCGGCTGGAATTCGGAGAACCCTGAGGAAAAAGGAGAAGAGAAGGATCCTTGCTGTGACTCTCTCTCTCTGCCTGCTTGTTTTCAGCTTAAGTGGAAACCTTTAGGGAGGGGGGTGGAGTGTTCTTCTTCCCCCCCTTCTGAATAGTGCTATCTACTTTAAAAACAAAAAACAAAAACGCTACGGCTCCTGGGTGAATTTATGTGGATTGCGCCCAGACGCTTGCATTTCTTTTGGAACTTGTTTGAATTTCTGCCTGCTGTTTTTGACTTTATAATACAAAGTATACTCCCCTGAAAAATGGATCTGTTCGCTCTAGGATTACAATATAATAATTGAGACACCAGTTGCTATTATTTATTTGGATTATAAATTAGATATTCA
Organism: Azemiops feae; assembly: GCA_023970755.1. NCBI lineage: Eukaryota > Metazoa > Chordata > Lepidosauria > Squamata > Viperidae > Azemiops > Azemiops feae. The sequence goes on along the minus strand of JALGBA010000078.1, from coordinate 659,244 downwards.
TAATATTGATTGGGACTTTTGCTGTTTTTATTTTTGTACTTGCTTTTTCCTATTTTTGTTTGGATTTTATATTTTATAAAATTGCAACTCAGCTTTTAAGTTGAAATTCTACTAAAAAAACGAAGAATGGAATCCCACTCACAGCTTAACTATGGATTTATATTAGAAAAAATCTTGGAAACAAAGGAGGAATTAAAAAAAACATTTTAGAATGCTTCGGAAAAGGGAAATCCCAGAGTTAAAAACTGAAATTCAACTTATTGGACATGATACACAACTAGGTCTACAACTTAACGATATGGAGGAAACACATTTACAATCTATTGAAGAAGAAGATACTACATCTTATACACAAATGACAGAGACTTTGGATGACCAAAGGCAGAGTTCAATTAAAACATCTATAATTTTAAAGGCAACAGGAACAGACTTTCAGATACGAGACGTTAAAAATGCTGACAACATGAATAAACAACGAACAATCACCATATTGATTAAGATTGATTACATAGTGCAGACAACAGTGGAGAAAAGAGAAGAAGACTATGACTGGATTCAATTGTTGTATGGTCAAATACTATGGAAGGAATTAGAAGCCCTATTGTGGAAACCTGCTTGGCACAAAAAGAAAGCTAGAATTAGGTTTAAAAGTCAGAGCTAAAATTTTATTGGATGGGTAAAAATGGCTTTTAGAGACTTTGACTGAACTAATATGCCTGAGATTCCTAAGGTTCAAGACTTTGATCCGGATGGCAAGATGGAAAATTGGAAAATCTAAAATTAGGAGTTGGATAGAGATTGGTGAAATATTTAACTATGATTTATAAAAATATTTGATAGAGTACAGGAAATAAAATATAGACACATTAATATATATATATATATATATATATATATATATATATATATATATATATATATATATATATATATATATATATATATATGTAGATATATATATAGATATAGATATAGATATAGATATATAGATATAGATATAGATATAGATATAGATATAGATATAGATATAGATATAGATATAGATATAGATATAGATATAGATATAGATATATATAGATAGATAATAGGCATATTATAAGTCTATTTTAGAAACAATTATTGTTTTATCATTTCAGGCTTGAATCTAAAATGGTTTTAAAACAGAGAAGTATAAATTGAACAACTGGAATAATATCTATATCTTAAAAATAATCTATACTATATGGGTACCCGAATTGTATACTATATGTTTATATAAGGCCAAATTGGAATATGTTAAATTGTGAGTTAGTTAAGCCTGAAAACGGGTGGAAATATTATTGATATTGTGTGTGTGTGTGTGTTTTTCTACTTGTTTTTTCGTTTCTTGCTTAGAGAGGGAAACTTTAAAGAAGTAACTCAAATTGTCTATGTATGATTATATTTTTTACTTTGTTGTATGGAGTGCCCTATCTTCACGATGAGTTCCAAGCACTTGGTTGTAAAACAAACAAAACCAATAAAACTTGTTATATATAAAATTTGCAGACGACACCAAGCTGGCAGGAATAGCCAACACTCCAGAAGACAGGCTTAAGATACAGGAGGATCTGGGCAGACTTGAACACTGGGCACTATCTAACAAAATGAAATTCAATGGTGAAAAAAGCAAGGTTCTACATTTAGGCAAGAAAAACCAAATGTACAGGTATAGTGTAGGGGGTACCTTGCTCAATAGCAGTAACTGTGAGAGGGACCTCGGAGTCCTAGTGGACAATCACTTAAATATGAGCCAGAAGTGTGTTGCAGCTGCCAAAAAGGCCAACACAGTGCTAGGCTGCATTAACAGAGGGATAGAATCAAGATCACGTGAAGTATTAATACCACTTTACAATGCCTTGGTAAGGCCACACTTGGAATACTGCATCCAGTTTTGGTCACCACGATGTAAAAAAGACGTTGAGACTCTGGAAAGAGTGCAGAGAAGAGCAACAAAGATGATTAGGGGAACTGGAGGCCTTAAGCATATAATAACGTTGCTGGAATTGGGTATGTCTGTTTCATGAAGAAAGGATAGGGGGACCATGATACAAGTGTTCCATATCTTTAGAGGGGCTGCCCAAAGAAGAGGGAGTCAAGCTTTCTCCAAAGCGCCTGAAAGCATGACAAGAAGCAACGGATGGAAACTAATCAGGAGAGAAGCAACCTAGAACTACGGAGAAACTTCTGAACAGTTAGAACAATTAACCGTGGAACAACCTGCCTCCAGAAGTGGTGAATGCTCCAACAGTGGAAGTTTTTAAGAAGAGACTGGACAGCCATTTGTCTGAAATGGTATAGGGTTTCCTGCCTGAGCAGGGGGTTGGACTAAATGACCTCCAAGGTCCCTTCCAACTTTATTATTGTTGTTGTTGTTGTTGTTAAATGAAACTGACTAGAGGCAATAAAGATCCAGCCTAGTCCTAGAGGGATTTACTAAAACAATCCTAATAAGAAAATTGGACAAAGTAATTGGGTGATAGGTACTTAATCCCATCAATGTTTCTTTATTGGTTAACAAGAAGCAATATATTTTTAACATCCCTGCCAGTGTTTTTAAGCAAGAAAGTGACTCTCCTTACACAGTTTTCCAGTTATGGTCCCCCAACAAGAGCAAATCAGAGCCTTAGAATTTGCTGCCCCCACAATGCAAAGTCCTTATAAAAAATCTTCCTTTCTCTTTCTGTTTCTTTTCCTTGTAAGTTGGAATCTAACAATCTTTTAATAAAGTATGATCTTCCTCCTGAGAGTGGCACTGGATCTTTCTTATCCATCGTGTGTGTGTGTGTGTGTGTGTGTGTGTGTGTGTGTGTGTGTGTGTGTAGATGGGTGTGCACGTGCACAGGTGCACACTCACTCCTTGTCTATTCCTCTGTACTGTACTGCTTTTTCCCTTTCCCCCATAATATTTGCTTGCCCAGCATCAACTTTTAGCTCTATATTCAGTCTAAAGTCCAGAGTCAAGTTATTTCAGACGGTAAACAAGTCCATTGCAAACTGTACGTATAAAAATAGTAATAGCCACCCAATCCTGCAAGTTTCCTGCACTTTGTTATTGACAGAATTTCTTCATAGTTATGCCCTCCTTTACTTCTTTACTTCTTCAGGTATCTCGTAACCCTAACTGGGGAGAGGGGGGAAGGGATTAAGCAATGGATTTTTTCCCCTGAACTGCATCCATAAAGAACAAGGTAATATAATCCTTCAGAATATGGATAAAATGAAAAAGCCACTGATGGAACCAACCTAAATTGTACTGTGAACATTCTTTCCACAATGGTAATTAATGGTAGTCTTGCTATTATCTCTCTGAACACTGTCAGAAAATAATATTGGCACCATCTGCTTGACTGCTTGGGAATTGGCCTTGAAAATTTGGTAAGGTTCCATCTTGTTCACCGTGTTATTTAATATCTATCTAAAGCAGCTGGATTTGGAGCAGTTGTCATCAATGGATTGGTGATAGTTAGCAATAGTTTCCTTTCCTGCAAACTAGAGTTTTGATATTTCTACCATTTCTTCATCTATGGATATTAATACTGGTTCTCTAATGGGGAAATTGTGTGTCTACTATGGGAGCTCACTCACACACACACACACACACACATTTTGGAGATATTTTTACGTTGCAACTTACAGGTTTTCCATATTTAATGTTTAGTTATGTAAACTTGCCTAGAAATACTCAGGAGTGAGTAGAAAATAAATGTATAATTAAATCAATTCCAAGTTTTCCAGTTTATTGAAATTAAATCTAAGCAGGAGATGCACATATTGTACCATGAATGTATCAGATTCAGTTATGCGGATTCACAACAAAATCCCCATTATTAAAATATTTCTTTAGATGATATCGCAAGCAGTTAGCATGGATTTTTTCATCATTATCATCATCATCACCACCACCACCACCATCATCACACCTCTGAAGGTTTTTTGATTTCAAAATATACTGGGAACAATGTAGTCTGTGTGGTTGCCATCAATAAGGCCATCTCCATTGTTGTGAATAAACCAGCAAGGGATATTGGTGCCATGCTGGACATTAGCTGTGTAATCCTTCTGCCATCCCCTGCAATAGAACACAGAAAGCAGTGAGCTTAGAGCATCCAGTTCATGCAACCATGTCAACGTCAGCTAAAACGTCAGGCTCTCTTTACCTGGTTACTGTCAGCTGGTTATTTTTCACAATCATGGTGGCATCTGGTTTTTCTGGATCTGATCCAGGGTGGACCTCGAGTATATCAAAGTCAATTGGGTGGAAAAATTGCCCTTAAAATAAACATGACAGCAGCAACAGTAATTATTAAACAGTTGTCAATCGTGTGAGAACAAAACATGAACTTGATTAAATAGTTGTCAGTCATACAAAAGCAAATCATAAGCAGGGCCACTTCTTGCATTTGACAGGGCTAACTGTGGCTATAAGTTGGATGTATCTACTTTTATAGCTACCCTATTCTATTTTTATTTATGTAGAAATGTTGCATACATTACTGTTCTGCTTTCAGAGAGCTTGCCTTACATGGGTCACACTACCATTGGGATTGGCAATGGGGCACTAAGGTTCAAATTTAAAATAAGCCTGTTTGGATGATCCAAAATACTGCTTTGGAAATTGTGTTTTATGTACGGTATGTTGTTCATACGGAAGAGATAAAGAGCTACAGATAAGATAAAATGGCTCTACAAATTGAAGGTTCTGGTTCTAAACTGCTAACTAGGGAGAAATTTCTTCTTTATTATGGGAGGAAAAAAAGCAAGGGAGGGTGCCCCAGGTCAAAATGGTTGGCTACATTATTCTTGTCCACCAAATTGTTTCTTTCAAGATCCAGAAAAGAAAAGGAATGAACTGGTGATTCCATTTTTCATCTCTATTCTGTGCATTAAAGGATTAAACGTGGGATAACCAAAACATTAACTAACCATTTGAAACTGTCTGTGCTAATTACCTACAAAATTGTTTCCAATTAATTTGGGAAATTCTGTACTTTTTTATTTAAAAATGGTCTTTGGTTAATAAATTATCATTCCATTTATTTTACTTTTTATTTTATTAACTTTTTATGCTGCCCATCTTCTGATTACAATATCTGTTTTCTATCTCTACCTAATATTCATCTCTCTCTCTCTCTCTCTCTTTCTCTCTCTCTCTCTCTCTCTCTGTCTCTCTCTCTCTCTCTCTCTCTGTCTCTCTCTGCTTCTGCTTGTCTTTTACCCTATTCTGCCAATTAACTGTTTTTGATGTTTGCTCTGTTTAATAAATAAACATCAGGGTGTATTTATTGCTGCCTATGTCAAGTGGTGTGATCTGATCTAGATATAGGGATCGAATGGAATATGCTTGGTGTAAACCAAACTGGAAATTATTCATAATAATAATTTTAAAAACCCACCAAAACCCCAACAATTTTTATACAGAATCAGGTCTAGCAGAAGGCGCAATCCAGAAATAAACACTGCATACCTGGAAATAAACAAAAGTGAAAAGCAAATATCGCTGCCTTTTTAATCTCATGCCAAGTCAATGCTAGTTTATTTCATGCCAAGTCAGTCAGGAGTTTAACCTCATGCCATGTCAGAAGACCATATGCCTTGTGAAAGGAAAGCAGTGGGGGAAAAAACCCTCAGAATAATATCTTTGTGTTACCTAGTAAACCATGGGTTTGTTCAGATAATCTGTGACTATCCACCATGTAAAATCCCAGGAAATCTCGGTGCAGTGGATGTTTCTTCCACACTTGGTGTAGAACAACAACAAACTTTGCTCCATTATCCATTGAAACCTCTAGGCCCCGTTTTCGTTTGATTTTTAGTGTCAAACTAAGTGGGAAAAGAGAAACCAAGCAGGGAAAAGTGATTATTAGCATGCATAATGCAGAGATTCAGATTAGGAAATTGGTTGCAAGGGGAGAACCATTTCTGGAGAAGGTATCTGTAAGCACATGACTGTTGTTTAAATTACGCCTAGCATTAACTTTTGCTATAGCCGATCAATTCTGCCCCTCAACCATGTTCAGTTTCAAAAATATAAATGCCCATAAAAATCCTGTACAATGCCCAGCTTCCCCACCTTGTCAAATTAGATTTGTCTACTGCAGTTGCAACCAGTCCTAGAAAATTTCCCACTTTTTAAATATGTACAGTATTGTGATATAGTTTGTGTTACACTTTTGGAAGGCCCATTTTCATCAATGAATCAAAGTATGTGACAGGTCCCTACCGGAACACTGCCATTCTGGAGGGAAGGGAGTTGGGGATTGAGGATGTTTCTACATTGTTTCTCCTTTTCACTCTTTCGCTTTGATGTATCTGCATGGGAATTGGGGAGGGGGAAATGGGGTCTCAGGACCATTTGGCTTGACTCCTTCCGGTTAACTCCTGCCTGCTACCAAGGTTGTGGCGCCAGAGAACAACTTGTTATCACCTTTTTGGCTCTAGGTCTCACAACAACTTCACACCAGCGGATTGGCCCCTGTTGGACTGGGGCATTGGGGTGGGGTTTGGACAACAGAAAATTTAGCTTAACATTTCACACAGGAACTTCAGATTCTGCCTGATTTCTCTGTAATCACTTTCTCTCAGTAAAAGATCCTTTTGAAATAACACTTGTTTCAAGAGTCATGCTTTCCTGAAGGGATAGCTAGGCAGGACCTTACAGTATGTGGTGTCTGTACAGGTAGTCCTCAACTTATAATCAATCATTTAGTGACTGAAATTACAACGGCACTGAAAAAGGTGACTTATGACCATTTTTTACACTTACAATCATTGCAGCATTTCCATGGTCACATGATCAAAATTCAGACCCTTGGCCACTGGCTCATATTTATGATGGTTGCAGTGTCCTAGGGTCACCTTTTGCAACCTTCTGACAAGCAAAGACAGTGGAGAAGCCATATTCACTTAACAACCGTGTTACTAATGTATAACGACTGTGGTCATTCATTTAGCAACTGTGGCAAGAAAAGTCATAAAATGGGGCAAAACTCAGTTGTCTGTCTTGCTTAACAACAGAAATTTTAGGCTCAATTGTAGTCGTAAGTTGAGGACTACCTGTAATGGTGTTTCTCAACCTTGGAAGCTTTAAGATGTGCAGAATTCTGGCTGGGGAACTTTGAAGGTTGAAGTCAACACATTCCCAAAGTTGCTAAGGTTGAGAAACATTGGTAATAGAAGAAGCTTGCCAGCCATGGACTCTACACCCTTTCTCTGATGTTCTCACCTCAGTCTCAGTGACATAAGCAGATTCTTCCTTGAAATATTGTCCCCCACACACAAACATACTCCAAAGCAATTATTTCAGTGGGACATTGGTTTTTTTTAGATAACTAGAACATGAGCATATTAAGTATCTGAAATATATTGAAAATATATATTTTATATATGTTTCAAAAATATATTTCACCTACAGGTAGTCCTTGACTTACGACCACAATTGAGCCCAAATTTTATATTGCTAAATGAGACATTTGTTAAGTGAATTTTGCCCCATTTTATAACCTTTCTTGCCACAGTTGTTAAATGAATCATTGCACTTGTTAAATTAGTAACACGAATGTTAAGTGAATCTGGCTTCCCCATTGACTTTGCTTGTCGCAAAGTCCCAAAAGATGATCACATAATCCTGGGACACTGAAACCATCATAAATATGAGTCAGTTGCCAAGCGTCTGAATTTTGATCACATGACCATGGGGATGCTACAGTGGTCGTGCGGGAAAACGGTCATAAGTCACTTTTTTCAGTGCCATTGTAACTTTGAATGGTCACTAAACAAATTGTTCTAAGTCAAGGACTACCTGTAATCTAAACAAACTGTTGTAAGTTGAGGACTAGCTGTATTATGAACAATGGGTTATATTTCATGGGCCTTATAGAATGTTTAATAGTTTGCATAATTTATTTTTATAAAGCATGCCTCATATCTGCACATAAATTTATAGCACGGTGCCCTTCTCTGTAGCTGAATTCATTTAGATCTACCCCACTTTGTTTATATTAGGTCTGGACAAACTTGTTTTCTTGTGAGGGTCACCTTCTTTCAGGGTTAGTCTGTCGGGGGAATGCATTATTAGTAGAGTCGAAATAAACAGAGATTATAAGAGCAGAGCCCAAAGGCAGTGCAGACATAGAAACAGTGGGTGAGAACATCCATTCTTTCTGACATTCTTTTTTCTCTCATTGCATTCTGCAACGAAATAAAGATAACTTGTCAAAAGTCTGATCTGGTATCTTGCCTTAGGCTTTTGGAAGAGGCCAACAGATGTGCAAAATTACAGAAGCTTCAAGTCACCCATCCCTGATTTAAAAATAACACTTTTATACATTTAGGAGTATGCAACGCTCACCTGGGTTGTTGTAAGGTAACTTCATCAAGCCAACTGAATACTGTCCTTTTCATACCATTTTGAAGGATGATATTCTGAGTTGTTATTTCAAGCCTTACATTCCGATTCATAGTTACAATCCCAAGTTTTCCAAAATATGTATTCTGTGGTCTTACATTATTGATGCTCTTTTTATCTCCAATAAGCTGTCCATTAATGGTAATGCCTAAAGTCCCGAAGCGAGATTAAAAGTATGGCATGCGTATAAGTAACATATTTGTAAATACAATTGTACCCCTCATTACTCATTGTTAATTAGTTCCAGGAGTTGTGATGAATCCCAAAAACAATGCGTACCAAACAAATTTTTCCCATAAGCAATAATATAGTAAGTTGCAATGTAGCTGACAGCGATAAGTTCTAGCTTATGCCTTGAGTACCAAACCAACAATCAGTACCGGCAGAAAATGTTCACGTCAAAATACACTGAGCTCCAAATGGGATGAGTTTCAAAGCAGTTGAGTACCAAGAGGCCACTGCATGTCTTTTCCTGGTTTTCAGGAGGCAGAATTCCATATTGTATATTTTTGTCAAACTGGGATTGATTGTAATGAAAATGAAATGTTTATTTCTTTTTCCCCTAATCTTAATTAATAGCATGTTTCCTTACCATAATATTATGTTTGTACCGACAAGAAAGCCATTGGTCCCATATTCTGCTTTAAGCTCTCTTGAAATATTTAGTGTAATGAATTATTCTTATATTTCGTATAATAAATTATTCTTAGAATAATTGAATTTTCTGAATCTCCTCTCATTGGGGATAATTACATATTTATTTCTTCAGAGAATAATAGATTGTTTTAAATATAAGCAAGTAGCTTTTCCAAAGGGCAATTGGTAATTCCAGATTCTAGAAGTCATATATACTAGTGTGGGTAGCTCTTTAAAAAAAAAACATTCTGAAGCCTTTTCAATAAAAACAATTCTACTTCTACTGCATTTGGGTTTGTTCCATCATTTAAAATTACATCTGTTATTTAGATTGGTGCATAAGAATCACTATGGCATCCTTGAAGTGATCTTACCTTTTGACACCTGTTAGAGTACTTTCAAGGTGATGATAACCAGAGCATAGAAGTAGGCGTGAATAAACAGCCATACTAAACTAACAAAATGGTATATACACTCAGAACTAAAGCAAATAATCTATCTTGAGATATATTGGTGGTGAGTGGATTTTAGGATATAGCAGAAACTATATCCTGGGCAACCCTGAGTATGTTGTTCACATGTTAGCAACATTGGTGAATTCTTTAGATATACTAGCATGACATGGAATCAGTGTATAAGTGGTTATAAGAGAGTGGAACAGTATAATGGAGTAGCACACCTACACCTTCCTCCATGTCTATGATCATATCGACTTGATGGCTCAATTTTCCAATAATAACCTAGTCAAACCCTGAAATTCACTCCTATTGGATTGAAAAGGGGGGATACTTATACTGTACTGAGGTACTGTAGTGATACTTCTACTATGTACCTGTGCTGCTATAGCAGACTTTAGAATATGGGATTGTCAGCAACTAATCTAACGATGTGGCGACTCCAGTATATAAACCTCCTATGTGGCAAGCATTCTGGATTCATAACATTTAAAAAGGTCTTGTGAAGAGAGCAGTAGAAGCTTCTTTAGTATTAAATGAATATGCAGGACAGTGGCAGCTAAAGTTCATTGTACAGTATGGAAATGGAACATTTGGGTATGCCAGAAGAAAAAAGTAAAAAGCCTAATTCCATATAAATAATAAGCAGTCCAAATTTAAAAAGCTTTAATAGTCAGGGTATTATGAAGAAAATGGAATATAGAAGAACGAGCCTCAAATTTACACACTATTATATGATGTGCGTGTTCTTTATGCAAAGGAAACAGACCTCAAAAAAGCAAATGGAATTAGATAGACATTGAACTGATCTAGCAGTGCCATATCTTTCTTGGTTTCAGTCGCGGTTTCAGAAAAGAAAGGCTCACCTGTAACTGGATCTCTTATCAAATTTATCACTACCCCTGGCTCCTCATTAATATTGAAACAAAGGGCATCTTCTTTCTGGGGCACAGCTATGATAAAGTGTGGGTCTCCATCAACTGCAAAGAAGAAATTACACCAAAATCATGCTTCCGTCGGTGGATCATTTTATTTCTGTGCCCTCTTTGTGCACCGTTTAAAATGAAATAGAGGAATGTAAGAATAAAAAGTATGGAAAGATGCAGAGTTTCTATTTAGTAATTTTTGTAGTGTCCTTACAATAGAAAGAACATTCAGGGTAACATTATTGTAACATGGGCCTTAGCCTTAATCCAACATTGGTAACTGAGAAGAGGAGGTCCTTGATTTCCTTTTCTTGTTACATAATCATCTCTAGTTGATGATTGATGGAGCTGAGAGAAAAAAATAAGGCCTTTATTTTTCACGGGCAGCAATAGTTGCACTAGACATGATCCATTCTTTGATGAGCCTCCATTTTAAGGTAAGTATGAGATGTTCCAATCCACATCCAACAATTGGCTGTTCTGTCTCAAACAGAAGGATTTGAAACCATTTTGTTTCCTTTAGTTCATGGATTCACGCTCTAGGACCTCAGAAAGATTTAGATATCTCTCTCTCTCTCTCTCTCTCTCTCTCTCTCTCTCTCTCTCTCTCTCTCCCCCTCCCTCCCTCTCTGTATGTATAGATATAGATGATATAGATAGAGATAGAGATGATAGAGATAGAGATATGTTACAAACCCTCTGAGATTGTGTTCTAGATATTTATGAACTCTAAAAAAAGAAACTTACCACTAGAATAATAGTAAGGGGCAGATGGAGGTTGATAGCTGGACACCTGCTGCTTTGCTGCATAAAAGAAAAGAAAAACAAAACAATTTATTCCACATGTGGTTGTTCTGGTAAGCACATCAGTTAACATTCTGCTCCATTTCAATAACAGCTTTGTAAGCCAGGTTCACATTTGGGGCAGGGAAAGAGAATATTTGGGGGGAGGCAAGGATTACATAACATTTGAAGGAAGGACAGGAACATTCAGTAAAGCAAGCAACGGGATGAAATCTGTGTGCCTATCTTGCATGTTTATGGATGAAGATTTTTTTTTGTTTTTGATTTGTTTTTCTTGATCTGAGTTTAGTGCTTCAGGAATTACACCAGATTAAGGTTTACCCTGCACAGATTTCATTTACTTTGTGCCCCAAAATAAGGGAAGATCACTTCTTTTCACTGCTTGGCAATTATGGTAAAAGGAGACCTGGAGGCTCTCCAAAAGAAAGCAAAAAGTTTGAGGACTACCTATGACTTTGGGCAATGGATTATTCACCTGTGATTTAGTGAGGGATTGGAATTACTTCATTCATTGTCGAAAGTGGTAATAGATACTTTCTTCGTTTTCTTTATCATTTAAAAAGCCTCTGCACATCACTGCAGCACCAAACCCTTCCTTAGCCATAATTGCCACAATACTACAATGGTCATTCCAGAAAGTGCTGCAGGAGCTAAACAATCTTTGCAAAGAGCACCAACCTGCTGTGAGTGAAGAAATCACTATAAAAGCTAAACAAAAACAATGAAACACCTGTGCAGAGTTTTCAGATTGAAGTCAGAATGCCAGTTCAACTTCACTTGTGGCTGATTTTTACTTTTACCATGGAACTACTGGAGCAAAAAGTCCAGATTTGCTCTCAGCAATGTCTGTAATAGAATTCTTTTAAATACTTGGTTGTTGCTTTTATTATATGTGAATATGACCTTCCTGGATGTAAGGCATTTCCCATCTGCACAGGCATGGTGAGCAAGATTCAAATGAAACTTTCCTTACAATCAACTAAGCTGTACAATAAATTTCAGAAAATTAGGCTAGTAATTTAAATTTTATATAATTTAAGTTACATATTTAGAAAATTGCTCTGAGCTAATAAATGGAAAATACTGCATATACCTTCCTTTAAAAGCACATTGTATATTTAAATTATATTCCATTGTGAAAATATACGCATTTCATCTTAAATAGGTAGCAAAAAAAGGAATTAAAATAACACTCCATTAAACCTGACCAATGGGATGGCAAGATCTGAGATCTGAGCTAAACTTATTTAAAACACCATTGACTTATTATTGCTTTGTTTGCTTCTTTTCAATTAAATCTGGAACTCATCATTCAAAGTAAAATGTTATAATAAGCTCATATTTGTCTAGAAGAAAGGCAAAGAATTACAACTCAGTTTACCTTCAGCTGTTTCCAAAGGTGATAAAAGACAGAGAGAAGGAGAGGGGGAGAGAGAAAGAGAAACATTAATTTTTATGCCAAAGTTTGACTGCAAAAAAATATAATTGACTATCACAATAAGGATAGGCTGGAGGGTGCACACAATGTCAATTACATCTCTAGGCAGCTATTTTTATTTCTTCTAAAAAAACAGCCACTTCCTTTTAAAAGGGCTTGATCAAATCATCTCTAATTATACATATTACAAAACATAGTTTATACACATAATTATTCCCTTACCCTTCCTCCATTGATTCATGTCATGGAGCTAGTTAGCAAAGCAGCAGCATCAAGACTTTTATTTCCTTTAATCCTTTCAGTGATAATCTTCTTCTGATAGGAATGATACATTTCAGATTGCAATTCTTTCATTTAAGGGGGGCTTCATGATACCACATGACAAAAACTATAAGGCCTTTGAGAGGGAAGGGATCTACTGTAAGAACAACTTTGGTGAGGTTAGCAGATAAATTTAGTTGAACCCTTTATGGCTCTAGAGCTGAGGTGTCTAAACATGGCCACTTTTAGACCAGTGGACTTCAACTCCCAGAATTCCCAGACCAATCATAATGTCCACAGGTCTTAAAATTGCCAGGGCTGGACACCCCTGCTCTAGTGCGTGTTTCTTAATCACAGCAATAGGCTGGCGAATTTTGGGAGTTGAAGTCCACACATCTTAAAGATGCCAAGATTGGGAAACACTGCTCTAGCAAGACATTGCTTTTGAATCTCTTTTATAGTTTGTTTGTTTGTTTAATTTTTAAAATATTTAAGTTAAAATGTAAAAAATAAGAAAAGAATATGACAAAGGCCATATTGTGAGATTGTTCTTCTCAAGTTCTTCTCCTTTGGAGAATACATGTAATATCACAATGCATGTGGAAAAGAAGTGGAGCTTGTGTTGCAATGCCATGATGCTGCTGACATCAATCTGATCCCTCTTGGCCTGTTTGGCAGATGCTGCTGAAAAGCACACACCACAGAATTCACGCTTTCCTATCCTGATCTAAGGGGAAAGTATACTACCTGTTGCTCCAGGACATTCTTGACTCGTTCAACTGTGAATATTAGGAATACTCACCCCAAACCACTAAAAGCCAGATAGAATAATGTCCTGATGACAATATCTGTACCTTCTATAGGTTTGTCAGCAACTGCTTCCCTTTCTTCATTGTCCTCTGGCTTTGTGACAACCATGGACGTTAACGGAGTCACAAACTTATATTTCAGAGACAACTCCAGGGCTTTAGCAGTAATATTTTCCTTTTCATCACCCTGTGCAACAGAACTAAAAGCAAGGACATTGGAGAAGCATTTAGAAAATGTTTTAAGCATGATAATATTAATTATTCAGTATTTTTCCACCCTGTAAGGCAAAAATATTTAGTAAATTGTTCTAAATAATAAAATAAGTAGGATATGAGCCTCATGAATAATTTGGCAACAAAAAACTTGTCTCCTGAAAGAAGAAAGAAATGACTGGGAGTTAAAACTAAACTTATCAAAGTCTAATGTGAAGTTAGAAGACCGCAATAATTACTTGCATTATCTGAAGCAATTTTACTTGGGCCAAAAGATCAGATCAATTCCAGACCAAAAATGATGAATAGCTACTAGTCAATTCCAGGCTTTATTGAATGAAACTAAATTTCCTTTCTCTTTTGACTGGATTTTAAATTTATCTTTAAAACAGAAACTATTAACCTTAACCCTAAATTATAATCTTTCTCAAGAAAGGAATAGAAAGTGATTGATTCTACCGGTCCTCATGAACTTCTCCGGAGTAACCAGAAATAATAAATCTGTTGGAAAAGCCCTACATTACCGTGCTTCTAGAAGTTGTTGAATGGTGAGATAACCCCAGAATCTCTCAATATATTCTCCAAATATGTACTGTTGCTCTTCGAGACCTTTGTTTGTTTCCTCAACATCAGCTTGTTCACTATATTTCACCTCATTTAGTGCCTGCAAGAAAGAAAAGGATTGGATTTATAATTGCATTATAATTTTTCAGCACTACACTTTTATACAGGTGTTTTTTTCTATGTTTATGCAGATTGAGCAACAGATGGCTGAATTCACATATATCAAAAAAATTCAGGCAGTCTTTAAAGGTCTCAACAAACCCCATGGGTTTCTAACACATTACAATTATTAACCAAGAAGATACCAGTATTTCTCGCAAGTAAGCTGTATTTTTGGTTTTTATATTTTCATTGTACACAAATGTGGTTTTATCTCTTAGTTGTGAGCTGCCCAGAATTTGGTACAAGCTGGGTCGCTACATAATCACTATATAACTATTTTTAAATAAAATACACACATACATACCTGTATTACCCTGCTTGCCAAATCTCAATTTAAATCCCACACCAGCCTAGCCACTCAGTGCATCTGATGAAGTGTGCTGCACCTCAGAAAAATTTGTATCTTTCAATAATGTTAGAAGGAAAAGCTGCCATCAGTCCCCTTCTAATATCTTGCATTGAGTGGAGGACACTTTATTTGTCACCGAGCTCAACATGACCACATTCAGCCATATAAACTAGTGATAATATGGATGCCTCCCATGATGCCTCACTGCCTGAAAATGCTTCTGTGTGAGTCTTATGACAGGTGAAACTATGTTGAAATGTGGAAGGATGGATATGGCTTGGAAGTTTAACTTCAGTTTGGCTAGCTACTAAGTGAAATAACTAGCCAATATACCAGATGTAATGTATTGGTCACAACTGTTTTGAATCACTTGCTTAATGTCTAATCACTTGTTTGAATGTCTGACCTAGATTCTGTTGTTATGTAATGGCTGCTGTTACTTAAGCCAGACTTGCTATCTCCAGGCTGGTAATTAGGTTTTTGGCGGGAAACTGTTACTTTAAACTTATTGGCTGCTGCCTGGAGGCTAACCATATAAATAGCTGCGCAGCAGCTATTTGAGTTGCTTCTGTTCAGAGTTAAATAAACTTGTTGCTGTTTCAACACTCGTCTTCCTTAATGCCTTCAAGAACCGAATACTTAACACCAGTAATCTGAATGGCTTTCCTATCTCTAGAAGAAATATAAATAGAGACCACCTCCAAAATCAAATTTTTCACAATTAGTTCTATCTTCTGGATCATCAATAAAGGCAGGTAAACTATCTAATAATTTCCCCTGGAGTACCTACTTTCTCAGCAGTGTTTACAGAATTATGTTTCTGGAACTGATTAACTTACCCCTTGAGCCTTTACTTCTGCTGTGATACTGTTCAGGTCATTGTCTGTAATTCGTCCAGCCACAACTATTTCAGAGCCATCATAATAATGTTTAAAACTATTTTGAGTCAAATCTGAGATGGCATTTTCTTTATAGCCTAACTCCACTTCAGTAAGCAAAGGATTGGCTACTTCATCATAAAAGCCCTGGGAACAAAATAGATATTAGGGTGATTAAAAACTGTAACACTAAAAAGGTATTTATTCTTGAAATCAAAATATTGGGAATTAGATGTTGCTTTTTTAACCACACTACTTTTCTACACTACCCTTCACTTGGAAAAGTACTCTGGAAAACAGAACTCTCTTTGAAAGTTTTAATTCTTTAAAACTCTATCCCTTTTTTCACATCTACCATTTTGTATAGATATGGAAAAGTGAGTTTAGATGTAGCAATGACATTACACATGTGCAGTACAAAAATTAGGACTATTTTCCTGTACATGCTAATAAAACCATTTTCAAGTCTGATGAATTTTAATTTTTTTAATCATGGAACAATGTGCAATTCTTTTCATTCACAATTTTTACTAACACAAAGCATTTCTCAACACCTTTTCCTATTTTGCAAAACCATTGATTGCTAGACAATCCATTTTTAAAATAAAAAGGTCTACTTTCATTCATCATATATATTCCCTGATGTAGACTCTTTATGAGATAAATTTTTCTGATGTGAGCAGCTTTTTCAAAGGAAGAAACTGACATTTTAAATTGGACACAGATTTAAATAAACTATTTTTTCTAGATTTCTTTCCTCAACCTCTCACTTTTTATTGTCATTTTTTCCTGTGGGCACAACGGCACACATTAAAAATGAAATTTAGTTGCTTCCTATTTACTGTTGTAAATAAAATAAACTATTTTCTAGATTTCTTTCCCCAACCTCTCACTTTTTATTAATTTTTGCCAGGAAAATATGGAGTATGATATGGAATGAAATAATAGTAGTTAGTTGCCTGAGAAGGGATAAAGTTTTATCCCAGTGGGCTGTGCTGATTCTTTTGCAACAGGCCAGAAACAAGGGAAAAATGGTGTCTGGGATCAGGATCTAGTCAAGAATTAAAGAAAAATATGCACCTGGTTGGTCCCTGTGATGCCTTACCTGTTAGGTAGAGTGAGATGGCCTCTTTAGAAAATTAATTGATGGGATGATGAAACTTATTATTAACAATGGATTCTTATATTTTCTCACTCTATGTTTCATGGTATATAAACATATTCTTAGTTGATTCTTCACCACAGTGTGGGAGGGACATATATGGTAATCTCTCTTGGCTACTTTTGGATGCTATACACCTCTGCTTGAGGATGGGATGAGATACCATTTTCTCCATGGCCTCTTATAACTGAAAAAAGTAATCAGTGACCTTTCTGTGCTTGATAAGAAAATTATATATCAAATAGAACAAAAAATCTAGCAGTTATTTCTATCTTGTCTAACCAGTCCTCTTGAGAAATGAAGCAATGGGAGACAGGAATGGTAACAAAATACAGTGTGGGCACAGGTTGGAGAAAGCTGAATTGTATTTTTTTATTTTTGTCTTTCAATGTCATCTGGGCTAAGAATTGGGCCAAAGGCACATCTTTGAACATTGTGGACCAGAATGCTTGCTGGCAGCAGATCATGTCTCAGTGACAGATTCAGAGCTCTGAGAGGAAATGGCACAAATGTCTAACTTTTGGTAGCCATGATATACATAAACTGCTCTTTTTTTTGTTGTAGAATCTTTTTTTTTTCTTTTTATGACTCTGCAGTCTTTTGGTTTGTAGTAGAGTCAGGGTGACTAGATAGAACTGAGCATTTACTGGCTGGGTGTCCTTCCTGACACCTCCATGGAATTTGCAGCAGATATTTTTCTTTGGGCCCTAAAAGAGAAACATCTGCCGCTACTTAGGATTGAACTCTAAACCTTCCAAGTGGGAGGTGAGCATCTTCACTGCTCAGTCACCATGCTGCTCTGTTGGAGAATCAATACATTTTATGATCAATAGAAGCTGCTACCAAACTTCATCTGGGGTATAATTCCTGCAGTTTTCAGATGGTAAACATAGGAAATTGGGATAAATGGGAGGAGAGGAGAACACATATGTTTTTTCTCTCAGGTCTGAATCCAAGTAAGGGTAGTGTTGCTATCATATTTTGCACTCAGTGTCTTTTCTCTGCCACAGAAATATTTCATCATAAATATAAATATCAACCTTTCATATGCTTATTCTTCTACCTGTAGTTGTAAGGCTGCATCTGAGTCTGTAAAGATGCGGCGAGCCAAACCATTGTTTTCTGTTGATAATCTCTCTAAAAATGCATAGTCAACGTCATAACCAAACCCAAGACTGTATATAGGATATTTTCCTTTAGTTGCATTCTTAGCATTTTCTTGAATACCTCTGGGATTTGATACACCTGCACAGAAAGGATCACAAAACACAATTAAATAATACAATTATCTGAAACACATCTGTGGGGAACACCTTTTTTGGCAGAGCAATCCTGTAACTTAAAAACAGGGCTCTACAACTTCCTAACTTTCAGCTTCAAGCTCTCCTCCTAATGGATTGGAAGAGAATGAATAATGTTGTAATTTGGTTCCTTTTTTCCTTCTTCACTGCCTTTTCCCTGGGAAAAACTGTGGCTGTTGTTATTTATTAGATGTATTGTATTATAGCCCCCCTACCCCATTCCAAAATATTTTGAAACTAGTGATAGATAATCAATCAACAGCAGCTTCAGGAGTTTAGCAGTCATTTGGGAGCATTTCTGGGAGCTTCTCCCAGGATTTCTGTAATGCCTCTCACAATGAATATTAATTTTCAGCCTGTTGAGGTAGGGAGGGAACTACCAAGTAACACAGAGACAAGTTCTTCATATGAGGTGGAGCTAGATCTATTTCTGCAGAAAGAAACTTCTTGGGAGTCCATGATTCTAACTGGCCAGTAAGTGCCTCCCAAATCTCACAAAGCTGAGAAACAGGTTTGGATATTCCTGTGAGATGCAAGAACATAAATCATCTTCCTTCCCTGTCCTCTGTAACAGCACAAAGGTATAAAGGTGACACATGATCACCAGGGGTTGTGATATATATAGAATGGAGAAGACTACGTGAAAACAAGGAGACTGAATAGCAGTCTTATTCCCATATTCATTGGTCATTCAGCTACTTACCTACATTGGCCTCCCCATCAGATAACATAATAACTAAAGAGGCACTTCTTTCAGGTACAGATTTATTTTCGTGAGCTTTATTCAGCATTTCAATGCCAGTCAGTAAACCATCATTAAAATTTGTTGCTACAATATAAAAGCAGGGATTCAAATTTTTCAGCATATGAAAATGGAGATTCAAATATTTTCAATGTAGTGCTTTTTTTTTAATATAGCCATTTTATTTTAACATTTTAATACAGCAATTTAACTTTAACTTTTCTTTTTTTCTACTTACCTCCCAACGCCCTTATTTGGCTAATAAATTCCTTTGATTGGTTCACATTCTCTGGAGTAGCTTGAATTAAGTTATCTTTCCATGTTGAAACTGAAGATTCAAACAGGATGATATTGAAGTGATCTTCCTCTTTTAAGTCTTCCACTATTTTTGTCAAGGCTTCCTTTGCCTAGAATTATTTTAAAAAAATCTAATAAAATGGAACAAATTCTTTTGTATTTGAGGGATTTCTCAACTATCAACAAAGGACTTCTGCTCCATACTTACTCCACCCTGTGTTCCTTTCAACTTTGTGGGCTCTCTATATTAGCATATTACATTGCTATGATCTTTTCTTCCCAATTACAGTATATTAGCCAATTGAAAACAATGTAGTTCCCTACTGCCAGTAATCAATATTTTATTTGATAGGAGTTTATCTCTTTAAGTAGTTAGATGATAAGTTAAATTGTTAAATTGTTATAGCAATGTCCTGCTATTGCCACCTACATTATATGCTGCTGACAGATCCTTTGATGATATTTGTTTCCTCAAGGTCTTCAACTATTTAACCCAAGATTACATCCTTTAAGGACAAATATTTACTGAGGGAAAAAGAAATCATGTCTCTTCTTTTTGCGAAAGGCAGATCTCCACACTGAGGCAATTCTCCCTTGTCTCCTAACCACGGTCAGTAATATTGTGCAGCAGTCAGGCTCCACACTATCATCCCTGAACCATCAATATTAAATCTAATATGTATTTTTCATAAATAAAAATTGGCTAAGTCTTTCCTGATTTATGTGAGATTTTGCCTTTCTCCCATGAAATTGTAGGATGTTTGAGATAACATGAAATCTTACTAGAGAGATAGCTAAGATTTTTTTAAAAATGATAATTTCATAACACGTTGGTGTTTTAAAAAAATATTACTATTATTTTAGATTTTTATCTATTTTTAATAATTTGCTGACTCTTGACATAGTTCATGAACAGATTGATTCATTTGCTTAAGTGCAAAGTGATTGTTTCAAAATTAAACTGCTTCCTCAAAGAAGGTCCTCCTATATTCACATCCACCATTTTGAGTCCTCACCCTAGTTGTAAAGCTGAATAAAGCAGTTGGCAATGTAATGTTCAAGCTTGCCAATGTCCCACATTTCATTCTAATGCTGAAGTGTTTTATTTTGCAGGAGCCAGCTGGAATAATGTTCTGTATGACTTTGGAGCTAAATAAATATATGGCCTAAATCAGCGATCCCCAACCTTTCCGGCTTGGCAGTCCGGCGGGGGTGGGGGGGAGAGGTGATGGTTCTGTGTGAGTGGCAGGTGTGCACATACGAATGCGCACAGCTCCTATTTGTATGAGTGGAGCTTCGTGCACAAGCAGAAGTGGTTGCTGCACAAGCTAGTGGATCTTCATGCATGAGCGCAAGCACCCACTGCTCGGACGAGTAGAGCTTCACGTACATGTACACGCTCACCCATCACCTGCACAGCCCTGTTCCAAACAGGCCACAGCCTGGTAGTGGGCTGCAGCCCAGGGATTGGGGACCCCTGGCCTAAATCAACACATCAAAAAGAAGGGTTAGCTAAAAGTTAAGGATGAAGCAGTAGAGTTCAATTACATTATTAAATAATTTCAAGTTTACTATGCTACATATTTTTCTATATGTGTAAATCTTGCAAGGCAGAAATAACTTGAAGTAAAAGATTGTAGGACCTGGTTTTATCTGCTGTACAATTTATCATCCTTCTAGCGATGTTACAAGAATTTGTGTTGTTCACTTACTTGCTGAATTTTCTGTCCAGACATGGAACCACTGACATCTATTACAAAGGCAACATTCTTAGGTAAACGTTCAAGGTTTTTTGGTGCAAAAAAGTGTACAAAATATCCATTTACTACCTAAAAAACATTGATAATGGTAGTATTAATTTGGGGTAGGGGTTTTTTGTTTAGATTTGTTTTTGTACTGGTATATTAGTTTAAATGTCAAACAACTAGATTTTACCTGTAAATTATTAGGAGAATCTCTGTTCACATCATACTTAATGACAAAATCTCCTTGTAGCAGAGTAGTTGTACAATTGTCACAGGTTCGTTGTTGTTCAATAGTAGGATTGAATGATACATGGGCCTTTAAAAAGAAGAATTCTTCATCTTAGATTTCAGCAAATGAAGAAAGCAGATTCTGCAGAAGTTTTGCTTTCATTTAGCGATCCAGGATAATGAACCATAATATTTCTCAGTACATCTTCTGTAATTTATATTCAAATATTACTTCCAAACATGCTTTATCAATCTAGAGGCCTATCTTGTCCTGTGTTCACGCTTTATAATAGTGAACTAGAGCCTTACAACAAGCTTATAAGTAGTGCATGGTTATACTTATTACAACAACTAAAATCTTCAATACTTGAAGTTATAAACAGCTTGTAACTAGTAGCTATTGATTCACTTTTTATACATGTAAAATTTCTGAGGAAGGAAGCCTTGGGAATTGTTTAGAGGAACATTTAGAATGGGATGAGCCACGAGTTGCTTTCAAACTTCAGCTGTAGTATATTTTGAATTATTAAATATTGGAAGATCCCACATTGTATGTACCAGCTTTCTGCATCTGTAGGAACAATAAATGCAAGAAAAGCTAGCAGTGGAACATTTGCATTTTTATCTCATTTTCTTTTCTAAGAAGACTTACTCTGCATATCTTACTCTGCATTGCCTCTTACAGGCTACACTTATACACTCAGGATTATTTCATTCATTCATTCATTCATTTCTCATATTTGCATGGTGATATTTATTACTTTTAGTTCCTTCTTCTGGAACTACCCAACAACCATCCCATTTCCCTTTTATTGTTAAAACCATCAACACATGACTTTGCACCTTTGCTAATTCCCTTTTCCTGAACTGACCACTGGGTTACTTCCCTGTTCTTGTTCTGTTGCCCTGGCTACTGAGCCAGTTTCCTGTTCCTCCTCCACTACTTTCCTCACCACAGTTCCTACATGTGTCATTGCAGACGTTTTACCCATCAGCAAGGGTCAGTTCCTCTTTTAGTTCCCATATTCCATTTATATGAAAAATGTGTGCCAACCACGAACTGTTCCCATTTCCTACTGAAGGTCAATGGCAGCAAAAAGTATTTGTTAGCAAGCTCAAGTCTAATATATAATTGATATAAACGACTTATAAAAGAATTATCAATATATTTTTTCCTTTCACAGCTGTTAGGCATTGTTTTATGTTCTTCAATAAAGAATCTATTGGGTTTCCGTTCATACTAACTTCCAGATTTTTTTTCTACAAAACCAAGTCAAAAGGAGGAGGGCCTTGACTGTCTGATTGCTGCCCACCATTTTGAAGCCACTGACTTCATCACTGCATATGATCCTGCACTGAGCATATACTATTTATCCCCTCCTGCCCCAAGAGTGTTCTGTTGGGCAAGAGCAGAGAGTAACTTATATTTAGGAACAAAAGAGTTTGTCAGTCTGCAAAGCAGGCAGAAAGGCCATGAGCAATCCAGCAAGGAGATCTGACTCAACTGAACTGCTCTGTAATGGAAACTATAGAAAAGTCTTCTTTCTAATAAAAATGCTGCTGTGGTGCTTCACATTCTGGAAGAACCAAGGCCAAAAGAAACAGGAAAGAAGCAAGAAAACAGTCATGGATCACCTTTCTGTAATAGCAAGTGATCCCTTACTAGATTATACTGAGAAAAGAAATGTGGACTAGACTTGAGAAACTATTCAGCACTGCAGCTTGACTTCTCAAGTGTCTATGATGCTACATTAAACAATGTAATTACAGTGGCCAATGTAACTAATGACTTAAACTTCCAAATGCATTATCTGTTCATTGGTAGGAATTCTTTTCAGGAACTTGGAAAGCTAAAATATAGGGAAGGTTTTCATTATCTAACGTCCAGCGCTTTTCCAAAATATTGACTTACCTTCACAAAGAGCAAAGAAGAAGCCTTGGAAAAGTAAAAAGAATATGCTTTGCAAGAATGAGTAATGTATCTGGAAGAAAGCCTAAGGTACTGCACACTTTACACACTGATAGTGGAAGTAAAAACACAGGAAAGAAAGTTGAGAAATAGCTGAGAGGACAGAGGATAAAACATGACAAAATAGTTCCCAATATCCCACAACAAAGTGATATGGCAGAGAGGAAAACCAGAATCTAATACACATGATCAAAAGCATGATTCCCTATGCTATACTAACAAAGTAATATTGGGAAGAAGTAATAATGTTTGCAACTTCCAGTACAATCTACCCATAAAAGACAAAGATGAATTGTGGTACAGGTAGTCCTCGACTTATGACCATTATTAAGCCCAAAATTTATGTTGTTAAGTGAGACATTTGTTAAGTGAGTTTTGTCTCATTTTATGACCTTTCTTGCCACAGTTGTTAAGTGAATGTTGCTTCTCCATTGACTTTGCTTGTCAGAAGGTCACAAAAAGTGATCACATGACCTTGGGACACAGCAATAAATATGAACCAGCTGCCAAGCATTTGAATTTTGATCACGTGATCATGGGGATGCTGCAAAAGTCGTAACTCTGAAAAACGGTCATAAGTCACTTTTTTCAGTGCTGTTGTAACTTTGAATAGTCACTAAATGAACTGTTGTAAGTCAAGGAATACCAGTATAAGACCAAAGCAATGTGAAGCACATCATGTGTTGGAATTCAAAGCGTATGTATATATTTAAAATCTTATAAAACTATCCTTTTTCACTTCGGCAATGTAATATGTTTAAGATATGAAGATGTTATATAGACACAAGTGATACATAATTCCCTGCATTCTATTAAAATAGACAGTGTGGCATATTTTGATGAAGACAAGGACTGAATACTGATATTTCATTTAGAAATGCCAAGAGGAAAAGCAATAGTGCAGCTTTCATAGCAAGAAGGAATTGTGATGAATTAGTGTGATGAAGAAGACAATACAGATGTCAACGCTGCTAACATCGAATGTTCTTGCTTTGACAACATATGGAGATGCAGCCATTTTCCTCTATTTTATGTTTTACTCTTAGAGTTAGAATTAGATGATACTGGGGGGGAGGAGGAGGAATGTGCTTGGGAGTTTAGTTAGACATAACAATAATATATAAGGGTGGGAACCAGGGTTTTTTGTAATAAGAGATGATAAGACATGGCGGGATGAAGAACTGGTGGGAAAGCCAGCATTTCAAACTAATTGGAGAATGTGATTTATGACTGTTAGTTAGAGGAGGGAATTGTGCTTTGATACTATGTGCTTAGGGGAGCGGAAGTCAGATTTTGGCTTGGACTATGTACGTGCCAATGTGTTGCTACTCGAATAAAGATTATTTAAGGTAAACAATGCCTCGAAGTTCTTTGAAGAGTTTCATCTGTCGGAACCATGACAACAATGTCTAATTCTACAAGACAAAATAGGTTGCCAACAGATACTCCCCAAAACATGGCAAAGATTACAATGGAATCTTTGTACCAGCAGTGAAACACATTTTAATAATAATACTCTTTACTAATTTAATTTAGCTTATTAAATGTCTCAATCTCACAGGACTCAGAGCAACTTCAAGACAAATGTTGCTCGATACCTATATGTACTGTAAAGACAACTTTCCTATACGAAGGAAGGCATATAAATGTAAAAGCCATCATGATTCAAAGAACCTGAAAAAGAAAGACTTGTGCAAGAAGAGTGTCCATGGATTCAAATAAGAGGAAACAGCTTGGAATGAAACACTGAATCACACGTTTTTTTAAAGGATCAGACTTGAATCTTGTATATACATCAGATGCAAGAACAGGAAACGGACACTGACTTTATTGTTTCTCTGTGTGCACATTCTTTCTACCGTGTTTCCCTGAAAGTAAGACCCAGTCTTACTTTCTTTTGGGCTCTGAAATAAGCACTAGGGCTACTTTCAGTGTAGGGGTTACAATTACCAGCACCTGCTTTCCCGCTCGATCGCATTTCTCTGTGGCCGCAGAGCTGGAGAGCTTGCCCCACCACCGCCCAGATGCGAAGGTTCCAGTCTCTGTCAACAGCAACAGCAGACCTCCCCCCCTGGGATGGAACGCTCCGCCACCATCGCTGCTTCCCCCTCAGAGCTGCAAGGCAGCTCTGAGGCAGCACCTGTCTCATTTAAGCCAGCGGCAAAGCTGGAGCTTGGGAGGCAGCGGCAGGGCATAGCAAAGCAACAGCAGAATCCCCCCAGGACGGTCTTGCCAGCACCCGCTGCAAGCTACCATTATTTACCCTTAACACTAAATACCCAGACCGAGTCCTGTTACCGGTAAATATTAGTAGCTTGCAGCAGGTGCCTATGAGGCCATCCCAGGGGGATTCTGCTGTTGCTTGCTGCTGCTGCTGCTGCTGCTGGGCCGTGCCTGGGCTATGCCCTGCCGCTACCTACCAAGCTCCACCTTTGCCGCTGGCTTAAATGAGACAGGTGCTGCCTCAGAGCTGCCTTGCAGCTCAGAGGGGGAAGCAGGGGGAAGCACTCCATCCCAGGGGGTGGGAGTCTCCTGTTGCTGTTGACAGAGACTGGAAGCTTTGTCTGCTTGAAAATGGGGCAGTTGGTAATGGAGCGAATCCCTCCATTTCCACCTGCCCCATTTTCAACCAGATGAAGCTTCCAGTCTCTGTCATTTCTCTGAAAAGTGTGTGGCATGTCCAGATCGCATTCCTCCCCCCTGCCTCCGTGCTGGACTTACCTGTGCTGCGCCAAGGGGCTGGTGGGCTGCGGCTTATATTAAGCCCACCCCTGAAATTCAACCTAGGGCTTACTTTCAAGGTAGGGTGTACTTTTGGGAAAACTGTATTGGGCATAAGCTACATCCCTCAACTTTAAAAAATACTGTAAAGCAGAAACACTTTGAAAGTGTGAAGATTAGACATGATAAGGCTTAAATGTATTCAGTATTATTATTTGGGTTCAGCCTCACCCCCTTTTTTTCAGCCCTGATTATTTTTTTCATTCTGACCCATGTATTTTTTGTAAGTGCAGTTCTTTAGCTATTCCAGGAAAACATTGCCTATTCCTGATGTAGGGAAATGTTTGGGAACTACTTTTACTTTTGTGAAGTATCCTCAAATAATTCCGTGCCTGTATCTTTCATTGTGGTTGCCCTGTGCCATGTCTCACTTAGAGTACTGGCCGGGACAAAACAACCCGTCAGCTGAGTTCCATGAAGCAAACAGATTACTTTTAAGGAATGTATTTAAGGGGTCATTCTTTCTTTTCTTCTCTTCTGGATAGTGTCACAAGGCATGTCACCATTGTGATTCTCTCTTCTTGCATATGAATCCATTTAACTTCTTCTGTATTTACTTCCAACCAGGGGAATCTGCATCCAAGGTGGTGACCATCATCATGGCAGATACTCCTCGTGTTCCAACTCACTATAGTTAATCCTCAGTTAACAATGGTAATTGGGACTGGGATTCCCATTGCCACACAACACACTTAGCTGCAGAAATCCTGGCAGTCCCCATTGCCATTGCCCATCCCACTGGTTATTAGGCAAGGACTACCTGTGTCTGAATCACCCTTCAAGATTCTATTACCAGGCATACCTTTTTTTTTGAAAAAGACTTTTTCACAACTGGCAGCAGTTCGTTGTTGAGGAATGTCCCTTCAACTTCAAGTTCACTGATGCCTTGAGGCTCAAAGATGTTTGCTTCTATCTGTAATATTGATTTTAAAATTTTTTGATGTTAGCAAGACCGAGAAAATAATCAGATATACCACTAATATAAATTGTAAACAAAGCATTTAAAAAAATTAATTCCATGGTTATTTAAACATTTGTCTCTAAATTAATGGGAGACATAAAATTCCCAGAAAGAGTTCTGAAACTCACAAGCTTTTTCAAAAACTACTACAGGATAAAACCACAATACATTTGATCGTACCTCAAATTTATTGACAAGCTGCTTTGGGTTTACTTTTATAAACATCTCGTATTTCCCAAACTTTCGCTTCAACAGTTCTTCATAAGTCAATTGAAAAGTAACTTTGCTGGATGACGCAATGTTGACCGAAACACTGAATTTCTCTGTTTTTCTTCCAGAAGCTCTTCACATATTAAACACAGGAAGATTCATAAGATTCAAGAGAGCCATAAAAGGATGATCACATATCCACATGCTGAATAATATAGCCCACCATTTAATACTTCCATTTGCTCTTCGTTCATATACTTAGCATCTGTTTATTGAATAAATACTTAGGACAGGAAATGAAATAATGAAACAGATTTGGTGTGGCCTCACATACTTACTTCACAAGCCCTGCAGTCTGACCCCTTGAAACTGCTTGTTGATACTGTTTTTGGGCAACTTCTTTTTCCTTTATGATTCCAGGATAAGTCACACCATCAATTGTCCTATTTAAGGATACATCAGATATCTGAATATATATGCAGAGATGTTATTATTATTATTATTTTTGCTTCAGTTCATCAAGGAGCTATTTGAGAGGTATAATGCAGAGGCTGGAAAAAATGCTGCTTCTGTATGACTGAAAACATAATGAAGAAAAATGAAGGAAGACCTTCTCTGGATATTGCAGAGCAGATTGGTAAAAACTCTACCCAGAGAGCAAGTCTAGTTCAGAGGAGCTTATGTAAGGGATGGTCCCCTTTCGGATGAACACTAAAAAGGATGAAGGTAAGAATAATGCTGTAATGGAATCAGTTATCTAGACTGGTGAAAACGGAGAGGTTGTGAGGGAGACCTTAGTTTTAGGTTTCCTATTTTGAGCACATAATTGGATTAGATGTCTACAACTGCAGCTCTATGATTCATGGTAGTTTAATAGCATCTGAATGGCTAAATTATTGCTAGAGTGATCTTCAAAGCATAGAGAAATAAGAAAATAATGTACATACAAGGTAAAGTTGGAAATAAAGGCTGTTTTGGGAAGCTCCACATCAAAGCGAGCTTCCTTGGACACATTGGCACGATTGACAGCTCGACTAGTGATGACATTACGGGAAAACCTGGAAGTAACACTGCAGTCAATTTTCACCCAGTAGATTTCTACGCCTTGGGTGTGCTAGAGAATAAAAAAGTCACACGGTTATAAAGAAATATACTGCTGTTGTTTTATCTTTATTTTAAACACTTTGTTTGAGGTAGCAAAAAGATCTTTCAATACCTCACGTTACATAAATAGTTATTTATTTTAATGCTAATTACATTTAATTAATGTTTTATTTACTTACAAAATGTTACTTAAATTGCACCTGACCCCAATCATTTTCTGGTTCCATTCCTATTATTTTTTTAAATTAATTCCAAAGGCCCAGATATATGTTTAGCATATTCACAATACAAGAAATATCCAGATAATGATATGAAGGGGGATCTGTGGGTCAGCTTTTGATCTCTGATCCTCACAGGCCAAGTCTTGTATTGTGGGTTGTTATGGGGCAGAATACAAGAACAAACTTCTAAAGCATTTTATTTTCTTTCTGTAAAGGGAACACAAACAGATATTTGTGAACCCCTGAATCCATGACCGAGGAAGTCTCCTTCATAAATGTCGGTGATGAGGCCTTCACACACATGCACATGATGGGTACTTTGCAAGAGTGAATGAAATATGCCATTTGCTCAGAATTAAAACATCCCTGAACACAAGAGGATTGATTTCTTCAGAAATCAATATAACTTTCAAGCTGAGTAAATGATTTCTTTAAGCCCAACAATGAAGAGGCATTTGACTAAGAGAAAATATTTATAAAATTTCATGTGGCATGGAAACTTAATGACCAGCATTCTAAATGAAAGGTTACTTACCACATCAGTGGCACTTCTCTTCTACAAATAGAGTGAAAAAAAGAATTAATTATTGCCAAACAACAGATGCTGTATCTTACCAAATATGCAGCATGGTAGCTGTATGTTATTCCACATTTCTTTTCATTTTAAGCGAGAGCATCACAATAAATGAGAACTCCCATAATAATCAGCATGCATAACCTTGGCTGAGTTCTTACCAAACAAATCCCCACCAGCTTACCAACCTGTCTAGTCTGGAAACATTAATTACATGAACAGAAAAAAATTAACATCTGGAAAATATGGCATAAATTATCATACTAACTGTAATAAATATCTTTACTTAATAGAGTTGTTCTACTGTTTCTCAGAGTACTAAGATTATTTCATATTCCTTCCAATGTCTGTGGAGTTGCCTAAGTTCAATTTTAGGTAAGTTAGGTATAAACACAGGTGTGGTGGATAGCTTTCTCATATATGTATGTATATATGTATGTATGTATCTATGTATGTATGTATGTATGTATATACTACTATGCATTCGTTTCAAACACCCCACCATCACACACAAATTGACGGAAGTACTCCTTGCTATATTTGATTCATTATTTCTTAATTCAGTGGTTTTTTTAAATATTATTTTTTTTATAAAAATGAAATGTACAACATAATATACAGCAGATAGAGGATAAATCAAGTTTGGATCCAATACGGTCCCCCTCAGGGTACCTATCAGCAGCTCATAAAAGAAATCACAGGAGCTGCTGACAGGTAGAGTGAGGGACCAAAACCCCTTACAGGCTTCTTTATTATGGTCATAGACCAGCATAACTTTGCCTGCTTCATATCCAAATGCAGAACGTCTGAGCCAGCTAGCCCAGGGCATGAAATTTCATAGAGAAGTAGTTTCCGTGAAGTGTAGAATTTCAGCCAAATTAAGTGAACTGGTAAGTAAAGATATCTCAAATCAGGCAGGCGGAAGGCTGAAGAAGTCTTGAAGGATCCAGATAGTGGATTTGCAGTTGCTGCTTAAAGCTAAAAAAAATTCTGAGGAAATAAGTAGGGGACTTTATATATTTAGCTACATACCTTAATGTTTCTCAGTGGGTTTATCAAAATATCTGATGTTAGAAGAGCAGGAATCAAGGCCAGTAAAATATAATATGCGATATGCTTCCCCATGTTGGAAGAAAAATAAAAATGTCAATTTGGAAGGACCTTTATTTGTATGAACCTTGTCCGTAGTCAAAGAGTAACATCGAAGTAACTATGGCAAATATTTATCTTTGGAAAATGGTTGATGAAATTTCTTCATGAAAGCTAGGGAGCCTAAGTCCAGAAAAGAATATTTCAGCCTCTAATTTATCTAGCCTACGTTCACCCATTGTGTCCTATGTAGAACACCTTTAAAATTAACTCTCAAATTATATTTCACATCTGTTTCACCAATATAGTCAGAAATCTTGAGATTTCTTGAGCTAGCACTTGGATCACCTGGATACATTTCCCACTTGAGACTTCTATTTCAATTAAAGTCATTATGTTTTTATGCACGTAAATTGTTCTTATGAATAACAGGAATAAGACTTTATAAGCTTTTTCCTTAGTTTTTCAGAATCTGGTTAAAGACGAAAATTGTCATAAAGCATAATTAAATTATGGTTTTAAAACATGTTTCTACTTTTAAGCTCCTGTCAAACAGAAATTTCTCTCTTAATATCGTTTTCATAGAGATAGTGACAATTGCTCTATCCAGTGAATAAATAAATATACATAGAATGAAGAGATATTTGGTGTCTTGAACAAAAAAACCTTGGAAAATACAGCATAGATGTTAAAGAATTCTTGGGAAGGTAAAATTGAACCTTAGCTGAAATTGTCCAAAGCTGAATTATTAGTCTCTGCAACACTGCAACTCTAGAAAGAAAATGAGGTGACCAATGAAGGAGAATATTTATAGCTCAGGGTTGAAATGAGGGGTCCTTGGTGCTCTCTGAGCTTCCTTGTTTTGTTGCAGAGGTTTCATTACCCTAAACTAGCTAATATCATCAGTGCTAGTAAGGAGTGTTGTTTGCTGTCAGTTTATATTCTGGTGTCTTGCCTATCTGGCTGGCTGGCTGGGGGCGGTCTTACAGTAGGGATTCTTTGCTTGGGCTGTTTACTGAGAAAAAGAGAAAAAGACTCCAGCACCTCTACATCAGTAATCAGCACTCAGATCAGCATAGATTAACTCCAAGGTCACCTTCAGACCAAGAATCAAGTAAGCAATACCCCAATCAAGAAACTTCCAAAGAGCCACTAGTAAACAGCCCAACTAAAGAATCCCTAAGACCGCCCCCACCCACACAGACAGGCAAGACACCAAAATATAAATTGACAGCAAACAGCACTCCTTACTAGCACTGATGATGTTACTCAGTTAGGGTAATGAAACGTCTGCAAGAAAACAAGCAAGGTCAGAGAGCACCAAGGATCCCTCAAAGTGAGGTGAATTGTCCCATTCCAGGCTGGAAGAGGCCTGGCGCCGCCTGGTGGTCTCAAAAAAAAAGTTGCTTATCTTGTTCTATGGAAAAATGCTTATCCTATATATATTACTAATCCCAAGCACACTTTCCAATTGTAGAAAGAGGTACAAATGTAGAGGAAGAGGTGTAGAAAAAAAAGAGGCCTTAGAATAAATATCAGGAAAAAAACAAAGAGGAAAACTCTAAACAGAGGTTCAGTCTCAACAATACTTGAGCAAATAGAGATGGAAATTAAGCAGAGTATCTGGGAAAGGGACCGGGATGCCTCCTGAACAGAAATACTCCTTGTTTCACTCTTTAGACACCCATTGTGTTTACCTAAATTCCAGTAATGGAGGCAAAGGTTTTATTGCAAAAACACCCAAAACAGAAATCAGAAATATAATATCCCATTTAAGGAACAAGAAATGCCATATAATACTTAACAAGTGGGGTTATGAATCCCTCCCTGTTTCTGGAGGCCTTTGCGGGTTGGGGATGGAAGTGGCCTGTGCGAGTCGCTGGTTGTTTTTGCTCTCCCACCAAAAGGGAATTCAAAAACAACTGCGCACCCCAAAGTGGTGGCTTTCCTTCAGCAACAGGCATTGCTCCAAGTGGAAACAGGATCAACCTCCCTTTCCTCCCTCTTGCTTTGAAGTTTACTGTCGATGGTGTCCCTGCTCTTTTGTTGGTTGATTTCCCCTTTCTATCCTCATCATCCAGGTCTTCAATGGATCTATCCTAAAAAGAGTGACTCTTTCCATATTCTATAATTTTCCTATTAATCCCCTCAAACCGCTCTTTTTTTTTTTTTTTGCAAGAGCAGCTTTTCATCAGAACAAAAGAGGATAGAGGATACCTAAATTAGATCTTATTAAATTACTGAAAATCTGATCCGGATTTTTTTAAATTTTGTATCTAATAAAGTATTAAAGGAGAAGAAAACCATTCCATTGTTCTTGGTACAGAGATTCCAAGATTTGATCAACGATTAAACAATTCACTTACAGCTTTACAACCTTATTGATTTCTGGTCTTGTAAAGCAGATAACAAATATATTAAAGCAAAAAAGGGCAACAGTGAAATAACTCTTTATTGTATGCATTATGTGTCCCCTTATCACTTCCAGCATGAAGTTTGAGAGGCAACCCATATGCTGAGATGTCCAGTAATCAGGAAAAAATGTTGATCTACATTTCAAACTGCATTTGAGGATTTTCTGCCTCGATACACTGAGGTTAAAGTAGCTTTTTAAAACAAGGATACCAAATTTAATGCAGGAGATTTTCAAACAAGTGTCATTTTAATTATTCAATTAAGTGCAATCTGAATTAAATGAAAGCTCTGTATGTCGGGAGACATGTCAGTCGGGGATTTGGGACATAATTTGTACTTTTGAAGAAGCAGACTGGCAGTTTGGAGATATTCCTGGAAGTATTATTGGTCCCTGGAGAGCATATGTCTGTTTTGGGTGAGAAGTGCCTTTGGCTAGCATACAGTATTAATGGAGTCCTTTCCTTGAATGGAGATTTAGCAGTGTATTTATGGTCCTAGAATCACATTTATTTTAAGGTGTTGTATTTTCTACTTGCAAAGGATTAAGTGCTTTCCTTGAAAAGTGGAAAATGTTGGTTGGTGGAAAATGCTACAGGTAGAGTTCTGTCAAAGATTCATATACCACTTCTATTATCTATTATCTTGGAAAGGGGAAGCAAGCTGAAATGGGCTAAGGAGCTGAAAGGAAGGGATCATGAATAAATGAAACTAGAGGCAGCAAAGATCCAGCATACAGGGATTTACTAAAACAATTCTAATAAGAAAATTGGGCAAAGTAATTGGGTGATAGGTACTTAATCCCATCAATGTTTCTCTATTGGTTAACAAGAAACAATATATTTTTAACAACTCTGCCACCTCTAAATCTAATTTAAAAGACAATGTTTTTAAACAATAAAATGGCTCTCCCTACAAATCAAACTTATCAGTTTTCCCAGTTATATCCCACAGTTCTAACAGCAAATCAGAGGCCTAGAATTTGCTGTTCTACAATGCAAAATAAAAGATATTCTTCCCTACTGTTTTCCATTTCTTTTCCTTGTAAGCTAAAAACCAACAATCATTTTAATAAAGTATGATCTTCCTCCCAAGAGTTGCACTGCATCTTTCATATCCATGATCTGTGTGTGTCCGCACACACACTCCTTGTCCATTTCTTTATACTGTTTGGCTTCTTCCCTCCCCCCCCCCCTATCATTTGTTCGCCCAACATCAATTCTTGGCACCATATTAGGTCTGAAGTCCAGAGTCAAGTTATTTCAGATGGTAAACAAGTCCATTAAAAATCAATACATATAAAAACAGTAATAGCCATCTGCAGAAAAGAATACAGCAATTCTACATACATACATACATACATATATATGTATAGAGCATTGTGTGTATATATGTGTGTGTGTGTGTGGCATACACATACACACACACACACACATTGCAATGGCCCCTTCATCTCCTCTCCCCATCCTGCAAGTTTCTTGCATGTTGTTATTCTTCTTCATAGACATGGCCTCCTCATTCTCCGTAATAAAACTATTATATCTGAGAGAAGAATTTACTGATGCATCAAACACAACCTTAACAAACCTAGTCGTACCTATTACAGGTAACGTTATTAAAGTCTTTGCTACTGCAACCATGAATAAGGTTACTAGATTTCTGCAAAAGGAGGACATTTCCTCCTTTTTGTCCTCTGTCCAGTATAGCCTTAAAATCAAATACTGTGCTGCTTTTTGAGTATCTTTTACTGAGCAGCTTTTCTCCATGATGCCAAGCTTCCCTAACAGCAATTTAACAACCTTCTTTTGCAAAAGATGCAAAGAATGTTAAGCAGGTAGTGTATCCTTCTTTTCTTCCATTTGTCCTTCTTTCCAATTGTCCATGCCCTCCTTTGCCTCTTCAGATATCTCGTAACCCTAATGAGGAAGGAAAGTGAGCAATGGATTTTTCCCCTGAACTGCATCCATAAAGAACAAGGTAATGTAATCCTTCAGAGTATGGATGAAATGAAAAAGCCACTGATGGAACCAACCTAAACTGTACTGTGAAAATTCTTTCCACAACGGTAATTAATGGTGATCCTGCTATTAGCTCTCTGAGCACAATCAGAAGTTAATATTGGCACCATCTGTTTGACTGCTTGGGAATTGGCCTTGAAAAATTGGTAAGGTTCCATCTTATTCACTGTGTTATTTACCTGTAATATTTATCTAAAGCAGCTGGATTTGGAGCAGTTGTCATGGGTTGGTGATAGTTACAAATATTTTTCCTTTCTTGCAAACTAGAGGTTTGATATTTCGACCATCTCTGCATCTCTACATATTAATAGTGCTTCTGTAATGAAGAATTTTCTATAGAACAAACTGCTATTGGAACTGACAGACACACACAAACACAGCGTTATCCAGACATTTTGGAGATATTTTTATGTTGCAACTTATAAGTTTTCCATATTTAATGTTTAGTTATGTAAAATTGCTTAGAGACATTCAAGAGTGAATAGAAAATAAATGGGTAAATAAAAATGTTTTCCAATTTATTGAAATTAAATCTAATCAGAAGACACACATATTGTACCATGAATGTATCAGTTTCAATTATTCAGATTCACAACAAAATCCCCAGTATTAAAATATTTCTTCAGATGATATTGCAAGCAGTTATCATAGCATGAACTTTTTCATCATCATCATCATTATCATCATCACACTTCTTAAGGTTTTTTGAATTCAAAATATGCTGGGAACAATGTAGTCTGTGTGATTGCCATCAATAAGGCCGTCTCCATTGTTGTGAATAAGCCAGCAAGGGATAATGGTGCCATGCTGGACATCAGCTGTGTAATCCTTCTGCCATCCCCTGCAATAGAACACAGAAAGCAGTGAGCTTAGAGCATCCAGTTCATGCAACCATGTCAACGTCAGCTAAAACGTCAGGCTCTCTTTACCTGGTTACTGTCAGCTGGTTATTTTTCACAATCATGGTGGCATCTGGTTTTTCTGGATCCGATCCAGGGTGGACCTCGAGTATATCAAAGTCAATTGGGTGGAAAAATTGCCCTTAAAATAAACATGACAGCAGCAACAGTAATTATTAAACAGTTGCCAGTCTTGATTAAATAGTTGTCAGTCATTCAAGAGCAAATCATAAGCAGGGTCACTTCTTGCATTTAACAGGGCTAATTGTGGCCTTAAGTTGGATGTAACTATTTTTATATCTACCCTACCAATTCTGTTTTTACTTATACAGAAATGTTGCATACTGTACATTACTTTCCTGCTTTCAGAGAACTTGTCTTATATGCATCACATTACCATTGGGATTGGCAGTGGGGCACTAAGATTCAAATTTAAAATAAGCCTGTTTGGATGATCCAAAATACTGCTTTGGAAATTGTGTTTTATGTACTGTATGTTGTTCATATGGAAGAGATAAAGAGCTACAGATGAGATAAAATGGCTCTACAAATTGAAGGTTTATTTTATCTTATTTATTACATTTTTATGCTGCCTATCTCCTGTATAAGGTGACTCTTTTCTATCTCTATCCAAAGTTCATCTCTGTCTCTCTCCCTGCTTCTACCTGTCTTTTAACAATTCTGCCAGTTTATTCTTTTTGATGTTTGTTGATCTTTAATAAATAAATATCACGATGTATTTATTGCTATCTATATCAGGTGGTGTGCTCTGATTGGGATATAGGGATCAAATGGAATGTGTTGATGTAATTAAACTGGATGTTACTCATAATAATAATTTTAAAAAACCACCCAAACCCAACAACTTTTATACACAATCGATTCTAGCAAGTGACACAATCCAGAAATAAATATTGCATACCTGGAAATAAACAAAAGTGAAAAGCAAATATCGCTGCCTTTTTAATCTCATGCCAAGTCAATGCTAGTTTATTTCATGCCAAGTCAGTCAGGAATTTAACCTCATGCCATGTCAGAAGACCATATGCCTTGTGAAAGAAAAGCAGTGAAAAACAAACCCCCCAAAACTCCCTCAACATAACATCTTTGTGTTACCTAGTAATCCATGGGTTTGCTCAGATAATCTGTGACTATCCAACATGTAAAATCCCAGGAAATCTCGGAGCACGGGATGTTTCTTCCACACTTGGTGTAGAACAATGACAAACTTTGCTCCATTATCCATTGAAACCTTTAGGCTCCGTTTTTGTTTGATTATTAGTGTCAAACTAAATGGGAAAAGAGAAACCAAGCAGAGAAAAGTGATTATTAGTATGCTTAATGCAGAGGCTCGAATTAGGGAGATTGGTTGCAAGGGGAGAGCCATTTCTGGAGAAGGCATCTGTAAGCACATGGCTGTTGTTTAAATTACGCCTAGCATTAAATTCTACCATATCCTATCAATTCTTGCCCTTAACCTTATTAAATGACGAAGCTATCCATTCATTCACCAATGAAGTAGACTGAAGTAGAGCAATGCAAATAAACCACTCACCTGAAACAATTGCTCTGATTACATTATGCTGATTACTAGCTCTAGGGATTGGTCTCAATTTCAGGCAGGATCACTATGTACATAATACACTAGACCAGGAGTGGGCAATTAATTTTTCCAATGGGCCACAGGAGAAACTGGAACTCTTTTTCCCCCCCATATATTTTATTGATTTTTTTTAAACATAAATCACTTAATTGTTGGTAAACAGTGTGTTTGCTGGGTTTACATTTGTAAAGAAAAATCATTAACAATTGGCTTCTATAATCCATAATCCACATAGTACATTTAGCTGATTTGCCCTTTTCCCCAAAATGTCTTCTTTGCAAACCTTGAATTAATACAGTTCTTATTATTTTGATAAATAACAGTTATCCTAAAAATAATGATCACATCAATATAATATTTCTTTTCTATCTAATCATTCTGGTTGCCTCATCTTATATCCTGTTACAGTCCTTATTTAAATTTGTTTCTCCCATAAAGTTCAAAGTATTCTTGCTGGTTAAGATTTTCTCAACAGTTAAT
Source organism: Azemiops feae (assembly GCA_023970755.1). NCBI lineage: Eukaryota > Metazoa > Chordata > Lepidosauria > Squamata > Viperidae > Azemiops > Azemiops feae. Next base: position 621,528 of record JALGBA010000078.1, on the reverse strand, counting down.
TACATTTAAAGATTTAAATCCATTTTTCCCATATAAACCATCTCAACACTTTTACATTTCTTAAAGTATAGGTAAAAACAGTAAACAAAAGGAAAAGAGAGCAAGAGTAAAGAAACATAAAAAGTAAAATACTACTTAAAATATATATTCCTCCTAAGCTAATATATATTCATTCCCAAAATTTCTTATTCTTTTTAACCATAATTAAAAATATATTTAATCTTTAAATATTCCATTTAATGTGTCTAGTCATCTAATCCTTTAACTCTTGTTCAAAACATTTTTTCTTTTTTATATATTATAATTTCCCTAAATTCAAACACATTTAATTATCTAAAACATTTCCTTCATCTAAGCCATTTCAACAGTATTATATTACTTATATCAAGAAATAAAATGAAAAGGGGGGGGGGAAGCATACAGTATTATTTAAGGAATTCATCCCCCTTAGAATGACATATGTATTCAAAATCTTTTCTATTTCTTTAACCATATTCCAACAAATGTTTCTTTTTAAAATATTCTCTCTGGTAGATCCCATCATCTATTTTCTTAATTTTCACTTTAATCTTTTTCCTTTGACCAGTATCTTTCTTGATCAATGTGTTTTGCTGAATTCATGACTGTTACTGTAGGTATAAGAAGTAAATCGAATAAAGTGTCTTTATATGAGGCTTTTGTCTTTCCATGTTTCTTGAAAATCTTTTTTTCTTCTTCTCTGCATCTCTTATCACTTCCTTTCTCTCTGATGTTTTCAACATCTCTACATTCCATTTTATCCAATCTGTTTTTTTGTCCTCAGATTTATTTTGTAGTCTTAAGGGATGAGTTGTTTTTTCCATTTCTTGTGAATTTTTCCCCACTAGGATTAAATCATGTTTTCTTGCTTTGTTAAGTTCCATCTTTGAGTTTCTATTTTCAATTTTATGTCCACTTATTTGTTTTATCTGCTCTTTCTCTGTTGTTGTTTCCTGGAAGTTTTTTGTTGTAGAGTTAACTTAGAAATAGATTGATTTATATTTTCAAATTTATTTTGGATTTCTTTGTGATTTGAACTCATTGTTGTTTGAATTAATTGCAGTATACTATATATCTCCTCCTGAGAGGTATTTATGTTTTCTTGATGTGTTCTATCTACATGTCTCTGATCCATGATGGCCAAAAGTTGAAGTTTTCCTTCTTTTCTGCAAATAGCTTTAGAATCCTGGTTAAATAGATACTTGTAATCCAAAGAGTTCAAAAAAGATTTTTTTTATAATTCTCTTTGTCTGCAGCCCAGATTGTTGTCTTTTTTTTTGTCACAGTTGTTCTTTGTTATTAAAGCTTTAAGGTCACAAACACAGATTAGCTTTTCCCAAGTTTTGGCTAGTTCTCTATGGAGATCATAACTGTCATAATCTTCATCCACCACTAGGTGTCAGCATCTATTTAGTTTTCAATATGAACAATGGTATTTAAAATAAGAGTCTTAACCATTCAACAATTTTAAACTTGTCCAAAATTAAATTTTAGCTTTCAAGTTTATAAATTTATTTCACTACCATATATTTTGATCCTCCATGCAAATTTTAATTCGCTGCTTCCGTTAGTATAAGGATGGGACGGAAGTCCCCCTCCTTCACTTTCGGAGGTATTTTGCTTCTTGGGGATCTTTTCCAAGAAATTAAGTATGGAATAGAAAAGGGAAAATCAGATTCTTCACCCAGTTTCAAGCACGCCATTTACTGTTGTGCTGGTTAGTTCTTTTGGACTTCGGTTGCAAGTAGCTTGGGCTGATCGGTGAAATACAGCCTTTCTCCTGTCAGGTTAGAAGGCTTTCCCCAAGATGAATAGAATGACCACCGTCATTCCAGAGTTGCAGGGGCACCTTCTTTCTTCGCCGCCTCTCCAGGGTGGCTTGGACCCATTAGGGTCTCCAGGCAGGACGAAAATTAGCTGCGGGGGTACGGCAGTCTGCAAGCCCAAGACCAGTCGCTACCGCACAGGACCGGAAGTCTAAGAGAAACTGGAACTGTTGTAGAGGGCCAACCAATAGGTTTGTGAAGGGGCATAGGTGTCCATGCATGCAGATATGTAAAGTGGGGAAAAAACAGTCGCCTTCAAAATGCAAGCAATCCACACAGGCCAGACAGGGACAGCCAAAGGGCCAGAAGTGCACAGGTCTACACTAGATTGAACGTACGACAATTTTAGCCTATCCTTCTAACTTCTTCTACTTGCAAACATTGGCCTTTATGGACAATTGCTTCCGTACAACTGTTTGGATCTGGATACCCATATATGCTTTTATTTATTTATTTAAACACATTTGTATAGCCACCCATCTCACATTGTGATTCTGGGCAGTAAACATAGTATATATGTTTTATTATTTCCTGTATTTCCAATGCCATTTGAAGGAGGGGGAAAAAAGGGTTTCTGTTCACATATACCACAGTGATCAAGAAAAGTGCAGGAAGTATCAGGTGTTCCCCTATTTTTTTCTGTAAATATTCATATTAAATGAATTGTGTAGCATTTGTCTGAAATGAAGAACAACTTGTATTTAAGACAATTACTCCCCATACAGAAGATAGGAAAAAGTATAAATGTGCTGGTTAATAACTGCAATACAAATTTCAGTTTAAAAAAATATAAATGTCCATAAAAATCTGTACAATGCCAACTTCCCCACCTTGTAGATTAGGTTTATCAATTGTAGCTGAAACCAGTCCTAGAAAATCCTTCAGCCTTTAAATATATATTGGAACATAGTTTTATGTGCCACACTTTTGGAAGGTACGTTTTATAGATAATGGGGTGTTTGTACAGGTAGTCCTTAAATTACAAGGAATCTTTTAGTAACTGAAGTTATAATGGCACTGAAAAAAATAACGTTATGACCATTGCAGAATCCCCATGGTCATGTGATCAAAATTCAGACATTTGGCAACTGGCTCATATTTATGATGGTTGCAGTTAATTTTTATAAAAATTTAAAAACATTATAAAAACATTAATTTTTATAAAGCATGCCTCATATCTGCACATAAATGTATAGCATGGTGCCCTTCTCTGTAACTGAATTCATTTAGATCTACCCCACTTTGTTTATATTAGGTCTGGGCAAACTTGTTTTCTTGTGAGGGTCACCTTCTTTCAGGGTTAGTCTGTCGGGGGAATGCATTATTAGTAGAGTCGAAACAAACAGAGATTATAAGAGCAGAGCCCAAAGGCAGTGCAGACATAGAAACAGTGGGTGGGAACATCCATTCTTTCTGACATTCTTTTTTCTCTCATTGCATTCTGCAACGAAATAAAGATAACTTGTCAAAAGTCTGATCTGGTATCTTGCCTTAGGCTTTTAGAAGAGGCCAACAGATGTGCAAAATTACAGAAGCTTCAAGTCACCCATCACTGATTTAAAAATAACACTTTTATACAACGCTCACCTGGGTTGTTGTAAGGTAACTTCATCAAGCCAACTGAATACTGTCCTTTTCATACCATTTTGAAGGATGATATTCTGAGTTGTTATTTCAAGCCTTACATTCCGATTCATAGTTACAATCCCAAGTTTTCCAAAATATGTAATCTGTGGTCTTACGTTGTTGATGCTCCTTTTATCTCCAATAAGCTGTCCATTGACGGTAATGCCTAAAGTCCAGAAGTGAGATTAAATGGATGGTATATGTGCAAGTAACATATTTGTAAATATGTCTTTTCCTGGTTTCTAGGAGGCAGGACACTTTCCATACTATATATTTTTGTTAAACTGGGATTGATTCTAATGAAAATTTATTTATTTGATTTCTATAGCCATCCTTCTCAATCAATGATTCTGGACAGCTCAGAGTTCAAAAACATGCATTGCAATGAAAATTGTAAGCTTTTAAAATAATAAAAACAGTAAAAACCATTAAAACAATAAAATACATTAAAACATTGAATTCAAAGTACACGCAAAGCCAAGATATCTGGCCTGTTAACACTATAGCTAGGAGGCAGGGCCATAGGCTCATATAGTACCCTCGGCTTATGAGAATAGCCTTTAAAGCTTTATGGAAAACTAACAGGATTGGGGCCATGTTAATCTCCAAAGGGAAAATATTTGATAGGGTAGGGACTAGTGCAGAAAAAGCTCATCTTTTAGTCCAGTGGTCCCCAACCTTTGTGGCTTGGCGGCTCAGTTGGGGGGGGAGAGAGGGAAACTGGGCTATGTGGGCAGCGGGCAATGTGTGCACATGTGGCTCTTGCGCGACTGACGGGCTGGTGCAAGCAACGGGCTGGTGCCAATGCACACGTGTGCCCACTGGGTCACCGCTCATAGAAGTTGAGCTGTGAATGTGCTCTGGCCAAGCACTCACATGGCCCAATTCCAAATAGCCCACAGCCCAGTAGTGGACTGCAGCCTGAGGGTTGGGGACCCCTGTTCTAGTCCATGTCAACCTACATTTTTTGGCTGATGCTGTGGATCCTATAGAACCTTAGAAATTATGGGGGGAAAGGCAATCCCTCAGGGTAAATGAAATGTTCTTTCCCTCCTAATCTTGATTAATAATATCCCTTATTATAATATTGCATTTGTACTGAAAAGAAAACCATTGGTCCCATCTTCCATTTTAATTGCTCTTGGAATATTTAGTGTAATGAATTATGCTACTTAGAATAATTTAATTTTCTCAATCTCCTTTAATTGGAGATAATTACACATTTATTTCTTCAGAGAATAATAGATTGGGTTATATATAGGCAAGTAGGTTCTCCAAAGGGCAATGACCATTTATTGATAATTCCAGCTTCTAGAAGTCATATATTCTAGTGCAGATAGCTTGGAAACACATACATAAAATTCTGAAGCCTTTTCAATAAAAAAAAATCCCACTTCTACTGCATTTGGATATATTTCATCATTTAAAATCATGTCTTTTCTGATAATCTGTTAATGTGATAATCTTTTTAAGACTGGTACATAAGAATCACCATGGCTTCCTTGAATTGATCTTATCTTTTACCATCTGTTGTAAGTGATCAATGTGATGATAACAGAGTATAGATGTAGGCACAAATAAACAGCCATGCTGTACTAAGAAAATGGTATATACACTCAGAACTAAAGGACATACAGCTAGTCCTCAACTTATGACTTCAACTGAGCTCAACATTTCTGTTGCTAAGCGAGACAGTTGTTAAGTGAAGTTTGCCCCATTTTATGACCTTTCTTGGCAATATTGTTAAGTGAATCACTGCAGTTGTTACGTTAGTAACAAGGTTGTTAAGTGAATCTGGCTTCCGCATTGACTTTGTCAGAAGGTTTTAAAAGGTGATCACATGACCCCAGGACACTGCGACCATCATTAATATGAGCCAAGCAGCTAAATTTTGATCACATGATCATGGGGATGCTGCAACAGACATAAATGTGAAAAATGGTCATAAGTCACATTTTTCAGTACCATTGTAACTTTGAACAGTCACTAAACAAATTGTTATAAGTCAAGGACTACCTGTAATCTATTTTGAGATATATTGATGGTGAGTGTATTTTAGGATACAGCAGAAGCCATGATAAGCCTAGACAACCCTGAGTATGTTGTTTGCATGCTAGAACAAGAAAAATAATCAAGAGTGGGGGGAAAACCTAATTCCATATAAATAATAAGCAGTCCAAATTTTAAAAGCTTTAATAGTCAGCCTGTGTATTATGAAGAAAATGGAATATAGGAGAACAAGCCTCAAATTTACACACTATTATATGATGTGCGTATTCTTTATGCAAAGGAAACAGACCTCAAAAAAGCAAATGGAATTAGATAGACATTGAACTGATCTAGCAGTGCCATATCTTTCTTGGTTTCAGTCGCGGTTTCAGAAAAGAAAGGCTCACCTGTAACTGGATCTCTTATCAAATTTATCACTACCCCTGGCTCCTCATTAATATTGAAACAAAGGGCATCTTCTTTCTGGGGCACAGCTATGATAAAGTGTGGGTCTCCATCAGCTGCAAAGAAGAAATTACACCAAAATCATGCTTCCGTCGGTGGATCATTTTATTTCTGTGCCCTCTTTGTGCACCGTTTAAAATGAAATAGAGGAATGTAAGAAGAAAAAGTATGGAAAGATGCAGAATTTCTATTTAGTATATTTTTGTAGGGAAATAGAAAGAACATTCATGGTAACATTATGTAACATGGGTCTTACCCTTAATCCAACACTGGAAATTGAGAAGAGGAGGTCCTTGATTTCCTTTTCTTGTTACATAATCATTTCTAGTTGATGATTGATGGGAAAAATGCCTTTATCTTTCACGGGCAGCAATAGTTGTACTAGACATGATTTATTCCTTGAAGTCTCTCCCATTTTAAAGTACAGTATGAGACGTTCCAACCCACATACAACAATTGGCTGTTCAGTCTCAAAAAGAAGGATCTGAAACTCATTTGTTGCCTTTAGTTCATGGATTCATGCTCCAGGACCTCAGAAGTTATTTTTTCTTACTCTCTCTCTCTCTCTCTCCCCAATGCATCTCTCTCTCTCTCTCTCTCTCTCTCTCTCTCTCTCTCTCTCCCTCTCTCCCTCCCTCCCTCTCTCTCTCTCTCTCTCTCTCTCTGCGTTACAGAGACTATAAAAGCGTTATTCTCAATCCTGGCTAGAACTCTGACGCTGACGAAAGCTAAGTTTTTAAATAAATTCTTTAGTCTCGGTGATCTGTGTTTTAGTTTTTTGAATATATATATATATGTATATATATATATGTTTTCTGAGTTTTTCACGAGTGTTTGTATGTAGGTCTTTGGTAATTCGGGTTTTCTCCCGCGTAAAATTGGAAGTGTCTTGGCGACGTTTCGACATGTATGTATGTATGTATGTATGTATGTTTGTTTGTGTGTGTGTCTGTGTGTGTGTGTCTGTGTCTGTGTGTGTCTGTCTGTCTGTGTCTGTGTCTGTGTATTCTAAAAAAGAAACTTACCACTAGAATAATAGTAAGGGGCAGATGTAGGTTGATAGCTGGACACCCGCTGCTTTGCTGCATAAAAGAAAAGAAAAACAAAACAATTTATTCCACATCTGGTAAATACATCACTTAACATTCTGCTCCATTTCAATAATAGCTTTGAAGGCCAGGTTCACATTTGGGGCAGGGAAAGAGAATATTTGGGAGGGCAAGTATTACATAATATTTGAAGGAAGGACAGGAACATCCTGTCCTTCAAATGATTGCTTTGCAATTATGGTAAAAGGAGACTTGGAGGCTCTCCAAAAGAAAGCAAAAGGTTTGAGGACTTCCTGTGACCTTGGGCAATGGATTATTCACTTGTGATTTAGTGAGGGATTGGAATTACTTCATTCACTTAGAAAGCAGTAAGAGATATTTTCCCTGTTTTCTTTACTACTTAAAAAGCCTCTGCACATCACTGCAGCACCAAACACTTCCTTACCCAAAACTGCCACATTAATACAACGGTCTTTCTAGGAAGTGCTTTCAGAAGAAAAACATCTCGGCAAAGGGCACCACACAGCAGTGTGACTGAAGAAATCACTTTAAAAGCTAAAAAAAAACACAATGAAACACCTGTGCAGATTTTAGAAGAAGTCAGACTGCCAGTTTGACTCCACTTGTGGCTGATTTTTATTCTTACCATGTGTCTGCTGAAGCAAAAACTCCTAATTTGCTATATTAAATTATATTCCATTGTGTAAATGTACGCATTTCATCTTCAGGTAGCAAAAGAAGAAACTAAAATAATACTCCATTAAACCCGACCAATGGAATGGCAAGATATGAAATATGAGAGAAAGAATTAGAACTTAATTTACCTTCAGCTGTTTCCAAGGATGATGATGATGATGATGATGATGATGATGAGAGAGAGAGAGAGAGAGAGAGAGAGAGAGAGAGAGAGAGAGAGAGAGAGAGAGAGAGAGAGAGAGAGAGAGAGAGAGAGAGAGAGAGAGAGAGAGAGAGAGAGAGAGAGAGAGAGAGAGAGAATTTTTATGCCAAACTAGTTTGACTGCAAAAAAGTATAGTTGACCTATCACAATAAGGATAGACTGGAGGGTGCACACAACGTCAATTATATGTCTCTAGGCAGCTATTTTTATTTCTTCTAAAACCAGCCACTTCCTTTTAAAAGGGTTTGACCAAATCATCTCTAATTATTCATATTACAAAACATAGTTTATACACATAATTATTCCCTTCCCCTTTCTCCATCGATTCATGTCACGGAGCTAGTTAGCAAAGCAGCAGCGTGAAACCTTTTATTTCCTTTAATCCTTTCAGTGATAATCTTCTTCTGATAGGAATGATACATTTCAGATTGCAATTCTTTCATTTAAGGGGGGCTTCATGATACCACATGACAAAAACTATAAGGCCTTTGAGAGGGAAGGGATCTACCGTAAGAACAACTCTGGTGAGGTTTGCAGATAAACCCTTTATGGCTCTAGAGTTGAACCCTTTATGGCTCTAGAGCTGAGGTGTTCAAACTTGGCCAATTTAAGACCAGTGAACCTCAACTCCCAGAATTCCCAGGTCTTAAAGTGGCCAGGGTTGGCCACCCCCACTCTAGTGCATGTTTCTTAATCTTAGCAACAGGCTGAGGATTTCTGGGATTTGAATTCTACACTCCTTAAAAATGCCAAGATTGAGAAACACTGCTCTAGCAAGAGATTGCTAAAAATCTCATTTCTACTGTTTGTTTGTTTGTTCTTTAATTTTTAAATTGTATTTTCAAAATATTTAAGTTAAAATGTAAAAAATAAGAAAAGAATGTGACGAAAGCCAGATTGTGTTTTCAAAATATTTAAGTTAAAATGTAAAAAATAAGAAAAGAATATGACGAAAGCCAGATTGTTCTTTTCAAGTTCTTCTCCTTTGGAGAATACATGTAATATCACAATGCATGTGGAAAAGAAATGGAGCTTGTGTTGCAATGCCATGATGCTGCTGACATCAATCTGATCCCTCTTGGCCTGTTGGCAGATGCTGCTGAAAAGCACACACCACAGAATTCACACTTTCCTATTCTGATCTAAGGGAAAAGTATACTACCTGTTGCTCCAGGATATTCTTTGATTAGTTCAGATGGGAATATTAGGAATACTCACCCCAAACCACTAAAAGCCAGACAGAGTAATGTCCTTATGACAATATCTGTACCTTCTATAGGTTTGTCAGCAATTGCTTCCCTTTCTTCATTGTCTTCTGGCTTTGTGACAACCATGGACGTTAACGGAGTCACAAACTTATATTTCAGAGACAACTCCAGGGCTTTAGCAGTAATATTTTCCTTTTCATCACCCTGTGCAACAGAACTAAAAGCAAGGACATTGGAGAAGCATTTAGAAAATGTTTTAAGCATGATAATATTAATTATTCAGTATTTTTCCACCCTATAATGCAAAAATATATGGTAAATTGCTCTAAATAATAAAATAAGTAGAATATGAGCCTCATGAATACTTTGGCAAAACTAACTTATCAAAGTCTAATGTGAAGTTAGAAGATCTGCAATAATTACTTGCATTATCTGAAGCAATTTAATTTGGGCCAAAAAATCAGATCAATTCCAGACCAAAAATGATGAATAGCTACTAGTCAATTCCAGGCTTTATTGAATGAAACTAAATTTCCTTTCTCTTTTGACTGGATTTTAAATTTATCTTTAAAACAGAAACTATTAACCTTAACCCTAAATTATAATCTTTCTCAAGAAAGGAATAGAAAGTGATTGATTCTACCGGTCCTCATGAACTTCTCCAGAGTAACCCGAAATAATAAATCTGTTGGAAAAGCCCTACATTACCGTGCTTCTAGAAGTTGTTGAATGGTGAGATAACCCCAGAATCTCTCAATATATTCTCCAAATATGTACTGTTGCTCTTCGAGACCTTTGTTTGTTTCCTCAACATCAACTTGTTTACTATATGTCACCTCATTTAGTGCCTACAAGAAAGAAAAGGATTGGATTTATAATTGCACTATAATTTTTCAGCACTACACTTTTATACAGGTGTTTTTTCTATGTTTATGCAGATTGAGCAACAGATGGCTGAACTCACATATATCAAAAAAATTCAGGCAATCTTTAAAGGTCTCAACAAACCCCATGGGTTTCTAACACATTACAATTATTAACCAAGAAGATACCAGTACTTCTCACAAGTAAACTATATTTTTGGTTTTTATATTTTCATTGTACACAAATGTGGTTTTATCTCTTAGTTGTGAGCTGCCCAGAATTTGGTACAAGCTGGTTCACTACATAATCACTATATAACTATGTTACCCTGCTTGCCAAATCTCAATTTAAATCCCACACCAGCCTAGCCACTCTTTGCATCTGATACAGTGTGCTGCATCTCAGAAAAAATTGTGCCTTTCAATAATGTTAGAAGGAAAGGTGCCATCAGTCCCCTTCTAATATCTTGCACTGAGTGGGTGACACTTTATTTGTCACCCGGCTCAACATGACCACATTCAACCATGTAAACTAGTGATAATATGGATGCCTCCCATGATGCCTCACTGCCTGAAAATGCTTTGTGTGAGTCTTATGACAGGTGAAACTATGTTGAAATGTGGAAGGATGGATATGGCTTGGAAGTTTAACTTCAGTTTGGCTAGCTACTAAGTGAAATAATTAGCCAATATACCAGTAATCTGAATGGCTTTCCTGTCTCTAGAAGCAATATAAATAGAGACCATCTCCAAAATCAAATTTTTCACAATTAATTCTATCTTCTGGGGCTTCCGGTTTGTGATCGCGGCGCCAGTGGACAGGCGAGGAGAGTGCTCTCTCCGCCGTCCAGTTTTCCTCCGTCGGAACACCCTGAAAAGGGTCGAAAGTCGCCCTGGAGGGGTGACCACCACTGAGGAGGACCCTCAACAGATCGCGGAAGGGCGGCAGCCCTTCTGTTTGATCCGAGGCAGCTTCTCTGGACCAATGAAGAAAAGATCGGCCATTAACATGGCCGATCACTAAGCCGTACCAGCCAAAAGCCAAAAGCACTATCAAGCATGACGAAAGCAACGCAGAGGAATTGGGTGAGACCTTACCTTACCTTTCTTGCATCCCAACCACTTTCCTGTAAAAGCCTTTGGAAATTTTTCCCCCCTTTCTAACTGGGCGGCTCCTGCCTACTCTGGGAACATAAAGCTATGGGGGGGAAAAAGAACAACTAAACTAAACGACTAAACAATTGGACTTGTAATCTTGGGATATTTGGGACCCCAAAAGATTCCTATTCTTACAGGGACCTATTACTTTACCTATCTGTTAAGCTGGGGGGGGGGAGAATATTTTTTTAAACCAGATAAAACACTAACCTGAGTTTGGGAAAGACTTTTCATGTCACTGGGGACATCTTGTGGTGAAATTTGGTACAGCAAGTGAATTTCTTTCTGACTGGGAGACCTGTGAGACTAAGATTTGGCCTTGACACTATCAAAAAAGATAAGAATTTGAAACAGCTGGGTGGTGAAAACAATTTTCTATAGTGGAGGTGGATACTTATTGACTTTTATTAAAAATAGCCTCCACTAAAGGACTATCTGTAAACACCATAGAAATGGAGGAACACTACCCACAACTTAACTACAAACTGATACTTGAAAAAATCCTTGAGGCTACTGAGCTAATGAATTCCAGACTGAAAAATAAAGGCACCACGTCAAAGCTACAAGATGCAACCCAGATTCCAACTGATGAACCTACAATCCAAAAGGCAACAAAAGAGGAAGGAATTAATATTAAAGTGGACTTCAAAAAATACAAGCTACAACCTACTGAGAACCCTGATACCCAAACTTTGATCTTAATAAAAAAACTTGCAACTTTAACAGCATCAGAAATTGAAGAAAGCAATACTAAGATGGAAGGTGCTGAGGACCTGTATGTACAGCACATTGAGAACCCAGAAAAACCAAACAACCAAACAACAACTACAACATTGAACATGACTTTCTACTTAAACCAGCTGAAACCGGAAGAAGAAGAGGATCAGACTGAACTGACGACAGATGTATTGAGCCAAACATGGAGATTTGAACTATTGGACCAACAATTTAATGATTATGAAGGGGCCAGCTCCTTTGAAAAATTGATAACTGGATGGTCTCCCTTGATTCAAATGACATGTGTAGGAATGAAGGGAGATCCACCTGAGGAGCTAGAGGCACTGCTATGGAAGCCTGCTTGGCACAAAAAGAAAGCTAGAGTTAGACTTTAAAAAAATGGTTTTTTATGTGACCTATAATGGAAGAGTTTAAAATCTTATTTAATGGCCTAAGGAGATTTTAAAAGATACTAATTGACTTAATATTTAGGATTTAGATCTATAAGGGAAATTAAAATAAAAAAAATAGTCACTAGAATAATAGTCTTGGATTATAATATAGAAGTTGGACTGAGATGATAAAGGTTATCTTATTAGTAAGTGATGAAGTATTAGGATGAGAAATGGAATATGTTTGTGAAATAAAGTAAGAATCTATTTGAGTAAATAATAAATGTATTTTAGATATGACAATTATTCTGTAATGAACTAAGGGAACTTTGGGTTACCCGAAATCTAGAGACTTTGGATATTAAGCTAATTGGAATACTGTAACTGAAATTAGATAAAATTCAAAATAGGATATGAAGGTGTATAAGTTAAAATATATTGATAAATCTCTTAACCAACTGAGCTATAACTAGCAATGTATTAATTTCAATGTGATACAATAACTAAGAGAAATAGAGAGGAAATGTTTGATGATGTAACCTGATATATGCATGAAAGAGCTTGTTATTTGATTATGGACTACCCAATCACTATGTTGCTTCCTTATCACCTGGAGCTTTGTAAAATTGGAAAATTAATAAAACTTGTTAAAAAAATAATAAAAAAAATTCTATCTTCTGGATCATCAATAAAGGCAAGTAAATTATCTAATAATTTCCCCTGGAGTACCTACTTTCTCAGCAGTGTTTATAGAATTATGTTTCTGGAACTGATTACTTACCCCTTGAGCCTTTACTTCTGCTGTGATACTGTTCACGTCACTGTCTGTAATTCGTCCAGCCACAACTATTTCAGAGCCATCATAATAATGTTTAAAACTATTTTGAGTCAAATCTGAGATGGCATTTTCTTTATAATCTACCTCCACTTCAGTAAGCAAAGGATTGGCTACTTCATCATAAAAACCCTGGGAACAAAATAGATATTAGGGTGATTAAAAACTGTAACACTAAAAAAGTATTTATTCTTGAAATCAAAATATTGGAAATTAGAGGTTGCTTTTTTAACCACACTACTTTTCTACACTACCCTTCACTTGGAAAAGTACTCTGGAAAATAGAACTCTCTTTGAAAGTTTTAATTCTTTAAAACTCTATCCCTTTTTTCACATCTACCATTTTGTATAGATATGGAAAAGTGAGTTAAGATGTAGCAATGACATTACACATGTGCAGTACAAAAATTAGGACTATTTTACTGTACATGTTAATAAAACCATTTTCAAGTCTGATGAATTTTAATTTTTTTAATCATGGAACAATGTGCAATTCTTTTCATTCACAATTTTTACTAACACAAAGCATTTCTCGACACCTTTTCCTATTTTGCAAAACCATTGATTGCTAGACAATCCATTTTTAAAATAAAAAGGTCTACTTTCATTCATCGTATACTCTCATGAGGTAAATTTTCCTCATGTGAGCAGCTTTTTCAGAAACTGACATTTTTAATTGGACATAGATTTAAATAGATTAGATTAGATAACTCTTATTGTCATTTTTTCCTGTGGGCACAACGGCACACATTAAAAATGAAATTTAGTTGCTTCCTATTTACTGTAAATAAAATAAAACTATTTTCTAGATTTCTTTCCCCAACCTTTCACTTTTTATTAATTTTTGCCAGGAAAATATGGAGTATGATATGGAATGAAATAATAGTAGTTAGTTGCCTGAGAAGGGATAAAGTTTTATTCCAGTGGGCTGTGCTGATTCTTTTGCAACAGGCCAGAAACAAGGAAAAATGGTGTCTGGGGTCAGGATCTAGTCAAGAATTAAAGAAAAATATGAACCTGGTTGGTCCCTGTGATATCTTACCTGTTAGATAGAGTGTCTTTAGAAAACTAATTCATGGGATGATGAAACTTATTATTAACAATGGATTCCTATATTTTTTCACTCTATTCTTAGTTCATTCTTTGCCACAGTGTGAGAGGAACATATATACTAATCTCTTTTGGTTACTTTTGGATGCTATACAGCTCTGCTTAAGGATGGGAAAAGAGTAATCAGTGATCTTTCTCTGCTTGATTCATGTCTGAATCCAAGCAAGAGTAGTGTCGTTATATTTTGCACTCAGTGTCCTTTCTCTGCCACAGAAATATTTCATCATAAATATAAATATCAACCTTTCATATGCTTATTCTTCTACCTGTAGTTGTAAGGCTGCATCTGAGTCTGTAAAGATGCGGCGAGCCACACCATTGTTTTCTGTTGATAATCTCTCTAAAAATGCATAGTCAACATCATAACCAAACCCAAGACTGTATATAGGATATTTTCCTTTAGTTGCATTCTTAGCATTTTCTTGAATATCTCTGGGATTTGATACACCTGCACAGAAAGGATCACAAAACACAATTAAATAATACAATTATCTGAAACACATCTGTGGGGAAAATCTTTTTTGGCAGAGCAATCCTATAACTTAAAAACAGGGCTCTACAACTTCCTAACTTTCAGCTTCAAGCTCTCCTCCTAATGGATTGGAAGAGAATGAATAATGTTGTAATTTGGTTCCTTTTTTCCTTCTTCACTGCCTTTTCCCTGGGAAAAACTGTGGCTGTTGTTATTTATTAGATGTATTGTATTATAGCCCCCCTACCCCATTCCAAAATATTTTGAAACTAGTGATAGACAATCAATCAACAGCAGCTTCAGGGGTTTAGCAGTCATTTGGGAGCATTTCTGGGAGCTTCTCCCAGGATTTCTGTAATGCCTCTCACAATGAATATTAATTTTCAGCCTGTTGAGGTAGGGAGGGAACTACCAAGTAACACAAGTTCTTCATATGAGGTGGAGCTAGATCTATTTCTGCCGAAAGAAACTTCTTGGGAGTCCATGATTCTAACTGGCCAGTAAGTGCCTCCCAAATCTCACAAAGCTGAGAAACAGGTTTGGATATTCCTGTGAGATGCAAGAACATAAATCATCTTCCTTCCCTGTCCTCTGTAACAGCACAAAGGTATAAAGGTGACACATGATCACCAGGGGTTGTGATATATATAGAATGGAGAAGACTACGTGAAAACAAGGAGACTGAATAGCAGTCTTATTCCCATATTCATTGGTCATTCAGCTACTTACCTACATTGGCCTCCCCATCAGATAACATAATAACTAAAGAGGCACTTCTTTCAGGTACAGATTTATTTTCGTGAGCTTTATTCAGCATTTCAATGCCAGTCAGTAAACCACCATTAAAATTTGTTCCTACAATGTAAAAGCAGGGATTCAATTTTTTCAGCATATGAAAATGGAGATTCAAATATTTTCAATGTAGTGTTTTTTTTTAATATAGCCATTTTATTTTAACATTTTAATACAGCAATTTAACTTTAACTTTTCTTTTTTTCTACTTACCTCCCGACGCCCTTATTTGGCTAATAAATTCCTTTGATTGGTTCACATTCTCTGGAGTAGCTTGAATTAAGTTATCTTTCCATGTTGAAACTGAAGATTCAAACAGGATGATATTGAAGTGATCTTCCTCTTTTAAGTCTTCCACTATTTTTGTCAAGGCTTCCTTTGCCTAGAATTATTTTAAAAAAATCTAATAAAATGGAACAAATTCTTTTGTATTTGAGGGATTTCTCAACTCTCAACAAAGGACTTCTGCTCCATACTTACTCCAACCTGTGTTTTTTTCAACTCAGTGGGCTCTCTATACTAGCACATTACATTGCTATGATCTTTTCTTCCCAATTACAGTATATTAGCCAATTGAAAACAATGTAGTTCCCTACTGCCAGTAATCAATATTTTATTTGATAGGAGTTTATCTCTTTAAGGAGTTAGATGATAAGTTAAATTGTTATAGCAATGTCCTGCTATTGCCACCTACATTATATGCTGCTGACAGATGCTTTGATGATATTTGTTTGCTCAAGGTCTTCAACTATTTAACCCAAGACTACATCCTTTAAGGACAAATATTTACTGAGGGAAAAAGAAATCATGTCTCTTCTTTTTGCGAAAGGCAGATCTCCACACTGAGGCAACACTCCCTTTTCTCCTAACCATGGTCAGTAATATTGTGCAGCAGTCAGGCTCCACACTATCATCCCTGAACCACCAATATTAAATTTAATATGTATTGTTCATAAATAAAAATTGGCTAAGTCTTTCCTGATTTATGTGAGATTTTGCCTTTCTGCCATGAAATTGTAGAATGTTTGAGATAACATGAAATCTTACTAGAGAGATAGCTAAGATTTTTTAAAAATAATTTCATAACATGTTGGTGTTTTAAAAAAATATTACTATTATTTTAGATTTTTAGTTGGCAATGTAATGTTCAAGCTTGCCAATATCCCACATTTCATTCTAATGCTGAAGTGTTTTATTTTGCAGGAGCCAGCTGGAATAATGTTCTGTATGACTTTGGAGCTAAATAAATATATGGCCTAAATCAGCGATCCCCAACCTTTCCGGCTTGGCAGTCCGGCGGGGGTGGGGGGGAGAGGTGATGGTTCTGTGTGAGTGGCAGGTGTGCATGTACGAACGCGCACAGCTCCTATTTGTATGAGTGGAGCTTCGTGCACAAGCAGAAGTGGTTGCTGCACAAGCTAGTGGATCTTCATGCATGAGCGCAAGCACCCACTGCTCGGGCAGTAGAGCTTCACGCACATGTACACGCTTGCCCACCACCTGCACAGCGCCGTTCCAAACAGGCATCAGCCTGGTAGTGGGCTGCAGCCCAGGGATTGGGGACCCCTGGCCTAAATCAACACATCAAAAAGAAGGGTTAACTAAAAGTTAAGGATGAAGCAGTAGAGTTCAATTACATTATTAAAAACTTTCAAGTTTACTATGCTATATATTTTACTATACGTGTAAATCTTGCAAGGCAGAAATAACTTGAAGTAAAAGATTGTAGGACCTGGTTTTATCTGCTATACAATTTATCATCCTTCTAGCGATGTTACAAGAATTTGTGTTGTTCACTTACTTGCCGAATTTTCTGTCCAGACATGGAACCACTGACATCTATTACAAAGGCAACATTCTTAGGTAAACGTTCAAGGTTTTTTGGTGCAAAAAAGTGTACAAAGTATCCATTTACTACCTAAAAAACATTGATAATGGTAGTATTAATTTGGGGTAGGGGTTTTTTGTTTGGATTTGTTTTTGTACTGGTATATTAGTTTAAATGTCAAACAACTAGATTTTACCTGTAAATTATTAGGAGAATCTCTGTTCACATCATACTTAATGACAAAATCTCCTTGTAGCAGAGTAGTTGTACAATTGTCACAGGTTCGTTGTTGTTCAATAGTAGGACTGAATGATACATGGGCCTTTAAAAAGAAGAATTCTTCATCTTAGATTTCAGCAAATGAAGAAAGCAGATTCTGCAGAAGTTTTGCTTTCATTTAGCGATCCAGGATAATGAACCATAATATTTCTCAGTACATCTTCTGTAATTTATATTCAAATATTACTTCCAAACATGCTTTATCAATCTAGAGGCCTATCTTGTCCTGTGTTCACGCTTTATAATAGTGAACTAGAGCCTTACAACAAGCTTATAAGTAGTGCATGGTTATACTTATTACAACAACTAAAATCTTCAATACTTGAAGTAATAAACAGCTTGTAACTAGTAGCTATTGATTCACTTTTTATACATGTAAAATTTCTGAGGAAGGAAGCCTTGGGAATTTTTTAGAGGAACATTTAGAATGGGATGAGCCACGAGTTGCTTTCAAACTTCAGCCGTGGTATATTTTGAATTATTAAATATTGGAAGATCCCACATTGTATGTACCAGCTTTCTGCATCTGTAGGAACAATAAATGCAAGAAAAGCTAGCAGTGGAACATTTGCGTTTTTATCTCCTTTTCTTTTCTAAGAAGACTTACTCTGCATATCTTACTCTGCATTGCCTCTTACGGGCTACACTTATACACTCAGGATTATTTCATTCATTCATTCATTCATTTCTCATATTTGCATGGTGATATTTATTACTTTTAGTTCCTTCTTCTTCATTGATTTTATTCATTACTTTTTCCATAATGCTGGATGCACCATACCAGTTCTAGGCTGTGTCAGGGGAAAAACGTGTTCAAATGAAACAGGAGGCAACACACAACAAAAGTCTCACTTTAGGATCCAGAGGTTTGTTTAAATTTGAAACAGAAATTCAGTACAGTACTTACGTTCAAACCCATTGCAATGAGGGCCAAATGCACAAGCAGTCATTAAGCGTGAGCAGGGCTTTTTTTGTCATAGAACGCGCAGAACAGTGTTCCGGCACCTTTTTTCAACAGAATTTGTGGAACTAAAAAAGTTCAGTCAGACCTTCCAACTTCTTGTAAAAAAAAAAAAGATCTCACAAGGAGTTGGAAGGTCTGACTGAACTTTTTTTAGTCCCACAAACTCTGTTTCCCTGCAGCAGAAGAGAAACATGCCAGAGCTAGAAAGCTGGTTAGCAAGGAAATGCTTTCGGGAAGAGGGAGGAGCTGTGCCGGGAGGAGAAGCGGCAGGAAACGGGGCTGCCATTTCCAGAAGGGAGAAGGAGACATGGGGCAATGCAGGGCAGCAAGCAAGTGCTGTTCTCTGCTCTGCATCCCTGAGCAGAGCTGCTGTGTTCTCCGTTCTCCGTGAGACAGGCAACAAAGGATTGGCAGAGGGAGGTGGCGGGGGAGGCTTGTGCCGCCCGGTCACGGCACACGGAGAGTTGATGGAGGACAAGGAGGCAGCGGCTGAGCCTGGGCACGTGATCTGCAGGGCAAAGCTTAAAGAAAGCCCCTCCAGCGGCGCACAGTAGCAGCGGAGCCATTCACCGTCACTCCCCCATGGCTCCAAAATGGCAGAGGGGGACCGGGCCTACCCCGCCTATCCCATCCACCTTAGCATGGCAGTCCGGCTCGGGAGGGGAGTGAAAGGTTGCCAATCAAGGAATGGCCTGGCGGAGGGGGGGTGCTGAGTTCCGGCACCTTTTTTTCTTACAAAAAAAGCACAGAACTGCAAAGGTGGAGCTTGGTAGGCAGTGGCAGGGCGTAGCCCAGGCATGGCCCAGCAGCAGCAGCAAAGCAACAGCAGAATCCCCCCGGGACGGCTTCATTGGCACCCGCTGCAAGCTACCGGTAATTACCGGTATTGGATATAAGCTACCTCCCACAACTTAAAAAAAATACTGTAAAACAGAAACACTTTGAAAGTGTGAAAGCTTGATGTGATATGGCTTAAATATATTCAATATTATTATTTGGGTTCAGCCTCACCTACTGTTTTTGATCCCTGCTTATTTTTTTTCATTCTGACCCACCTATTTTTTTTGTAAGTGCAGCTCTTTAGCTATTCTAGGAAAATATTGCCTATTCTTGATATAGGGAAATGCATGGGAGCTACTTTTACTTTTGTGAAGTATCCTCAAATAATTCTGTGCCTGTATCTTTCATTGTGGTTGTCCTGTGCCATGTCTCACTCAGAGCCCTGACTGAGACAAAATAACCCGTCAGCTGAGTTCCATGAAGCAAACAGATTACTTTTAAGGAATATATCCAAGGGGTCATTCTTTCTTCTCTTCTGGATAGTGTCACAAGGCATGTCTCCATTGTGATTCTCTCTTCTTGCATGTGAATCCAATTGGCTTCCTCTGTACTTGCTTCCAACCAGGGGAATCTGCAGCTAAGGTGGTGACCATGATCATGGCAGATACTCCTCATGTTCCAACTCACTATAGTTAATCCTCAATTAACAATGGTAATTGGGACTGGGATTCCCATAGCGGTAAAAATCCTGGCAGTCCCCATTGCCATTGCCCATCCCACTGGTCATTAGGCAAGGACTACCTGTGTCTGAATCACCCTTCAAGATTCTATTACCAGGCATACCTTTTTTTTTGAAAAAGACTTTTTCACAACTGGCAGCAGTTCGTTGTTGAGGAATGTCCCTTCAACTTCAAGTTCACTGATGCCTTGAGGCTCAAAGATGTTTGCTTCAATCTGTAACATTGATTTAAGATTTTGTTAACCTTAGCAAGACTGAGAAAAAAATCAGATATACCAGTAATGTAAATTGTAAACAAAGCATTAAAAAAAAAATTAATTCCATGGTTATTTAAACATTTGTCTCTAAATTAATGGGAAACATAAAATTCCCAGAAAGAGTTCTGAAACTCACAAGCTTTTTCAAAAACTACTACAGGATAAAACCACAATACATTTGACCGTACCTCAAATTTATTGACAAGCTGCTTTGGGTTTACTTTTATAAACATCTCGTATTGTTTAAATTTTCGCTTCAGTAGTTCTTCATAAGTCAATTGAAAAGTAACTTTGCTGGATGACGCAATGTTGACCGAAACACTGAATTTCTCTGTATTTCTTCCAGAAGCTCTTCACATATTAAACACAGGAAGATTCATAAGATTCAAGAGAGCCATAAAAGGATGATCACATATCCACATGCTGAATAATATAGCCCACCATTTAATACTTCCATTTCCCCTTGTTCATATACTTAGCATCTGTTTATTGAATAAATACTTAGGACAGGAAATGAAATAACGAAACAGATTCGATGTGGCCTCACATACTTACACGACAAGTCCTGCAGTCTGACCCCTTGAAACTGCTTGTTGATACTGTTTTTGGGCAACTTCTTTTTCCTTTATGATTCCAGGATAAGTCACACCATCAATTGTCCTATTTAAGGATACATCAGATATCTGAATATATATGCAGAGATGTTGTTGTTATTATTATTATTATTATTATTATTATTATTATTATTATTAATTATTAATTATTATTATTATTATTATTATTATTATTATTATTATTATTATTATTATTATTATTATTATTATTATTATTATTATTATTATTATTATTATTATTATTATTATTATTATTATTATTATTATTGCTTCAGTTCATCAAGGAGCTATTTGAGAGGTATAATGCAGAGGCTGGAAAAAATGCTGCTTCTGTATGACTGAAAACATAATGAAGAAAAATGAAGGAAGACCTTCTCTGGATATTGCAGAGCAGATTGGTAAAAACTCTACCCAGAGAGCAAGTCTAGTTCAGAGGAGCTTATGTAAGGGATGGTCCCCTTTCGGATGAACACTAAAAAGGATGAAGGTAAGAATAATGCTGTAATGGAATCAGTTATCTAGACTGGTGAAAACGGAGAAGTTGTGAGGGAGACCTTAGTTTTAGGTTTCCTATTTTGAGCACATAATTGGATTAGATGTCTACAACTGCAGCTCTATGATTCATGGTAGTTTAATAGCATCTGAATGGCTTAATTATTGCTAGAGTGATCTTCAAAGCATAGAGAAATAAGAAAATAATGTACATACAAGGTAAAGTTGGAAATAAAGGCTGTTTTGGGAAGCTCCACATCAAAGCGAGCTTCCTTGGACACATTGGCACGATTGACAGCTCGACTAGTGATGACATTACGGGAAAACCTGGAAGTAACACTGCAGTCAATTTTCACCCAGTAGATTTCTACGCCTTGGGTGTGCTAGAGAATAAAAAAGTCACACGGTTATAAAGAAATATACTGCTGATGTTTTATATTTATTTTAAACACTTTGTTTGAGGTAGCAAAAAGATCTTTCAATACCTCACGTTACATAAATAGTAATTTATTTTAATGCCAATTACATTTAATTAATGTTTTATTTACTTACAAAATGTTACTTAAATTGCACCTGACCCCAATCATTTTCTGGTTCCATTCCTATTATTTTTTAAATGAATTCCAAAGGCCCAGATATATGTTCAGCATATTCACAATACAAGAAATATCCAGATAATGATATGAAGGGGGATCAGCTTTTGATCTCTGATCCTCACAGGCCAAGTCTTGTATTGTGGGTTGTTATGAGGCAGAATACAAGAACAAACTTCTAAAGCATTTTATTTTCTTTCTGTAAAGGGAACACAAACAGATATTTGTGAACCCCTGAATCCATGCCTGAGGAAGTCTCCTTCATAAAAGTCGGTGATGAGGCCTTCACACACATACACATGATGGGTACTTTGCAAGAGTGAATGAAATATGCCATTTGCTCAGAATTAAAACATCCCTGAACACAAGAGGATTGATTTCTTCAGAAATCAATATAACTTTCAAGCTGAGTAAATGATTTCTTTAAGCCCAGCAATGAAGAGGCATTTTACTAAGAGAAAATATTTATAAAATTTCATGTGGCATGGAAACTTAATGACCAGCATTCTAAATGAAAGGTTACTTACCACATCAATGGCACTTCTCTTCTACAAATAGAGGGGGGGAAAGAATTAATTATTGCCAAACAACAGATGCTGTATCTTACCAAATATGCTGCATGGTAGCTGTATGTTATTCCACATTTCTTTTCATTTTAAGCGAGAGCATCACAATAAATGAGAACTCCCATAATAATCAGCATGCATAACCTTGGCTGAGTTCTTACCAAACAAATCCCCACCAGCTTACCAACCTGTCTAGTCTGGAAACATTAATTACATGAACATGCCATAAATTACATGCCATAATTACATGCCATAAACTATCATACTAACTATAATAAATATATTTACTTAATAGAGTTGTTCTACTGTTCCTCAGAGGCACAGAGTACTAAGATTATTTCATATTCCTTCCCATGTCTGTGGAGTTGCCTAAGTTCAATTTTAGGTAAGTTAGGTATAAACACAGGTGTGGTGGATATCTCTCTCATATATGTATGTATGTATGTATGTATGTATGTATGTATGTATGTATGTACCACTGTGCATCCATTTCAAACACCCACCATCACACACAAATTGACGGAAGTACTCCTTGCTATATTTGATTCATTATTTCTTAATTCAGTGTTTATTTAAAAAAAATATTATTTTTTTAAAAAATTGAAATATACAACACAATATACAGCAGATAGAAGATAAATCAAGTTGGACCCAATACGGTCCCCTTCAGGGTACCTATCAGCAGCTCATGAAAGAAGTCATAGGAGCTGCTGAAGGCAGAGTGAGGGACCAAAACCCATTACAGGCTTCCAATCAAACCTTTATTATGGTTATAGACCAGCATAACTTTGCCTGCTTCATATCCAAATGCAGCATGTCTGAGCCAGCTAGCCCAGGGTGTGAAATTTCATAGAGAAGTAGTTTCCGCGAAGTTTAGAATTTCAGCCAAATTAAGTGTACTGATAAGTGAAGATATCTCAAATCAGGCAGGCAGAAGGCTGAAGAAGTCTTGAAGGATCCAGATAGTGGATTTGCAGTTGCTGCTTAAAGCTAAAAAAAAAATCCGAGGAAATAAGTAGGGGACTTTATATATTTAGCTACATACCTTAATGTTTCTCAGCGGGTTTATCAAAATATCTGAAGTTACAAGAGCAGGAATCAAGGCCAGTAAAATATAACATGCGATATGCTTCCCCATGTTGGAAGAAAAATAAAAATGTCAATTTGGAAGGACCTTTATTTGTATGAACCTTGTCCATAGTCAAAGAGTAACATCGAAGTAACTATGGCAAATATTTATCTTTGGAAAATGGTTGATGAAATTTCCTCATGAAAGCCTAAGGCCTAATGCCAGAAAAGATTTCAGCCTCTAATCTATCAAGCCTAGGTTCACCCATTGTGTCCTAAATCTCACCCATTGAGATGTAAAATTCAATCTCAAATTATATTTCACATCTGTTTCACCAATATGGTCAAAAATCCTGAGATTTCTTCAGCTAGCACTTGGATCACCTGGAGGCCTTTGGGGGTTGGGGATGGAGGACAGTGGCCTGTGCGAGTCGCTGGTTGCTTTTGCTCTCCCACCAAAAGGGAATTCAAAAACAACTGCGCACCCCAAAGTGGTGGCTTTCCTTCAGCAACAGGCATTGCTCCATGTGGAAACAGGATCAACCTCCCTTTCCTCCCTCTCGCTTTGAAGTTTACTGTCGATGGTGTCCCTGCTCTTTTGTTGGTTGATTTCCCCTTTCTATCCTCATCATCCAGGTCTTCAATGGATCTATCCTAAAAAGAGTGACTCTTTCCATAGTCTATAATTTTTCTATTAATCCTCTCAAACCGCTCCTTTTTTTTTTTTGCAAGAGCAGCTTTTGATCAGAACATTAGTAAAGATGACTTTAGAGCAGGGCTTTTCAACTGGTGGTACGTGTACCACCTGTGGTACTTTTGCCATGTGGCAGGTGGTACGCGACTGCTAGCCAAATGTAGCAGGGGAGGGGAATGAGCCGAAGTGACCCAAGCCTGAGGGAGAGGCAGCTGTAGCTGCAGGACTGTCTGGGCTCCGCAGAAGCAGCAGAGGCTCCAGGAGCTGGCAGGGCTCTAGCTGATTGCTCCAGCTGATTGGCGCTTCCAGAAGCACCGCGGAGCTGGATGTGAACTGAAGAAAAAAAGGGGGGAGGAGAAGAGAGGCTATAAAAGGAGGTGGTTTGGGCAGGAAAGGGAAAAAAAACAGGGAAAGAGAAGGGAGAGGTCAGCTGGCAGGGAGGAAACAGGGACAGAGAAGAAGAAGCAGCTGTTGCTGGAAGAAAAGGTCCCCTTGTTCATTTTCCCCAGCCAGGAGAATGCAATCAGCGCTGATGAAATGAAAAGCTGGCATGTCGGAAAGGAGGTGTGTTTATTTAGTTCTGGATCAGCTGGCAGCTTGATTGGGTTACCATAAGGATTTTTGTACAGTTTTTACAGCATTTTGTAATTCAGAGGCTCCTTTGTGTGCTTTGGTTATTGGAATATTTTAGTCTGTATTTTAGGCTAGCAATGAGTCCAAAGTGTTGACTTCCATAGGTTTCATCCCTTTAAACAAATGTAATTAGTTTTACCCCCTTATCTTGAGTCTATCTATGGCTTTTAGAAAGGTTTCTTTGAAGGTAAACAGGCTTAATTTAAAGGGAAAGCTTTTAGCAATTGCTGAGCCTTTCAGTCTCGGAGTTGCAACATTGTGACACGTGACACGCCTGAGGCAGCTTAAAGAAAAAAAACCCCAGAGTTTATGTGTTTCTTTATTTTGTGAGCCTTTCTTGCTTTGCACTTGATTCCTGTGTCTTTAAAAGTATATGGAAGGGATTGGGGGGCGTGCAATCTTACTACACTGTGGAAGGAGAGCTAAGAAGGGCCGACCAGCTAGCTCAGGGGTCTATAAACCTAGCAACTTTAAGACCTGTGGATTTCAACTCCCAGAATTTCTCATCCAGCCATGATGGCTAAGGAATTCTGGGAGTTGAAGTCCACAAGTCTTAAAAGTGCCAAGTTTGAAGACCCCTGAGCTAGCTGGTAGTGATGCATATTAATAAACATGGATAAATTCATCATTCATTTGTCAGTGCAAAGGGAAAGTGATTCAGCAAAGGAACAGCCACCAAAGAAATTAAAACTGGTACTTTTTTCCTTTTCTTCTACAGTTTGTAATATTTTATTAGATTATAGAATAAAATACAAAAATACAAAAGCAAATAGTAGGACACAGTGGGGAGGAAAAAGGGGCGGAAAGTGAGGCGGAGAAGGGAAAAAGAACAGACTTCCTCTGTTGCAGTAGAAGGAAGCATTAACACTGAACCTCAACTTTTTACTTTTCCATAATATTATAAACTAGCCATTTCTATAACAACAAATGAATCTAATCAATAAAACCCAAAATCCCCCCTCCCGTTTTTTTTTTAGTCATCAGGTTTTTGACACCTTGCTAAGCACTGGTGGTACTCAAATATTGTCATGTCCTAAAAGTGGTACAATCTGTGAAAAGGTTGAAAAGCCCTGCTTTAGAGGACACCTAAGTTAGATCTTATTAAATTACTGAAAATTTGATCAGGATTTTTTTTAATTTTGTATCAAATAAAGTGATATGTATTAAAGGAGAAGAAAACCATTCCATTGTTCTTGGTACAGAGATTCCAAAATTTGATAAATGATTAAACAATTCACTGACATCTTTACAACTTTATTGATTTCTGGTCGTGTAAAGCAGATAACAAATATATTAAAGCAAAAAAGGGCAACAGTGAAATAACTCTTTATTATATGCATTATGTATCCCCTTATCACTTCCAGCATGAGGTTTGAGAGGCAACCCATATGCTGAGGTGTCCAGTAATCAGGAAAAAATGTTGATCTACATTTCAAACTGCATTTGAGGATTTTCTACCTCAATACACTGATATTAAAGTAGCTTTTTAAAACAAGGATACCAAATTTAATGCAGGAGATTTTTAAACAAGTGTCATTTTAATTATTAAATTAAGTGCAGTCTGAATTAAATGAAAGCTCTCTATGTCGGGAGACATGTCAGTCGGGGATTTGGGACATAGTTTGTACTTTTGAAGAAGCAGACTGGCAGTTTGGAGATATTCCTGGAAGTATTATTGGTCCCTGGAGAGCATACGTCTGTTTTGGGTGAGAAATGCCTTTGGCTAGCATACAGTATTAACGGGGCCCTTTCCTTGAATGGAGATTTAACAGTGTATTTATGGTCCTAGAATCACATTTATTTTAAGGTGTTGTATTTTCTACTTGCAAAGGATTAAGTGCTTTCCTTGAAAAGTGGAAAATGTTGGTGGAAAATGCTACAGGTAGAGTTCTGTCAAAGATTCATATACCACTTCTATTATCAGGCTACTTTGCCATCACTTTTTATAAAGTTCCAAGTTTATTTGCTTCTTGCATCCTTCACTACCTCTCTCATGCATGTTGCTTTTGCAGGTGGGAGGGTTTTTTTATTTTAAGCAACTCATCTCCTTTCTCAGATGATAGTTTTAATAGTGTTAGCCTAGTCTGTACAAAACGGCCCTGTTCTGTTTTCTGCTTGGTTCAGCATTGAAGAGGCAGCAATAGAATAAGTACTTCTTTATTGAAGGTCAAAACAGAAACTAACAAACATTGCTCCACCCCTATTTATACATTCAGCTCTGGGCGGCGTCAGCCAATGAGAGCTCAATATTCTCCCACTCAAATGCATACTAAACAGTCTTGTAGACAGGAAGTCTGGCTGGCAGGCCACGTGGTCTGCTAATGGTTCCTACACAGATCCCAGCAACCTGCTTCATAAAATTAACTCAATACATTACACCCCTCCCCCCTGGCTCTTTGACACATTACAAAGCATTGTTTGTTGTTCAAAGATTATACACATTCAAAAAAGGCACACTGACACTCAGTGGTACATAAACTTGACATTCCTCTGTTCAGTATCAAGAATACTTAAGCATTACAGTTTGTAAGAAAACACATAAGCATTCACATTTCAAAGAACCATACATGAGCATTTAAGTTTGCACTTAAAAAATACATAAGCATTTTAAGTTTGCAATGACAAAAACCTCACGTAGTCCTTTAAATATTTCGGTGGGCCTTTTGCCCGCTCCGAACATCTCGGAGCTGCTGCTAGCTCCCGATCTGCAAGCTCGCCTGCCAGGCTCGGCATACTGGGGCTATGTGCCTCGTCCAACACGGGTAGAGCCGATTCGTGAAGGCTGGCCTGTTCCAGTAGACCCAAGCCTGTGTCCATTTCCCTTGGCTGGCCTGTTCCGGTAGGCCTGAGCCAGAGTTCCTTGGTGGCATAGAATCCACCAGATCGGCATGAAAAGCTGATTGAGAGCAATGTCCCATGGGCGCAGTGCCTGAGGAGCAGCCTCGTTGGCAAAAACCCCATTCAGCGATCGCAAGGTCCCGCTTTCGCTGAGACACTCCGATGCACGATCGCAATCATGTTCCTCCCCCCCCCCCCCGAGAGCAGAGCCAGGAGCGGAAGAGTGGCGTGGTAACCTCCAACGCAGCTGGTCAATGTGCCTGCGGAGCACACGACCGTCTTCCAGGGCCACTTCGTATGAGAGCGGCCCTGACACCTTGCAAACCACAGCTACCACCCACAGTGCCCCTTGTCCATAGTTGTGCGCCCAAACTGGATCACCCACTTGCAAGTGCCTCGGTGCCTTAGGCTGCTGCACTTGTGAAGCAACCCTGTCTGGATGCAAGCGATCCAGCTTCGTGATCAGGCGTCTCCCCCATCTTAACTCAGCTGGGCTCTTGCCCGTAGAAGTGCAGGGTGTTGTTCGTTGGCAGAGTAGGAAATCTGCCAACCTGTGATGCCAATTGCCAGTTGTGATCCTCTTCAAGGATTCCTTGGTCGTTCTGACCATGCGCTCCGCTTGGCCGTTAGAGGCCGGGTGAAAAGGAGCCGAAGTGGCATGCCTAATCATATTCGCCCTTAAAAAGGACTGAAACTCTGCAGAAGTAAATTGAGCCCCATTGTCCGAGACTATGACATCTGGGAGCCCATGCGTTGCAAAGATGTGCGCAGAACCTGGATGGTCCTGGCAGTAGTCATAGTGGACACTGGAACAACCTCTAGGTACTTGGAGTGACTGTCCACAACAATGAGGAAGAGTTGCCCCTGAAAGGGGACAGCAAAATCAATATGAATCCTCGACCAAGGGGCTTGTGTGGTCTCCCATCTATGTACAGGAGCATGTGGCATTTCTGGCCTTGACTGCTGGCAAATGAGGCACCTGTGGACCTGGGCCTCGATATCTTTATCGAGCCCAGGCCACCAAAGGTAGCTGCGGGTGAGTACCTTCATCCGGACTATTCACGGATGTCACTCATGCAGAGAATCAAGGATTCTAGTCCTCAGTGAGGTCGGGATTACTACCCTACTGCCCCACAGGATACAACCCTTAAAGGTGGATAACTCATGCTTCCTTTTCCAAAAACTCTGGAAGTTAGGGCCAGGACACGTTTCCGGCCATCCTGTGAGCACACAGTTCAACACGCGGCTCAACGTGCTGTCAGAAGCTGTTTCTGCAGCAACATCCCCTGCATTAAGGGGAGACTCCGGCAAATCCTGGATAACCAGGATGTGTTTGGCTGGAGCAGGATCTGACACTAATAGCTGTAGAGGCAACCTACTAAGGCTGTCTGCGTGGCCCATTTCTTTACCCGTTTGTCAACCAGACAATAGTCATAAGCAGATAGGAATATTGACCACCTCAACATCCTAGGAGATATGATCCGGGGTGTCTGCTTGTTCGTAGTGAACAACCCCAAGAGTGGCTTATGGTCAGTGAAGACCGTGAAATGGCGGCCATACAAAAAGTCATGAAACTTTTTTATGCCAGCCACAATGGCCAATGCCTCCCTATCTATCTGCGCATAATTCCATTCCGCTGCAGAAAGAGTCCTAGAGTAATAGGCTACAGGGACTTGTGTCCCATCAGCTCTAAGATGGCTTAACACAGCTCCGATCCCGTACAGGGATGTATCACACGCGATGCAGACTGGCAACTGCTCATTGAAATGAGCCAACACCGCATTGGATGACAACAATGCTTTAACCGCTGCAAAGCTCCTCTCGTGGACACTCGTCCACTTCCATGGGGCCTTCTTGTCCAAGAGCCGGTGTAATGGCTCTGCCACTGTGGCCTTGTGGGGGAGGAAAGCATGATAGAAGTTAAGGAGTCCCAGGAAGGCCTGAAGCTCTCCCTTCGTCTTGGGACTGGGTGCCTGCTGAATTGCTTTAAGCTTGGATTCAGCAGGATGAATGCCTTTGGCATCTATACGAAACCCCAGGAATTCTATGGAAGTGACTCCAATCTTGCATTTCTCCTGTTTGAACTTCAGCCCTGCTTCGCGGAAACGCCACAAGACGGCCCGGAGCCTGTCAGCAAGGTTTTCGACTGATTCCCCAGCTATGAGGACATCATCGAAATATGGGCATACGCCCGGAATGTTGCGGAGCGTGCGCTCCATTACTCTGAAAAATGCCAGGGGCTACATTAACCCCGAACTGTAACCTTCGCACCTTGAAGGCTCCCCGGTGGGTCACAATGGTTTGGGCCTCCGACGTGGCGTCGTCCACTGGCAGCTGCTGATAGGCCTGCGCCAAATCTAATTTGGCAAAAATGCGACCTCCCTGTAGAGATGCCAAAATGTGGCTGACTACAGGCACCGGATAGGAGTGCTGCTGGAGAGCTTTGTTTAACGTGCATTTATAGTCGGCACAAATGCGGACTTCTCCGTTGGCCTTAAGTGGCATGACAATGGGAGTTTCCCATGGACTGCTGTCTACTGGCTCTAAAATGCCTTGTTGCAACAGCTTGTCCAGCTCTGCATTGATTCTCTGCTTTAGGGCAAAAGGCACCCGACGAGGCTTAATCCTTATCGGTTCTATTGAAGGATCTAACCATAGTGCAATTGGAGGCCCTTTGTATGCCCCTAATTCTGAGCTGAAAACATCAGCAAACTCTTTACACACCGCCGACAGGCTTGACGTTTGCAAGCTATTTAACCCAGTCACTTGAATTCCCAAAGCATCAAACCAATTGAATCCAATTAGGCTAGTGCGGTTGCCCTCAACAACTACGGCTTCCAAGGGACCCTCGAAATTCCTGAACTGCACTCCGAGTGTGGCCTCCCCCTGGACGTTTACCCAGGAATTTTGGAAGTCGGTTAAAATGAGGTTCGATGGCCTGAGCTTAACTCGTTTGCCGCTTCGACTACAAATCTGCTGAAGTGTCCTTTGGGAGATTATCGATAGAGCTGAACCCGTGTCCAACTCCATGTCAGAAGGAACCCCTTGCAGCTTGACTTTGAGGTGTAACTTCTCCTTGAGTGGGCGATGGGCGCCTGTCCTAAACACGCTCCTTCTACTCGCGCAGAAGCCCACCCTGTTTTGACTGGGGACCCCGGTACCTTTCCGAGGCAACTCTTCTGAGGAATGTTCTTTCCTGCGACCCAAACAAACAGCGGCGATGCTTGCTTGCCATACGCCCGGCAAGTTGTTGTGCGGAACCGACAGTCAGCCCGTTTGTGTCGGCCCCCACACCCGATGCATCGAGAGAAGGAAACTGCCTTGTCAGGTTGCCGTTGAGGCCTTCTTTCCGGAGGTTGCTGCAACCAATCGACTTCGTGGTCCGATTCAGAGTCTTCAACTCTCTTGGCGTCCTCATGGTGGACGGCCTCCGTGCAAGGAGGGTTCTTGGAGAACCGCAAGGCCTTAACAGCTCCGCCTGCTGCTTCTTCGCCGTTATCTCCCTCAACGCGTCTTGGAAAGAGATAGTCTCTTTAGCAAAGATCTTCTGTTGCAGTTCTCGGCTCCTTAGACCACAAGTGGTCTAAGTGGTCCCGCAGCCTCTCTTCAAGATCCTTGAATTCGCATTGCTGTGCAGCTTGGTGAAGAGCGGCTATGAAGTCGGCGGTGGACTCGCCAGGACGCTGGTCTCACTGTTCAAAAGCGTGCCGCCAAGCGATGACCGAAAGCTTGGGCTCAAAATGTTCTTTGAGCATCTTCTTAAGTTCTGTGTACGCGATGGACTCAAGCGGTGCTGGTGCAACCAAGTTCTCTGCGATATCAAAAGTTGCTTGACCGCACACACATAGGAGCGTCGCGGCCTTTTCAATGCCTCGTGCTGTGCAGGCTTCCGTGGGACTTCCAGGGCGAAGTCTTGGAAGCACTCTCCTCCAGCGTTTCCGTACTGGCAGGATAGAGTGAGGGCGGGTGGAACGCCGTTCCAACCAAGCGCTTGCTAGGCCTGACCCCCATAGTGACTCAGCTCTTCGAATTGCGGCAGCACGATCCCACCTTCGTCGCCAATGTTGTTTTCTGCTTGGTTCAGCATTGAAGAGGCAGCAATAGAACAACTACTTCTTTATTGAAGGTCAAAACAGAAACTAACAAACATTGCTCCACCCCTATTTATACATTCAGCTCTGGGCGGCGTCAGCCAATGAGAGCTCAGTATTCTCCCGCTCAAATGCATACTAAACAGTCTTGTAGACAGCAAGTCTGGCTGGCAGGCCACGTGGTCTGCTAACGGTTCCTACACAGATCCCAGCAACCTGCTTCATAAAATTAACTCAATACATTATAGGCCCCACATGGTTGATCTTTAGATTTCTTTCATTTACAGTAGTATCTTTTTTTAAAAGAAACAGAAAAGGGAAAAACTTTTTCTATTTCTGCAGTATGTTATCAAAAAGCTGAACCTGAAACGTGACTCAAACCATGAGAGAAAAGCAGCAGAGCAGGAGGCCCAGCTATTCTCACAAGTGAAGCATCCAAATATAGTCACCTATAGAGAGTCCTGGGAAGGTGATGATCGCTTGCTTTACATTGTCATGGGCTTCTGTGAAGGAGGGGACTTATATCATAAACTGAAAGAGCAGAAAGGACAACTTCTTCCTGAGATCGCTATGGCACTGCAGGTACCTGACTTCCCTTTACCAGACAGTTCTGACATCATTGAATTTCAGCATGAATTGATTTTAATCGTTTTATCTAATGTGTTCTAGGAAGCCTATTGCTAGTTTCCATGGATATTTGTAATTAGCATAGAAAATAATGAATATATTCTTGATGTATTTTTGAACATTTTATTAATATCTACAGTCAATAAAGCTATGATTGATAATAATGGCTATGCAGTTTGACAGATTTATTTAATATATTCCCTTCTTTCTACAACAGACATGTGAAACTCGTGATGTCACGCAATGTATCGGGACCGTTTTTCCATTGCTGGCAATGGGGTGATGATGCATCTGGCCTGCCGGCCGGCAGTTTGACACCCCTGCTCTACAAGGTTGTTGTTGTTGTTAGTTGCGAAGTCGTGTCCGACCCATCGCGACCCCATGGACAACATTTCTCCAGGCCTTCCTGTCCTCTACCATCTTCTGGAGTCCATTTAAGCTCACGCCTACTGCTTCAGTGACTCCATCCAGCCACCTCATTCTCTGTCGTCTCCTTCTTCTATTGCCTCAATCTTTCCCAGCATTAGGCTCTTCTCCAGTGAGTCCTTCCTTCTCATTAGGTGGCCAAAGTACTTGAGTACTTGAGTTTCAACTTCAGGATCTGGCCTTTTAAGGAGCAGTCAAGAGTTGATCTCCTCTAGGACTGACTGGTTTGATCGCCTTGCAGTCCAAGGGACTCGCAGGAGTCTTCTCCAGCACCATAGTTCAAAGGCTTCAATTCTTTTGCACTCAGCCTTTCTTATGGTCCAACTTTCACAGCCATACATTGCAACTGGGAAAACCATGGCCTTGGCTATTCGTACTTTTGTTGGCAGGGTGATGTCTCTGCTTTTTAGTATGCTGTCTAAATTTGCCATAGCTTTCCTCCCCAGGAGCAAGTGTCTTTTAATTTGTTGGCTGCAGTCCCCATCTGTGGTGATCTTGGAGCCCAGGAAGATAAAATCTGTCACTACCTCCATTTCTTCCCCACCTATTTGCCAGGAATTGAGAGGGCCAGATGCCATGATCTTGTAGATCATGGCTCTACAAGGAGTTCATAGTTAATTAAATAATTGTTTCTTTTTCATGTTCAGTAAAATAACTTGTATACAATTTGTGAATTCCATTATTTCCCCCCCCAATATTTGTATGAGAAGCATATTCTGCACAGAATTCTCAAAACTCAAAAATATCAACATATTATCAAAGTACAAAAGTAGAGAAAAATAGCTTGATAATAAAGGGATGGTCTTATAGATTAAATATGAGAAGATAACAGAAAATTTATACAGAAATTAAAATGGTATAAAATAATCAAAAATGGTTAATGGATCTATGAGGAAAGTGAAGGGCGGAAATGGACTACCTTTGTTTTTCAATACAAGACAATATCTATCTATCTATCTATCTATCTATCTATCTATCTATCTATCTATCTATCTATCTATCTATCTATCTACCTACCTATCATCTATCTATCTATCTGTCTGTCTGTCTGTCTGTCTGTCTGTCATTATCTATCTATCTATCTATCTATCTATCTATCTATCTATCTATCTATCTATCTATCTATCTATCTATCTATCTATCTATCTATCTATCTATCTATCTATCTATCTATCTATCTATCTATCTATCTATCTATCTATCTCAGGGTTGAACTGTAGAGACCTTGGTGCTCTCTGAGATTGTTTGCTTGCAGATGTTTCATTACCTGACCAGGTAACATCATTAGAGGCAGTGAGTGACAAGTGACCCCGGGACACTGCGGCCATCATTAATATGACCAGTTGCCAAGAGCTAAATTTTGTTCACATGATCATGGGGATGCTGCAACAGTCATAAATGTGAAGAATGGTCATAAGTCACAGTCACTAAACAAATTGTTGTAAGTCAAGGACTACCTGTAATCTATTTTCAGATATATTGATGGTGAGTGTATTTTAGGATACAGCAGAAGCCATGATAAGCCTAGTCAACCCTGAGTATGTTGTTTGCATGCTAGAACAAGAAAGTTAATCAAGATCAGAAAAAAAAACCTAATTCCATATAAATAATAAGCAGTCCAAATTTAAAAAGCTTTGATAGTCAGCCTGGGTATTATGAAGAAAATGGAATCTAGGAGAACGAGTCTCAAATTTACACGTTATAATATAATCTGCATATTCTTTATCCAAAGGAAACAGACCTCAAAAAAGCAAATGGAATTAGGTAGACATTGAACTGATCTAGCAGTGCCATATCTTTCTTGGTTTCAGTCGCGGTTTCAGAAAAGAAAGGCTCACCTGTAACTGGATCTCTTATCAAATTTATCACTACCCCTGGCTCCTCATTAATACTGAAACAAAGGGCATCTTCTTTCTGGGGCACAGCTATGATAAAGTGTGGGTCTCCATCAAATGCAAAGAAGAAATTATACCAAAATTATGCTTCCGTCAGTGGGTCATTTTATTTCTGTGCCACTGTGCACTTGTGAAATAGAGGAATGTAAGAAGAAAAAGTATGGAAAGATGGAGAATTTCTATTTAGTATATTTTTGTAGGGCAATAGAAAGAACATTCATGGTAACATTATGTAACATGGGCAAGGTTGGGAAACATTGCTCTAGCACAGGGCTTTTCAACCGGTGGTACGCGTACCACCAGTGGTATGCGAGCACATGGCTGGTGGTACGCGTAGGACGGGTTGAAAAAACATGTAAAAAAAAAATGAAAAAAAAATATTAAAAAAAAATTTTTTGAAATTTTTTTTTTTTAAAAAAGTGTGAAAGTGGATGAGGGGAAGCAGCAGCAGCGCCGCAGAGGCTTGTGGCCAAGTCAGCTGGAACTGCACGTTGCCTGGGTCCTACTGAGAGCCCAGGATCAAAGCCCGCAGCTCCAGCTGATTGGCGGCGGCCTTGGGGGTGGCAGGCAGCCTCACGCAGTCTTCAGAGGAGATTCCGCCGGAGCTGCGTGACGCATTGCCTGCCCCCCCTCCCCCGCCCCCACCCAGATGCCCTCGCCTCCCCCAAGCATTTTCTTTTACTCACCTGCTTTCAGCTGCACTCCCTTTCTCCTGTCCTTCTCGGCCTTCGCCATGTGTTTGTGAGACCAAAAAAAAGTTCCATGAGACTTTCTAACTTCTCGCGAGAAGTTAGAAAGTCTCATGGAACTTTTTTTTTTTACCCACAAGCACATGGCAAAGGCAGAGAAGCAAACGAAGACAGAGAAGCAAAAGGAGAAAGGGAGTGCAGCTGAAAGCAGGTGAGTAAAAAAATGCTTGGGGGAGGTGAGGGCATCTGGGCGGGGCGGGGGCACCAACCTTACCCTGCATGGTGGCGGGAAGGTTAACAGCGGGCGCGGGGGGGGCAGGAGGAGCTGCGCAAAGCAGGCGGAGGGGAGGCCGGGCAAATTGCGGGTGCTGGCAGCATGGAGGCTGATCGTGCGCGCGTGTGTGCGCGAGGCAGAGGTGCTGCCCGGGGCCAGAGGGGAAGCCGGGCAGATTGCGGGTGCTGGCAGCATGGAGGCTGATCGTGCGCGCGTGTGTGCGCGAGGCAGAGGTGCTGCCCGGGGCCAGAGGGGAGGCCGGGCAGATTGCGGGTGCTGGCAGCACGGAGGCTGATTGTGCGCGCGTGTGTGCGCGAGGCAGAGGGGCCAGAGGGGCCAGAGGGGCAGAGGGGCCCCGGGGCCAGAGGGGAGGCTGGGCAGATTGCGGGCAGCGGCAGCGACGGGAAAGCCGATTGCACGTGTGCGCGAGGCAGAGGTGCTGCCCGGGGCCAGAGGGGAGGCCGGGCAGATTGCGGGTGCTGGCAGCACGGAGGCTGATCGTGCGCGCGTGTGTGCGCGAGGCAGAGGTGCTGCCCCGGGCCAGAGGGGAGGCTGGGCAGATTGCGGGCAGTGGCAGCAACGGGAAAGCCGATTGCACGTGTGCACGAGGCACAGGTGCTGCCCGGGGCCAGAGGGGAGGCCGGGCAGATTGCGGGTGCTGGCAGCACGGAGGCTGATCGTGCGCGCGTGTGTACGCGAGGCACAGGTGCTGCCCGGGGCCAGAGGGGAGGCCGGGCAGATTGCGGGTGCTGGCAGCGCGGAGGCTGATCGTGCGCGCGTGTGTGCGCGAGGCAGAGGTGCTGCCCGGGGCCAGAGGGGAGGCCGGGCAGATTGCGGGTGCTGGCAGCATGGAGGCTGATCGTGCGCGTGTGTGTGCGCGAGGCAGAGGTGCTGCCCGGGGCCAGAGGGGAGGCCGGGCAGATTGCGGGCAGCGGCAGCGACGGGAAAGCCGATTGCACATGTGCGTGAGGCACAGGTGCTGCCCGGGGCCAGAGGGGAGGCCGGGCAGATTGCGGGCAGTCTTCTTGAATCTGGCATTCACGGACCCGGCCGGAGCGAAGGGGAATGCCAGATCACCCCAGGGCGGTTCGAAAGGCCAGCAGGCGGGCTGGGGGTTTTGGGGTGGAGACATGGGAGCCTTCCTCCGTCTTCTTGAATCTGGCATTCACGGACCCGGCCGGAGCGAAGGGGAATGCCAGATCTAACCCAAGGGCGGTTCGAAAGGCCAGCAGGCTGGCTGGGGGTTTTGGGGTGGAGACATGTGAGCCTTCCTCCGTCTTCTTGAATCTGGCATTCACGGACCCCGCTGGAGCGAAGGGGAAGCGGGATCAAAGCCAGATTCAAGAAGACGGAGGAAGGCTCACATGTCTCCACCCCAAACCCCCAGCCAGCCTGCTGGCCTTTCGAACCGCCCTGGGGTTAGATCTGGCATTCATGGACCCGGCCGGAGCGAAGGGGAAGTGGGATCAAAGTCCTTCTTTCGGCCGCAAAGAATGTAGCCAGGCGGGATTCGCCTGGGGGTTGTGCCGGCTCTTCCTCGGGGCTGGCTGCAGCAATGAATGAGCCGGCTTTTCTCCGGCTGTGGCTGTGCGCAACGCACCAGAGGGAGTCCGGCAGCCAAGGCTCTTTCCCCACCCCCCTGTGCTCCTCCGCTGCCTGCGCTCTCCTCCCCCTGCAACCTGAGGGAGGGAGGGAAGGAGGAGGGACAAAGGGAGGGAGAAGGAAGGAAGGGGAGGGAGGGAAGGAAGGAAGGAAGGAAGGGACAATGGGGGCTGCAGCGCTGCAGCTTTCCAGTCCCGTGAGCGTCCCTGCTGAAAGGTGAAGCTGAAAGGCTCTGTCTCCCGGCCTCGTATTCATCAGCTGTTCGGCGGCCGGGAGGCACAGCCTTTCAGCTTCAGGCCGCGCCATCGGCCCTTGGCTCCCTGCTGTGGCCTCACGCCCTTCAGCTGTTCGGCCGCTAAGAGTAGGAGCCGCTCAGCTGTTCGGCGGGACGCCCACGGAGCCGACGTTCGCGTTGCCAGGTAGAACGGCGCGGGCCGCTGGTCTCCTTTGCCGCCCCGCACGTCGTCCTCGACCCCTCCCCCGCCCGTTCATGTCAAGCCCACGGGGGCTTGACAGGGAGAGAGGGAGGGAAGGAGGAAGGGACAAAGAGGGAGGTGAAGGAAAGGAAGGAAAGAAGGAAGGAAGGGACAGTGGGAGAGAGGGAGGGAAGGAGGAAGGGACAAAGAGGGAGGTGAAGGAAAGGAAGGAAGGAAGGGACAGTGGGAGAGAGGGAGGGAAGGAGGAAGGGACAAATGGAGGGAGGTGAAGGAAGGAAGGAAGGGACAGTGGGAAAGAGGGAGGGAAGGAGGAAGGGACAAAGAAGGAGGTGAAGGAAAGGAAGGAAAGAAGGAAGGAAGGGACAATGGGAGAGAGGGAGGGAAGGAAGGCAGGCACCCACCCCAGTCCCATCCCCCTCCACCAAAGACCCACGGATTCCCCCCCACAGGCACACTACAACCTGAGTGATCAGCTGGCCACGCCCCCGGCCATTGATCACATGACCCTGGGACACTGTGAACGTCATAAGTATGAATCAGTTGCCAAGCATCCGAATGTAAATCACATGACCCTGGGGGTGCTGCAACAGTCATAAGTGTGAAAATGGTCATAATTCGCTTTTTTCAGTGCCGTTGTAACTTCAAACTGTCACTAAGCGAATTGTTGTAAGTCGAGGACTACCTGTACTTTATCTTTTTTTCCTTTTTGGGGGGGGGGTCAAGTTTTTGATACCTTGCTGGGCGAGTGGTGGTACTCGGATATTGCCTTATCTGAAAAGTGGTACAATGGGTGAAAAGGTTGAAAAGCCCTGCTCTAGCAAGCCATTACTTTTGAATCTCTTTTATAGTTTTTTTTTTAATTTTTAAAATATTTAAGTTAAAATGTAAAAAATAAGAAAAGAATATGACAAAGACCATATTGTGAGATTGTTCTTCTCAAGTTCTTCTCCTTTGGAGAATACATGTAATATCACAATGCATGTGGAAAAGTGGTAGAGCTTGTGTTGCAATGCCATGTTGCTGCTGACATAAATCTGATCCCTCTTGGCCTGTTTGGCAGATGCTGCTGAAAAGCACACACCACAGAATTCACACTTTCCTATCCTGATCTAAGGGGAAAGTATACTACCTGTTGCTCCAGGACATTCTTGACTCGTTCAACTGTGAATATTAGGAATACTCACCCCAAACCACTAAAAGCCAGATAGAATAATGTCCTGATGACAATATCTGTACCTTCTATAGGTTTGTCAGCAACTGCTTCCCTTTCTTCATTGTCTTCTGGCTTTGTGACAATCATGGACGTTAACGGAGTCACAAATGTATATTTCAGAGACAACTCCAGGGCTTTAGCAGTAATATTTTCCTTTGCATTACCCTGTACTACAGAACTAAAAGCAAGAAACATTTAGAAGCTATTTTAATCATAATTATTCAGTTTTTACACTTTGTAATATAAAATATATATTGTCAATTATTCTAAATAATAAAATCAATACAATATGAGCCTAACAAAAGACTTGTCTCCTGCAAGGGGAAGGAAATGACTGGGACTTAAAACTAAACTCATCAAAGTCTAATGTGAAGTTTGAAGACCTGCAATAATTACCTTGCATTACAATATCTGAAGCAATTTAACTTGGGCCAAAAGATCAGATCAATTACAGGCCAAAAATGATGAATAGCTACTAGTTAATTCCAGGCTTTATTGAATGAAACTATATTTCATATCTCTTTTGACTGGATTTTAAATTTATCTTTAAAACAGAAACTATTAACCTTAACCCTACAGTATAATCTTTCTCATGAAAAGAATGGAAAGTGATTGGTTCTACTGGTCCTCATGGATTTCTCCGGAGTAACCAGAAATAATAAATCTGTTGAAAAAGCCCTACATTACCGTGCTTCTAGAAGTTGTTGAATGGTGAGATAAGCCCAGAATTTATCGATGTATTCTCCAAATATGTATTGTTGCTCTTCGAGAGCTTTAGTTGTTTCCTCAACATCAGCTTGTTCAGTGTAAATCATCTCATTTAGTGCCTACAAGAAAGAAAAAGACTATAACCTTTCAGCAGTACACTTTTATACAGGTGTTTGCTTCTATTTTTATGTACATTGAGCAACAGATGGCTGAACTCACATATATCAAAAATTTTCAGGCAGTCTTTAAAGGTCTCAACAAATCCCATGGGTTTCTAACACATTGCAATTATTAACTGAGAAGATACTAGTACTGTCTTGCAAATAATTTATATTTTGGTTTTAATATTTTTACTGTACATAAATGTCATTTTATCTCTTGGTTTGAGCTGCCAAGAGTTCGGTACATGCTGGGTTGCTATATAATCACCTTAGCCACCTCATATAAGGAGAATCTTTATAAGATGTTTTACAGATGGCACCTCCCATCCGCGAGACTAGCCAAAATGGGACCAAACCTCTCATCTACATGCTGGAAATGTAAAATGGCAGTAGGGATCTACTACCACATGTGGTGGGAATGCCCCAAAGCCCAGGACTATTGGAATAGGATCAAAAAATGGCTAAAAGAAATACTAATGGTAGAATTAGAGCTAAAACCTGAACTCTTCCTATTGGGAATAACTATAGACAAATATGATAAGGACATAGTTTACTTGATGTTGCACATCCTGACGGCTGCTAGATTGGCCTATGCACAAAAGTGGAAGAATAAAGAGACTCCTACAGATGAAGAAATATTATACAAAATATTATCATGTGCAGAAATGGACAGGCTCACGATGGAACTAAAGGACAAATGTGAATCTGAATATTTTGTAATCTGGGACAAACTGTACCACTGGTGGGAATCACGGAAAACTATCGGGGTTATAGATCAGCGATAGTTTAACGATAGATGGAATTATACTTATTTATAGATTAGCAAATAGAGAAAATATATCTGACATTGTATAAAAGGTTTGTATATGTTCATAGAGATAAAGAGTTGAATTTATGGGGAGGAATGATTTGAGAAAGATGTTTAAACTGGAATGTGACGTCATGTCCAATGTTTTTTCTTGTTTGTTTATCCGTTTTGTTTTAATTGTATTATAAATAAAAAAACTTTTAAAAAAATCCCATGGGTTTCTAATACATTGCAATTATTAACTGAGAAGATACTAGTACTGTCTTGCAAATAATTTATATTTTGGTTTTAATATTTTTACTGTACATAAATGTCATTTTATCTCTTGGTTTGAGCTGCCAAGAGTTCGGTACATACTGGATTGCTATATAATCACTCTATAGCTATTTTTCAATAATAAATAAATTCCTGTTTTCCCCTCCCTGCTAAATCTCAAATTAAATCCTACATCAGTGCAGCCACTCAATACATCTGATGAAGTGTACTGCAAGTCAAAAAAACTTGTCTTTGAATAACATTGGTTAGATGGAAAAGGTGCCATCAGTCCCCTTCTAATATCTTGTGTTGAGTCAGTGATCTTTTTATTTGTCACCCAGGCTTAACAGGACCATGTAGCTTTCAGCCATGTAAACTAGCGATAATATTGATGTGGAAAAGTCTCCTAATCCATGATAAAATGCAAATGAGACACCAGATGTATCTGAGCCAAGACCAAGAGCCAAAACCCCCTAATATTAATCCCAACAAATCCATATTGGAATTCTTTTTTAGAAGCAAGATGTACACTGACTTCAATCCAGAGAGACTTCAAGTAAATATGAAAAGATTTTGATTGTCATGTGATATCCTGGAATGAGAATTATTTGAGCCTACAGGACAGGTCTGCTGTAAAATAAAAACGATGGCTCAGGTTTACTGTGCAGCAGCAGTGGCTCTTTAGGTCACCAGTTAATGTGGTGTTGCATCATAAATTGACCATTCTGATTGTCGTAGCTGTATGTCAAGAACATCCAGAGAGTCAGTTCTGTTCTCCTTAACTATTACAAATGTTTGTAATATATTATAAATAGCTTTCCATGAAATAAGATTCACATCATGCATTTGCCCATTGCAAATTATGAATAATACATGGAGGACCATGGATACCCCATGCCTGGTCTTTCCACTGAACAGTCTAAACATGCAACATCGCTCACGAACCTACCAATGCAATGAGCATGATCAGCCACAACTCAGGCGGCTTAAATGCCCGCAATTTCAAAACTCTAGCCAGAATGCCCAGAACTAAAATGGCTGACAAGCAGTAAAATATTATAGATAACAGGATTGAACGCATGCGCCGAAGAAAACTTGCCCGTGTCCAAAATGGTCGCTCAAGCATCGGTAATACTACCATAGAAAATAGAAGGACGTCTTTCTTTTGTACGTTCTGGAAGTAGTGCTCTCTATGGCACCCCGAGGTTTGGTGATCTCTATGGCATCGGCAGCCGCGTTCTCTCAAGGGGTGGATGGGGGCTGCTGGAGCCCCCCCGCTCCCGGCTCTCAACGGGCTACTTGAGTGTGGGGTCGCGTGAAGATGCCCCTGGGCGAATACACTTTGGTGCGGGTTGTGGGGAAGGGCAGTTACGGGGAAGTGAGCCTGGTGCGGCACCGGCATGACGGCAAACAGGTAAGGAGGGCTGGGAGAAGGGGGTTGTTGGGAGAGGGACACGGGACACGTGTTGCGGGGAGTGGCGGGGGGGCCACAACGCTACGCTTCCTCTGCACTCCTTTTCGCTCGCCCTCCTCCTCTCCCTCCCTGTCCGGAGGCCTTTGCGGGTTAGGGATGGAGGACGGCGGCCTGTGCGAGTCTCTGGTTGCTTTTGCTCTCCCACCAAAGGGGAATTCAAAAACAACTCCGCGCCACGAAGTGGTGGCTTTCCTTCAGCAACAGACATTGCTCCGTGTGAACATAGGATCAACCATCCTTTCCTCCCTCTCGCTTTGAAATTTACTATCGATGGTGTCCCCGCTCTTTTGTAGGTTGATGCCGATCTACAGCACTCCCCCTTTCTATCCTCGTCATCCAGCTCTTCAGCGGATTTATCCTGAGAAGAGTGACTCTTTCCAAATCTCGTAATTTTTCTGCGAATTCCCTCAAACCGTTCTTTTTCCTGCAAGAGCAGCTTTTGATCAGAACATTAGTAAATATGTCTTTAGACGACACCTACATTAGATCTTATTAAAGCTTTAAATAATCTGAAAATCTAATCAGGATTTTTTTTTATTTTGAGTCTAGTATTATGGACTGGTTTTCTTCTCCGTTACATATCAGTTGTATTAACGGAGAAGAAAACCAGTCCATAATTCTTGATACAGAGATTCCAAGATTTTGATAAATGATTAAACAATTCACTTGCATCTTTACAACATTATTGATTTCTGGTCTTGTAAAGCAAATAACAAATAAATTAAAGCAAAAAAAGGGCAACAGTGAAAACTCGTTTGTTATAAGCATTCAGTGTGCCCTTATCAATTTTACACTTCCAGCATGACTGGAGAGGCAACCCATATGCTGAGGTGTCCAGTAATCAGGAAAAAAATGTTGATCTATATTTCAAACTGCATTTGAGGATTTTCTGCCTCCATA
The DNA here is from genome assembly GCA_023970755.1 of Azemiops feae. NCBI lineage: Eukaryota > Metazoa > Chordata > Lepidosauria > Squamata > Viperidae > Azemiops > Azemiops feae. The sequence goes on along the minus strand of JALGBA010000078.1, from coordinate 578,204 downwards.
CACTGACATTAAAGTAGCTTTTTAAAACAAGGATACCAAATTTAATGCAGGAGATTTTCAAACAAGTGTCATTTTAATTATTAAATTAAATGCAGTCTGAATCAAATGGAAGTTCTGTATGTCGGGAGACATGTCATTCGGGGATTTGGGACATAGTTTGTACTTTTGAAGAAGCAGACTGACAGTTTGGAGATATTCTTGGAAGTATTATTGGTCCCTGGAGATTATATGTCTGTTTTGGGTAAGAAATGCCTTTGACTAGCATACAGTATTAACGGAGCCCTTTCCTTGAATGGAAATTTAACGGTGTATTTATGGTCCTAGAATCACATTTATTTTAAGGTGTTGTATTTTCTACTTGCAAAGGATTAAGCGCTTTCCTTGAAAAGTGGAAAATGTTGGTTGGTGAAAAATGCTACAGGTAGAGTTCTGTCAAAGGTTCATATATCACATCTATTATCAGGCTACTTTGCCATCACTTTTTATAAAGTTCCAAGTTTATTTGCTTCTTGCATCCTTCTCTACGTCTCTCATGCATGTTGCTTTTGCAGTGGGAGGTTTTTTTTATTTTAAGCAACTCATCTCCTTTCTCAGGTGATAGTTTTAATAGTGTTAGCAGAGTTTGTACAAAACAGCCCCACGTGGTTGGTCTTTAGATTTCTTTCATTTACAGTAATATCCTTTTTTTAAAAAAAGATTAAACCTTTCTATTTCTGCAGTACGTTATAAAAAAGCTGAACCTCAAACATGCCTCAAGCCGTGAGAGAAAAGCAGCAGAGCAGGAGGCCCAGCTATTGTCACAACTGAAGCATCCAAATATAGTCACCTATAGAGAGTCCTGGGAAGGTGATGATGGCTTGCTTTACATTGTCATGGGCTTCTGTGAAGGAGGGGACTTATATCATAAACTGAAAGAGCAGAAAGGACAACTTCTTCCTGAGTCTCAAGTGGTAGAGTGGCTTGTTCAGATTGCTATGGCACTGCAGGTATCTGACTTCCCTTTACCAGACAGTTCTGATATCATTGAATTTTAGCATGAATTGATTTTAATCATTTTATCTAATGTGTTCTAAGAAGCTGATTGCTAGTTTCCATGAATATTTGTAATTAGCAGAGAAAATAATGAATATATTCTTGATGTACGTTTGATCATCTTATTAATATCTACAGAGTCAACTAAACTGATTGGTAATAATGGCTATCCAGCTTGAGAGATTTATTTAATGTATTCCCTTCCCTCTGCAGGGAGCTCATAGTCTATTAAATAATTGTTTCTTTTTCATGCAGTAATTCAGGAAAATAAACTTGATATGTGATTTGTGAATTCTACTATTTTATTTTTCAGTATTTGCACGAGAAGCACATTCTGCACAGAGATCTCAAAACTCAAAATGTTTTCCTGACGCGTTCTAATATTATCAAAGTGGGAGATCTGGGAATAGCCAGAGTGCTGGAAAATCAGCATGATATGGCTAGTACTCTAATTGGCACTCCTTACTATATGAGCCCTGAGTTGTTCTCTAACAAGCCTTACAGTTACAAGGTAAAAGTATACCATATAAATGAACTTAGTCTCTTAGGTATCTATCCTCAAGTAACTAGTCTACATTATTCTTGAGATGAGGTATTACCAGTTAAACTTGCCATATCTGGGCTGCCAGCATTCACACAACCAATATATGGAGAGCCAATAATTTGTATTTCTTTGCTATCTTTGGAGTTTTCTGGATTCTTGTGGCTAGTATACTTGTTTATAGTGAAACTACAAACTTATAGCAGAACAAGAAAAACTTTACAAAGAAAAAGCAAATACATTCCCAAAGACAGAAATTGCTAAGGAAATTTAACACGCATAGTATCTAGATGTTGATTGTCTTTTGAAGGGAAAAGAAAAAAAATGCTGGATAGCGTGAATGGGATGAGCTGCTCTGAAAGAAGGAGGACAGATTGAAGGTCTGGAAGACTGAATGTTCTATATTGCGACATTTTGAAACATGTCCTACTTGTTAATTCCTAATGAATCTTCCTGATGTTCTTCCTCTTCTACTCCCTGCAACCTATTTCAAATGTTTCTATCATAATTCAATTTTAAAAAAATTACATTATTTTCATAATTCTAGTAAATACATCTAGTGAATTATATTAAAAAAGATTCCATCTGTAAGTAGGTTATCTAGAGGAAACAAAAAGAGGCAATATGATATGTTGGAATGGCAACTACATCAGGATTTTCAAAATCTGCATTGTCATAGGCAGGCAGACAGACATACAGAAAGAATAACTTTTAACAGCAATGTCTAGCAAACTTTGATCAATTTGCTACATAAGAGGACTTTAAGATATTTGATTTATGGGGTGAAATAGATTGTGGAAGCAATGTGTATTTCATTTGATTTTATCTGGATGGCTTTTCAAAAATATATTATTGTGCTTTGCTTTTACAGTCTGATGTTTGGGCCCTGGGTTGCTGTGCATATGAAATGACCACCCTGAAGCATGCTTTTAATGCTAAAGACATGAATTCCCTGGTTTATCGAATTATCGAAGGAAAGGTACATTTTTCAGCCTAATATTTAGGTTGAGCATGGTGGGGCTGGGAGTGGTTGCTTCAGGAAGGGAGAGACTTGTGAACTTCCCTGTTGGCTTCCCCATTGACTTTCCTTGTGGGAAGCTGGCAGGGAAGGTTGCAAATGGTGATCACATGACTGTGGGAAGCTGCAACTGTTGTAAGTGCCAGTTGGTTGTCAGATGTGCAGATCACAATTACATGTCATATATGTGCTGGGAAGGCTGGAACTTCATAAGTACCAGTTGTTCAGCACCATCATAAAACATTATTATTGTTATACTAACAAAAGACAGCAACATCCAAAAGCCATCATGACTTAATTTCATTCTTCGATTTGATTTATATAGTTGCTTACCTCATATATTCCAGGTAGTTTACAACAAAATAAATACAATACATAAAATACACAATGTAGAAACAAAAATACTTAGCAGCCATGCATCATAAAAAGAAAAAAAAAACCATCAGCCAAAACCAAGAAAATGACTCCGTGACACACACACACACACACACACAAACAGAGAGAGAGAAAGAGAGAGAGAGAGCACAGACTTTATACTCTACCTCTTTTTCATTTATACTCTACCTATTTTTCATTCATTTCATTTATACATTGAACAGTTAATGGCCATGTACAGAAATGATATACAGTTTAATTAGATGTACAAGTCAGAAGTGGCTGAGACATTTCTGTCTGCCACACTCAGGTTGGATCATACGCATAACAGTTGGATTGGTAGGAGGAACCACCTTGGTTTGCCTTGTAAGCCTGGCTACTGCTGACTTCTGTCTGTTCATCCATCCATCCGTCCAAGTCATATGGGCATAAGCAAATGAAGATGAACAGCTTTGTGATCTAAAGAATGTTATTTAAATGGAAATGCTTTCCTGTTTCAATTGTTAACATGTCATTTGAAATGGGACTGTTCTCTTACAGTTGTGATGTATTCTAGAGGAGAAGGAAAGAAGCAAAGTAGGAGCAGCCATTTGGCAGGGAAAAAATAACAGAGTCTATGTGCATGTGACAGGAGCAGCAAACATTGAAAGCTGATTGAATTGTTTGAAAATTGAGTGTACCTTGAGAACAAGCCAATTTCACATTGGGTATATTTCTTCCAAGCTTTTAGCAGAATGACAATCAGTTATCTATTAATAACTGGGTTTCTTATTAAATGTTTGAAAAGTTCTAGACAATTATAACATTTCTTGATGATATTAGTTGCAACACCCTGTTAGAGTTCTAGCCCTACTTTTCAGTCTCTTTCAGAAAGGTGTTCCCAGAACTTTGATTAACATGCATAGTAAAACATGAAAATGCCTTAAGCTCATGAAAAGTGTTCTTTTTTTCTTCTGTGTTCTTCTTTTAACAGCTGCCACCAATGCCAAAAGATTATAGCATTCAGTTGAAAGAACTGATAAGAACCATGCTTAGTAAAAAGCCAGAGGAGAGACCCAGTGTAAGGAGCATATTGAGGCAACCGTATATCAAGCAGCAAATCTCTCTATTTTTGGAAGCTACAAAGGCGTAAGAGATGTTTAAATGAAAAATAATTTGAGGCAAAGTATTTAGCGTTATCATTGGTGCTACACCATTCTGGGGTTAATATACCGGCTCTGATAATGGATTCTTGAGACAAGGTTGACTTGGAAACCCACCCCATTTTTATTACACACACACACACACACACACACAGAGAGACAGAATAAAGAAACACTTAGTAAACCTTTGAGTTAGTTTCACATTATAACCCAAACCATAGCTCCTTCTATATTAGCTAATAGCCACCAAACCCGATTCCTGTCGATATGGAACTTTTGGCAATCAGATGGATATTCCAGGTGAACTGGAGAATATCAAAAGCTTATGCAAGTCCGAAGTTGGCGTTGGAGTGACTTGTCAGAAGACTAGATCAATCTTTATGCAGCAGTCTGATATTACAGGTCCTGATGCTGGGACCCTCCTGAAGAATTAAAAATACAGGGAAATCAAAAGCCCCCTTCCTTGCTGCTGTCTTGCTTCTGGCCAAAGTGTCAGTTGTATACCCCCATCAGTTTGAAGTATCAGCTGATAGCAACTGATTGGCATAGGTTAACTATAGTAACTGGGGAAGAAGCCATCCCCTGTCTTATTTGGGACTCTTGTCAATCCCTCAGTGTTTGTTTTTTATTTTATATATATAGAATTTGTCTGGTCTAGTAGTTGATCATTATTTTCTCAGAATTCAGTTTAATTCAAAGGCCGACTGGATCAGTACTAGAGCTAGTTCTAACAAAAGGCAGTGTTGTAATGGGTGATAGCATAAGGCCTAAGAAAAGGTGTAATTGTGTTTATTTCAGCAGCTCTATAATATCTTCAGCATCAGTTTGATTCTATATCATGTTGGCTCATTGGCTCGTAATTATTTCAAACACTTAGCTACTTTTTACTGCATGTTGTGTTGTTCTCAATTATTTCTTGTGCAAAGATCTACCTAAACTTATTTTCAAAATGAATATTTTCATATCTCACAATTTTATAAAAAGTTTTCAAGAAACGAAATATTGGAGGAAGGTTGAGGAAATAGAAAGGTTAACCTTCATTGATTGCCCCTTGAGTTTAGTGCAGAATAGGGTAAACCCCTACAAGCAGCATAGGAGATAAATCCAAAGGCTACAGAGAAAATGAGAACGATGATAGTGATCAGGGCCATAACGTTTTTAGCAGTAGCTTCTGCTCTATTAGCTTATTATGTATCTCGTATGTTGGGCATCTTTCATAGGAAGTAATACTTTATATTGGCCATTCTTGAGATGTTGGATTTAGGTGCCCTGTTGATCTAACCAATACATTCTTAAAAGTTGCTAATTAAACCATATTTCATGAACGTTTATGACTTGAGAAGCAGTTTTGCATCTAAAATAATATCCATATTGCTGTGCATGCGATACTTCAGAAAAAGTAAACCTATACATAGAAATATGAGAAAATTATGTTTTGGCAAAAATTATTTAGAAATGTCTACATTTTGTAAATCTGATATCTTCTTGCTTTTTCCCTAAAGAAAAACATCTAAAAATCATAAGAAAATATCTGAACCCAATCCTCGGGGATCTTCAGAGAAAGCTGAATTAAAGAAAGAAAATACAGTACCTCAGAAGCTTCCAGATGAACGTTCAAAGAAGTCCAATGGGGCAAGTTATTATTTTAGCTCTGTAGCCAGAATGGGTGGGACAGAAACAAAGCCCATGGTCAAATTTGATTAAATACAAATTTTGTTTCAAATTAAGGAGAAAGAATACCAATTAATTCTTAGTACTTCTATCTCTTTTTTTCTCATAATGATAGCCATTAAAATTCTGTTCAATTGGAGGTACATAGTTAGTTGCCCTAGAGCAGGCATGTCAAACTGCCGGCCCACAGGCCAGATGTGTCATGCCGAAACCACGCCCGCCCCATTGCCGGCAATGGGGAAAAAGTCACGTGACGTCGCAAGTTTGATATGCCTGCCCTAGAGTGTTGGGTATCACCAAACCGACAGAAATTGCCACTGAATTGTAATTTACATTTCACAGAAGAAAATTCTGAAATCCATGGAGACTAATGAATTAACTGCTTCTGTTTAAAATAAATTTAAATTTTGTTCAGTTCCCACCTAGTTTTTTCCCCTGTGCTATTCACTTTTCAGAATTCAGTCCCTAACATGCTACCCAAAAGTGAAGTGAGTTTCCTGTTCTTCACAAAGTTGTTTACCCCTATAAGGCATGGGTCTGCTCAAGAATAGTAAAACTAACCCTTTGCAGCTGAAATGGTAGCTGGTGATTTATGGGAGTATGGAAAACTCCTTGGTGTAAATATTAAGTTCTATAAAGAACTAATGGTCAAAAATGTGATGCCTTGGTAACACAGGGAGAGAGGTGGAATTAATAAGTAATTCCAATGTACCCTTCTTGCCTTAAGTTCCCATACCTGCCCCGTCACAGCATATTGTTACAGTAATACTGTAATAATTTTACAAGATTAATAAGTTGGAATACCACCTCCCATCTTTTGCATGTTTGGTCAGGTACCTGATTGAAGATCTTGGACCTACATAGATGGAAGATATTGGACCTTCATGTGTCTTGGAGCTACACAGCCTTCAAAGCGTCCTTTAAATAAGGACAGGGAAACCACTTCCAGACCAACTAAGGCCATTGCAAGAAATATCAAACAGACCAACAGCCTGGCTTCTATATGACTGACCTTTTCCATGATTCATGCACCTCCCATATGACCAAGAGGTCTTTTGTGGGTGTTATTGTTGGCTAAGCCACTCCTGCATAATACCATTCTAAGTAAGACATGCCATGTCTTTCCTCAGTCCATCCCATGCAAAATCTCATAGCTGAATCAAGTCAGATCAAAATAGGATTACCGTAATTTTATGCTTACATTTAAAATAATCTAGCTTAATAGAATGGGTGACCTAATTATACTTTTTAATATTACAGAATGAAGATAAATGTTTAATCAATAAAACATTTGAAGTTTCTTCTTCAAAGAAACTAGCACCTGAACCTGAAAAAAACAGCAAAAATGGTTTGAATAGCTTAGATGTCTCTTTGGCAACAATGAGCAAAGTAGATATACTTATTGTTCCACTGGAAAAGAGAAACTCTGCAACCAAACAGACAGCAGAACATAAAGAATTCAGAAATGTACAGATTCCCAATGAAGCAGAGCCTGAAAGAGCAAACAATAGCCCAGAATTAAAGGAAGAAAGTTTACTGAAAATGACAACGCCTTGCCCCAAAACTGGAAAAGTAGATGCCAAGGAGACCGATAATGGTGATGACACTACGAAAGTTCTGCAACCCAGTTCAAAGATTCCATGTGTAAGCAATAAAGTAAATTATTTTCTTTTTCACATATGTATTTGTGTAGGTGAATATGAATGAATTAGAAGATGTACAGGCAGTCCTTGACTTACGGTCATTTGTTTATGTTCAAAATTACAATGGTCCTGAAAAACGTGGCTTATGACCGTTTTTCACACGACCGTTGCAGCATCCCCATGCTCATGTGATCAGAATTTGAATGCTTGGTAACTAGCAATTATTTATGATGGTTGCGGTGTCCTGGGGTCTTGTGATCGTCTTTTGTGACCTTCTGACAAGCTAAGTCAATGGGGAAGCCAGACTAACTGAACAAATGTGTTACTAACTTAACCATTGCAGTGATTCACTTAACAACTGTGGCAAGACATGTTGTAAAGTGGGGTAAAAGTCACTTAACAACTGTCTTGCTTAGCAAAGAAAAACCTTGGGCTCAGTTGTGATCGTAAGTCAAGGACTACCTGCAAATCTGTTGAAAATGTGACTGGACTCTGAAAAGCTGGTTTCCGCGGTTTCAGTCATTATTAGTGCTAAACTTCTGTCATGAACTGATTCTGGACATAAGTTTATCCTGTGCTATTAGTTGGTTTTGTTCTGTTGGAACAGCTCCTTTTCTTCTTCTTCAGGCAAAGCAGTGCAGATTTCTTCTACAGCACAAAAGTGTTTGAGGGAGACAGAACCTCCGACGTATTGATGCTTTGCTAGTCTTGGATTTTTTTATGATTCATTGTTAATGTAGTAACATTGCTTAACACTATATTTATTATGTCCATTGCTTGGGATTCATATTTTTTAGGAATGTATTTCTACATAATATGTGGGCAGCCTAAAAATAATACGTTTTGTCGCACAATCAGCCAGATGTTTAGACCGGATTTGGCATTTTTATCCACCAAGCACCTGGGATAGGCAAATGTTGCTTTATTATTATGGTTTATGTATGGGTAACCTACAGTTAGATTCCCAATTTAAAACTAGTAGAAACTTCATAATTCAACTCTAACTAAGGACTTGAGAATTATTAAGATAGCTAATTATTATTAGCTTGCAAACTGTGCATTCACCTATCCCTTTGCATCTCTTCCAATTAGACTTTTTTCCTACTCAGTGTCAGACTTTTTGCTGAAAAGTCAGGTATTTTGTCTTGAATTCCCTTCCCAAATCTACTGTCAGCATTTAATTTCATTTTAATTTCTATCGGATAATATCATTTTTGAAAAAGTGATAGCTTTTTTTTCCTAGGCAGAACAATTGCATTGTACTATTTATTTACCTTTAGAGGGCTATTAAATGAATACACATGCACTTATTTCAATGCAATCACAGATATTCAGATCTAAATATCTCTGAGCCTTTTGTGATCAGATTTTGAGGCTTAGAACTATTGAGGTTGATAAGGACCTTTGCACAATTTTCTAAAATAGGCAAACTGAATTTAAACAAATAAACCTTATTTAAATGTTTAGCCCATCTTGATTATTTTTATAAATAATGAAAGTCCATAAATATACAGTACATAATAATCTTTCCTCTCCTATTTTTCCTACAACCACAACAGCCCTTCCAGATCTTGGAAGATTTGCTGGAATTAATCAGAAGTAAGTTAGACTAGAACATACCATATAGGACATCCACATACAGTAGTTTTCCTTGCAATATTACAAAAAAAGTTTATCTTTGTTATCTTCTAGGGTGGTTTGTTATTTTTTTACTTACTAGTTTAGCCTTAGGTAAATGATAAAGTATTAGTCTCAGCTTCCAGCTGTTGTGTTTAGTGCCTAGCTAATAGTTCTTTTACTCCCTTCAGTAATGGAGATATTTCTCTTTCAGTTTCTAATACTTATATATCACATTCTATTTAATGTTATAATAGTCGGTATTCTTGGAAAATACAGCAGACTCTCTTTCCACAGTCTGGACTGTACTGAGAAACTGCTAGTACCAATTATTCCTATCGAAATTTGGGTAAGTATTTGAATTTTGTGGTCTGCAACACAAATATAATTATGTCAGTGATTTATTTTAAAGTAAGATGACAGGATTTTCTTCAAATACTTAAGTGAATTTAATTTTGATTAAAATAAAAATAATTTTGGCTTTCTATTAACACTTTTGAACTAAGTGTGCATACTTGATTCTGGAAAGCATGAATTCAAGTATTGTAAAGTATGTATATATATTTGTAGAATGAAGCCTCCTGTGGAAACTCAGGAGAAGCTAAAGATCTCATTCTGCCTATAAGCACTCCTTGTTTTCGGCCTCAAGGATCAGTTCAAGAGCCTTCCTTGTCACGACAGCGGCGACATAAGAAGCAGTCTGAGATCTCCTTAGACAAGGTAAAGATTAGGAGAGTATTGGGATCTAAATTGAGTAGAACACCTATATCTCTGGAAACAATTTTATTGGTTAGAAAGCAATGAAATGGAATGTTCAGTAAAAACAGATTCAATACTTTTTCCCATGCTAAATTATGGGGAAATCCAACATTAAAAATTGGAAAAAAAGTCATATAAAAAAAAATTGGATGAAAGTAGGGATATTCTTTGGACAAATTGATAACTCAGAGGCAATATTTACAGTTACAACAATATAGTTTTGACCAGCAGCATTTTCAGCTTCTGAAGCATCCGAGATACTAGAACAATTGTTTAACTTGTTTAAAACTAAAAAAAACAAAAAACCCAACTACCATTAGTTTTTATATAGAGCCCTGGTGGTGCGGTGGTTAGAATGCAGTACTGCAGGCTATTTCTGGTGATTGCCAGCTGACAGCAGTTTGGCAGTTTGAGTCTCACCAGGCTCAATGTTGACTCAGCCTTCCATCCTTTCGAGGTTGGTAAAATAAGGACCCAGATTGTTGGGGGCCATATGCTGACTCTGTAAACCGCTTAGAGAGGGCTGTAAAGCACTGTGAAGCAATATATAAGTCTAGTGCTATTGCCATTGCTATTTACGTTAACCAAGTATATTCAATTTAAAGTTCAGTTAAAACTTTATTTTATAGGCTGGCACATTTCAGTATAAAAGCTGATGTTAGTTTGTAGCATATATGCTACAAACATCTGCCTTTGCTGGAATGATAAATGTATAATATGTTGATATATGCTATTCTGTTTTATCTGTGTGAAAAAATGAAATGAAGTGCTATTTGAATATTAATAAGTTGGGAATGAACTTCATCCATGGCTGGATAGCCTGTGGTGCTCCAGATGTTACTGAAATATTACTAGGAACATTCTGTATTGGTCATGTTGAATGGGTTACTGAAGGTTGCCATTCAGCACTACCAGCATACTCACCAGCCCTGTCCTTGTAATAATAATAATAATAATAATAATAAATAACAACAACAACCATAACAATAACAATAATAATAAAGTTGGAAGGGACCTTGGAGGTCATCTAGTCCAACCCCCTCCTCAGGCAGGAAACCCTACACCATTTCGGACAAATGGCTGTCCAGTCTCTTCTTAAAAACTTCCAGTGTTGGAACATTCACCGCTTCTGGAGGCAGGTTGTTCCACTGGTTAATTGTTCTAACTGTCAGGAAGTTTCTCCTCAGTTCCAGGTTGCTTCTCTCCTTGACTAGTTTCCATCCGTTGCTTCTTGTCTTGCCCTCGGGCGCCTTGGAGAATAGCTTGACTCCCTCTTCTTTGTGGCAACCCCTGAGATATTAGAATACTGCTATCATGTCACTCCTAGTCCTTCTTTTCATTAAACTAGACATACACAATTCCAGCAAAGGATTGTAGAATCCTTCCACGCATTCGCGAGTGAATGCAACTCTCATACTATACCTGGTTTTTTTTTGGAAGAAACCTTTTATAAAGTTGCTATTTCTCCTGTTAAGATTGCAGCACTTGGTCATCGGCAACTGCCCGCTTATCCTGATGTGAATGTAAAGACAAAAGAAGTTAACACAGACCATCAGCGTGCTGCAAATGTTCTGAAAAAGTCAAAAAGCTTTGAAGTAGAACATTCCAAGGTTTGTGCCAAATATCTTTACGTACAACATGTCCATTTTAGAAATTGCTAAATTTGGATATTCTCATTTTACAGTATATGCCAATTTGATGTAACATTGCCAGAACTAGGTAAAAATATTTAAAATGGGATTAGAGAGTAATAGAGCAGTGTAGTTCTTTCCCAAAGTGGCTTCATGAGTTTTGTAGAATAAATAAACAAGAAATGTCGAATGACCTATCACTTAGTTGTAAAATTTTAATTTCTTTTAATAAGGTGTATCAGTGCCATATATAATCAAACAAAAAATACAGAGTTTGCTGTTTTTACTTTTTCTCCTTTCAAAGGATCGGCCATTATCAGCTCGAGAAAGGAGAAGATTAAAGCAATCCCAAGAAGATATGCTTTCTTCTGGTAATAGTTTTCTTTGCTGTGAAGTCCTTGGGGCTCTCTGAGCTTGGTTGTTGGCTTGGAGACAACTAGAAGAGTGCTAGAAGAGAATGGGGTTTGCTCTCTGTTTTTATAAAACAGCTTGCTCTGTCATTGTTGGTGAGGTTTTTGTTTTTTTCCTTGGCAGTTCCTTGATTAGGCTTTTGTTTATTGCTTGATTGTTTATCTCATGTAAAGGGTTTTTTTGCCTCCTTCCCTTTACATTCTATTTACTTATATTCACATAGATACACACACCTTATCTATTACAAATTTTCAGTAATAATTTTCTCTTAAAGGGGCCTTACTGTAACAGCAAAAAAACAAATAAATTTCTTGACACCTCTTGGGCTCTTTCTGACTCCTGGAGTTATTTCTTAAGGTGGTTTAATTTAACCGAAAACTTAAATGGGAATCTGGCATGCTGATGTTTTGGAAAATAAAAACATTGGATAGTTACACTTAATGTTTTTAAAAGATTCACAGCTGCCCAGAGGGGGAAAAAGGCACCCAGAGAAACAGGAAGGAGCATCTTTGAGTGTAAAAATGTGGCAGGAAATATCTTATTGCATGGAGAGTGTGAGAAATGATGGGACAATCTCTTATTTCTGCTGTGTTTTTCTTTAATGTGGATGTTTGTTTAAATTCATTTGTTTCATCTTAGTGCTGTATTTGGCCTCTTTGTGGGCTTCTTCAGTTTGTCCTCTGTAAAGTGAATATTCTGTTGCATTATAATAGTGAGAGGGACACAAGGCACCGACTCTACTTTTAGTTTCCTGGCTACTTTACCTACTGTATTAGCCTTCGTAATCTGCTGACTGGAAATAGGCATGTCTTTGAACAATGAATTGGTGTGTTGGATCTGTTGTCTTTGGTACTGAGGTTTTTGACAAATTCCCTTCATTTTCCCTTTATGAATTTGCTTTCTGGGAAACGCATACTTTGTGTCTGGCCACAATGATCATATCAACTACTATATGAATTGGAAACTCCCCTTCATGGCTTTTGGAAAAGTATAAACAATAGGGTGGAAGGGATTAAGGGATTAAGCTGTAATGATTAAAATATCATTCAGCGGACCCCAATTCAACTCCTCTTCCAGCCATTCAAACTCAATAGGTGACATTGAGATAGTCAAATTTTTCGGTCCAACCTACTTTAGGAGAAAAAAAAAAAGATTGTACACTGCTTTGAATTCCTGGAAGAAAGGCAGGATAAAAATCTTGTACATGAATGAATGTTAAACTGAACTGAAGAAAGACCTATTTTAGTTTGTCAGGTTTTTGAGCTTGCTTTCATAATTAGTGCATGTACGAAGTAAAATAAGAATAAACCATACATACTTTTCATTGTTCCTTTTCAGAGCCTTCTGTAAGACGAATGTCTTATAATGCATCAACAGAAACAAAACTTCCAAGGGAAGACCGTTGTATTCAGATTGCTCAATTTACCTCAGAACCCAGCACTGATAAGGTAAGTAGTTGTCATATGTTAAGTATTGTTGTTGTTGTTGTTAGTTGCAAAGTCGTGTCCGACCCATCGCGATCCCATGGACAATGTTCCTCCAGGTCTTATGTTAAGTATAGTACATCAAAAAACAATTTACAATATTGCAGAATATTAAAAAGGGGATGTGTCTGCCATCAATAAATGGAATTTCTACTACTTATATTATTATTACATCTATGATTTCTACTGTATTGCTTATATCATGCCTCTGAAGAGAGAGGACTATATTGGAAAATCTTACTGCCATCTTTTTACAGCAGAGGCAGGGCAACCTATGGTGAATAGGTTGGGAGACAGGGCTTAGAATTGTTGTAACACAGGTTTTTTTGGGACGGGATAGTACTTTCTCAGTTCCAAGCAAGAGCACCAACCCCAGCAGCATGACAGGTGCATCTCACATCTTGCCAGAGAATATGATTAACTCTGCAGGTGCCAAATCACTGATCATGAGCTGCATCCAATTACAACCTCTTATGGATCTATAACTGCTTTTCCACAGAGTCCAGTGGCACAGGAGGGGCAGCATTGGACATCCAAATTCTTCACTGACAGAGTAGAAGTGCTTGACTTCTTCAGCTGGCTCTGCCACCTAAATTAGCTCCCTGAAAACCATGTGTTATATTCCACATGCCAGATTCATCTGGGATTTATCACTGATTCATTATTGATCCATAGCCTTATTCGCTTGAGCTGATTCTACAGACAATGTACCTCGAGGGAAGGTGGGAAATGTCATCTTGAAATTCTTCAGCTGGCATGTTCATTTTGGAAAATGGGGTAGGAGGAAGCAGAATTGATCCTGAATTCCCATCCTCCTTTCCTCCTCTTCCTCCGATGCCTCCTCTCCATACCCCACTACAGAGAACAGAAACTATATTAAGAGTCCAGAATGAATAATCATGCCACCGAGCAAGAGAAGATTACACAGTCTCTTCCTTCTATGGCATATGACTCAGATAGACTCCATGAAGGCCAGTCAGTTAGATGAGGAAGATTTGCCAGAAAGCAGATTTTCATGAACTACTCAAGAATGCTTGCAAATCCAGTCCCATGGATCTCTTGTTGGAGCTGCTGGTGGAAGAAATATTCCAATGACTAATACCACATGTGCTCCCTTGTTTCACAAGACATTGAATAAGGTCTTTAAGTTTGATGGGAGGTGTGAGTTTCTGATGTAATAAGGGTTAACACTAATTATAATGGTCATAACCCACCTTCTTGAGGGCTATCAGACAAGATGTGAGGACATTTTGATTCCTCCATATTCTTCACTATTCTGCCAAATATATCCTGGATCAGAAGCAGGTGAACTACCTGACTAAGTATCGTGTTCCAAAAGAAAAATCTGATTGCCATCATAAACTATCTCCAGAAAATGATGTCCTGACCTTACTTGATGTTCACATTCCTATCCAGCTGATCATATAGAACTGGTGTCAAACTGCCGGCCCGTGGGCCGGACGCGTCACATGGAAGCCGCGCCCACCCCATTGCCGGCAATGGCAAAACCGGCCCGATATGTTGCGTGACGTCGCAAGTTTGACATGTCTGACATAGAAGATTCCTGAGATTTGAATATCAAAGTGGCCACTGTTTTATTCAAGGTCTTCCATTCAGCCTGTTTTAGAGTATTCATAAAGATAATGATGACTATTTCAATTCACTTTGGGTCTTGGATGCTTATTGATCTGTATGACGACTTTCTCCTTACTATTTTGGACAAGAACAAAAAGATGCCTGGCTCATGATAACAAACCTTTGAGGATCTGGGGTTCCTGAATAAGAAAAAGGACTCTTCAACCAATTGTTAACCTTCAACACCTAGGAAAAGTTCTGAAACATAAAAGTGTGTTAGAGCAGGCATGTCAAACTCGCGACGACACATGACATCGCTCAATGTATCGGGACTTCTTCCCCATTGCCGGCAATGGGATGGGTGCGGTTTCGGTGTGACGCATCCAGCCCGTGGGCCGGCAGTTTGACATGCCTGTATTAGAGGAAACAAAGGAGGCACCATCAAGGATCAATCACATTAGCTTTTTGAATCAGTAGTCCAGATTCCAAGGTTCTTGTACAGATTTAGTATCACAGACGAGATTCCACTCAAATTTCCTGCAGTGAATATTTATCCTTTTCCAGAACCTTATAGCAAAAAAACCCCAGGGATGATTAATAATCTCTCTGGAAAAGATTTGTCTCACGTCTCTTAGAACAGAGGTCCCCAATCCCCGGGCCATGGCCACTACCAGTCCATGACTTGTTAGGAACTGGGCCGCACAGCTGGAGGTCAGCATCAGGCAAGCAAGTGAAGCTTCATCTCTATTTGTAGCCGTTCCCCTGCGCTAGCATTACCGCCTCAGTTCCACCTCAGATCATCAGGCATTAGATTCTCATAGGAATGCAAACCCTAATATAAACTGCATGTGAGAGATCTAGGTTGTAAGCTTCCCCCCCCCCCCTGTTTGTGGAAAAATTGTCTTCCACAAAACCGGTCCCTAGTGCCAAAAAGGTTGGGGACCGCTGTCTTCAAAGCGTTCTCTAATGAAATGTAGCTGTGGCCCTTGTACCAAGTACAACTCACCAGAGATGCCAACCTCAGGAGATGGGGGAGTAGACGAATTGTCTGGGCTAAGTAATTCAGGGTGTCTGGCTAGAAGAAGCAATAAAATGCAATATGAACCTTTTGTGCCCTCAGCACAACAGCTTTGACCTTCTTTTAAAAATTTGCTAATGTATAAAATGACTCCCACAGTCAATATTAAAAAAAGAGAGCTGATGAAAGAAGCAGCCAAACCTCTATGTTGGATTGAAGACTGTGCTATCTTTCATGGCAAAATAGGTCTGATCCACAACACATCTGGAGATTGGCTCAGTTGAGGACCAGGCCCTTGGTGAACAGACTATGAATCCTGGAGCACTTGAACAAATCTTAAGCATTTTAGGAGGCCCATTGTTAGCCTCCTGGTATCCTCCCCCCCCCCATCACAAAACATTTATATTCAAATAAATTTGGTTTTCCACAGGACCAGGAAGTGGTATTTCCTACCTTTTGTCTGAAGAGAAGAGGAATGGTGCGCCAGAGATATTAGACAAGTCATAAAAGAAATATTAGACAAGTCATCAAAGACATACTTCAGTAGAACAGATTTCAGAACCTCATACAATCTATTTCCAATAGCCTTATCTGGATCACAAATCCTCAGTGATCATACTTTCCTGATGGATCAAACTAGCTTGCAAAAATACTAAATATGTCTCCTTCATGGGAAACTGTGACTTACTTTACTAGGCCTCCAGTAGACATGAAAATCAGTTAAGTGATTCTCTGAGCCCAACACATCTCACAGGGATGCTATTATTCTAAGGACTGCCTCATGATCCTTGTCTTCCTTTGTCTATATATAAGTTAACTTAATTCTTCTGCATTGGTTAAAGCATCCTTTTGCGGGAGGGTCTTTCAGAAATAGCTCATAGCACAGACTTTGGGGGCTTCCTGATGTAGGAGTTCCCCCTCAGGGTGGTTCTGATATGTCCTTTTGTAGGATGCTTATAGAAACTTTTTATCATCATTGAAAGTATTTTGTAATCTGCTGTGCTTTCAAGTACTGTCCTCTACAAAAGTATTTCATTAGAACCTTAAATGGAGCTAAATTCACATTTCTCTTTCACTGAGAAGCAAGAAAAAGAATTTTCTATTGAATTATGCCTGTAATGGTTCTGTTTTCTTGTACATGGAAAAAATGTCTTCAACAGAAGAAAAGCTTAACTGGTTGCTGTACTGAGGATGAACTGAGCTCTTCTACAAGTTCTACGGAAAAATCAGATGGAGATTATAAAGAAAGGTAGGTGTTTTCTGTCCATAACACATGTTAATCACATATATGGTTTGTTTATTATATAAATACAACTATTGTTGTTTATAAACCATTAGTGTATTGTATGATAAGTTCATCATGGATATTAAGCCATAACCAGTCATTGAATGCATTTGTGTATCTGTATGCACATGTGATATAGTCATGTCCCTAGTTCAAGACCCAATAAAAATTCATCAATAGCCAAGTTTAGGAAGCACTGTACTTTGGTATAAAAACCTCCTCAATATTAACTGTTTTAAGATCTCCTTATAAAAGAAAAGTATAACCTAAAATAACTGGGTTGAAAGCAGCATACAACAAATTAAAACTGGGAAACGATAATTCATGATTCCCACTTATATTTCAAAGAGAAAAATGCTAGAAGAACTATTCCAAGGAATTTTCTGTGTAGCTTTCTTTAAAATCAGTAAAAATTCACGCAATACAAATTCACATTATTTTTATTGATAGTTTTGTTAAGAATCTCAGTAATCAGAATCTTTTGCATCTTTTTCACATTATCTTAATTTGAACTTGAAGCTTCCCTTCTCCCCTTTGGAAAGTTTTATGAAGAGAATTTGGAAATGTGTAGTTTTTTGCATAAAGTCTCTTTGATCCAGCCAATAGACAAATATTCCTAAACCCAATATATATATAGTTCATGTGCCATCTGCATATATGGGAGTGTATTCATCCCTCTCTACTTCATGGTAATGGTTTATTACTCTCATGCCACAAAACTAGAGGCAATCCTCGACTTAGCTTCGGTTGCTTAACAACCATTCAGTTAAGCTCCTTATGGTTTATTTCCAGCCCCTTCCTCATTCTGGAGCAAGAGGAGAAAAATGACAAAACCCTTATGGAAAATAAGACCTAAACCATACTTTACACAGTTCTGTGTACTATATTAAGTTCAGATAGTTCACCATTAAAATTCTCGAATTGTGTATGATTTGGTATATGCTGAAATATTTTCTTGTTTTGCAGAAAAAGTAATGAAATGAATGACTTGCTACAGTTGATGACACAAACACTAAAAATGGATAATATTGAAAATTATTCACAATTTGCAATGTCAACACCTGACTCACAATTCAGACTAAATAGAAAATATAGAGATACACTGATCTTACATGGGAAAGCAGCTGAAGAACCTGATGAATTTCAGTTTCAAGAGTTTCCTTCAGGTCTGTATGTTATGCTTGAAACTTGTGATATTCAAATTAGATTTTCTGCTCTAGCAACAAAAACATTTATTAAGTCAGAAGAAAAGCAACTCCCATTTTTAAAGGTTCAGTTAACCTATTCCATCTGCAGAAATAATAAAAGCACTAATTCTGATTATTTAGAATAGAATGCTGAATAAAATCTGAGAATCTCCAGGGAATATTGATCTGAATTAAAATGAAAATGTTACACTTGATCTCTGCAATTATAATTGGCTTTATTTAGTTACCAGAAATTAAATCCAAAAAATAATGTATTTTATTTTTATTTTATTAGATGACAAATCTGGTCCCCAGAATATTAGGAGATTGGTTGAGATTTTAAGAGCAGATGTAGTTCAAGGAATTGGGGTAAAGCTGCTAGAAAAAGTTTACGATGCCATGGAGGAAGAGGATGAACAGAAAAGAGAAGTATGTTTTTTTGACAGAACAAATGTGTACATTTCTTTTTGGTATTTTAGCATTTAAATATATATATATATAATTTGGGGATAGTAAAGAAGTTTCAGAACAGCTAAAGTGGGAATTTTCTCAGAAATACCAGCCATTTATTTGCATAAATTCAGGCAACTCGTAAGTTGTGAAAATAAGATTGTAGCTAATGCAGATAATTAATTCATAATTAAATATCACTGAAGTAATAAAACTAGTTACTTCTGGTTAACTTAAATTGTTACATTGTTTCTGCCTAGAGATAGTCCTTGACTTATGACCACAGTTGGGACTGGAATTTCTGTCGTACATTGGTGCAGTCATAAGTCATCAGATGATTGGACCCAATTTTATGAACATTTCTATCATGGTTGTAAAGTGAATCATCACTGTTTTTAAGCAAATCATGTAGTTGTTAAGTGAATCCAGCTTCCTGAAAGGATGTTCTATTTCAATCATGTAATTGCAGGGCGCTGCAACTGGTTATAAATGAGAGCCATTTGCTAAGCGACTAAATTGTGATCATGTGACTGTGGGGATAGCACAATGGTTGTAAGTGCAAGTACAGGTTGTAAAGCTCTTTTTCCAATGCCTTCATAACTTTGAACTTTAAAACAATTGTTAAACAGTTGCAAGTCAAAACTACCTGTATTGAGTTTCTTCTCCCTTACCTATAGGCTGACTGCAAGAAGTAAGATAAAGGTGGATGTGCCTATGCGTTTGCTTTCTTCTTGAATAGTTCAAAATCTAACCAAGAAATGAATCATTTTAATACAAGCCAAATCTAAGAATGTAAAGGAATTCCTAGAAAGCTGGCATTCTGATAGATCAGAAATAATAGACTCATAGAAATAAACCCAATCTACAAACTATTTCAGCAAGATAGGAACAATCTAAGATGAAATAATACAGCCAACCAAACTAGGTAGATCAAGATAGGTCGGACAAGGTACAAACCCCAGAAATCCAATTCCCTTGTGCCAAAGCACCAATATTACCTAGTTTGGCAGTGAAATGTTTGTAAGCTTAGTGACTACCAAGATACCAACGTTTCAACCCTGAGCTGCACATATTCTCCACTGTTGCCACCAAATTCAGTGTTCTATGAATTCTTAATTGTGCAGTTTCCCAGATATGTGCACTAGTTATCTGTGGACTTAATAGTGATCAGCTTTGCATATAATTTGCTTAAATGTACTATTCAAGTTTGAATTACAAGATGTTTTTTTCCCCTCCTTTAAATAGCTATGTTTGCGGAAGCTCATGGGAGAAAAATACACATCTTATAGTATGAAGGCTCGTCATTTAAAGTTCTTAGAAGATAATGTGAAACTTTGACAAATACCTCAGTTGAACTGTTCCTGAAAGAAAGACACTCAGTTTGTAACTGGATTTTTAAAATTTTCTTAGATTCAGTCACTTAGAAGATAAACCTTTTCCCATACTGTTTCTTGTTATCGTAGATTGTGTATTTAGTTTATAAACAGCAATACATGCTTAAAGGTAAGTTTGGGTAAGTGGGATTTTATAAATACTAGCAACAAGCAGCTCTTTCTAATGATTCTGTCTTTTTTAAACATATTAAATTATTTTTATTTCGATGTCAACAATCATTTAAAATTTGCAATCCTGCATATAGTCAAATCTATAATGGTACTGTGTTGGAATTCGCTATTTTAGACTACCTCTGATTTCAGCCCAAGAATAGAATTTTTACTAAAGCAGGATAATTTTCAATTAATGTGTGGTATAATGAAAACACTAACAAATTCTATTCAGGAAAAGAACATAGATGTGATGTACCAAAACATAGGTACAGGAAAAGAATAAGGCTATATGAAGACCTTAATGCTCTCTTAGCTAAATTGTTTGTCGAGCATGTGGTATGCTCCCTGTTTATACACAGTAGCTTGCTTTGCCAGTGTTGGTGGGCGTGTGGTTTTCTCATTGTTAGTTCCTTCATTAGGATAGTTTTCTGCTTTTTTGTCTGGTGTTAATCCCTGCTTGTCTGGGTATTGATTGTTGGAGAAGATGTATTCAGGTCTTTGGTTTCCTTCAAATAAGCTCAAGAGAGTACCAGGGACACCAGAATTCAACCAGGAACTACATATATTCTCTTCGTTGGAATATAGATAAGTTTTTATATCTTTATCAACATATCTGAAAACCAGTATTTTTTAAAAATAATGGTGTACTAATCTATCCAATATTCACATAATATTGGATACATAGATTAGTATGACAATTTTTTTTTAAAAAGCAAAAAATTCTGTAGGGCTTCTTATGTACCTTCTAACAAATACATATTTTATATATGAGACATATCATTGAGTGTCTAGAGCAGGGGTGTCAAACTGCCGGCCCACGGGCCGGTTTCATCATACCGAAGCCACGCCCACCCCATTGCCAGCAATGCAAAAAGTTGCGATACGTCGCGTCACGTGACGTGGCAAGTTTGACACCCATAGTCTAGACGAGTATTTTGCTTGAAACATAATGCACTATTTTAATAAACTTTCGGTTGTGATAGGATGTGTTTAATTAGGTCATTTCAGATTTTAATTGAAATGATCTAATTCATTTCATAGGAATCAAGTAGAATGATTTTAGGCTTTGAAGTGATATAAATATTAGTAATTTCTTCTACTGAATATTTTCTTGCTTAATTTTTAGTTTTATGAGACCAAACGGCAAAAACTCTCATTTATTTATATTACACTGAAAGCTAAGCATCAAGCAAAAAGAAAAGAATATTTTTAGAATTTGATTATACAGTCAAGAAATTCAAACCTAGTTTGAATTTCAAACTAACTCTTACGGGACACCACACCCTCTAAAACCTATTAACAATATATAATTAATTAAATCAAGTAAAATTAAATAATATGTGAAATAAATTGAAGCCAGTTCAAAAGCCACAAATGGAAGCATCGTTTCACCAAATGGGAACAGTTTTAAGGTTACGTGGGACTATGTCTTGAGTGTAGAGGGAACAGCCAAGGAATCTGAATCAGTAGATGTAACAGTGAAAATAGTAAAAAAGCAGAAACACACTATTGTGCCCAAAAGGCAAAAAATTATATTTTATAGTAATACCTGGCCCTAATTATAGCCAGTGCAAGACTCTTTCCCTTCCTCTCCCCCCCCCCACCCCGGTGCTTTGAATGGATTGGATCCAGGAGTTAATTCCATTAGTCATAGCATCCATTGAGCAGAACTGAATAGAATACTCATGTTGATGAAAAGGAGCATAGATGCCAATGCTGCTACCACATCCCCAATATTACAGAAAATCTAATGATACACAGCAGATTTCTAAGAGACCAAAGAAAGAGGGTGAAAATTCTACCATTGTCCATTCTGCCAATGGAAATACACTGCCAGATGAGACAGTTCTCAAAGTGGAAGATGTTATGTCCCCAAAATATAGTTAGTATACAAACTCAGCTGTTATATCAATAAACCTTTCTACAAAACCTGGAAGATGGAGTTATTTTTGTTGTTCTTCATATTTTTGGAACATGCAGTAATAAAATTTAAAAGCAACAAATGCTTTGCCAATTGACAGAATACCAGCATTTATCATGGAATGCGAATTATGGATTACAGTTCAGACGCCGGAAAAATATGCATGAATGATGGGAGGTTAGAGAATGCAGAAGAGTCCTATCAGAAGGAAATTAAATACACAAGTTATACATATGATGTAAAACCAAAATGGTTATAGCATCAAAATATCATTGAAAAGAATCATTCTGGTATGATAATCTACTATGCCCCTATAATTTTGGTCCAAGTCATAAGTGACAAAATGGGATTGCTATAGCAAATTTAATTTGACCTTTCATGCTGGAGTTTCTTTTGAAGTTCATTCACTCAGGGCAGATCACTGCAAATAAGGTCAATTGGTGTTCAGAGACATTAACATAGTTGCTACTGTAGTTTTTAGATACTACTGTGATTTCTGGCATTATGATTTGTGTACATTTATTCCCAGTGATCACAACTGATCATTACTATGTGTGTTCATGAGTATGATCTGGAACTCTGCCTAATCTATATTACATCTGTTAAAGTGAACTATAATCCATTAAAATTTCATCTCATAATAAGTGCTAATTATTAAAAGTGCCAGAAGGTTATTATTTTTGCTGGAATTCACATGACTTACTTTGAAAATGAATACATACATATTATTTAAAATATCATTTAAACCCAGATTCAGAATTAGTCATAATATGATTTTGCAATAATGTGTAAGAGACTGGTTTAAAGAGATTGGTCTATTTTATTGTTGACTAGAATTAAGATTGTTAAAACACTTGAGATTTCTATGATTAGTGGTGGTAGACTTTTAACCATTGCAAAAGATGGAGTAGCAAAATAATTATTTCCATGGCTCCCTTAATCCTCCTAGGATGTACTAGAAAAGATTGGTGAGCTAAACTATAGTGAGTTAAGCAATTCTGCTATTAAATGCAGGTATTCCAATATTTAAATTACTTAATACTAATAAATCACCAAGTTTACTATACCATGGATGGAGTTAAATAAAAAGGAAGAATTTATTCTCCAGCTATATGCAGAAATACCAAACCAAATAAAAGATTTTAAAGCAAATTTAATGACAGAAAATCATACAGAAGATGTAGTTTTTCAATTTTTAGGATGTCTCTTTACTTTTCTGTCTGCAGGTTTCTTATCATCTGTTGCAGATTCCTGAACAGGGAGCCATTTCAGAGGATTGCGACGGTAAATGGGCCATGGGGGCAGTGTGAGCTGTAATAATAAAAAAAATAGGATAACTCAACACTGCTATTAAATGCTTTATTTTTGGTTAGGAAAATTAAGATTAGGTGCAAAGGAGACTAGTCTGGTGAGCAGTATTTCCATATTATATGTAGTTATTTCAAATGAAGATCAGGATAGAAACCAAATGCAAAAACAACAAAAAACTGGAATATCCAAACAACAGAATAACATACAATACAATGTTAATAATTTATTGACCAAAGAAAAAATAATTACCGTAATCATTTAGGTGTGTGCTTGCATTATAGGTACAATTTACTACAGCCATTGCAATACTTGATATTTTGAATATATTATGAATATTTGCTATAAAGTTATATTCTTACCAGGCACGATATAGCAAATCCAGCCATTACTATGTAAACTGTCCAGCCAAACTGTTCAGTAATATATCCATAAATAAAGCCAACCACCTACAAGATAAAAATTAGATAACAAAGGATATTCAAGTCTATTTCTCGAATCCAATATAACAATTTAAAATGTATACAACAACGAAGGAAGTTACTGGGAATTCATAAGAAAGCGTCGAACTCTTATAGTCTATATAGTTCAAGGCACAATGCTGAGAAAGGTATAGGTTTTAATCCAGAATGTTCTTACTACAATGACAGCTATTTTGAAAAAGGACTGGGATCCAGAATATTTTGCTTCAATAATTGGAAGGGAAGGGGTTTTGCTTATTTCCTAATATGTCACATAAAATATTCTCAAGGATCTCATGCTTTACCTCTTGTGAACAGCTTTTCAGGAAGGTAAAATGGAAAGGTGATAAATGTACAGTGACGGTGTTGTTTTTATTATACTTACAGCAGAGAAAAGGATTATTCCTTGAAAAATCTGCTCTGCTAGTTTTTGACCTTTGTAGTCCTGTGGAAAAATAAAAATAAATAACACCAATATTTTCCGCATTCTTAAGAATTATAGCTTACACTAAGATTTCTGATAATGTAATAGGAATAAGAGCTGAGAATGCATTTAAAAATAAACCCGAGGAATAGTTCTTAAAAATAGATATTTCTACTGAATGTGAAAGAACAGTTGAGTATATTTAGAAATGCTGTCAGAGTACAGTTCATTTCTAATTGCTGTTGTCTGCTAAATATAAAAATTAAATTAACTATATTTACCCATCAACTTACATTTGACTTTTGTGACATCTTTAGGCACAGCTAGCTATTGTAGTCTCTAAGTGGTGATGTCAGCTCACTTCTTGAAAGTTTAATATGCTCATCAAGTTTTGTCTAACAAGAACCAGAGGATGAAAAAAAGATTTTGCTTTACCTCTCTACAAAGAATTTTGTAAAATTCTTCAGATACTTGTGTTCTGGCTAGGTTTGCACATTCTATTAATATTTAATGTGAATATGTAAACTTAAATCATTGTGGCTTAAGTAATAATTCATAGTCACAACAAATCATAGTTTGATTCAATGTGTGATTTTAGTTAATTGAAGTTAGCGGAATTCAATCAGAACTGAAGGGAATGGACTAGTTCATTTTGGTCCACTCATTTATACTTATTTGTTCAATTTGTACATCTTGCACATGTGACTAGGCGGCTCACAGTTAAAACTCAAAAAACAAATACAAATAGTAAAACAATAAAACACCATTAAACATTAAAACCATTAAAACCCTAAAAAATAATCTGCAGGAGAATGGCATTCATCTTATGAACAACATAATCACTGCATAGGTTGCATGCTGTCACACGACATGCCCCAAACATGGCAGCAGAGCCTATGGTCTTCAGGGCTTTCTAGAAAGTTAAGGTTCGGGCCAATTAAATCTTGGATGGGGGGGATAACATTCCAAAGCGTGGGTGCTATGGCAGAAAAGGCTTGTCTCCTGGTTCTTGTCAGATGTAACTCATTGGCAAAGGGGAGCTATAACACATCTAATGGGGCAGACAGATGTTAAGTTGAGGTGAGGTGGTCCTTCCAAAAACTCCCATGCCATCTAAGGCTTTACTTCATTAGCATCACCTTGAATTGAACCCAAAAGCAAACTGTTAACCATTGCAGCTTGTGGAGCAGTAGTTTAACATGTTGATTATGGCTGATCAAGTAACATCTATAATTTCCTGCATCACTGCATTTTGCACCCAGTTACACCTTCCGTGTGCTCTTTAAGGGCAGCCCATTTTAGAGTGCATTACAGTAATCCAGGGCATGAGTGACTGAGAGCAGAGCTTCCCAAGCCAGGAAGAAGTGCAAATAGCGCATAATCCAAAGTGGCTCAAAGGCCCTCCTAACTACAACTCTGCAGGACCCCACAAATAGGGGCCAAGGGCAGACCTCTTCCAATCAACACCAGCTGAAACTGCTTGTGGTAAAAGGAAGAAAACCAGTACAATATCCACTGCCAACCCCTGCAGCCGGCCCCAAAAGATACCAGTTAATGGTATTGAAGGTGCTGAGAGGTCAAGTAGAGCAAGGATGGCTGTACAGCCCCATCCTACTCCCACTTCATCTAAATGCACAATCAGTTTTGTTTCAGCCTCATATCTAGGCCTGAAACAAACTGAAAGGGATTAAAATAACCACTTCATCCAAGATCCTCTGAAGCTGTTGCATGATTACCTTCTCAACAACCTTCTCTAAAAAGGGAAGGTTGGACACTGTATGAAAATTGTCTAATTAGGTTGGCAGCAATGACTTCTTGAGGTGGGGCAAAACAATGACTCTAAAGGGTGGAAAAGCAACCCCCTCCCTCTAGGAAGGATTAACGACCTCTAGAACCCAGCCATATAGGTTATTACAGGGGTCTCCAACCTCCGGTCCATGGACTGGTACCGGGCTGCGGCATGTCAGCAACTGGTCCACACAAACAAGCAAAGCCCCATCCGTGGGATGCAGGCAGCACACAAAACCACGCACTCTCCGGTCCGCGGAAAAACCTTTCTCCATGGAACCGGTCCCTGGTGCCCAAAAGGTTGGGGACCTCTGGGTTATTACACTAAATAGGAACTAGAAAGAGGAGGAAGAAACATTTAATGCCTAAAGAAAAGAAGGAAATAAATGTAAACACAAGCACAAGCCTTGATAATTGTAAAATAGAAATTCTGTACGGATGGACTGTAATCCCTGTCCAACTTCGTTAAGTAAACGGTATTCATGTATTCAGACTTTTTAAAATATTTTATATATCACACTTTGGATAGTGAATAACAACAATAATGTCATTTAGTGAGACCTAGTAGGCATGCCTTCTTGGTGTTGGCCCTTGCCTTTGGAATGATTCCTCTTCTCAGTTTGACTGAATCCTACAGGGCATTAGAAAGGCAATTCAAACCTGGCTCTTGGGTCAAGATGAAAAATATATTGCTCAGTACCTATTGGAAAGATATATTCTAGTCTGCTCACCAGTTCACATTTTTGGTTTTAGTGATGTTACTTTTACACTGCATAGTTAATGCTTTTGTAAACCATTTAACTATCTAATCACTAGGAGTTGAAAACGATTTGATGGCACATAATCAAGCTACCTATGTTGAATCATGTTTGGATATGAGTGGCCATATAAATGTTCCAAATAAATAATCAAATAAAACAATCAATTGAACAAGTCTACTCAATTTGGAAAACAAGGAATTAACAAGTCTAGTCTGCCCAATTTATGGTAAACCTCAAAAACGAACAGGATGTTTAATGCTCTATCAATAAATCCATCTGAGTTGGCACTCGCACACCACAGGGATTAAGTTTATTCATATCTAAATTTATTCATTTTGCCAAATGTCCCTTTAAGTAGTAGACACTTCTGAGGGAGAAAATATGTTCAGCAGCATCTATTTTATCTATTGTCAGTAGCATGTAATATCTCATTTACCTAGGTCTTTATTTTATTTGTTAAATTTATTTGCTGCCTATCTCGCTGTGGGGCTACTCTAGGCAGCTTTAATAAATTTAATCAATGTAATATTTTAAATTTAGCGTTTCAATATTTTCCAAGGGCGATGTTTGGTGTTATCTTTTTGAATAGAATTCTGTGTTAAATATGTTTAAGTGATTTTAGCATGGTATTGATTGTTAATTTTGTTTTACCTAAGCCATCCACCAAAATACATTATGAGACAACTGATAAAATCCTACCGAAACAAAAGCTTATTTTGGAGTATACAATTTAGGTACTGAAACTCGAGACAATAATTCAAAAACAGGGAGGGGGACAGAGGACGTAGAACAACGGAGCCTTTTGTTTTGTATTCCGAACCGAAAATCTTTCCGCCTAAATCGGCACCTACAGTCATCGGACCCTCGGGTGCCTCTATTTAGGACACGTCTCCTTATCTGCGCAGACAGCCAGGCAGTTCCCATTTGGTACCTGGATGCTTTACCACTTCCTGCCCGACCTGAAAGTCGGGCGGACGGCACAGTTCTGTCCTGCGCTAGCGGGGAGCGCGACGGAGGTAAGTCCCGGGACGCCACCGTCTTACCATCTGCGTCGGGATGGATCGGAAGAAGTTGAGCATGGTGCCCGGCGGAGCAGCGGCGCCTAGATCTCTGCAGCCGTCAGCGCTTTCCGAGAGGAAGGGAGGCAGCGGAAGCTCCTCGGCTCTGCAGAGAGGAAGCTTGCTCTCCGGCGGCTGGAAAGAGTCGCCCTGCGGGTTGTCGTTGCAGGCGGGAGAGCCGAGCGAAGAACAGTCAACGGGCGCTTCCGGCTTCTTGATCAAGACGGCTTTCTGCCGTAAGGCGGGCGCTCTCGAGCATACCGGATTCGACGTCCTCTTGCCCCGCCTCATCATTTTTGAATTTCCGGCTCGGCTCGGGCGGGGTGTGGGGGCCGTTCCCCTCCTGGACTCATTCCAGAAAAATGCCAACTCCGCCGGCGGATGCTGCCGTCTGTCGGTCGGCTGGCAATAGCGCTATGATGTCACAGGCCTCGAGACGAACGGCGGAATTTTAGTTCGTCACCATGACAACACGCGCAGCAGGCGTTTCCCACCCTTTTCGTGAGAAACGGGTCTTAGAGAAGGTGGCGTCTAGCGTGTTGCCGCTCTGTTTTTTTTCCTACAACGAAAATGGGTGTAGTTATGGAGACATATTTGGCATTAACGCTTTTGTGAACGCGCTTGTTTATGTATCGCCTTTTTAAAAAAATCAGGCACTTTGATGGGCACCTTTTATTTTCCCAGCTGTTGATTACAGTACTTGGTGTTGAGTTGGCAATTCGCGCGTGGCCGCCAGACTGTGCGAAGGGAAGGGAGGAATAGAAGGATCTCTGTATTGTGGGCCAGCAAGTAAGACTCGTGGGAATAGACCTGCCTGTTTGCCATACCGTGAGGGTTGAACTGCTGGAATGGATCTGAAATGAATAATAAGCCTTACTGTATGTTATGCAGATATTATACATTTTCCTTTTTAATATGCAGCGGGTCTAGTCGGGTGGCCAGCATCTCTGAGCAAGGGGGATGGAAGGCAAGCGAGTGATGGGGTTTCCTTTTGAAAAGTGGTAGTAGTTTCCTTTGAAGTGATGGATTGTGATCTCTGACTGATGTCACTTGCAGTAACAATGATACAGGCGTTTTGGAATAGGATTAGACAGTGGAAAGAAGAAGAAAACATTGAAGAGATAAGATGTTAAACATTTTCAGAGCATCAGTTATGTAGCTGCAGAAGAGCAACATGCTCTTTATATTTGTCCATATGGTCACCTGGCTGGTGAATACTTAACAATTAACAATAATGGTTGAATGGTGATTCTAGTCTTGAGCAAATTTTATATGACAATGAATTATCTTAAAATGTGAACTTACAATATTGACAGATATTGATAATTTGAAAGGCACTGTGGGAACAAACCATATAGAAGTTTGAAGAGGGCATTTAAGCTACTGCTACCTCCCCCAAGTCAGTACAGGTATCCAAATTGAAGCATCTCCTACAGATGCTGTCAAACCCCTGACTAAATACCAGTATCTATATTAGCTATTCCTGTGATGCAGATGATATCAAACTTTTCAGGGTGTTAAAAATAAAAAATGGTGAGCTCCAAAAGGATTTTATAGAGAGAATACACTTGAATGAAGTTCAGCTAAAATAAAGTGAGATATATTCACTATACTTTCCTCCAACTTCATACATACACTACATTGAAGGGATCTGAGCTATCTATAATCAAGAAAACAGATTTTAGGATTGTAGCAGATGCTGTTTCCATGTGCAGTAGCTGTTAAAAAAAATACCTGATAAATTCCATTTTAAGATTCAGCAGGAAAAGGGTGAAAAATAAGAACAGCTAACGTTGTATTACTCTGTCATAAATTGGCAGAATGTCTGCACCTGAATATTTCGTACACTTGTGATAATCGCACTAAAAAGATCCTAGGGCTGGAAAAACACAGAAAAGTGATTCAAAATGATTAAACAACAGCGGTAGAACATTTGGGACTCTTTAGATTAGGAAAAAAGTGATTTAAGAGGATCATGATGGATCTTGGTGTGATCCAGTAGGCACTTTTTATGATCTAATGGCATTCTTTCAGATATTTCAAAACTACTGTACCCCTTATCTTCTTATCTTAGTGCTAAATATTCCCATTTCTTTTACATAGAATACAATTTTAGTTCCCTGAATTCTTAATATTAGTTTTGATAACATTGACTTCTTGTAAAGCATCATGGTTACAATAGGATTACAAATTATGACCCACAAGATAAATGAAATATATGAACTAATACATAGTCATTACATTTTTATTCCAAATGTGGTTGATGCCACAGATTCTGTTCACCTTAAAACCCCATAATTTTTGATCTAATAAAATGCTATTATCTAAATATAGCTTTTATTGTACAGTATAGGATTACAGATTAATTATGATAATTGAGAAGCTATGTAACAGGAATCTTTATTAATATATTTATTAGCATCAAATTCCTCATTTATTGAATGGTAAAGGCTTTGGGGAGTGTAATTCAGTGGAATGTAAACAGTTCACATGTGCAAACTACAGCTTGTAGCATGTGCTTATAAAATCCAATGCAATAGCAACAATGAAGATGTTTCTCATTATTAGTGCAAAATGCTTTGTGGTGAGAATATTCTAAGAAATAAAATAGGTAGTTTAGGATTACCAAACTATGAAGTCAGCCCTCTCTAACTTGGCTGCAGCCTAGACAAAATTGCTTTGTAACTTACCTTCAGACTGGAAGCAGATAATTTAATTACATTGAGAATGTAGGCCTAAAATAGTAAATTTGAGCTCTGTTTCCTAGTTCAGTCTTTTATTTGCTTTCTGAATTTAGGAGGAGCCCTATCCTTGTTTGATTCTTGAGTTAGTAAATATAATAACTGTTTTTCATAAAAATATCTCTGATCAATGGAAAATTACATTTCAAAATGTCTTTTTCTAGGCAAATGTTGGAAATCTGACATTTCCTCCAAATGTTTGGTCCTCATTATGCACATATTACTATTTAACCTGTGAATATTATATTTTATCTCTTATTGGATCTCTTTGCATGTTTGTGGAGACTTTCTTAGTTATGTTCCTTTTTTGTAGACCTGTGAAGAGATTTTTCATCCACAAAGAAAATGTCATTAAGAAAAGGTAATTTTTCCTCTAAATAATGATTTTTTAAAAGTTAAAATACTCAGATGCTGTTATTCTAACAACCACTTTCTTTTTTTCATTGCAGTAAACATAACCATCCTCGTATTTGTTGTTGTTATATTTCTGTTAGTGCTGCATCACAACTTCCTAGGTCTCAGTGATATCTTAAAAAAAGAATTATCAGGTATTCCTCCATTTCTTTATTTTAATGTCTGCTTCAGTAAAAATGTTTATTTGATAGGAAATAAATACCCTTGTATATGTTTTATAAGCAAGATTTTTTTCTGTAAAAACATATTGCATGGTGGCACTGTTTAATTTTAATTCCATACCTTTAACGATTATTGTCATCCATTTGCAATTCCTTGTAATTGCCCACTTTTACTATTATTTAGCATTTCTCACTAGAATTTGTTAAAAATGAAATAGTCACTGTGTAGGATGGCTATTTTCATGGTACCTGAGCTGAAATACAGTCAGAGTTGCATCTTTTGTATCAGTTTTTTAATATATAGATTTTATTGGACATGATTTCAACCTGTAAATTTTATTGTTTGGAAATAACTTCAAAGTAATTGTTGCCTTATAAGAGGTGATCATTAAAAGATAAACATTGGTTTAAACATCACAGTAGCTAGGGTTTGTTTAACCATGGTTTTTAGCCATGGTTTATTCAATAAACCATAACTGAGTTTGCATATTGTGCCATTGAGCTTGGTTTACATAAGACAAAATCTGAAGTTACCCAACATGCTAAGTCAAAAATGTAATGCTGTAAATAATTATCTGTAGATTCAAATCCACTAAGATTTCAGCCAATAGATTTTATACCTGAAGCTCCTCAAAGATTGATAGTGAAAGAAAATGACAAGGAAATTCCTGTGGTCCTTACGGCATCTGAAGAAAGGCTTGGTGGTGTAATTGCAGCTGTGAACAGTATTCAGCAAAACACCAAATCCAATGTTGTATTCCATATTGTCACTTTGAATGACACTGTGGACCATCTGAGGTAAAAACTATTTGTGAAATTTTATTGCCCATTTATTTAGTAGAGGATGATTTTTAGATGCAATCATGCATTCGAAAAAGATAGTTATTATATTTAATGTCTAAGAAACAATTATTTATTCTTGGCCTTTAATTATTTGACCAAGGTGACTTTTAAAGCAACCACATCTTTTTTTAGCTTCCTGACTCTTGAAAAGAAAAGTAACTGCTTTAGTGAGTACTAAAAGGTGCTACTTGATACTTCTTCCGGGTCATTTTGTAGTTTGTGCAGCCCTAGCCTGTTTCCTTCCTTCCTTCCTTCCTTCCTTCCTTCCTTCCTTCCTTCCTTCCTTCCTTCCTTCCTTCCTTCCTTCCTTCCTTCCTTCCTTCCTTCCTTCCTCCCTCCCTCCCTCCCTCCCCCTCCCTCCCTCCTTCCTCCTTCCTTCCTTCCTTCCTTCCTGTCAGCTGATTCAAGCAATTCTCTTGGTAATATTTCAGAAGGTGATTTGCCCTTCCTTTTTCTCATAACAAGTTTTATTAGTTTTTGTTTGTTTTACAGCCAAGTGCTCTATAACACATCGTGGAGATAGGGCACTCCATTTAGAACACAACAAAAAATACAGTCATACATATACAATTTAAACTACTACTTTAAAAGTTCCCTCTTATGGGTATACAATTCGAGCATTCCTAAAATATAAATTGTTTCTCACCTCTATCTATTATTCCAATTTCAATTTATGCTTCTCAATCAAATTATATCTCTTATTATTTCACATACATATTTTGTAAATAAACATGAATTATATATTTTAAAACTATGCATTAGACATTAATATAATAAATATATAATAATAATAATAGGACAATAATTATTTCTATCATAAACAAGTAATATAACTATTATATCTTAATATTTCTCAACTATATTCTATTTCATATATATCCAATATTTTTATAAGATCAGCCACGTCCCTAAAAGATTCCTCAATTGTTTCAATTAATCCATTTAATACCTCACTAATTACCATTCAATTCTTATAAATAAAAATATCAATAATATTTCACCAGTCTCAATCTCAATCTAACTCCTTTAATTATAAATTTTCCAATTTTTCCTATTGCCATTCCAAATCATAATCAAATCCATAATTAAAATATAGTGTTGACTCATACCAGAGTAACCTTAAAAATCTCAAAAATATTAGTTCAATCAACGTCCAGAAGCCCTTTTTACCCATCAAATAAAATTTTAACTCTTATTTTTAAATCTAATTCTAGCTTTCTTTTTGTGCCAGGTAGGTTTCCACAAACAGGGCCTCTAAATCCTCCCATCTTAGTAACTGGCTAAAAGGCCTTTCCCACCATTGAGTCCAATCATATTCTTTTCTTTTATCCAGTGTTGTCTGTACGTCATGTTGTCAACGTTTTTGGGCCTCGTTATCTGGAAGTCCAATCCTGTTGCTTTTAAAGTTGTAAATGTTTAGTTGAGTTCTGCCCTTTGATCATCAAAGATACCATCATGTAGGATGTGTCCTCTTCCTCTTCAATAAATTCAGTAGATTCAATAGATTGTAAATGTATTCCATCCATCTCATTAAGTTGTAAATCTGATTGTGTATCATAGTCAATCAAAGGTTGAGCTTCAATTTTTAATTCTGAGTCCTCCTTGAACTAAGCGATCTAATATGTTCTTTAAGTTCCAGTCTCATTTCCAAGATTTTTTCTAATATAAGTCCATAATTAATCTGAGTAGGATTCCATCTTCTTCTTTTTTTTTTATAGAAATTCAGCTTAAAGAATAGATTGCAGCGTTATAAAATATAAAATGCAAACAGAGATATATTTCCAAAGAAAGATAGAAAAAAAAAAAACAATAGTCAAGTCCAGCACAGAGATAAAAAATAGCAGTCAGTTGTTATGTTGTAATCCAGTCTGGGCATCACGCCAAAATCAGGGAGTGGGAGTTCAAATGGAGAAAGTTACATTGTATCAGTCATAGTTTCTGGGCTTCATGCCAAGTCCCAGGATGCATTGTATCCAAAAGAATCTACCTAAGTCCGCCCAGAGAGCAAAAAGTTTTTTAGGCAGTACTGTTCAGGAGGGGGGGAGAAAAAAAGAACATTCCACCCCCTCCCTAAAGATTTTCACCTAAACTGAAGATAAACAAGCCAAAAGAGAAAGTCACAATAAGAGGTTTTTTTTGTTTGTTTTTTCCCGGATGCCCGAGTTCCAACTGCTTATATAGACAAAATAAAATAATAAAAAAAAACAATAATTATTTTTCCAAAGCCCGTTTTCCCCAGTAATCAAACGCTGCTTTCTCAAAATAGGGAAATAGTTCTTAAAGCTGTTAGCAGGGAAAAAGGTAAATTAACAAGAGGGAAGGAAAGGTCTCACCCAGATCTTCCACGGTGGTTCTTTTTGCTTAGATGTTGCTGTGACTTTCGGCTGGAGCAGCTGAGTGATCGGCCATGTTACTGGCCGATCTTTTCCCCGTCCGCCCAAAGGTGGTTTTCTCGGACCGCAGAGGGAGCTGCCGCTCCCTCCGCGATCGACGAGTGCCCTCCTCTACGGTGGTCGCCCCTCCAGGGCGACTTTCGACCCTGTCCAGGGTCTACCGGCGGGGGAAACCGGACGGCCAAGAGAACGAGTTCTCTGCACATCCGCGGGCGCTGCGACCGGAACCGGAAGTCTGCCCTTTCCTTTTTCGTAGGACTGAGTGTGATTGACCCAAAACCACCAAGCTGACTGTGCCTAAGGTGGGACTAAAATGCACAGTCTACCAGTTTTTGGCATACCTTAACCATTATATCAAATTGGGTCTCTGTTATGTAATACTGAATTTCAGATTGGCATACTCTGTCCTATTCTTGATTGTTACAAGATTCGCCATGATGAGAAAATTCAAAGAATTATTCTTGTAGGATATCACTCCAGCTATTTCAGTAATATTTGATATTTCTATTTCTTTCTTAATTGTGTAGGTCATGGCTTAGTAAAACCAGTTTAAAAAATGTTCAATACCGAATTTTGAATTTTGATCCTGGTATGCTAGCTGGAAAAGTGCAGATAGACTCAAAGGTGCCAAATTCCATAAAACCGGTAAGAACTACTGATTTATTTTACTGTAAATATAACGTTTTCAACATTACTGATAATTTATGTTTGAATATTTACTTAGTTATTACACTTTTTAGGAAGTTGTCTTTTACTATAATTACTGATATAATTTTTAATTCTCTTTTGCGTATCTGATTTAGTTGGATAGTTTTGGTAATTTACTAAAGAATAATTTATAAGTTTCATCTTATTCACTAAAGTTGCCCCAAATATTTCTACTTAATCTTGTTATATGTGAAGGTGTATCAAAGAGATTTGATTACAGGTATCTAATGTTTGACATGTCATAATTGTTTTTATCACCTTTTGTTTCTTTCTAGCTGACCTTTGCAAGATTCTATCTACCTAATTGGGTCCCAAATGCAGAAAAGGCCATTTATTTGGATGATGATGTGATTGTACAAGGTATGGGACTTTGCTTTTTAAATATGCTTAAGGACATATAAGTTGCCTTTCAACACATCAAGCCATATCTGGTGCCAAAGAAATGTGTTGGGATCTCACTTCCCAGAAATCATGGCAATTTTCATCCTGATCCCTCCTACTACTTTTTGTAGCGTATTTCTCTGGCACACAACTGAAAGACCAAGGGTAGCTCTTGAAAAAAATGTTGTGTTCTCCTGGTTTAGATTAATTAATCGTGTCTTATAAACCAAAAACCTACTTTATAATAATCTCTGTTTCCAGACCCTCCAATTGTTTGTGCCAGTGGTCATATTTGTTGTTTGAAGAATACGCTGTGTGCTTTTAGGCAGTCATAAAATATCTGCTATGGTAGCAGAAACCATCACATTTCACCAGGGTGCCAGGCATTGAGGTTACCTGCTATCATCGTGAGACCATAGCATACTCATGACCAATCCTCAGGCTACTTGTTTATTTGTTTTTCAGGCAGATGAGGCCATTTAGAAACAAAACTGTAGCTATCCTTAATTTTTACCTTCTGGAGACTATCTAAAAAATTGAGACCAATTTTACTAAAACATTTAAAGTGAAAAATAGTGGAGAGGGAGATGCACACTAGAAAAAGTAGAGAGGATGCTAACAAAGTTATTGTACATTTCCCTTGATTGAGACTTTTAATCTGGCATCTTTTAATCTTTTTTCTGTTGTTTTTATCTGGGTGTTATGTTTTTATGCTTGTTAGCTGTCTAGAATTATTTGATTAAAATGGGCAACCATGGGTGAGGCATATATATCTGAACATAAAATTTTATTAAGATAATAATTTATTTCTAGCTGAAATAGCAGTTCATGTTAGCCTAATGAGCTCATGTCTATCATGTGCAAATATGAATTGAAAATAAAATATTTTGAAATTGTTGGATGCATGATTATTGGATGCATGCCTCCATCTAAATATCTAAGTATCTACTTGATTTCCATACTCAACAATCTCAGCAAGTGATTCTGAGCAGTGTACATCATCACAACCATTGTCCTGGTTGTTATATTAAATTACACGGTTTTTTTACATATAACCATTTTGTATTACAAAATTGCCTGCGAGATACATTTCAGTTTTAAAACTTATTTACTTTGTGGCATATAAGCTTTTGTTCAAGTAAGAAAGCTCTTTGGATAGACAGATATAAGTTTTAAACTTTGCATAGCATTTATTGGAATAACATTCGCTGTTAATATGTATGTTCTAAATATTGGAAAGGACTGTTGAGATATTTTTGTTAAAATGACAAATTGTGGGTTTTCATTTGCTTGCAATAGCAGTTTCTCATTGTCTATGATGCATTTTCAGATGATATCCTTGAACTTTACAACACTCCATTGCAACCAGGCCACGCGGCTGCATTCTCAAATGATTGTGACTCTACTTCAAATAAGTTTTCTGTCCGTGGAGCAGGAAATCAGGTGAAAGCAGCTTGAAATCTTTTTCTCGGTTGCCAGATATATTTAATTTGTATTATATTGTAATTGTTTTTAACTGTTTTATGATTGTTTGCTGCCCAGTCACTTGGTTGACTTATAGAAATTTGAATAAATGAGAATGAAAGACCCTAGATGTTAGAAGATGTTTGTAATTGCCTAGTTCCATTCTTGACTTGAAACTTTTACAAAAGTTTTAGTACCCAGTTTTAGGAAAGTGTTTTTTTCCAAGTTTTAAAAATAGAAGTGGTATAACTTCTTGCTAGTATGCTTCATGATTGGATGGATTTTTAAACTTTGTTAGTTTGACCTTTTTTTGCAGCTACATCCTTATTTTTGTAGTCTTTAATTCTCTTTAGGATACTATGAAATGTGCTTTTGTTCTCCATCTTCCAAGGAGAACCATTACTGTTTTGAGGTAATCAAAAGCAGTTTCACCTTTTTTATTGATTAGCAAATACCTTGCTTTCCATGGGCTGAAAAGGAGATAGAAGGAAACAGA
Source organism: Azemiops feae (assembly GCA_023970755.1). Taxonomy (NCBI): domain Eukaryota; kingdom Metazoa; phylum Chordata; class Lepidosauria; order Squamata; family Viperidae; genus Azemiops; species Azemiops feae. The sequence goes on along the minus strand of JALGBA010000078.1, from coordinate 540,496 downwards.
CCTTTTTTCAATTACATGTAAATTACTCTTTTTGTGTCTTCCAGTCAGTGTTGACTCCTGGTGACTATCTGGACTAGCTTCTGCAGTTTATTTGGCAACGTTTTTGGAAGTGGTTTACCATTGCCCACTTCCTAGGGATAGATTCCTCGCCCAAAGTAATTCAGCTGGCTTCATTTCTAAGACAGGACTAGAACTCAACGTTCCCCAGTTTCTAGCCTGATACCTTAAGCACTACAGGTAGTCCTTTTTAGTGACAAGTAGGACTAGCAACTTGGTAGTTAAGAAAAGCAGTTGCTAAGTGAAACCAAACTGGTGTTTACCTTATTTCACCTTTCCTTTACAGATCTGTGAAGGTCATAAATGTGAGGATTGGTTGTAAAGTTACTTTTTCATCACTGTCGTAACTGCAACTTGCTAAACAAGGACTAATTGTATATCATGTTGTATACATTGAGTAGGAAGATATTTTTTTATTTTTAAGAGGGCAGAGAGACAGAGTAGAAACTATAGCCAGAACAGAATTTCCCCTATACCCAGCCTCCTCCTATCTGCTTTGAAATCTTTCAGGCTTAAAAATATTAAGCAGGTTAGACCTGGATAGTATGTTTAGATGAGACTTCAACAAATTTACGGTCTACATAGGTTAAACATTTCAGTTTGGGGAAAAAAAGGCAATGGCAGGTCACTTCCATACCTAAGAAAAGACCATGGAAAATACATATAATCATCCAAAATCAAGTCTGACTCAGTGAAATTTTTAAAAAAGGGGAGAGGTAAAAAGGAAATCCTGTTGTATAAAAAGTTCATTTGTGTGATGTTCCATGTAGACTTGGTAATTACTGCTTTCATATTAGTATCAGTGATGCCTGCCAATTTACCTATATATTTAAAATAATCTAATAGGATTGGAGACGACTCTGTCCAACTTTCTGGTTTTCTGTACCGAGAGGAAGCATATGTAATTGAGGAAATCTTTGGAGTGGAAGTTAGGAATAAAACTGTATCTGAAGCCTAGTTTCTATATATTTTCAGTATAATTACATGGGATTTCTTGATTATAAAAAAGAACTGGTTCGGAAGCTGTCCATCAAAGCAAACACCTGCTCTTTCAATCCTGGTGTGTTTGTTGCAAATCTAACGGAATGGAAAATACAAAATGTTACTAAGCAACTAGAGAAATGGATGACACTTAATGTTGTGTGAGTATGTTCAGAGCTTTTTTTTTATTTGATAGTTGAAGAATGGGACCAATTATATGTGAGGATGGGAAGCTGAGAGATCAAAATACCCTAAAGAATTGTCTGTCTTCCCTATCAATCTTCCTGAATCTGTTGTCTTATCAGACATCCAAACATTTTGCAAGCAGCAGTCCAAAATATTTAGAAGGGCATTATTCCTTAGGAAAACAAATCTAGGCAGTGCTAAAATCATTATTGTATGGGAAGTTTATCCCTACAGGGATCTCTTATTTGAAGCCAATTATCTTGTGTTCTGCTAACACTCACTTCCTTTATTGTGTTTTTCTAGCTCATTGTCTAGAATGTGGTTATTTTATTATATGGTATATCATACATGGACTAGCAATATATATTAACATTTCACCTAGATTAGTAAAATACAATAAAATATAAATGTTGAAAAGATCTGTGTTCAAATACCAATGCCTAGGCCATGGGTCGGCCAGCCGAAACATCCAACGAGCCGCACGGACCCGTTTCCCTAAAAAAAAAAACCCCTGGGAGCCGCACCCGCCCACGCATGCGCACCCGCCCGCGCATGCGCACCCGCCCGCGGCGGAGGCTCCGGAGCCGCAGGTGATCCCTCAAAGAGCCGCATGCGGCTCCGGAGCCGCGGGTTGCCGACCCGTGGCCTAGGCCATCTAAACATTGAAGTGCAGCATTATTTATATTAAAAAAAATCAGAAATCACCATATATGCCCTTAGCTTACAGCCGGTCACAATTTGATCTATGGTTTGACGTGGGACTTCCCAGTCCCACTGAGAGGAGGAGACTGTGTCCCACTTATACAAAGTCCTGGCAGATGTCCTGTGAGGTGTGAATCCTATTCAGGATTGTCCATTGTTGAGGTAGTAGTTCAAAGCCTGGTACCTTTCTTGTGGAGTCATTTATGTCTGGGCATTCAGCAACCCATTTGACTTTCCATTGGAAATTGATATTAAAATTGTTTGGCCGATGTTGTGCAAGTGCCAATGGGCGTTTCTTGGATTTGAATCTTTTGGCTAATAAATGAGGAAGGTCAGCACCAGTAGGAATGAGTTGTTCATAATTTTTCTTTATTCTCTTACTAGTGCATCTTGCCTTCATAAAGCTGGCGGTGCTATATGGCTCAAAACAGGAAACCAGCAAACCAGTGTTTTAATACATCCGCTTATAATTCTCATGGTGTCATTGTATCTGGCGTCTAACTTACTAGTATGGCAGCTGTTAAGCCATACAGGGGCACAGTATTCTGCTATGGGGTAGACCAATCCTAAGGCTGATGACTTGAGGGTGGCAACCGAAGCTCCCCATTTAGTCCCACATAATTTCTGGAGTATATTGTTCCTAGTATTGATTTTTGTCCCTTGCTGGCTTCAGATTTATCTTATAGGAGAGAGTCCAGTCCAATGTTACTCCAAGGTACAATGTGAATTATTCAATGTGAATAGTATGGATTTGTCATTGAAAATTTTAAAAATATGTAAATACATTAAAAACAAAATTGCAATCCACTCAAATTAATGTGCCTATGAAAATGGTTTTTCTTGTTAATAATAACGCTTCTGGTTTAGCTGGTAATATGCATTTTCTTAATCACTGACTAGAGAAGAGATATATAGCAGGACTCTTGCTGGAAGTATCACTACACCTCCTCTGCTCATTGTATTTTACAAACGACATTCAAAAATTGACCCTATGTGGAATGTTCGCCATCTTGGTAAGTAGAGAGAGAGAAAAAACAATTTCACATTAATTTTGTGCCTTTTATCAAATTGGAACTAATTTTGACTAATCAAATGGGTTGAGATTATAATCTTTTCCCCTCCATCCAGTACTAACTTTAGTGGTTTTGGATGAAATGGGAACATGTATTCTTTCCCTTGCCGTTTCTCATGCATGCTCAAAATCTGTGAAATGAAGTGGTGTTTTTTAAATGGATTCTGTGGACCTGGAGGGAACAGGCGAAACCCCCACTATATGAGTTGAAATTCACTAGTAGGATGTTTTTCATCCCCTGCAATAAAGTGATTGGTTTTCCTCTGGGAGAGTAACATTCAAATTGTCTAATTAAGAAAATTTGACCTTTTTTAAATACAGTGTACTTGAAACTTCTGTGGTATTTCAATATGCACTTAGTGATTAGTGCAAGAATTTTGTCTTTAGGACTCTAAAATAAGGCTTTATGTCTAGTTTTGAGGGTAGTGAGCAGTGAGAAAGCAACGAAGTATTTCTGATGAAAATTTCAATGTGTGAATCTATCAAATGGTTAGTTCCATCTGTGGTTGAAAACCGCAGAAACAACTTCTGCCTCATGATTTCTTGTTATATTTCTTTTTCTTATTCCATTTAAAGGTTCAAGTGCTGGCAAAAGATATTCGCCAGAGTTTGTGAAAGCTGCCAAATTACTCCACTGGAATGGACATTTCAAGCCCTGGGGGCGAACAGCATCTTTTGCAGATGTTTGGGAAAAATGGTACATTCCTGATCCTAGTGGCAAATTTAACCTGATTCGCAGGCACAGTTGAGATTTATGCAGCACATTAATAAAGACATAACACCTACATGCTTTTCTCAGGAAACCTGTAAGATCAGAGTGAAATCAGTATGGTATGTCTGCTTGATGTACACTAAATTTGAGAAAGACTTGAAATTGTATGCCTGAAGCAGCAGCTTTGTGCCTTCAAGTACAAGATGAAGAATAGCTTGACTCAACAACAGGTAGTCCTCAATTTATGACCACAATTGGGGCTGGAATTTCCCTTATAGGTTGTTGTGGTCATAAATCTAGTCAGACCCGATTTTATGAAAATTTTCATGGTGGTTATGAAGCAAATCACATGCTCCAGTTCCCTCATGGGCAATTTTTTGCTGGAAATTTGCAACAAGGTCACATATTGCAATGTGATTGTAGAAAGTTGCACCTGGTTATAAATGTAAGCCAGTTGCTAAGCACCTACATAGTCATGTGACCATCACAGGATGGTGCAACGGTACAGATCGTAAGTCACTTTTTCTGAGGCTGGCATAATTTTGAACAGTAGTTAAATTGAGGACTATCTGTACTCAGCTACACCAGATGAATTCTTCAGACATAAACTTTTATAAATGAAATATTACAAAATGAACTTCATCTAGGAATCTGACACTCCTAGGTATCTGCAATATTATCTTGCATAGCTACTTTTTTTTTAAGAAAAGCTTCCTCTTAGCAGTAACCCATGAACCTAAGTTTTGTTAGAACTTTTTCTCTGTAATATTTAGTTAAATGTTTACACTTATTTAACTCTTTTGTAGATTTAATCTGTTTTTGTAATTTAGTAAATGATGGAAGAAACTGCCCAACAACACTAGAGCAACCTGTTTAAATTCATGGAGAAAGCTTGATTTGTTTGTATGCGAGTTCAGATTAATCTACATTTGATAACTGTATTAAAAAGTAATGTCTTACAATATATTACTTCTTCCAGTAAATGGACTCAGTTTCTTGAGCATCTATTTAGGAGATGCACAAATTAAAAGAAAAAGTAAATTTTGATCTGTTACTAAGAATTTAGAACAGAGGTGTACAAGCCTGAGTGTCCCTCCTCCAAAAGTTGCTGCCAAACTACAATGCAACTGGAGAAACCTATTGGATACAGAAATATTAAATGTGTCGCATAGAAGAATGTGACCTCTGGTGGGCCATCCAATAGTTAAGTATGATTCTTGTTCAAAAAAGGCTGAGTCACTTTTGTCTTTCTAATTAGCAGGTATTAGGAAGACCTTGTAAATCTACTCATTATGTCTGTGGCTGCACTGCTTACATATTGAGCAGGAAGACGTGTCACAAATATATGCACACTTTATATTTTCTAATTACACATGTATTTTCCTCAAAACTGCGATGGAACGGAGGCTACAGGATTCTGAAAAGTGCATAATTCAAAAAAAAAAGAAAAAGCAGCAATCTTCACCCTATTCCTTTACCCTTTTATAGGCTGCAACCTTCATTTTAGTGGTATGCATACAATTGTACAGAGAGAGGAAAAAAACCCAAGAAAAATGATTTTCATTCCACCATAGGATTTTCTGCAATGCAGTTCAGTTTTTTTTTCAGTTTGGAAAGCAGAAAGACCTGTTATCCATACTTGCTCTATTTAAAACACAAGAAGCCTTCCACAGGTTACAGTCTAAATTGTTGCTTCATTCTGCTTTTATAAAACATTGGTTTTACTTCGTTATAGTACATGTGATCAAAGCATTTACTGAACAAAGTTTACTACATCAGAAAGTATCTTTCCTTATCAGCTGCTGTTTCCAATATATTTACAAGAATCTGATGTTCGGTAGCTGCAAAAAACCGTAGGATATCAGATTAGGAATGCATTCCAGAATGTGAAAGATACTTGGAATTTTGTAATATTTTCTTCACATGTAATCAGTATTGAAGTCATAGGCATCATCCAGGTCACTGGCTTTGAGTTCTTTATCATCTGAAGAAAAGAAAATAAGTTCAGAATATTTTGGCTTTTTCTATTTAAATATTTACTCCTTTGAAATTTGTAGATTTAATATATACCTATAGATAACTTGTCCAAATTGGCATTCTTTGCTTTCAATTCTTCAGAGAGGGTTTGACTACTCATTAATCCACCACTTTCCTGAAACAAGATGATTAATAATTGCTATATTAACATTAATGATATAGGAAAATCAGATGCAGTGCATATACATTCCTATATACTTTAGGTTAGTGGTTATGTTCTCCATTTTAAAGAAAGAAACTAAAATCTATTCTGTATTAACAGGGTTTCAAATACTAAACATCCATCCTTCATGATCTGAATGATGAACCCACAAACTCTATTTTGAAATTGCTTAGTATTATAAATGAAGTCCCATGTCACTTGGTTGGGGTTTTGCCTGTGTAACATGACTTCTTTCTCCTTTCTTGCACACTGTTCAAAATGTATTCCTCCTGGTTCATTCACAGGAGAAACAATTCAGCCAGTGAAAGACCTCACTGGACATCATCCTAAATATCTTAAAAATTCAACCATTACCTCTTCCACATCATCAAGGTCACTTTCACCATCCTCAATTTCTTCTTCAGTTAATTCTTCATCATTATCTTCTGCATTCTCTGATTCCAGGGCTTCCTCTGGCTGTTCTTTATCTTCCATGATGCCATCCGTGAAGCCAGGAGATTGGAAGACAATAGTGCTTGCCTGGTTAGGGTATTTGTTAGCTAAAAAAGAAATATTCCCTTAAGAGACCGACTGAACAAACAAAACTTTCTCGGGCGTTTTGCCAAAAGATAAACTGCCACAGAAGTGAATTCTGCTGCAACGCTTTTAAGATTATGAGTTTGTTAGCAAAACTGCTAATTAGCAAGACTATTTGCTATTTTTTTACTGAAGGGGGAAAAAAATAAATGGAGGAACATTAGCTGCATGTAGTCCTTAATTTATAGCCTATCGCTTAGCAACTGTTCAAAGTTACGAACTTCCCCAAGGCTACTTATGACTATGTCTTTCTTGCTATGAATATTCCTAATAATTTATCATATATATTTATCACATCTCTAAAGCCACCCAACTCCATTACAACTCCAAAATTTCTTAAAACGTTGTCAGATTTAACACTGCACTAATATTATAAACAGACCTTAAATCAAACATAATGCCAAGTATGTACTTCTAGACGAATAGTTTGCTGCCCTAAGTAATATGAAAAGAAACCAGAAAAGGCAATTAGAAACACCCTTCCACAACAGGTATTCCACCAATTGCCAACTGCATACAAGAGACTTGAATAATTGAAACAAGGAAAAGTTATACCTTCCCCTCTCCCACCTCCAAGCACCATGAACAAAAATTATTTATAACTCCTGATGAATTATAATGTTCATGAGACAATTGGCACTATAAATTTGCATTTTTAAGTAAAGCTCAATCAGAGTTGGGATAACCTATTTCAAGCAAGAGAGTATTTAATTAAATTTAAATATGTTTAATTATTTCTAGTATATAGAAATAATTTTATGTAGGAGAAAGCAATAGATGGAGAAGAGTTAACATTCCTATGTAAACTAATTGTAATTTGGGGATTAAGTTGAGGGATATGCTGGTATCTTTAAGGTATTAAACTTTGTTTTCCCTGAAATGTGAAACACACCCTACATAGCAACCAATTTATTTTTTTCCATGGAATTCAAATATAGCCTCTGGAAAAAGTCTATCCTGTAATATGTAAACCAGCTTGATTTCCAGTAATTTATACTAGGTCATTATGGATTTTGTTCTTATATGTATATGAGAGAAGGTTAGGTTAGACTAATCTTACCTTTTACAGTGTTTTTGTTATCTTCTTCAAGTTCCTGAAAATTAAAACCCTCCTGCACTGTTGCTACTCCTTCCCTGGAAAGATTTGGAGACAGAGTCCATGGTTCAGGAGGTCGAGAATAGTAACTAACTTTGGCACTGTAAAAAAGGATATTTAAGAGAGATTTTCACCCTTGAATAGAAATATAAAAATCCCTTAGATGAAATAGCTGAAGCTCTTTGCTTTCTGCATTTACATACATATAAGGTAGTCCTTGTTTAGCAACTGACTCAGATAGTGATCCTTTGCAATTATGATGGTGCTGAAGCAATAACTAAGCGGCCAACATGTGTACTTATGACCATTACAGTGTCCCTGTCTCAGTCACATGTTCAGCATTATAGCCAGTATGGTATCATCTTGTCCAGTGCCTGTCCCAGTTCTCCAGTGCAGGGCAGAGAGGTTGCTTAAACAAGCTACCTCTTCCTCAGCTGCTTTTCTCTGCAGCACAGCACTTCCCTAAAAAGTGCTAACTGGAAGTTAACAAGTAATCTTAATTGGTTAGAATCCTCTGCTGGCAGTTGCTGCCTGATAATGACAAAATCCTAATCAATTTCACACTGAAAGCTTTTGTTTGTCACCCTGAGCTGCACTAGGCATTACTTTCCATGTCTATTTCCCCACTGTGTGTACCTTTTACTTTTTTGTAATCCCTTGCGCTCCAATGAATGTAAATACATATGTTAACTTCCTTTTGCTAATTATCTCAGCACAGAGATAAGCATTCCAAAGGACAGAAGAGTGGGGGAAAATGGCTTTAAGATTTGCCTCTTTAACCAACTTCCTCATAAGTAGAGTTCTGGAATCCCACCATTTGGGTCATCTGGATATTGTACCCTTCTGATGCTGTACATTCAGGAACAAATTCCTAATAAACTCTTTTCATGATTTATTACTATCTTGGTGTCTCCCTTAGTGCTCATTCTTTGGTATTCACCGTGCAAGTTCTAAATTAAGCATTGACACTTGATTAATTGCAATAGGTATACAGGTAGTTCTTGCTTAATGACCCTCTGTTCAGCAATCATTCAAAGTTACAATAGTGCTCAACAAATGGTACTTATGGTCAAGTCACTGAAGTTAGGTTTTTGCAGTGCCCTTTCAGTCACATGCTCAAAAAGCCAGGTTCTTGGCATCTATCCACTCCCTCCACTTGCCTACTTCTCCCCTCCCATCTCTGCCCTTTTGACTGCCCTCCACTCTGCCATGGTCTTCATGCTTTGCAAAAAGCAATGTTTCAGACAAAGTTTATCGTAATACTATTTTTATATCAGCATGGCATGCAAAATATACTTAAAACTGTAAGTAGTCTTATTTATGTCTATTTAAGATTCAATAATATACATTTTTCATGGTAAATTTCCTGACTCAATTTAATAAATATACAAAGGAGGTTCTTCCCTACCTCTGAAATTTTTACACGGTTATAGCAAGTTGTATGGTACTAGAAGGAACAACAGTCTTAGATTTCAAACCAACACATGGTAAATTTACTGTTTGGTTTTCCAAGCACACGTCTAATATAAATAAAAAACATCTCACCACTGTAGCAAAAGAACTTATTTTATTGTATTAAATGACCACATATTTACCCTGTCCAGTCACAGAGCAGTAATTTAGCCACACCTTCTGTATTAGGAAGGCCACCTTTTTTCAACATTCCTCTCTTTTGAGCGAGCAAAGTTAAAAATTCCAGAGAATTCCTGTAGTCTGGGATATTATAATGTAACATGATCTAGAATAAAAGAATTATATTATATTCTCAGAATTTTCTCCTGTATGAAGAAATTCCTACATAATTTCCAACCGATCACAGCCAGTTGCCTGCTTCTCCTCCAATTCATTATATAAGTCGCTACTTTTCTGATGTGGAAAAAAATAAAGCTGATCAAAAAACACCATTTAAGGGTACAGCAAGATCAGAGTTGGATCTGATGTCATCACAACAGTATGACATAGCAAATATCCTCATTTCTCACTTGCCTAAATGGTGGCACATTGAGCACAATTATATTCTCTATTGTATAAATAGAATATAAATATTTTCTTCTATTGTAGATATAATCAACACAATAAAAGTTTTTTCAACAGTAAAATTTCATTTCGCTGATATGCCAAATTAATGAATACAGTGTCATCTAGCTGCATTGCTCAAATCCTACACTGAATTATAGAAAATGAGGTTTAATCCAAAGCTCATAAAATGGCTACAATCAAATGGTGAACCTGTACAGTATCTTTACCTGCTGTTTCCTACAGTGCTTCAGAACAGCATCTACTGAATCAAGTAGGTTTTCAGCATTTGTGATACTTCTCAGTGCTAAAGCTAGAGCAGAGCATGAAGGTGCTGCAATTATACAGGGACTATCCAACATCTTGATACGTTTGTCAATGTGCACTGCTTGTACGGACCTTAACAGAACAGACACATAATGGTTGGGATGAATCAGGTGCACCCACAAACCAGAAACAAATGGCAGAATAATAGAATGTAGTCATCCACAGAAGGATTGGAGAAAAACTTTGAAAGAAGCTACTGAAGGAAATAGCTATCTAGACTAAATTTAAATAAAACTTTTATTATGAATTGATCCACGTAATTCTATGTATAACTTCTACATCTTCTGGCCACTCTATAAATTACAGATAAGTTAAGAAAAACAAGTTTTCCCCCCATACTTTTTCTCCTGACAAAGATAAAGAAAGAATTTTTCTCTGTAAAAAGTGGGTGGTGGCAGACACTGGGCAGACTCCCAAGGATTATGGGAAAGGATTCAATAGGAAAGATTGTGGGAGAAGAACTGAGGGACTGTTGCTTGAGGGACCCCAGAAAGACCAACCTATGTGCAGGTGTACAAATGTGTGCTCTGTTACAGCACTGCTTTATTAAAGCAAACTAACTTTGTTAGGCCTCTCTCCGGTCCCACGTTGCAGGCGCGTATCTCTTTCAGACTATTGATTATGCTGCTTTTCCCCACATTTGGAAAACCTAAAGCCCATCATAAAACAAAACAAAAAACTTTGGTAAGACATAACATGAAGTGAATTATTTTGAAGATCAGAGATTCAGATAGGTAAGATTCTATTTTTAGTTTCACAATACATATGAATGTAAATATAGCATCTTCAAATTACTTTATATTCTAGGAATGCCATTTTCAATCTGATATTCCAGAAAAAAATATTTATTCAGAAAAGTTGAGATTCCTATTTCAATCTCCTCTTCCTCTCATTTGACTGTTCCATTTAGGTTTGAAATACAACAGGGTCTGGGTGGAAGAATAAAATGCAGTACATTTCCATCTTCTGATTTTGGACAATTTTGCATTCTTTGAAAGTTATACTTGGTTAGTATAACTGAAGCCAATTAGGTTTTCACTTTTTAAAGCTGCCTATAGAGCAAGATCAGAGTTGGATCTGAAGTCTTCACCATGAGACTAAGACTAAAGCATATATCCTCATTTCTCACTCCAGTATTATAAATAAGCAGGCATCCTCAGCATATAATATGACAAATTATAATATTTTATGCATATTTTCAAGCATCAATTTCCATAGCAGTTCTTACTATATACAAGTGTGTACTATAATTCATAGAATTGCTTAAGGACAAGGCAAACATACCTATCACCCCAACCTGTATTCCTTCATCTTTAGTCATGCAATATCCTTGAAGAAGTTTCAGGAGGCATTGACTTCCAAAGCATTTACTTGCTCTTGATAATTCTAGATATGCAGTATTCTTTTTTGTCTTTCTTCTCTCTTGCTGTAAATTTAAATTAAGATTTCAGTGTCAACAGAATAACTATTGCATAGAGAAATATATTTCAACTAGAATAGACTACAAGATACAGCCATATGACAAAGAGCCTGACAAGTTAAAAGCAGCTTTTTACTAAAAGAAGAATTTAAGTCAGAGAATCAATTATAATAAATTCACAAAATCAGTTAAAAGAGATTAATTGATGAATTTTTGTCTAAACAAAAAGCAGAACAACATTCCATCTGTAGTGGCATTTATCACAATTCCTTCAATTGTTGTGGGATAAAATAGGAAAAGTTAAGGATCTTCACAGAACCCTAGATAATGCATTTTTAAATAAATAAAGTCATAAAAACCTCAGAACTATTTTATATGACACCCAATTTTCTTGTCCCTAATTTTGTTTAAGCCTCCAGGTTTATTTTTTACATACATTCTGTATAGTGTGTTAGATTTCACTGCACCCATCATTTATTCAGAGGGAAAACAGAAATGTTTTTTAGCATTAGATGATCACAACAGAGTTTTCTGGTCAAAGAATTTTAGCTATTAAGAAAGAAACAATACAATTGAGGAAGCACAACTAACTACCCTCTGTCTGGTAATATTAGCACCCTTGCTTATTTCAAATGAAAATACACTTTTTTCTACCTAACAATAATTGTAGTATCATAATATAATCCATTTTCCAATTCTGATGGAATTTCCCCTTTCTGATGGAAATACTTCGATTTGCATTCCTGTATGAAAAGGAGGTTGGATTGAGTAGTCTAAATGGCCTGTTTAACGATTCTCTAGAAAAATATATGATAGTGGTATTATAATCTATGCATGCTCCCCTCTACAGAAATTATGATTGCTGTATCTTCAGTAATGCTAATTTAATCATTTATTAAACAGGAGGAAAAGATTTCATATTATCTTTACTTTTATTAATGGCCTGTTTAACGATTCTCTAGAAAAATATATGATAGTGGTACTATAATCTATGCATGCTCCCTCTACAGAAATTATGATTGCTGTATCTTCAGGAATGCTAATTTAATCATTTATTAAACAGGAGGAAAAGATTTCATATTATCTTTACTTTTATTAATAGTTTGCATATAATATTATAAAAACAGATTGGGTAGTATTACAGAAAACAGGAAAACATATTCTTACCACAGTTCTGTCTTTTATCTGCATTGCAGATTTAAAAGCAATAGTTGGAAGGTCTTTATTTAAATAACTTAACCAATTCTCTAAGTTTTCTTTTGGTATCAGATCTAGGAGAAAAAATATGCAGAAGCTTGCTGTAAAAATATTCTGTTGTGTGACAATCCATGCTTTCCAAACACTGTGTAAGAGAACTCTGTTAGTAGTTTATGGAGAAAAAAATCAGAAGGAACCTGGTAGCCCATTTCCCAACTAACAAAAAAAACCCACCCTGCCTTTTAATAAAATCTATTAATCAGAAAAGATGCTACCAAATTCCTCATGCCTTTTCAGGTTTACATCTAGAAAGCTACCGAGTTATGATTGTTATTGGCATCAACATTTGTGAGCTACTCACTAAATACTGAAAACTATTTGCAGTTGTCTGTAATCTGTTGTTCTCTAAAGTCTTGGATGATTTATTAGATGTATACCATATAAAGAGCACTTCTGCCTACTTGTAGTAAGAAAGATGAATTATTATTCCGTGTCCTATTCTAATGCAATTTTAAAATAGAAATAAATGTCTAACACTTGTGAATCCCATTATTTTTGTTCCTTTCACATTGAAAGTCCCATTATCCACAACTCCTAACAAACTGTTTAAATTAAACTGACTGGTGTAATGATAAGATTCTATTTCATTGGATTTAGATTTAGTCATGTTTCTCAATGGTATTAGAGAAATATTATTTACTTCATGAAGTTGCCCAGCATGAACTTATTAAAAATGGTTAACTATAATCGTAGATCTTGAAAAGTACAGAAACCACTAAAGCCTATTAAATCATTAATTTTATTGGACAATCAACAGATTGAAAGATATGAAGATAAGACAAAAATAACTCCCAGCAGCCAAAATAGTTGCTATTTCACACACGACTGCTTTATTAACATAGAAGATAATCTTTATTATCTTTATTATGAGCAACATTGCAACTTTAGTAGTTAAGGAAAGTACCATGCTCCAGAGGACATTTACAGCCATATATAGATAATTCCAGAGGCAATTCTAAATTCTTCAGCAAACTAGATGTATTCTGAGCTTGATATATACACCCAGGCAGATAAATACAAATTTGAAGTTTAAATTCAGCAGAACAGAATGAAGCACAGTTTAATCAAAACTTTAATAAAAGCCTTTCCATAATCAGCTTTATTTCAGTTTCTTGCAACACAAGACTGCACTAAGTGGGAATAATGCCCTGTGTGCCTGCCAGCAGCTTAGAAGGCAAAATGCCTTTTCACAAGATCAATTCACTATGTGGGTGCAATCTAGGTGTTTCTAAACATACAGGATGAGAATTACTAGAATCAGCTATGACTTGTTAGCAAGAAAAGTGAGCTCAGAGTTGGATCTGACAGTCTCCAGATGCAGGTCAGGACGTTTTATAGCCTCCTCATAGCTCACATCCTACTGAAGAATTATTTAAATGATAATGTAATCAACAGCGCAGTCAAACTCTAAAGCTTAATTACAAGGCTGCCTCTATCAGCATTTAAGAAAAATGGGCAAGTCTCCTATCTTCATTTCTAAATTTCACACAAGAGATCTTCAAATCACTGGACTTCATTAGCCTATGAATAGAGCTGAAAGGTTTACATAAAAACGTTACTCATTTTACTTACCAATTTTATTTAAAACCAAAATTATTTTTTTTCTTCCATCAGACTGAGCAATAAGTTGTTCAACCTGTGGACATCTGCAGCCTAGAGGATCTCTAGCATCCAAGATTTCAAGTATGACATCTGAAGCCTCAATTACCTAGAGTAATAAAGAACAATATAGTGTTTGAGACCATAAGATTAATTTACACTTGAAAGCTTCCCAGTATTATTTTGGTATCAAGCTAATTTAAGAGCAATTCAAATGGACTTAAAACGCTTCTCCAACAAATTGAATACAACATTCTCTAAGGATCCAGTTTTCAGAATCATATTAAACTCATGGTATTCTTAGTAGAAACTATGCTAAAAATGGTTGAGAACATTTAAATATATAAAGGTAATTGCAAATATCTTTATAAAAAGTAGGATATAAATACAAATAAAATATGCACATGTTCAAAACTTAATAAAATGGAAAGAAAATGGTTTGGGATATATCTAAAATACTTTTACCACTGTAATTTTTTTTGTCTTTGAATATACTGAAAAGCAGTATGTAGGAAAAAAATGGTCTTCTGCTCAGGTTGGGGAATTTCCCCTTGTGCTCTCCTTCCCTAAATCCTCCATCTGCTCTAGGATTGAGGAAAGGAGGACACAAAGATGAAGCAAAGAGGACAATATTTTGCCAAGCATCAGCAAGAGATCATACTGGATGCAATACTGAATAGTTCAAATTATTACTATCAGGCAAGAAATATAATTTATGATTTCACACATTTATAAAGCAACTACTAGATATTATAAAAAAAGAAACATGTAACCAGCATTTTAGGATACTGAAGATCTTTATTAAATGTCTTTTCTCAAAGAACAGAACTGATTTATGTGGAGAACAAAGCAATTCTTAAGCTATTTTAAGTTGTCAAGCTAATAGCTCTTTTAAAATTAAAGAAATATATAACATTTCTTTTATCTGAAAAATATTCTCACCTTTTTTAACTCCGCACAAAATGATTTCTTTGAATTTTTTTGGACCTGCTGGTTAGATTTCATTTTTTGCTTTGTAGTTGATTTCTATAAATAAATGAAAAAATCAGAAGAAAATTTAGAAATTAGGAAATTAATATCACTTATAATAGTGGGGAGCAATGATAAACGTTCATTCTTTAATTTACATCATTTATATGCCCTCCTAATCCAGAGACTCTGCAGTGTGCAAAACATGATATACCGGTACTACCAGTCCAACTAAAATACTTTTTAACCCATTGAAAAACACCCTAAAATGTAAAACTAACTGGTTATCCATAATTCCTCATTCGGGGCCAAAGGTCTGCTGAAATAGAATGGTTTTCAGTGCCTTCTGAAACAGCAAAGGGAAGGGACCAAGCATCCCTGGGGAGCAGAGTGTTTGACTACATGGGGAATTATTAGAGATGACCTGCCTTTTGGCCTATTCCTTTCGCCATTACTTTCTATGGGGGTAGAAACTTAAGTAGATCCAACCTAGATATTCAAAAGAAGATCATAGTGAGCAAATCCCTGACATAATCAAGTAAACATAGAATAAAGTTTTATTTGTAATAACCAGTATTTTGCATTAGGTTCCAAAATCTATTGGCAATCAGTGCAGCAAGTGCAGAATAGGGGCCACTCTGCAATTATGGGTCTTCAGTATAAGCTGTCTAGTTACTATGGTATATTCTGCACCAGTTACAGCACACTGTCTGTAAAGGCAGCACCACGCAGAGCAGGTGTGTCAAACTCGCAACGTCAGATGACGTGTGGCAACATACTGCGACTTTTTTTCCATTGCCGGCAATGGGGTGGGCACGGTTTCGCCATGACGCATCCAGCCCGCAGGCTGGCAGTTTGACACCCCTGACGTAGAATGTATTGTGGGAATCCTATCATGTGTTGATCAAGGTATGATTTAGTGTCACTAAGGCTTCCTGTGGTAACGTGCATCATCTGAAGCTGAACAAAAGCCTCTGACCAAAAAATCAAGGGGGATTCTCAAATGTCAGATGTGCTCCTTCGGGGGAATGGCACCATAATTAGAACAACCATGGGACACAATATTTCCAGACAGTCAAGATGCTTACACAACCAGCATCTCCATTTTGCTAGATTTAATCTGAGCTTGGTTTTCCTCATCTAATCCCTATAGCCTGCAGATTCTGGTTCAAGACTTGAATAGAATCAGTGCACTGATAATACCGTACTCCAAACTGAATCATGATCTCCCATAGCATTTTCAAATAGATACTAAACAACATGGGGAAGAGGGCTGGGCCTTGTTGTATTTCACTCTAGAGCAGCCATAGGTCGGGTCACCCACCTCTATGACTAGCTACGTAGGTACAAATGCAGAGGCTCAAGGTATAATTATTCTGAAAGAAATAAATGCGTTTTTTCAAATTAATGAAATATTCCTCTCAATTAATCAGCAAATCTGAATGTAGCGCTTTCCTAAAAATTCATACCTCATCACCTGCATCCTTTTTATTTGCTTGTTGGTTGCGTTTCTTTTCGAATTCCTTCTGACGAGCAAGTTTTTGCTTCTGTTTCAATTCTTCACGCTATTAGCACAAAATATAAATATGTTCTTATACACTATGACAATTAGAACTCTCCTGATCCTGCTTTAAAACTAATAATGGCCATTCCTCTAATATTTATCTGGTTATTGTATTTCACTGTACAGGACTTTATACATTATGCACTGTATGACATGTGGCATACATATGCTTTAAGTATTTTAGCAGATATAGAAGATATACAAAACCACATATTTTTTCCTGTAATCCAGCAAACATGGAACAATGGTTTTAAAATACCTGATAGATGCTCAGAAAATATCAGTTCTGTTTTCAATAAAAAATGGTTAATTGCCCAATTTTATATGCCTACATGCCAAAGTTTAAACAGTTTTACCTGTTGTTTCCTATGTTCAGCTTCCCGAAGAATCTCTTCTTTAAATGGAGCAGTATTGGGAACTCCGGGATCTTTCTTTGGCTTCTTGTGCTTATGTTTCTTGGCTTCTTTTCGTAGTTTTTTATTGTGTTCTCGCACCTATAAAAACCAGTGGCCAACTTTTACTATTACAGATTTTCAAACCTGAGATTTTTCATTCCCCTTTCCTCTTCATATAAAACTTCAACACTTTCTATGCTACATATTCTTACTTTGTAAAGGACACATTTTATTAAACATGGTAGGCAATTAATTATCAGAACACAAATGTGGCAGGCAATTAATTGTATAGGAGCACATCTTGCAATAAAAAAAGAAGAAAGACTCACAAATTTGGATCTAAGTGTACCTTATCATTGCTATTTCGAGCCAACTACAGATGCTATACAAAATACAATTTTATTCTGATTTTTGGAACTTTGAAACTTTTTTTACTTATTCATTCCTTTCTAAACTTTATGTATTAAAAGTATGATGTAAACTATAAAAGTTAGCTTGTCCCTAATCATGAATTCTAAAAACATTAGTTTAAAACTTTACAGTTCCAAACTATGTACCAAGGTATCCCAGCAAATTCATAGGGGCACTGTGGGATATTTTAAGTTTATGAGGGAAACACAGTGATACTCAACATCTGTTAAATATTATGAGTGTCATGAACAAAAAAAATGGCACTTCTGGTTTAAAACAATTCTGCAATGTTATTTAATGTTATAACAAAATTAGATAAGGAAATCATGGAATTATACCACTGAAAAGTTAATTATAACATGAATTTTATGTTCTTTCCATACTTCTCATACATGGATTCAAGTAACCTAAGATGCATTTCTACCTATTCCAGATTTTCCTCACTCTCTTTGATATCCCCTAGGTATGTTATTCCAAAAGTTCCCAATTATAGGAACTAAAGCCAGAAATTGAGACAGCATCAAATTGGAGAAGGTTGATCAATGCAGTAATAATCAATCTTTCACCACACATGCACAATGAGAAGCACCTGGACCACATGTCACGCACTCCTGAAGACCCTCCCCAGGAATCTTCAAAAGTAACTACTATCAGCTTCAGAGCACAAACCTTTCATAGTGATTATTCTTTGAGCTGCCACAAACAAGAAGTGAGAAGCATGAGGGAAAGGATTATGTTAATCAACTCTCCTGCTTCACTAAACAATTTATGTCAAAATAGCACTAAATCTGGGTTCAGAAATAGCCTGCCACCTGACAAGTGCTACTGAGGAAGGTCACAAGATGAAGTGGAAGGGAGAGCTTTCCTCGCCGCATCATACAATTCAGCCGGCCACCACTCAGCTCCTGCAACTGACTTGCTTATCAAACCCCTTACATCAGAGTACCAGCAAAGGAAGCAATAATTGCAGCCTATTAATTTTAATGCAAAAATTGGAAGTAAAATCAGGAATCTTGGCATGTGATAGAAATGTCCATACATTAATTCCATTAATAAATGGAGTTATTAAGGCAGAGTATTTTTTAGCATTTTGGATTCATTTTTCCTAGTTTTTTTTTTAAAACCAGAGCTGAGCTGCTGTCTGACATAAACTACTAACAAACTCCTCCTCCATCTGGTGGTAGTTTATTCAAATAATTCTCCCATCAATCTTTCATGTTATCCCCATTTCCTTTCACCTCTCTCAGACTGGGGATCAGCTGCCAGGATCAGATGAGGTGGCAGGTGCAAGATTGGGGGGGGGGGGAAGCCTTTTCAAAGATCCTATATCTCCAAGCTTATGGAACAGCAGATTTATGGAATAAGAGTCATGGCAAGTAGAGAGCTGTCAACTGTCATCTGATCTGATAATTGATATCCAGGATTCAGAAATGGCAGGGGAAGAGGGTATGAGTTTTGACCAATAATTTAAATGACATCCGTAAAAAGAATACCAACACAACAGTGCTGATATAGCCTAGCTGTGTAGTTGAGAAATGGGGATGAGAACCTTCTCTGTATGTGAACAGCTGTTCTCTGATTGCAAGCCAGCATAGAAAACTGGGATACACAATGGAAACAACAAACTCCATACTTATTTAAACAGGAATTAATTCAAAATACACACTTACCTTTTTCTGTATTTTATAACGTTTGTGGCAGGTCATGCGCTTACTAGCTTTTTTCAGCTCTGAAAGGTAAAAATGCCGCAAGTTAAATTCTATCACCAGATATCGGACAAATGAAACATGTGCCACACTACTCTTCCACAGCTATGAATCTAGAAATGGAATTTAATAAATAGGAAGGAAAATGCCTGAATACACCTAAATTACAGGTAGTCCTCGACTTACAACCACAAATGAGCCCAACATTTCTGTTAAGTGAGACATTTGTTAAGTGAGTTTTACTCCATTTTACGATCTTTCTTGCCTCAGTTGTTAAGTGAATCACTGTGGATGATAAGTTACTAACCTGGTTGTTAAGTGAATCTGGCTTCCCCATTGACTTTTGCTTGTTGGAAAGTTGCAAAAGGTGATCACATGACCGTCATAAATATGAACCAGTTACCAAGCATCTGAATTTTGATCATGTGATCATGGGGATGCTGCAAAGGTCATAACTATGAAAAACGGTCACAAGTCACTTTTTTCAGTGCTATTGTAACTTTGAATGGTCACTAAACGAACTGTTGTAAGTTGAGGATTACCTATACTTAGGTGATATTAGAATTTTATCCTGCCTTTACATGAACACACACAATATGA
This sequence comes from Azemiops feae, assembly GCA_023970755.1. Classification (NCBI taxonomy): domain Eukaryota; kingdom Metazoa; phylum Chordata; class Lepidosauria; order Squamata; family Viperidae; genus Azemiops; species Azemiops feae. The sequence continues at coordinate 520,650 of JALGBA010000078.1, read as the reverse complement.
TTAGTAATGCAATATTTTCTTAGTTCACAGTAATTAAAATTTAAGTCTTTTGGATTAGTCACAATTGCTTATAGTCTGTGGTCATTAAAGTAACAAGTAACAACAAATGAATAGTTGGCTGACATAGTGTACAATATCTTTGGCTTTTTCCCAATGATTTCCCCCCTTCATTATATATTTTAAGATTGTAAGCTTTCCCATTCATTTTTTTAAACAACCAGAACTCACCAGTACAAGTATAGATTTAATTAACTCCTCTCTGTTTGAGAGCACAAGGTCATATCAGAAGCCATATAGAACAACAAAACCCTTAGAAAATCAAGATAAGAAGTGCAAATGGGGCTGCATTTCTAGAATTCTTTGCTTCTTGCTACTTAATTTTGCATCAGCTTTCGGGGGCGATGCAGGCAAGCCACGTTATCCCAAAAAGTGCTGTTCAAAAGGCAACTGGACTTTCTTGTTCTTTTTTTCCCTTGAAAATGTTTAGTTTCTCATCCAATTCTGAAACTGAAGAAATTTCTTGGATGAGAAGTGAAATGTTTTCAAGGGGAAAAAACCCCAAGAAAGTCCAGTTGTCCATTGTCATTTTTTTACTCTGAGCACATTGGCCCACATTAAAAATGAAATTGTTGCCTGCTCTCAAAAGAAAGTATATATCTACCCATACACAACACACATATACACATGCTATATACATATACATTTATCCATCTATCCATCCGGTGGATAGATGGATAGATATATGTATATGTATATAGCACGTGTATAAGATTTCTCCCATCTCCAGCCCTCATGGCTCTGCTGGCTGCGGAAGAGCAGTCCAACGCATCTGGGGAAGATCAGGATGGATCAGGTGAGCCTGGATCACATGTGCCTGTCCAAAGCACGTCTCTACACTCGTTCCTTGTGGAAACAAGCGGCCCCTCCCGATCTAGGTCACTTTTGGCCGGAACGGCTCGCGAAGCAAAGGCCCAGGAAAGACACCCTGTACGGAGCTCCTTTCCCCGCGTCTCTCCAGTTGCGAGTTATTAACCAACTGCTCGACTCCCACTACCGGCCCACGCTGGTTTGTCCTCCCATAGCTGCTGCACTACTTACTCGGTCGTTTCATGGCGGCCGGACGCGACTCTCCTCTTCTTCTTCTCCTCGGCGACCCACGTGGAAACAAGAACTCGCCGAGAGGCTGCCGTAAAGCGCCGTGCCCGGGCTGTCGCTCTGCGAGTCTCGCTTGGCGGCCGAGTCCAGCTTTGCGACAGCGGCGGGATCGCTTGGGAGCGAGCGAGCGAACTGAGCGGCAACAGTGGCGGCAACGCCGACGGCGCGGGGGGCAGTGGCGGCGACGGGGACTGAGCGCGGCCGCGGCTGCAGGAGGCGGAGGATTAGCAGCAGCAGCGGGGCTGGCTGGGTAAGTTCAGGGTGAGGGGCCGGGCTTGGCTTGGCTTGGGAAAATAAGCGGCGCTCGCGGGAAGGGAAGACAGGAGGCCGCGACGAGTCTCCTTTGTGTGGCTCCGGAGCCGCCGGGCGAGATTCTTTTGCCGAAGCCCCGCTCTCGGGGGAGGACTCGGGGCTGCTCGCCTCCCTTTGGCTCCTCTTCGGGTCTGCCCGCTTCTGACCGGCCTTCTCTTCCCTCCCGAGGGGAAAGAGACCGGCCCTCCCACCCACCCCCTGAACTGCCTCTGACCTACTAACCCTCTTTTCTCTCTGACTTCACACACATCCCCCCTGCGAATCTTCCCGTATTTCTGGTCGGTGGTGGATTCTTCCCAGGAATTTGTGGGTGATTTATCTGTTTTCCGGGTTTTCTTTTTCCCTTGTCAGCACGTTAGGGGAAATAAAAACCCCCAACATTTCACAACCAGTTAACAGGAGGTATCCTAAGCCTCTGGTGGAGAAATGATTTGAAGTTTTCGCCTTAGTCCAGAGCAGAGCCGCTGCACTTGTCAAAAGTAATTAATTCTTTGACTGAATCCTCTCTCTCCCATCCACTTCTCCACATAGAGGCGTAAACAATCTTATTGGCTACTTTCCCACAGTAAAACTTTCTTCTGAAATAACAAATTATAGTTTCTTGAAAAGCATGGCTTTAGGTTTTCTGATAAAAAGAATATGAAATACAGGTACTGTTTCTGAAGCTGGATTCATACAGTGTGCTGGGATATGGTAATCTGTTGATTTAACGTGGTAAACCATAATATGGTTTTTATATACATATATATAGGGCTTTGCTTGTTATGTGGCCACAACAGGTGTTAATTTGAATTTAGCATATTATATGAACCCGGCCACAGTTACTTCACAAAGCACAAAAGGACAGGAATTCTGCAAATTATAACAGCTAAAAAGAGTGATATGTACCATCAAGTGTAAAATTGACTGTCCTTTAATATTTAATATTTCCTTTATTTAAAGATGCTGAAGAGCTTAGCAGTGTACTGGAATTTATAGTTTAGTTATTCACCTAATAGCCAATATTTTGAAACATCCAACGTTCATTTATTTCTATATTTAAGGAGTTATATATTTCTCATTTTCCTTAGCCAGTGAAAATATGCCATTCTATTGAGACTGTCTAAATTTTCTGCCTGTTAAAATAAATTTTGAAAAACTTAAGAAAGCCATTATCAGAAGAGAACTCCATTGGTTTTCTTTTCTTTATTTCTTTAGCACATTGATAACATCCAAATAGACAGATTTGGCTGACGCGGTTAACAAGCTTTCAAGTTGCACAGAACTTTTTTCAGATCTACAGTATAATGAAGGAGTCTTATATTTTGGAAATTAGAATTATCTACTCCAAATTATTAGAATTATCTAGTCCAAAAGGAAAAAATGTAGTTAGATGGCTGTTTTCATTTAATAATAGAATAATGGTTATTTCTACAGAATAGTACAAGATGCTGTTTTCATGCTTCTGATAAATATAGATTTTTTTCATTTCATTCTACCCAGAGATTATAGCTTAAATGTGATGTTTTCTATATGAAAAATACTGTTTTGTTCTTGATATGAATTTTAGCAATTAATTTAGCTGATATACCTAAGTCAGTTAGAAAAATTAATGTCCACTAAACTGTTGTTATATTGTAACAATTGTAACTATGTTGACAGTTTATTTAAAATACTTAAAGCATAGTAATTATCTAAAGTCAAGTAAACATTCTCATATTGTTCCAGAAATATCAGCACAACTATTTAACTAATAGAAAAAGAATGATAGTTCAGTCAGTGGTTCTGCAGCAACCAAATATTATTTTTATAACGAGTATTTGTTGTTTTATTTATTAACTGTTCAGATAAATCATTTGATATAAAGATTTAGAATAAATGGCAGACTACAAAGTGCCCTTTTAGATAGTAAACTGACTAAGTATTATTTTTAAATGCACTATTCTGTGTACTCTTTTTCCTACCTGAAACAATTGTAAAAGGGTTATTTACATATAAAAAATACTCATCACAATATTGTCTTTTAGGACAGGGTGGCCCATAGATGATGATGATGATGATGATGATGATGATGATGATGATAATAATAGTAATAGTAATAATAAAGTTGGAAGGGACCTTGGAGGTCATCAAGTCCAACCCCCTGCTCAGGCAGGTAACCCTATACCATTTCGGACAAATGGCTGTCCAGTCCCTTCTTAAAAACTTCCATTGTTGGAGCATTCACCGCTTCTGGAGGCAGGTTGTTCCACTGGTTAATTGTTCTAACTGTCAGGAAGTTTCTCCTTAGTTCTAGGTTGCTTCTCTCTGTTTTAGGACATGTAGTATAATGCAAAGAATAGAAAGGGAGTAGGTAAAAAAATTAAAGGCAGAAGATGTGAAAAAGAAATATAACTAAAAGTATTTTATAACAACATTACTTATTATAATGCTCCATCCTTGCAAATTATGCTTATTTTTCCACACTATTTCATGCACTGTTTTATTTTTTTAATCCTTTGATCTTTTCTTTTTTGAAGAACTCATCAACTCTGTCCAATCACAGCTTTCATGTTTTCCCTTCTCAGATCATTCATTTTTATTTCACAATGTTTTATTTCCAGTTTGATCCTCTTTCATCCTCAACAAATCACCTCAGTGAATTTCTTTTGAACTGGTTAGTCACAGTTGCCTTTAATCTATGTTCATTTAACACTCTTTGGTTTCTGATATACTGTCAATAATTAATCTATTCCCACCACATTTGACGTAAATTTCTTTTGGCATACCTATCTCTCACTTCTGTATAATAAAATGGGCAGAAAACATTATTTTTACCTTGCCATTTTTGTTTTTTTCAACAAGCATTGATGCTTCACAACAGACCACATATTCCATCATGTTGATCAAATCTTTTCTTCCAAAATTTGCATGTTATAATTTCTCCACCCATTTTTGCACCTTAAGAAAAATTCAAGTAAGATACATAAATTAATCTTCCTTCGTGTTTTGTTATTTACAGAAACTTGCAATTGTTCTACTTACTTTTTCTAGTCAAATGCAATTACAGGTAGTCCTTGACTTACAAGGGTTCATTTTGTGACCGTTCAAAGTTACAACAGCACTGAAAAAAGTGACTTATGACCATTTTTCACACTTATAACCACTACAGCATCCCCATGGTTACGTGATCAAAATTCTGATTCTTAACTGACTCATATTTATGATGATTGCAGTGTCCTGGGGTCATGTGATCACCTCTTGTGACCTTCTGACAAGCAAAGTCAATAGGGAAATCAGATTCACTTAACAACTGTGTTACTAACTTAACAACTGCAGTAATTCCCTTAACAATTGGCAAGATAGGTCATAAAATGGGGCAAAATTCACTTAACAAATGATTCACTTAGCAACAGAAATTATGGTTGTAAGTCGGACTACCTGTACTTTGGTTTTTAATATGTAAATATTGACATATGCAGACCCAGATTGTGTCTGAATCTAACATTCACATGAATCATTTTGGTTCTTTCCCATAGTGTCGCATCATCTGCATATAAAAGTTTAACTACTTTCATGTCCCCAATCATCACAACTAACAAGACACATTTCCTAATATATTTATTAATTTTGATGATTTAAAAAAAATCAGTCAGACACTAGACATCTATCCTGCTTCCTGCCTAATATTGAATCATTTGATAATCATTCAGTGTCCTTATGTATATTGTATTTCAATTAGATCCTCTTTACCATATTTAGCAAGCACACTAACACCATACTTACATTAAACGTTCCATAATTCAAGCTTATTCTCTTTATTCTACACTTTCTTTGAATCAAAAAATACGTAATAGATCATATATTTGTACATTCCTCAAAAACATTCTCAAAAGCGAAAAATCTCTCTATACAAAAAGTCATACAGCTTTCTTAAATTTTGCTAATGTCATCTCACACGTTTTCTATCAGAATTGCCAAGCACCTTGCCAAGCATACGTAACAGATTAATCCCTTTACATTCATTCTTGCCACTTTTCCTTTGTTTGGTGAACAATAACACCATTCTTTTATTGTCAGGTACTGAAGCAGCTGTCTCACATACACACACATTACACAAGTCAGATAGGCAGTCCATAAGCAAACCAAGTCAATGTTCTAATTAATATCTGTCTGCTTTTACCATCTACACACTACTATTCTTTAATATTCACACAACATATATTCTTTTTTTTTATCAGTTTTTAAAAATTAGTTATAGGATTCATTTGAATTTTGCTCTTCATTATCATACCCAAGCAAATCTCCTTCCAGCATTCTCTCACTTCAGTTTCATCCCATATTATTTAATTAATTCTGAGAGAACCTCCTTGTTGAATCAACAATAGTATTGTAAATATTACCCACTTTCCAACCAATGTTTTATTTTATTTCAAAATCTCTTTTGCTTCTTTTCTTCCTCTTTTAATCAAGGGGTTTTTGCCATCTTGCATTACATTATTTTATACATGTACAATATTTTTCATCCTCAAAGACATTACAAACTGCATTATCTATCATCATTTCAACCACTATATAAAGTACAAACCCATCATTTAACCTTTAACTTTCAATATCTCTCCTTTGTTTGAGTTTGCTTTCAATTTATTTGTCATTTATCAGACAAAATTACAGCTGCTGCTCTTGGTTTGGAATAAAATATGAAAAAGTTGTTACCAAAATGTGATTTACTTCTATGTATATGTGAACTATAGTTTGTCGCCTTATGTGTTGTAAATATAGCCAATTATTCCAAAATCAATGACTAAGCTATAGTTTGAAGGGCTTCAGCATCTGTATTTAAAAGTGTTAGGTGTGTGTCTGCATTTTTAACGACAAGTTTTTATAATGATTTATAATTTATTATAATTAAACCTAAATGACTTTGTTTTATGATGTATACTGGCCTTTGCAATTTCTGAATCTGTTATTTTTTGAATGCTGTTCATTATTTAAGTAGAATAACAATAGATACACTATAATGATTTATATATAATGAACATTCTTTTTTGTTAGTATAGTTCTGGAATAATATGACCATTAAGACCCTAGTTCTACCACATCAAGTAGCAGAGTTTTGTACTGATTAGTTTAAAACTACAAACTTTATTCACTTATTCTAAGACTGCTAGTTTTGTTCTGAATTTTAAATAAACATTATTTCAAATTTGCTAACAACCCAGTTATTGCAATCCTACCATTGTGCTGTTTTCTATAGTTTTCCTTATTCTTTCTTCTTAATTCCTTTATTTACCTTTCTTCCTTTGTTTCTTCTCTGTTTTCCTTTCCTTTTGTTATCTTCTCTTTCAGTTTTGGCTGTACTAATACTGCGGCTGAGTTGGTGCTTTAAAGATTTCGCTTTTCTCAGTTTGTTTACTTGCCTATCAGACATTATGAGGAGATTGGCTTTTCGTGGTGCTGGTTGTACTCTGGTAAATCTGGTAATTTGCTGGTAATGTGTGTGCTGTTTGTCCCTCTTCCATACATCTCAGCCATTTTTGTTTCATAAAGGTAGTCCTTGATTTACAACCTTACAAGTGAGCCAAAAATTTCTGTTTTAAGTGATACATTTGTTAAGTGAATTTTGCCCCATTTTACGACCTTTCTTGCCTCAATTGTTAAGTAAATCACTGCAGTTACTAAATTAAGTAACAGGTTGTTAAGTGAATCTGGTTTCCCCATTGATTTTGCTTGTCAGAAGGTCACAAAAGGTGATCACATGACACAGCAACCATCATAAAGATGAACCAGTTGCCAAACATCTGAATTTTGATCACATGACCATGGAGCTGCTGGAAAGGTCATAACTGAAAAACAGTCATGTCACTTTTTTTCAGTGCTGTTGTAACTTTGTACGGTCACTAAATGAACTGTTGTAAGTCGAGAACTACCTGTATTTGTAAAAGTCATGTTTTTTCATTTATCTCATGAATGTGTACATTAATTTGGTTATCAGACATGAAGTGCAAATGTGTATTAACACAATTACATTAGACGAACTGTATATTGTATATTCTTAAAATATTTTTCTGTAAATAAAAATTTGAAAACATGATTTTCTATTTGTTTTCATTGGAAAACCAACTCTAGTAATTTTATATTTTAATTTTGTTAAAAGAACTTGACTGGGATAATAGCTGAGAGGCTTATTTATTTTATTTTTCTGCTTTTAAATGAGTAGGAAATTTTGAAAGGTTTATGAATCACTTCACACTTTAAAATTGCAAACAAGTCATTAGCTCACTTCTTCATGGTCGTCTTTTAGTCTGCATTTGTACTGTGTAATTTAAGATTTAAGATTCAGCTTTTTCGTCTCAAATCAACTAGTTCCTTATGGTTCCATAATTGCTTTATGCTTTAAATAAAAAATAGTTAAGTAACATATACTTTGTTTAAAATTGGTTGATCTTTTAATTTCAATAGTAATTATATTACATTATAATTAATGCTTGTCTTTAATTAAATAATAGTTTTCTTAGGAAGTACTGGCAAAATATAAGAACCTTACTTAACTTAAGATTCTTTTATATTTTGTTTTCAGCACTTAATCTATGTCCACATTAATGTATTCAACCTATTGTGTAATATCACTGCATTCTCCTGACAGAAGCATTTCTACTGGTGTTGATGAGTTTAGATTGCATCATTTACTTCTAGCTTAGCAAACAAATTGTTTTCAAAGAATATTTTATATCCTTTCACTTTTTCTTTTAGGACACTTTTGCACAAATCACAGTAGCTTTTATGGCATAAATTTTGCATGCCTACTTCAAAATCATGCTTAGCATAACTATATAATTTTTAAAAATGTTACATATGAAAGTACTTTGGGACATAAGTTGCTCTTATAGTGAATATAGCCTATGGGAAATATGATCATAATGTCTAATTACTATGCGTTTAATTTTAGCAACTAATTCATGATTCACTTGTAATTGAACATTCATTCTTCAGTCACAATTGGAGCTAATACTTTTGGTCTTTGGTGTTGGCACAAAACAGAGTTTGGTTGTAATTACTTTTGCTTAATGTTGTACATTGCCTTGAAAGCTGTCAGGTGGACAAAAGGAGATTGATATACTGTATTCGCTTAAATTAGTTATTAGGACAATGCTTGATGTCTAGATTTTTCAAGCATTTAGAAATCACAAAATAACATAACTAATTTATTTGGCCAGAACAAGCATTGATAATGTTTCTTTTAGAAATAGAAAGAAAACCATTTATTTTGTTATAATTTTGTCATCAAGGGGCTTGGATAATACAATGATTGCTTGGCAGTAAAACCATTAATATAATATTCCAATATATTATATTTCCCAAACTTGTCTTTATTTCCCAGACAGCATGGCCATTTCCCAGAATTCTGGGATCTAAAGTGTGTAGGAAGCTATGCGTTGTCCAGAAGTTATCTAAAAACAAATTTTCTAGGATAGAAGATTATTTACAGTATTCCAGACACGTTCCAAGCCCACAAAATTGTATGCAAAAAATGCCCTAGAGCAGTGGTGGCGAACCTATGGCACGGGTGCCAGAGGCGGCACTCGGAGCCCTCTCTGTGGGCACACGTGCCGTTGCCCCAGCCTTGCCTCCCCCCACGACCCCCTCCTCACCAGCAGTCCCCCTGGAGGAGAGTCGCCCCGAGCATGGCCCACATGGAGCAGCGCAGCCAAGGACATGGCAGCCAGGGAGCGTAGACAAGACTCTGCCCTCACGCCCCATCATGCATAGTTGATGCTGCGGGGTGCAGGCAGAGGGCATGGCCGCCATGGCGCTGCTGGGCTGCCTGGGCGATCTGCAGCGGGCCCTGGAGGCGGTGAGTGGCCCTGCGGGCAGGCGGGGTGGGAGCGGGGCAGGGGATGGAGTGGGGGCGGGGCCAGTTTTTGGGCACTCGGTCTCTAAAAGATTCGCCATCACTGCCCTAGAGAGCTAGAGGGAGTGGGAATAGATCCTTATCAGTGTGTTTCATCATTGTTCTTAGCCATGCTCACAGTGATAGCCATTGTGTGAATAGGTGTGGAGCTAGTTTATCAGAATAACCACATTCTTTCAAAATACACAGCGTACCAAAGACACACTGAAACCTGCTATAAATTATTTCAAATAATGGAATTGTAGATTTTTTAGGGTTTACTATCTTGTTATCTTCTGTTCTCTTTGTTTGAAAGCTTCAAGTTTAAGAACATTTTTATCTATTATAGAAGAAGTTGGATTCCATGAGCTCAAAGAGGCGAAGGGCTACCTCTCCTTCTAGCAGTGCCAGTGGAGGAGATTTTGATGATGGTCACCATTCCACAAACACACCAGGTCCAAGTAGGAAGCGGAGAAGACTTTCCAACCTCCCAACAGTTGATCCTGTAAATACCTTGAATGTCTATCTTTCTAGCCTAGTCATTGTGTACAAGAAACAGTCTATTACAGAGGTCCCCAACCTTTTGGGCACCAGGGACCGGTTACGTGGAGAGAGGTTTTTCCATGGACTGGAGGGGTCGTAGTTTTGTGTGCTGCCTGCATCCCACAGATAGGGCTTTGCTTGTTTGTGCGGCCCAGTTGCTGGCATGCCACGGCCCGGTACTGGTCCACGGACCGGGGGTTGGGGACCCCTGATCTATTATATCAGCAGAAAGCAATTGTTAAACTCTTTGTTCTTTTAAGTTCTTGAGAGAACAAAAATATCAACCCTTTAAATTAGATGATATGCATACAGATTGGAGAATAATGAAGCATCAGAATTACTATATATTTTGCATTTTAACATTTCGGGATGCTTAAGTTTGCTGAAAAATGTTGAATTACAGGGACTCCTTGTTTAGCAACTGGTCTGTAAAGCAAAGGAAAGTTGAAGTGAGATCATAAGTCACGTTTCATGTCGTGACCATTTTATTTAACAACCAAGTTGCCAGCCCCAGGTGTGGTTGTAAATGAGAACTTCCTGTACGCTTAATTGCACTTTATAAGTGATGCAACTCATCATCTTCTTTGAAGTTGACAGCTTTCCCAGGATTGTTGAAGTCAGAGTCTTCAGACCTTGGTATGATGGTGGAGTAGAATGTTAGTGCAGTTGAAGGAAATAACAAATAAAAACTTCCACATTTAAGATTTTTAAAATCTCCTAGCCACCTTCCTTATATTGGGCTGTTTTTTCTCAGTGTCATAGGGATGTCTGCTGATAAAAGGGTGCTGATTATTTTTTTTAGGAGTATTTCTAGTATCAGAAAAACCAAACATTTTTGTGTTATAAAATAACAACAAACCTTATTTTAAATAATAATATAAAACAGTAAGTTAAGAAAAAATGTCCCTGCCCATTTTCGGAGTGTAGACCTCCCCTACTGGGCAAACTCTGGCACGTAAACTGGCAAAAGGTGGAGGCCCCTTTCCGGTAAAGTAGGATTTTCTCCTTTAGATATTCCTTTAGGAAATGAATTTTATTTGTATATAAGCTGTTTAACATGTTCACAGACAAAATTCATTTTTCCCTAGCCTATGTTCAAATTAATAAAACAGGATTTCTTCGTTTAGTTTAGTTTGGTTTGGTTGATTTTGGCTGTTATAATTGTTTATTTTGTGCACAGACTTTGTAATTGGAATTGGCAACTTGATGGTTGAGGGAGACTATCAAATACAACTTTGACAATGAAATGGCTAAGGATGACTTAAGACTACTTCAGATATGAATTGGGACGAGATGAAAGAAAAGAGGTTAAGTCATGTTTGACCATGCTTAGCTACTGGTCATGACTCTGTGTTATTAGCTCATTGATGGTTCCTTCTTTTCCAACTGGTCAAACTGACCAAATTAAGAAATCCTAGATTTTTTAGAGGTCATAGCATATGGTTCCATTTATAACAAAAATACCTGAAATACAGACACACACATTTTTAAGTTAACAAGGTAAATTTTGATCAGTATGGCATTTTCTTTAAAAAAATTTCTGGACAAAAATAGTAATGTATCCCACCTCTCCCATGGCTTCAATATTGTATGAAATTTTACATGGCGTTGTCCTTTGTTCTTACTGGCTCATCTGTAAAAAGGAAAAATGCTACGTGATTTTGAAACATGAAATGTTTTGAACATTAGAAGTATAGTGTTTTATAGATACTCAATATTACTGCAAATGTACTTTTATTTTTTCCTGTTGCCCTACTATTTTAGATTGCTGTTTGCCATGAATTATACAACACAATCAGAGATTACAAAGATGAACAAGGAAGGCTTTTATGTGAATTGTTCATTAGGGCCCCCAAAAGACGGTAAGCTTAAGATGTTGATTGATAAGTAATCTAATGTATGTATTTTGATGTTTTAGTATTTATGTAGAGTATGTAAAACAATTTGCTATAAAGTGTTTTAAGTGCAAAACTTTGTGAAATGTCTAGCTGTAATTGCAAAACTGCAAAAGCATCAAGAAGGCTATTTGGGTCATTTCAGGAGGATCTCAAACTTCAACCAGATATTTGAGGGAGTTCCATGCTCAAAATGATTCAAAAGAAGATGTTAGATGTACTCCTAGTATTTATGTTTTTGTTTGTAATTGGATGATCAAGTTACTTATATTTATAAATAGAAGGAGCTGTTTTGGTTGTTATATTTCAACAGAAGTAAGGTTTATAATTACAATAATACAGATGTTCCCAACCTTTTGGACACCAGGGACTGGTGCCATGGAGAAAGATTTTTCCGCACACTAGAGGGGGTGTTGTTTTGAATACTGCCTGCATCCTGAGGATGGAGCTTTGCTTGTTTGTGCGACCCGCTTGCTGGCATGCTGCGGACCGGTGCCGGTCCACGGACCGGGGGTTGGGAACCCCTACAATAATACATGAAGATATGTTAGGTGCAAAAATACTAATGACAGAGACCTCTTTTCATATTTCATACCTCTTATGAGAATTCAGGAAAGCCTTGCAGGAAGCTTCTGCAAGTTTTAGGAAGGAGATGAGATGCAGGGAATCTTTGTCGGCAATCACACGATTGAGAATTGGACACTTGGCAACAGGCAGATATTTTCAACCATCATAGTGTCCTGTGGTCACATGATTGCCATATGCATCCTTCACAGCCGGTTTTCGGCAAACAGAGTCAATGGTGAAACCAGCTGAAAAATTGCAAGTCGCGATGATGTGATGACTTGTTTAGCAACTGTGGCAGAAATGAGGTTGTAAGTTTGTTAATAACATGATGTCTTACTTAACAACTGTGTTGTTTAGCGATGAAGTTGCCATTCCCAATTGTTAAATGAAGACTTCCTATAATAAAAATAGCTCAGGGAACAGTGCTGATGTCAGAAATCCATTATTTTGTTGTTATGCTGATGTAACTGTTGATACAATTGACAAAATTATTCTAGCTTTTGAGTAGAATAATCTGGAGTATATATTTTAACGCCTGTTGTGAGGCACTGTGAATTTTATTTGTATTAATTGCATTTTCAAAATGTTATTACAACAGAAATCAGCCAGATTACTATGAAGTAGTTTCCCAACCTATTGATTTAATGAAGATCCAACAAAAGTTAAAAATGGAGGAATATGATGATGTGAACGTCTTAACTGCTGACTTCCAACTGCTGTTTAATAATGCAAAATCCTATTATAAGGTGATAGTGCTTTGTTTTAAAAGTCATGGGTTATATTTTCTAGCACTGATTTATATATGAGTTAAGTAAATAAGTGGAAAAGGTCATTTCAAGCTTCTCAAAAGCTGACAATTGGAACAAGTAGCTTTTATTCTCATTTGTAATATAATTACAGTTAATGACATTTTATCTGATATTAATACTATAACTGATATATATGTATATACGAATGCTTTTACTTATTAAAAATGATTAGATCTAAAATGTTTTAGCGATAAGCACCTACTTAAATTAAGGAGCCAGTAAGAGATGAAGCAAGTGCCCCCACTCTGGATCCAAACCACCTTTCCAATTTTAATTAGAAGTATCCTTGTTTATTTGCTAATTTAAAAACAAAGAATATTGTTTTGATTCTGTTACACAGCCAGACTCTCCTGAATATAAGGCTGCTTGCAAATTGTGGGATTTATATGTACGGACAAAAAATGAATTTGTTCAGAAGGGAGAGGCTGAGGACGACGAAGAGGAGGATGAAGGCCATGACAATCAAGGGACTATTTCTGAAATAGTAAGTATGAACTTTGCTACTTGACAATAAGTATAATACTTATTGTAATTGTATTGGTCTGTGGCCAAGCCAAAGTATGCACAACTGAATTAATCACATTTTTTAACATTTACACTTACAATGCAATTGCCTTAACAGGATTATTTTTGTATCAGTCTTCTCCAGGTTATTTAAAAGAAATTCTTGAACAACTTCTTGAAGCAGTAGTTGTAGCTACAAATCCATCAGGCCACCTTATTAGTGAACTTTTTCAGAAGCTTCCCTCTAAAGTGGTGAGTCACAATACCTAAAAATTATTATTATTATTATTATAATACACTTTATTGAACCAATTTCAGTACAAGACTATTAGCAGAAGTGAAATCTAAACATGAGTATAAAAAGCACCAGCTTGAATTGAGACAGAAAATAGGAAAACCATTCCATGTGAGAAAAACTGCAAATGCCATTTTCCTGTTGCCTGCTTTCTTTTTCTTTCTTTCTTTCTTTCTTTCTTTCTTTCTTTCTTTCTTTCTTTCTTTCTTTCTTTCTTTCTTTCTTTCTTTCTTTCTTTCTTTCTTTTTGCTTTTTTTACACTTCTTAATTTTATGAAATTTTATAAGCATATGAATAAAAAACAACATAAAGTAATAAGAGAAAATATAAAGAATAAAAAAAGAATAGGGATAAAAATGCAAAGAGGTATAAAGAAAAAGAAAGGAAAACGAAAATGACTTCCAACTTCTTCTTCCAAGTATATAAGATCACTTTTGACTCTTAATTTAAAACTAGGCTATAATATAACGTCCATTTTAACTTAGCCATTGTAGCCAGTTCTGTCATCTTTATTAATCATTCCTCTACTGTAGGTATCGTAGGATCTTTCCAATGCTGGGCATATAAAAGTTGCGCTGCTGTTATATAAAACGCCATGTGATTTCCCCCATATTTTATCCATAAACCCTAACAAAAAAGTTTCATCTGAATTGTAGATTAATTTTCAACTTTTTTTAAAATTACATTACTAATTTCATCCAATATTATTTAGCTCTTTTGCAAGACCACCAAAGGTGATATAAGAGTTTTACACTTCCAGCAACTATTTGGAGATCCTTTATATATTTTAGCCAATTTGTCTGGGGATAAGTACCATGTATTTATAATTTTATAAAAGTTCTTTTTCAGGTTATAACATAACATGAATTTCAGTCCCCTTATCCACAAGTTTTCCTACTGATCAATTGGTATATTGAAATTGTTTTGCTCAACTTATCACACAGCTTTTAACTAATTCATCTTCCATTCCTGATTTTAACAAAAGTTTATACATTTTAGCATAAGGTGTTCATCATTTGTACACAGTTCCATTTCAAAAGTAGTTTTATCATGTTCAAAATCATACAGTCTCTTGTTACCTTTAAATCTCTCCATGAGTTCCAGATACAAAAACCATTGACAGTTGAAACATTCTAATGTCAGTTCCTCGCTAGATTTTAATTTGATATCATCTGTAGTGTATTCCAATAAATCTGCATATCTTAACCATTTTTATCCGGTCCTCATTTCGTTTCTATAATATACTTCAAGGGGAGAAAACCATAAAGATATTGGCCTAATCTCATTTTATATTTATTCCAAATTCTCAAAATGGCTTGCCTAATAAAGTGGTTATGAAGCCAATATTAACTTTAACTTTATTGTAGCATAGACACATATGCCATGCAAATCTCAAATCACGGCCTTCTGGATCTATTAATCATGTATCTCTTAACATCACCAAAGAAAGGCAAGAAGCTGCAAAGGGCAATTCAAATCTGGCAGGCCTAAACTTCCCCTCTCTTTAGCACAGGCATGTCAAACTCGCGACATCATGTGATGTCGCACGATGTATTGGGACTTTTTCCCCATTGCCGGCAATGGGGTGGGTATGGTTTCGGTGTGACGCATCCGGCCCGTGGGCTGGCAGTTTGACATGCCTGCTTTAGCATCATACAAGATCTTATGTTTAACTTGGATTTTTCTTCTCTTCCAGTTGCATGCTTTCTTGACGTCTGTTTGTCTTGGTTTATCTGAGTTAGCTGAGGGGAATTGATCAGGTGAATCTGTAGAATGTTAAAAGCTCTCAGGTTGAGGAAGTAGTGCTGCTGAGTCTTAAACTGGCAGTAGATTGCCCACTCCTGAGCAACCTCACCTTGGATCCAACAAAATAGAATACAGCTGTCTGAACTTGCATGATATCTCAATAGCTTTTGATCCTTCTCACATGGTAGAAGCATTGTGAATTGAGAGAGAGAGAAAAAATATAGTATTAGATGAGTGTATATTTTCACCCTAACAGGTATAGGCAACAGAACATAGGGAAGAAAAACCAAATGCACAGATATAGAATAGGGGGTACCTGGGTCAACAGTAGCAACTGTGAGAGGGATCTAGGTGTCCTAATAGAGCACATGAACTTATAGTACTGCTTTTTACTTCATTTGTGAATTCACACTTGCAATATTATGCCCAGTTCTGATCACTGTGATACAGAAAAGATGTTGAGACCTTAGAAAGAGTTAGAGAAGAGCAACCAAGATGATAAGGGTTCTGCAAGCTATACCATATAACGAACGGTTGAGGGAACTAGGTATGGCTAGTCCAGGGGTAGGCAATCTTGGCTCTTTTATGACTCGTGGACTTCAACTCCCAGAATTCCTGAGCCAGCCATGCCTACCCCTGGTCTAGTCTAACAAAAGGACTGGGGTGATATAATAATAATAATAGAGTTGGAAGGGACCTTGGAGGTATATGATAGCAATCTTTCAGTACTTGAGGGGTTCAACCTATTCTCCAAAGCATCTGAGGGCAGAACAACAAATAAAGATAAGAAAGTTATCAAGGAGAAATCCAACCTAGAACCAAGGAGAAATTTCCTGAGAGTTAGAACAATTAATCAGTGGAATGACTTACCCCTCTGTAAGTTGTGGGTGCTCCATCACTTGAGGTTTGCAAGAAGAGATTAGATAGCCATTTATGCAGAATAATATAGGGTCCTCTGCTTAAGCAGGGTGTTGCACTAGAAGACTCCCAAGGTCCCTTCCATATTCTATGTTTTATATTCATATACTCTAAAGTACCCCAGGGCACTATTTTGTTCTACTTCATAATGTATAAAAACTTCCAGTATCCGGGGTGGGGGGGGAGATAATCAATTTCTTTGTTCTTTGCTTCTTCTGAATGACATATTGTGGAAAATTAGGCAGTGTACATCCTGATCCAATGTATGGATGAAGTGATGGTATGAATGAGAGCCAATGGAATCATAAGGTTGGAAGGGACCTTGGAAGTCTTCTAATCCAGGCATGTCAAACTGCTGACCCGCGGGCCGGATGCATCATACTGAAACTGCGCCCACCCCATTGCTGGCAATGGGGGGAAAGTCACAATACGTCGCGCGACATCACGTGATGTCGCGAGTTTGACATGCCTGTTCTAATCCAATCTAAGACTGAATTCTGACAAGATAGAGGCTTCATTGGCAGAGTGATCCTTGAGTATGGGAATTGAGGAGCTTGCTGTTCTGAAAAAGCACAGTAGTTTCTATTCATGATTTTTTTTATATAAAATTTTATTGATTTTCTATTTTTACAAATCATAGGTGCTTAGTAAAATAACGTGTTGTCTGGGCTCATTTTCCGCTTAACAATACATATTAAAATTATTCTGTATCTTCTTTTTCTTTGACTGAAGATAATGCCACCAAGTTCCTGAGACGATAGATAGATAGATAGATAGATAGATAGATAGATAGATAGATAGATAGATAGATAGATAGATAGATAGATAGATAGATAGATGGATAGATGGATGGATGGATGGATGGATGGATGGATGGATGGATGGATGGATGGATGGATGGATGGATGGATGGATGGATTTAATAATGATAACAAAGTAGTAACTTGCAGATTTCTTAGTAGAGCTAGCCCTAATTTGCTGTACATATTAGGGTTCTCTGGGCTTCTGAAATTCAATATTAGGCAGTGCTTTTCCCAGCAACCTATTAATTGACATCTCCTAGGAAACTTCCAATCACCAACCCACCCTCCAGTTTCAGATCTTACACAGACTGTAAAGACTGCATGGCAGTGCCGCCTTCTGAATCGTACTAAGGAAGCCTTCCTTTGAAAACAGGGCAAAATGTCCACAGAAAGTGTGGTTGGTATTTTGGTAGTGATCTTCCAAAGCCTGGAGAACTTGATGCTAAGTATGCATAGTGGTAACTGGTAAACCAACAATGTATATGATCAAAAAGTGTCATAAGACCAGTGGGGGTAGACATCACTGTATAAAGATTGTATATGTCACTGATTGTAACTTGTGAAATTCAGATAGAAAAACTACAGTGCGTAGCATAGTTAATCAATGTTTCACATGGCATCATTTGGATTTCTTTTTTAAACTTTCAGCAATATCCTGATTATTATGCAATAATTAAAGAGCCCATAGATTTGAAGACTATCGCTCAGCGGATACAGGTGCAGTATAAATTTGGCTGTATTGCCTTGAACACAAAGTCCAGAAGGTGAAACAGTTTTGAAAAGAAATATTTGGAGTAATGAAATTTAAAGCAACACTTTTGTTTTTAGGTTATAGCTTTCTTAGATTAATTATTAAATTAATCAAACAAAATTAGCTTAGAGATTGTTTCCTACCATTGTTTTCTTGTTTTCTGAAAGAATTATGTAGTGACATTTCTTCTTAAATTGTTTATTTTTGTTCTTTTTATTTATATGGTAAAAATACGTTTATATATTGTGCTTTTGTTTCTAATTATTTATTACTTTATCATAATGTTTCTATAGATTATGTAAATGACAGAAAAACTCTGAAGTCCTCATAGCAAAGTTTTAAATTATGCATATCTAATATGAAAACATTTTTTGCTTTTACTTGTAGAATGGAAGCTATAAAAGCATTCATGCAATGACCAAGGATATAGATCTGTTAGTTAAAAATGCCAAAACTTACAATGAACCAGGATCTCAAGTATTCAAGGTTGGTTAAAAAGTAGAATTCAATTTCTTTTATCACAATACTCATACATAATATTAACATTCAGTAATTACAGGAATAGAAAACAGTTCTGAAGATTGGATTTGTACAAGGTCACTCTTAGTTATAGAGTGTTCTCTGTGATTTGATAGAAGTGAAGAGAGAAAGACTTTTTCAAAGCTCTTCTGGTTTAGGCTTCCAAGGTTGCTTTTTTGTTTTTCCATAGTGGTTTGTTACTTCTTTATCCACTTCAAATAGCATTTATATTCCAGTTCCTTTGTGTTTAAAAATATCAAGGTACTCAATTATATCAATTCTGAACTTTATATCTATGGAGATTCTCAGTCATCCAGGTTGTCCCAAAAAGTGCTTTTTTCAAAAGGCAACTGGACTTTCTTTGGGTTTTTTTTTTCTTGAAGACGTTTTGTTTCTCATCCAAGAAGCTTCTTCAGTTCAGAAATGTTGTCAAGGAAAAAAACAAAGAAAATCGAATTGCCTTTTGGAAAAAAAAAACATTTTGGGATCTAGACTTAGTAGTTGGCCACTTTGATTCTGCATCTCAAAAGTTTCCTAGATAATAACTCCAAACCAATTCTGGGATGTGTGTAATCCTCCCCACTATTTTATTGTCAAATAATAGATTGGGTTTTGTAGCTGAAAGAGTTATTTGGTTAATGCAGAAAACAAGATAATTTTTTGATTCCAGTTACATTGTATGAACTAAATAAAATTAAATAATAATAGACCTTATTTTTAAATATAAATAAGTATGATTATGGCTTTCACTTAACATTTTTTACCAATGAATCATACCAAATTTAATAGGATCCATGCCACTTGCAGCATTTCATGCTAATGATAAGGGCAATATTTAGGAATGTTTTGGCCATATGCCACAAGTTTAATCAAAACTTAGCCCAAATTTATTTATGTTATTCTGATTTCTAATCTAGAGACTACTTTTCAAGCCAGCATACTTTATCTACGATCAGCCAACCTGGAGGTATATAGTAGGCTCAGTATGCTATATATCTAAGATGTATGGACATAGTACAAACAAGATAACTTAATGTATTTATCTATCCTTGCAGACTATTCTTTTTTAAACTTCATTCAAAGATTCCTTTTTTACTTCCTTTAACAGGATGCAAATGCAATAAAGAAAATATTTAATATGAAAAAGGCAGAAATTGAGCATTCAGAACTAACTAAATCAAGTCTCCGAGTCAGGTATTGTAAGCAGAATAGAAATATAGAAAGGTATTGATATTTTCTTTTTTAGTTAACATTTTAACTTTTATGTGTTAAATATTAAAATTATCTGTAGCACTGAATTGTGGAGAAATAGTTCAGGTTCTTAAAAATGTATATTAAAGAATATTAAGTGTCACAATATTATGATCTGATGCAAGATCTGGTTTAAGATATTAAGCAGACATGACACCACATGCTCCTTAATTTTATGAATTTAATGTACAGTTCGGGATAGTGAAGATCTGTGTTACTATTTCTTAGTTTTAATTTTTTAAAAGAAATTAGGAATCATGGAATATTAAATCCTCCTATTAAGACTGTGCATAGCATTCATACAAAGTGTATTGAAATATTTAGGACCAGTACATTGCAGAAGCCTGACAAACAATATGGCTGTTTTAGCAATTTGTTTCTGCTCTCATGTGTTGCAATGGATCTCTTTCGAATGCTTTACACATTCTTAATCTGTCTGTTCTCTTTTCATATGCCTTCAACTTTCTTAGTAAATTTATGTCTAAATTTTCCCCTACCATATTCTATATCTATATGCTGACTGGGTAATTTTGGGAATTGAAGTTCACACATCTTAAAGTTTACTGAGGTTGAGAAACACTGGTTTATATTATGTAGTCCAAGTTGAGCTTATTATGTTATATTATGAATGAGATCAGCAAAAAAATAAGGATGTAAAGTTTTAGGCCTCAAGTCCTGAAAATTTAGAATTAGAGAACATAATTCAGGCTTTTCTACGAGAGTTCGCTCTATTCTTTTTATTTTGGGGGTGTTTTATGTTTTGTATGTTATGTAACAGCTGGAATTTAGTATTCTTCCTAATTGTTGAACAGATTTGAATAAATGAAAAATTGTTCACTAGCTTTTATCTTTATGTTTTATTATGAACTGTGACAAATCTGGCTTTTGTTACTTCTGTGCTGCAGAATTTGCTTTAAAATTGATCTCAATGTGGTTTTTTTTAATCTTTTGTCTTTAATAACTTAGTCCAAAACACCCCAGTGTCAATTAAGAGTGCTTTTACTTAATATATATTTGCAATTGGATATACATTTTCTCTGGAGTTAGTACTTAAAACTGAGACTACTGTTTTTCCATGCATACTTGACTCTGAAATCAATTGGATTTACTTCCAATAGGTGGAATAATCTAACTTTAAAAATTAGCCCTATTACTATGCCTAAAATGTGTTGATTTTACAAACCCTTAGTAACATTCAACCATATATTTCTCTGTTCAGTGCAATGGTAGAATCTTTTGTAGCTTTCAAAACTTATGTAAAAGAGCTGAATCTTAATTGTGTATTATTTTGGCTTTTTGGTGGATTTCTTCTTTTCACTGTCTGTGGCTTATTTGTTCTCCATAAAGGACTGGAAATCTGACTGCTTCCAAGCTGACAAGTCCTTCCTCACAGGGTAAAGGCAGTGTTGTTGATGAAAGAAATTCTGCTAATAAATATTACCGGTGAGTCCTTAGTATCTAGATATAGTTCAGTCAGTTAATCTTTTCAACAAGCTGGTTTATCCCTCAAATATTAATTGTTAGCTTTATATGTATATAGAAAAAAGTAAGCATTTATTTTAAAAACCCAGAAGAATGGCCTCATTTGGTAACTTTGATGCCAGTTTTTTTTAATATTTATGGTTTTAATAGACATGTATTATGTTGCTTTATTATTAAAGTTATAATTGCTAGTTGGGAGCTGTCCAGAGTTTGACATAAGATGGGTGGCTATATAAATGTGTTAAATAATAGATGGATGCATGGTTCATATATTTTAGGCCTCACTTTCCTTTAAATCTTCTGAATGAGCTTGCTATCAAGCCATTCAGAAGGGAAGGTGCGCATCTGTACCAGTTTCTAAGTACCTTTCAGATATATGGAGCAACTGTCAAAATTCTGATCAGGACTCATGTAGCTTCAGAACTCCCAAATGCTCCAATTGTTGTTTGTTTGATTACTTGTTCGTTTTGCTGGTAGATGACTGGATTTTTAAATTATAGTTGAAAAGCCAATAATGCTCTCTTCAGATTGCTATGAGAAATTGTCTTTTCTTTAGTTATTATTACTCTGTATGCTGTGGAACTTTCCTGATAGCTGGAAGGGATCAGGAACATTTGCAATAATCATCTATCGGTTGTGTCATAGAAAAGGTCATACCAGATTTAAACACGAAATGTTTTCCTGCAGGAGATTGATATAGCTGTGTTTCTGAATGTGAATGAGCCAAGCTTGATTTTGGCTCAGTCAGTGCAAAAAGCCAGTATTGGAGAAATTAGGGGGACTGTAGTGCGTCAGTCAGATTGTCTTGCTAACCAGCTCACTGAACCCAAAATATAAGAGGATGATGGATTATATGTCTTGGTTTGAAATTAGAGTTGCTATGTTCCATCAATTAGTAGATTAACCAATTGAACATTGTTTAATGTATTATAGACACCCTTAATATAATAAATTGTAGGTGGCAGGTAGGATCTTGGGGAAATTTGTTTTTTCACTATTTCATATTAGGAAGGGATTAATGCCTCTCTTAGGATGACATTTATGACCTAAAATATCATACAAAATAAGCAGTTCTTAAAAATAGTGTACCTTCTATGATTTAATGAACACCTAGATTTTTAATATTACATTACATCAATCATGAAGAACCCCATAGATTTTGCTCTGTGCTCACATTATTATTTTAAAAATGGTTCTCCATAGATGTAGTTCTTTATTGCTGAAAGCCTGATTCAGTTTAAATGAGTAAGAATGTAATATGTCTGCCATTTACTTGTTAGTTATAAACAGCACCAATTATTTTGTTCGTTGCACTTTCCATGATAATCAAAGTTATCTGAAGATACAGTATTTATAAAAGAACTCATAAAACATAAAATATAAATGTTAATTGTTTTAAGTATTGCTTAACAATAAAGCACAATATATTTGAAAACATCAGGGTTATGATTTTGGTTAGAGTTAACAAACTCAAGTTCCATAATGTAAGAAACAATACAGCATTGCCAAATAGATACTAGCATGACTCTCCTACAGTGTAACTAGGTATATTATTCAGGAAAGAATGTCCAGGCTCTCCTTTCCTTTTCCTCATTGTTC
Organism: Azemiops feae; assembly: GCA_023970755.1. NCBI lineage: Eukaryota > Metazoa > Chordata > Lepidosauria > Squamata > Viperidae > Azemiops > Azemiops feae. The sequence goes on along the minus strand of JALGBA010000078.1, from coordinate 497,652 downwards.
AAGAAGTAGGGAATGTTCCATCTAAATCTAATGCATTACTTTCTCAGTAGAATTCCCTTTCAGTGCCCCTTTTTACTAACACAGTAGAAAGTGCACATTTTCTCAAAGACAAAAGAAAAATACCCATGTGTAACATATCCATCATGAAAGACAATCTATCAACTTTTTTTTCTTTTTTCGTACCTCTCTAGGAAGAAAATAATTGACCTACATTATAGCTATGTTGAAATATTGAGCTTGCTTTGGACTAAGTAGCATGTAATATTAAACATGTTCCTTTTTCTTTAAGGTAGTACAGCAATAGCGCTTAAGAATACTGTCCCAATGGCTATTGTATTATTTTCTCATCTGGCTTTCAAATCCAGCAGAAAGGGAACCTTATTTAAAATTAAAATGTCTTCATTTTTGAAAAGTTTGAAAAGTTGCCACCTGTCAGGCCCAAAACCAAGAAAGACATGTGGTGATTCTTCTAAGCTAAATTCTCTATTGTTTCACATGCATAGATATAATCTTGTCAGATTGAGTACTCTGCTATCTGCATCTACAATATACTCTGTAAACTATTAGGGGCTGTCTTCACCCTGTTTCTCTCACACATAATATCTTGACTGAGTTGCTTCTTACTCCTCTGAAATGCACCCACTCCCTCCTGGGAATCCACCATTTTGCAGTATGTTAAACTTGCAAGAGGCTTCTTCTGCAGAGGCAAAAGAACCTTGTATTAGCACTATAAAGCCCAGCATAAAGTTTATAATCAAAAATAAACTTTCATAGCAAGAGCTATGAAAGAGCTACCTATATTTGCTATACTGTGCCAATATAACTACCATTTTAAATATAGATGCATATACTCCAATCATAAGGGATTTTTCATTTATTACCTGCCTTTCCTTTAAAATTCACAGTAACAAAAGATCTGTCCAAGGCGATCGTTTATCAGCAATAACCATGACACTGCAATATGGATCTGAAAGTGATGAAGATGCTGTTTTAGCTGGTAGGAATTGATGATGCATTGTTCATATCTGCTAAGAAATAGTATTCCATTTGTTTTTATTTGTCTAAAAATATGAGATATACGTTTAAGTATTGTCATTTTATGAATCAAAATTATTAAATACACTCTCACTTTGGATCTCTTTAGTCAATTTGGAACATATGAAGAGGGAAAGGAGAAAAATACAGTAACAGCATATATTTCTGTTCGTCATTCCTAGCTGCTGCCCGTTATGAAGAAGGAGAATCTGAAGCTGAAAGCATTGCTTCATTTATGGATACATCCAATCCTCTCTATCAGCTTTATGATACAGTTAGAAACTGCCGAAACAACCAGGGTCAACTTATATCGGAACCCTTTTTTCATTTGCCCTCAAAGAAAAAATATCCTGATTATTATCAACAAATCAAAATGCCTATTTCATTGCAGCAGATCAGGTAAACTGGTATTCTGCATTTTTACATATGTTAAATTTGTTGTTTTAACAACTGAAAGGAAAGAAGAGTTCTTTTATATACTAAGATACTATGCCATTACCATAAATACCAAAATAATTTTATTTATTTATTGTTTCTTTTATTTTTAAACCATCCAACAATCAAGTCCATAGGTCATGCCTAAAATGCCTCAAATTTAACAGCTAGTTAAAATTTAAAAACAGATGAAAATCTAATATGAAATTAGGATTTAGTTAACATTTGGGCAAAAATTATTATTTGTAGAAAATAATGTAATAAGCTTCAAAATTATTCAATAGAATTAAATAAAATAATTCATTACTTCATTCATTATTATCTTTATTCATGTTGTAATTATAAGGAAAAATAGTGTTATTTATTAACTAGAAGAACCAATCAGATTTTTATTTTGTAGGCATTTGCAAATGAAGTATTGCATCCACATCTTTAAGAACTGAAGCATCTCATCTTTCTTGACTGCTCGTAGTTTGTATTAAAGTGTGTTCCAAACCCAGTAATACCAAATAAAGAATATTGCTTCTAATTTATTTTCTTTTGTGCTGACGAAATTATTTTGCAAAATGTATATCTCTTAACCCTCAAGTAGAAATTAAATGTGAGATTGGGTGAAAAACATTCTGCACTTTAAAATACCAAATATCATTTACAGGAATGATAAAAGATTGTCTTTTCTACAGAACGAAACTGAAGAATCACGAATACGAAACCCTCGACCATTTAGAATGCGATTTAAACTTGATGTTTGAAAATGCAAAGCGTTATAATGTTCCAAACTCAGCCATTTATAAGAGAGTTTTGAAAATGCAACAGGTTATGCAGGTAAAACTTCACACTCTGATTCTAGGGCTTATATTCAAAGAAGTTAGTATTTGGTTCATTCATTATTTAAACTGGCAGAAACTATTGTCTTTAAAAATCTTTTTTCTTCTATTTAGTAATGGAAATATTCCCAATTTTTAACTAAGCATGATCTTACGCACTTTCTCAAGGAAAGGACTTTTAGCGGTCCTATGCTAATTAATTGTAACAATGCTAATAAATCATTGTGTGATGGTATTTTTAAGCATGAAGGTTTCACTTAATTTATTGTTCTAGAATGGTTTATTTAGGTATGTCCAATATTTAATATTTTCCCATGATGCAAATGAACTAGACATGCTTTACTTGAAACTTTTCCCCAATGCTTGAAACTGATGTTGTATCCTTGCAGAAAGAATGTGGCTATTTAATATTCACACATTTTAGCATATTCAGTGATGTGAATTGGATCTGTGATTGGTTCTATTTCAGGCAAAGAAGAAAGAGCTAGCTAGAAGAGATGAAATTGAGGATGGTGACAGTATGATATCTTCTGCCACATCGGATGCTGGGAGTTCAAAAAGGAAAAGGTATTTGCTATTATATATGTCTGTGTTTGGCACAATAGTAGTTTGCTTTAACACTCAATTATTCTCACCAAATATCTCATCAGTAATGTCTTTAAGGCAAAAAAATGCATAATCAAATTACCTGCTATATCCTGTTGAAATTTTGTACAGGGTTTTTAAACACAGTACATAACTCTGAGAAGTGTAATTTAGAGAACTGTTGCAAAGTCTTAGAAAGAGACCTTCGGTAAAACAAAAAAAACCATTATGACACAAACAAGTCACTTTTCTTAGAAACACTAAAATAATTATGTCCTTTGAAAATCTTCCACAATTGCTTCAGAAGCTAAATCTGCATGATTGTATGTGCACAACCCTTTTGCTATACAAGTATTGTCTGTGCACAAACACATACACACAGAGATCAACAAAAACAGCTTTCAAAGCAATCGTGAAAATTTTACAAAGAATTGTACTTTAAGTTGATGTATGTGGCTGCTAATCTCACAAATGTGACTATGGGTGGCTAACAACATATTAAAACAATTTTTAAAAAAATTGTCAAGAATGAAAAAAACCCAGCAATGGTCACTGAGGATAAACCTAAACAGAACAATTTCAGCTGGCTATCTCACTCCCAAGAACCCCAGGCTTTACAAAAGGCCAGCAGGGTCAGAAGTTAGGAAGTTTGGCAAGTGGTGCGACTGGTCCCATAAGAGGAGGTGGTCCTGCAAATAACCTCCTCCCGTGCCATGATGGGCCTTCTAGGGGACAACAAATACCTTGAATGCCACTGGGAAGTACATTGGGATCCATTGTAGCTTGTGGAGCAGAGCTGTAAAATGGGAGTACCAAGGTGTGCCTATAATTGCCCACGCTGTTGCATTCTGGGCCAGTTGCAGTTTCCAGATGGTCTTCATGGGCAACTCTATGTAGAATGCATTACAATGAATCCACTTAGGAGATGAATAATGCATGAGTGATTGTGGGCAGCGCCTCCCATTTCAGGAATGGGTGCAATTGGCAGATAAAATGAAGTCCTCCTGGCCATGGCTGCCACCTGCTCTCGGGATAGAAGCCATGAATCCAGGAGGATCCCTAAAATTGCCTGGGTTCTGTTTCTGTATTGTTGTGAACAGTTTATTAATTGTTGTTTTGATGTAATCCTATTCAGTCTTAGATTTAAAATATTAGATCTTCACTGCCAATATACTTCAAGCTTCTTAAAAGTCTAAGTAATGATTTTAGGTAATTAGGAAGTAAGATAATTTTTCCCAGAAGGAAAGAAATGCAATGTTAAGATTGCTATTCTGGGTTAGTATATCAGAACAATAAACTTTGTTTAAATTAAACCAAGATACTCATGCTTCACTAAAAATTGACTGTGTAAATCTAATCAACTATGTCAAGAAAGTCATATATATACAATTTTAGTAGAGGTTATTAAGCTTTTAAGTCTCTGGTCCTTTCTTTTTTCCATTAGACCTTTTTCACTTTATTTATTCATTTATTCATGCATATAGACTCTAGGTAATGTATAATATAATATGATTTTCACAGAAGAAAATAGCAAATGATTTAGGTTGCATATACCAAGATTAAAGTAGCCTTTTCCTCTCTCTTTAATCTAAACAGTAAGAAGAATATAAAGAAACAGCGAATGAAAATCTTATACAATGTTGTTCTTGAAGCACGAGAACCTGGAACAGGCCGAAGGCTATGTGAGCTGTTTATGGTGAAACCTTCCAAAAAAGACTATCCAGATTATTACAAGATTATTTTGGAGCCAATGGATTTAAAAATAATAGAGTATAATATCCGTAGTGATAAATATGCTGGAGAGGAAGCTATGATAGAAGATATGAGGTTAATGTTTCGAAATGCGAGACATTATAATGAAGAAGGCTCACAGGTATACCTGAAGGAAAGATATTTTAAAAGTTATCCATATTTCCCTTAACTTACTCTGTAATTTACAATAAATAAAACTTATTTTTGGAGCTTTATTATATGAATTTCACAGTATTTTTTCACACTTGTGTAGGCTCCTTGTGTAGGTTTTGTTCGAAGCTGCCTATACATTTTTTAAGCATCTTAACCATCGGGGGTTGTTGGATAGGGTACAAATGGTTGCAGTTACTGGGATTGTTTAGTTCTTTAGAAATAATTCTCAGTCTATTGCATCAAATTACTGTTTGCAATCAGATTATTGCTTGATAGTAATCTGTAAATCAGTTTATCATGCTGATCCTGGAGTTAATAGATTTCGTGGTACCTCACTACTCTTCATTAATTGGTTCTGGGCGGCGCGATGAGTACCAAAAATGATGAGTACCAAACAGATTTTTCCCATAAGGAATAATGTAATGAGTTACAAGACTGCTGACACCAACAAGTTCTAGCTTGTGCGTTGAGAACCAAACCAACGAGTACCAGGACAAAATTTTTGCGTCAAAATGCGTTGAGTACCAAATTCAATGAGTTTCAAAGGGGTTGAATGCCATGGTACCACTGCACCAACCAAGCTAGTTACTACTAGCAATTTTACCTGCATGAACTTTTAAACGCTATCCCTCTTTAAAAGGCAGATTAATAGCAGATTCAATGGATTATTTAGCTTTTCTTCTCATCGGTCCTGAATCATTCAGCCTTACAGTACTGGCTTTGGGCATTCTAACAAAAGGATTAAAAACAAGTTCCTATCTACTTTTTTACATTATATGTAACTTTGTTAGGATATGAAATAACCAGTACTGTGAACATGGAATATTAGAATCTGATAAATAAGATTTTGAAGTGAGGCTCTTAATCTCATTTAAGAAAAGGCCTTCCACGTTATACTTATTCTAGAAAGATGCTCTTACATTTACATTTAGGGGGTTAGAGTGGGCCTACCTGCTGCGAATTTCTTAGTACAATTTAAGGAATACTTTAACCCTTAAATATGTAATAAATATTAATTAATCAGCCTCCTGGCCATTACCATTCATGCCATTACATGAATATGTACACCAGTACTAGCTAAAACACCAGGCTCACATGGTTGAAAAGCATATTTACAAATAAAATTTATTGCTTTATACATTTTGATTATGAATTAATTTTACTTTTGTTGATGATTAATAGGTTTACAATGATGCTCATATTTTGGAGAAAATTCTTAAAGAAAAGAGAAAAGAATTGGGACCTCTGCTTGAAGATGATGAGGTTGCTTCCCCTAAATTAAAGTTAAGTAAGTAATGTTGGTGAATTCTGTTTTGAATAGGTAATGTTTATACTGTGGATAGAAAACTTGTTGAATAATTGAAATAGGTTATTTGAAGTACAAACTCCTAACTTTTGCTTACTTTTTCAATATAATCGAGAAAGATTCATAAACAAAAATAAATGAGTAATAACCTCTGTTAGCAATAGCACTTAGACTTATACAGTGAGGGGGAAAAGTATTTGATCCCCTGCTGATTTTGTATGTTTGCCCACTGACAAAGAAATGATCAGTCCATAATTTTAATGGTAGGTTTATTTTAACAGTGGGAGACAAAATAACAATAAAAAAATGCCGAAAATGCATTTCAAAAAAGTTATAAATTGATTTGCATTTTAATGAGTAAAATTAGTATTTGATCCCTTCGCAAAACATGACTTAGTACTTGGTGGCAAAACCCTTGTTGACAATCACAGAGGTCAGACGTTTCTTGTAGTTGGCCACCAGGTTTGCACACATCTCAGGAGGGATTTTGTCCCACTCCTCTTTGCAGATCCTCTCCCAGTCATTAAGGTTTTGTGGCTGATGTTTGGAAGCTCGAACCTTCAGCTCTCTCCACAGATTTTCTATGGGATTAAGGTCTGGAGACTGGCTAGGCCACTCCAGGACCTTAATGAGCTTCTTCTTGAGCCACTCCTTTGTTGCCTTGCCCATGTGTTTTGGGTCATTGTCATGCAGGAATACCCATCCATGACCCATTTTCAATGCTCTGGCTGAGGGAAGGAGGTTCTCACCCAAGATTTGACGGTACATGGCCCTGTCTATTGTCCCTTTGATGCGGTGAAGTTGTCCTGTCCCCTTAGCAGAAAAACACCCCCAAAGCATAATGTTTCTACTTCCATGTTTGATGGTGGGGATGGTGTTCTTGGGATCACAGGCAGCATTCCTGCTCCTCCTAACATGATGAGTTGGGTTGATGCCAAAGAGCTCAATTTTGGCCTCATCTGACCACCCAGTTCTTCTCTGAATCATTCAGATGTCCATTGGCAAACTTCAGACGGGCCTGTACATGTGCTTTCTTGAGCAGGGGGACCTTGCGGGTGCTGCAGGATTTCAGTCCTTCACGGCGTAGTGTGTTAGCAACTGTTTTCTCGGTGACTATGGTCCCAGCTGCCTTGAGATCATTGACAAGATCCTCCCATGTAGTTCTGGGCTGATTCCTCATCATTGAAACTCCATGAGGTGAGATCTTGCATGGAGCCCCAGACTGAGGGAGATTGACACTTATTTTGTGTTTCTTCCATTTGCGAATAATGGCACCAATCGTTGTCACCTTCTCACCAAGCTGCTTGGCGATAGTCTTGTAGCCCATTCCAGTCTTGTGTAGGTCTACAATCTTGTCCCTGACATCCTTGGACAGCTCTTTGGTCTTGGCCGTGGTGGAGTGTGTGGAATCTGATTGATTGATTGCTTCTGTGGACAGGTGTCTTTTATACAGGTAACAAGTTGGGGTTAAGAGCACTCCCTTTAAGAGAGCACTCCTAATCTCCACTCATTACCTGTATAAAAGACACCTGGGAGCCAGAAATCTTGCTGATTGATAGGGGATCAAATACTTATTTCACTCATTAAAATGCAAATCTATAACTTTTTTGAAATGCATTTTTCTGGATTTTTTTGTTGTTATTCTGTCTCTCACTGTTAAAATAAACCTACCATTAGAATTATAGACTGATGATTTCTTTGTCAGTGGGCAAACATACAAAATCAGCAGGGGATCAAATACTTTTTTCCCTCACTATATACCATATCACAGTGCTTTACAGCAGTTTACAGAGTTAGCATATTGCCCCCAACAATCTGGATCCTCATTTTACCGACCTTGGAAGGATGGAAGGCTGAATCAGTCCTGAGCTGGTCAGAATTGAATTCCTGGCAGTGAGCAGTGAGTTAGCCTGCAATAGTGCATTCTAACCATTGTGCCACCATAGCTCTTGAGTAAATGAGTATTATTATTCATTTATGTTTGTTTATGAATCTTTCTCAATTATATTGACTCTTTTGCTTGCTAATCTTGTATTAAACTAACTAACTATATGTATTAAATTCATATGCTAGATTTCTGGGACATAGGACATTCTAACAGTTAATATTAGATTAAGGCAATCCAGCCTTCTAAGATTTCAGATAAATGTTGTCTTCCAGAGACTGCTCCCATTCTCATCCTTGAAAAGTTGCAAAATGCCCTAAAATTAGGCAAGAATAAGGTACTTTTGAGATTTTAGGGAAGCAAATTATTATAAGTGATATTTATAAAGAAGTAATTATTTTTACAACTGTGTTTTGTTTTAACTTTGTAAAATCATACTTGTCTTTAATAGCATTTACTGTAAACCTTTAATACTGAATATGGCTTTAGTTAGTAATACAAATTGTTATTGATTCAGAGATAAATATTAGTACTGAATTTTATACTTAGTGGTCAGTGCCATGACCCAGAGGTTTCTAATGTTTATCAAACATGACTGGTACATAGGTTTCAGCCTTATCTTTTTGTACAGTTACAAAATCATATGTAATAGAGAATCTCCAGATGTGGATATAATTATCTGTTAAATTCCTGTGATCATGGAGTCTAACGAGTATGTCTTTTACTTTTGACAAAAGTAATGTGACCCTTATAGTAGTTTTTCTCTCACTATTTTGAATGCACCGTGTCATGTGTTGTACTGTGAAGGAACATTCAGAGTATGTTGAAAAGTATAAAAAGTCTTATTAATTAGATCTGCCTGATCAAAAATCCTATTAATATATGAGCAACCAAAGTTGCAAATGGTAAAATTTATTTTTATCTCCCTAGGTAGAAAAACTGGCATCTCTCCTAAAAAATCAAAATATATGACTCCAATGCAACAGAAGCTTAATGAAGTATACGAAGCTGTGAAGAACTATACGGATAAACGAGGTAGAAGACTCAGTGCTATTTTTCTACGACTTCCATCACGGTCAGAGCTTCCTGATTATTATCTGACAATTAAAAAGCCAGTTGATATGGAGAAAATCAGAAGTCATATGATGGCCAACAAATATCAGGATATTGATTCTATGGTTGAAGATTTTGTAATGATGTTTAATAATGCCTGCACTTACAATGAACCAGAATCCTTGATTTACAAAGATGCACTTGTGCTACATAAAGTTTTGCTTGAGACTAGAAGAGATATAGAAGGAGATGAAGATTCTCATGTCCCAAATGTAATTCTGCTGATCCAAGAACTTATACATAACCTTTTCGTCTCTGTAATGAGTCACCAGGATGATGAGGGGAGATGCTATAGTGACTCTTTAGCTGAAATTCCTGCTGTTGACCCCAGTTTCCCAAACAAGCCTCCTTTGACTTTTGATATCATACGGAAAAATGTAGAGAATAACCGCTATAGAAGGTTGGATTTATTCCAAGAACATATGTTTGAAGTGCTGGAACGTGCAAGGAGAATGAACCGGTAAGTAAAACTTTACTTTTGCTCTGACTATGACTAAAACAAAGAAAAGCCCTTTTTATAATAAAGCATTTACAAGATGTGGGATATGATTGATTTATAAATGTGAAGAAAACTCTTAATTTTTAAAGGCCTTTGAAGGTTTTACATGATGTCTATTTTGTGTGCAAGCCTTGATGAAAAAATGGACTTTGTCATTCTAATGGGAATTTTCTTGTAACATTTAGCTTACTGCATTATCAATTAAGATAATACCTATATTTAGTTCTAGATGTTCCTTAGTAGTAATGTACTCTAAATATTTTTAAAAACTATTATAGTTTTTTTATTTCATTTCATTTTGACATTTGTCATTACATCTAAAGCAGGACCAGAAAAACAGGGTAAGATGCAATTAATATTTATGATGTGTTCATGCTCAAATTACTAAGTTTTATATGTTAGCATTATACATACTATTCTTTTTCCTTAAAGGACGGATTCAGAGATTTATGAGGATGCTGTAGAACTTCAACAGTTCTTTATCAAAATCCGTGATGAACTCTGCAAAAATGGTGAAATCTTGTTATCACCAGCCCTTAGCTACACTACTAAACATCTACATAATGATGTAGAAAAAGAGAAGAAGGAAAAACTTCCCAAAGAAATGGAAGAGGACAAACTTAAAAGAGAAGAGGAGAAGAGAGGTAACTGTATGGTGCATATTGTGATACTTCTATTGACATATAATCATTTATAAGAGGAGACTGGATAAAGATTGGTTTCTATTATCAGTATAGTTTACACAATGGTCACTGTAGAATAAAAAATAATTATATAATTTTAAATATAGGGAAGTCTCTTAAAAAATCCTCTCTTCATAATTTAGCTCTCATTTACCTTCAGATGTTGATACTCAGCAAGAATTTCAATGAAAATAATTTTAAGTGTAAGGCAAACAGTATTATGAAATATAGATTATTCTGCAGAAATTCTCAAACTTTTAATAGAATCTTCCCTAAAAGAATTATTTGAAAGAATGTGATATTTAGTCAGGAAGTCAACATCAACATTTGTGGTTTTTTAGTGGTATTTCACAGTAACATATTTAAGATTGGTTGTTTGACAGCCACTTTTTTGCAGCATCAATAACTCAGCTTCTTCAAACTAGCTGTACAGAAGATGAGAATGATTTTGTGTCAAATTGTTTGTATAACTTCAGACAGCTTTGCCATATTACTGATTCAGATAGTGCAGCGGCTCCCAACCTTTTCTATACCCCGCACCCCTAGAACGCTTCTGATATATTCGCACACCCCTTACAAAAGTTCAAAATAACGGCAACAAATTATGCCTATACACTATAATTTTGAAAGTTTTTGCACCCCCTGGAATATCATCTCGCACCCCTGGTTGGGAACCCCTGAGATAGTGTATCAGTAAGACCAAAGCCTGACTTAAGGCTAGATTTTGGAGTTCAAGTTTTCTTGCTGTGTTGGATTTATGTAAGATTAGATATGCAAAGATAGTGAGTAGCCGCAACGGGGAAATAATTGAGCTAAATTTATTCTGGTAAATATAGAAGTTAAGATATAAAGCTAGAAAATAGGAGACCCTGAGTTCTAAGCCAGCAGGGTGACCTGGGGCCAGTCATTTTCTCTCAGTCCTAGGAAAGAAGCATTGGCAAACCATTTCTAAAAAACTTTGCCAAGAAAACTGCAGGGACTTGTCTAGACAGTCTTCGAGAACAGAAGGAAAATAAATAGAATATGTTTAGCAGTCCATTAATATTTATGATTGTATTAGCTGGCATTTTGCTAATGTAATATAATAATAATAATAATAATAATAATAATAATAATAATAATAATAATAATAATAATAATAATAATAATAATAATAATAATAATAAAGTTGGAAGGGACCTTGGAGGTCATCTAGTCCAACCCCCTGCTCAGGCAGGAAACCCTATACCATTTCGGACAAATGGCTGTCCAGTCTCTTCTTAAAAACTTCCAGTGTTGGAGCATTCACCGCTTCTGGAGGCAGGTTGTTCCACTGGTTAATTGTTAATTGTTTAGAATGACCGAAGAATATATTGCGGCATAAGTGTTTGCAAAAGCGTGCAACTTCCCCTGTTTGCATTGCCAGTAAAACAGCACTGTAAATAAAGATTCCATATATACATTCTGAGCTAATTTACTGTATTCTCATTAGCGGAACAGACAGGCTTAACATGAAAATAAGATGTTCGTGTTGATATTTTAACAGTAATATAAGCTACAACATAACTATATAGCTTCTATATAATAATAATAGTAACAATAATAACAACAATAATAATAATAATAAAGTTGGAAGGGATCTTGGAGGTCATCTAGTCCAACCCCCTGCTCAGGCAGGAAACCCTTATACCATTTCAGACAAATGGCTGTCCAGTCTCTTCTTAAAAACTTCCAGTGTTGGAGCATTCACAGCTTCTGGAGGCAGGTAGTTCCACTGATTAATTGTTCTAACTGTTAAGAAATTTCTCCTTAGTTCTAGGTTGCTTCTCTCTTTGGTTAGTTTCCATCCGTTGCTTCTTGTCCTGCCTTCAGGTGCTTTGGAGACTCCCTCTTCTTTGTGGCAGCCCCTGAGATATTGGAACACTGCTATCATGTCACCCCTAGTCCTTTTCTTCATTAGACTAGACATACCCAATTCCAGCAACCGTTCCTTATATGTTTTAGCCTCCAGTCCCCTAATCATCTTTGTTGCTCTTCTCTGTACTCCTTCTAGAGTCTCAACATCTTTTTTACATCGTGGTGACCAAAACTGGATGCAGTATTCCAAGTGTGGCCTTACCAAGGCATTGTAAAGTGGTATTAACACTTCACGTGATCTTGATTCTATCCCATTGAATTTAATTTTGTTAGATAGCGCCCAATGTTCAAGTCTGCCAAGATCCTTCTGTATCTTAAGCCTATATTCTGAGTGTTGGCTATTCCTGCCAGCTTGGTGTCATCTGCAAATTTGATGAGTTCCCCATTTATCCCCTCATCCAAATCATTGATGCTGTCTAACCCACATTTTTCTATCTTATCAAATAGTAGATTGTGGTCTACTTTATCAAATGCCTTACTGAAGTCTAAGTAAATTATATCCACAGCATTCCTCTGGTCCACTAATTTTGTCACCTGGTCAAAGAATGCAATAAGATTTGTCTGGCATGATCTGTTTTTGACAAACCCATGTTGGCTTTTAGTAGTGATTTTGTTTGCCTCTAGGTGTTCGCTGATTCGTTGCTTGATTATCTTTTCCAGAATCTTCCCAGGTATTGAGGTCAGACTGATAGGTCTGTAGTTTCCTGGGTCCATTTTTTTTCCTTTTTTGAAGATGGGAACTACATCAGCTCTTTTCCAGTTTTCTGGTATTCCCCAGTGCTCCAGGATCTTTGAAAGATATAGTTCAGTGGTTCTGCCAGTTCCTTCAGAACCTTGGGGTGTAGTCCATCTGGTCCTGGTGATTTGAACTCATCTAGGCTGGACAGGTGCTCCCTTACCATTTTCTTTCCTATCTTAACTTGTGTTTCTAATCTGTTTTTTACGGTACTGTTTTTGATAGGTTGGACTGTTTTTTCCCTTTGCGTAAATATGGATGCAAAAAATGAGCTGAGTAGTTCTGCTTTCTCCCTGTTGCTTGCCACCTTCTTTCCACTTTCTCCCACTAATGAACCAATCATTTCCTTAACTTTTTTCTTGTTTTTACATGTTGAAAGAAGCTTTTTTGTTATTTTTGACTTTTGTCGCAAGCCTTAGTTCATTTTGAGCCTTAGCTTTCCTTACTTCATCTTTGCAGGCCCGGGCTATTTGCTGATATTCTGACTTAGTTATGTGCCTCTCTTTCCACTTTTTATACTTGTCCTTTTTGTCTTTCAATTTATCAGAGAGTTCTTTATGCAGCCATGCTGGTTTCTTTTGAGAGCTGTTATTTTTCTTCTTCGTTGGTATTGTGCTAGACTGGGCTTTTATAATCTCACTTTTCAAAATTTCCCAAGCTTCTTGAGTTGTTTTCCCCTTGAGGATTCTCATCCATGGAATCCTTCCCGAGCTCTCTCTAAGTTTATTGAAATTAGCTCTCTTAAAGTCCAAGACTCTAGTTTGACTGTGGTCTATTGCTTGTGCTTACATAATGTTGAATTCCAATATTGCATGATCACTCCCTCCCAAGGTTCCTGTGGCTTCAACACCTTCTATCATTTCATCTCTGTTAGTGAGAATTAAATCCAATATGGCTGATCTCCTAGTTCCCTTCTCTACTTTTTGGGAGACAAGGTTGTCTGCTAGGTTTGTCAGGAATCTGTTTGATCTTCCACTTGGTGCAGAGTTTGTCTCCCAATTGATGTCAGGGTAATTAAAGTCCCTCATTACTATTGTGATGTGCTTCCTACATACCTTAGTTAACTGACTAGCAAAAAGTCCATCTATTTTCTCTGTTTGGTTGAATGGCCTATAGTAGATTTTTAGATTAGATTAGATAATTTTTATTGTCATTTTTTCCTGTGGGCACAATGTCACACATTAAAAATGAAATTTAGTTGCTTGCTGTCAAAGTGTACACAAAGTACACACCTATGGCAATGTCATTTTTCCCCTTTTATATTGACCCAAATGTATTCAAGACAGTGAATAGATAATAGATAGCTTCCATAATAAATTTATACCTTATAAGTAATGTAACTTCTACATTATTGTTATACCTTTAATTTCTAAATGTTTCGGTTTTACCACATTCTCTGAATCACTCATCTGAGTGATCTTTCTCATGTGTTTTAATTCATTTGTGAAGAAATAGTTCAAAGCTGTAGTTACTTGGATTTACTCAACATCAAAACCAAATAACCATGTTATGATTAAATGCGACGTGTAATCTGCCTTTCGCTTTACAGAAATTTGAATATTGCTTGAGATGACTAACGTAAGTGGTAAGTGTTGGATATGGGTCCAGCACTTAAATCCCACTTAAACATAAATTGATTTTGAATCAGTTATTAACCTTTAGTTCAATCTACTTCAAAAAGCTCTTTGGATTAAAATGAGAGGAGACCTCCCATGTATATTATATTGAGTTTGTGGGGATAAAGTAGGATATAAATACACTAAACAAATAAAAAGAAATTTTTGATAACGCTGGTCAAGAAAAAGGCTATACAGTACGCCCAAAGGCAGCAGCATGCAAACTATTACAAAGTAAAGAATCCTGTGAGCCCTTAAATTTAGTAGAAATAATGTCCCATGCTTTCTTGTATGTTGAATAAGAAGCTGAAAAGAGTGAAGATTCTTCTGGAGGATCAGGACTGTCTAGTTTACACAGAACATACAGCCAAGATTGCAGCTTTAAGAACAGCATGTACCATGTTGGAGACTATGTATATGTTGAGCCTGCAGAAGCTAATTTGCAACCTCATATAGTCTGCATAGAACGATTGTGGGAAGATTCAAATGGTAAGGAGTGTTACTTTTTGTAAAACTATTTTTAAGATTAAAAAAAAAAACCCAGGGAAGTACTGAATATATACTTTGATTTCAGAAAGATAACTAAAATATAACCATAAATAACCAAGGACAGCAAATCCCATCAATAATTTTATAATTGGGAATATTTGGCAGTATTCAAATAATAAGAATTCCCTGTATAATTGTTAAGACACTGTCATGAAGTTAACATAATACATTGATGGATTTTGAAATAAGTCAGAACAAGAAACCATTGTCTGGGCATCAGCTGATTCTTTGCTTTTTATTTCTTTGGAGTGATTCAGAAAGACAACTCCACTTAATTTCATTTGATATTCATTTGATACCTTTTGGTATGATGATGAGATTGTTATTCTCAACATTGTGTATGATTGGTACAGGTTCCTGTTACTATTCTCTTTAGCATTACTAATAAACAGTAACCTCCTTTTCAACTTTAGTTCCTTTACAGGGAACTTACCATTCATTCATTCATTCATTCATTCTTAAAATTAAATGTAGTTAAGTGTTATTTCTTTTAAGGTGGGTACAGGCCTCAAAAGTTGGCTACTTTTTTTTTCAAATTCATCCAGGTATTTTGAATATATTAATACTGAAGATAACAGACCTAAAATGATATATTTCATTGGCTAGAAATCTTCTAAGCAAAGCTTCAGACAGCAACCAGAACACTATAATTGTCTAATATAAAGTGACCTTAAAATTATTATCATAGTTTTATACGATAACTTTATTGTCTGTGGGTGCTAAACTCTGTCTTGTTTTTAGGGGAAAAATGGTTATATGGCTGCTGGTTTTACCGACCAAATGAAACATTCCATCTTGCCACCAGAAAATTTTTGGAGAAGGAGGTGTTTAAAAGTGATTATTACAACAAAGTTACAGTGAGCAAAATTCTAGGCAAATGTGTGGTTATGTTTGTTAAGGTGAGAAGAATCTAATTGAACTCTTGGGATTAATACTGATTTTTTGCTTGCATCTTACACTTGGGAATGGAACAAATGGGGAAACTGGCCCTGTCATTGTTGCTTACAACTCCTTCTAGCATGACAATGCTGGGGCTATTTAGCAATATCTGGAGAGTCTTACTGTCTCCCTGATTTGTGGTTTACAATAGAAAGTAAACTGTAAATGGTGTCTAATTTATAGAAGTTAAGACACAAGTTATTAGAAACAATAGTTTATTTGAAGGAAGAGAGAGAGGATAATCCCAGGGAGGGGATTTTTGACAAGAGGTTCAAAAATTCCCCTCGTATTGTAATGGATTTTTTGTAAGAGAAAAGGGCCACCTTTGGGTTTCGAGTTTCCAGAAATTAGCCTTATCCCTCTATCAGAGGTCCCCAACCTTTTGGGCACCAGGGACCGGTTACGTAGAGAGAGGTTTTTCCACAGACCGGAGAGGGCGTGATTTTGTGTGCTGTCTGCATCATGTGGATGGGGCTTTCCTTGTTTGTGCGGACCGGTTGCTGGCATGCCCCGGCCCGGTACTGGTCCACGGACCGGGGGTTGGGGACCCCTGCTCTATATAACTAAAACATTCAGGTTTGCAGTGGTTTCTAATACTGTAGTACTAGATTAAACATACTTCAAGGGAAGAACAAGGCTCGGGGGATAGGACAGAATAGAACCAGGATGGGAAATCCTTTCTTATTTGTTGGAACTCCACTGCTGTCACCTTGAGAGGCCTGAATTGCAAAAAGCAGCAGTTTAATTACTCTATTTGATAGTGTTCAGTAAAGTGCTGGCTATTTTCTACTGTCTGCATGTCTGTATATTGCCCTAACTTTCATTTCTTTCCATCTTACAGGAATATTTTAAGCTATGTCCAGAAAACTTCAGAGATGAAGATGTCTATGTTTGTGAATCACGTTATTCTGCAAAGACAAAGTCTTTTAAGAAAATTAAATTGTGGACTATGCCAATTAGTTCTGTACGATTTGTCCCTCGAGAAGTGCCCTTACCTGTGATTCGTGTTGCATCAGTGTTTGCTAATATAGACAAAATTGATGAAGAAAAACATACTGACGCATCGGAGGATACCAAAATTGTTCTTAGTCTTGAAAAGGTATTTATTTTATAGGAAAGAGTTAAAATGGGAATTTGAGTGCCTTGAATTTATCTGGACACAGACAATTCTGACTTTGTGATAGATTTCCCATACACTTTGATAATTTCATTATTTTTAGAGGCAAAAGCAACTGTATGTGTAGAGATAAATAAAAGTAATTTATACAGTATATATTGGACCTCTTTATGGACATTGGTGATCCTATAGAAACATTGCCCCTGGATGTTGCTGAAGATTTCCAATACACTTATTCTCTAATATCAGTTGCATTACTTTTTCTAGTTCATAAATGTTTCTGTATTTCAGGATAAGGAAGACGTTCCAGTAGACATGCCAAACGGAGAACCTGGCTGTCACTACTATGAACAGCTTTGTTACAATGATATGTGGTTAAAGGTCGGAGACTGTGTCTTCATAAAATCGCATGGTTTAGTCCGAGCAAGGGTTGGCAGGTACAACTTTTTTAAAAAAATGGTATAGCAATGGCACTTAGATTAATATACTGCTTCACCCTGCTTTACAGTCCTCTCTAAGCGGTTTACAGAGTCAGCATATGGCCCCCAACAATCTGCTTCCTCATTTTACCGATCCTCGGAAGGATGGAAGGCTGTGGTAACAATGGCTTGTATTGGGGTTGATCCTCAGCTAAAAACTGCAGTGGGAAGAGTAGGCCATTTTGCCATTGCTAAATGGTGCAGTGCAGTGATGCAGTCGCATGATGGCCCACTTTACAACTGCATTGCTTAGCAACAGAAGTTCTGGTCTCAATTGTGGACATAACTTGAATAATATCTGCAGTTGCAGAAGGTAACAGCAGCAAAAAGGAATATAATTGTCATATAATACATTAATATCATCCTGAAGAAAAAATATCTGTGCAGTTTGATAAGAGTCCGCAGTGATTTCATAGCATAGTCAATCAATACATTAATTGAAAGGAAATGTTAAAATTGAATTTGAAATACTTGGAAGCAGTGATTTTTCTATATTTTCAGAATAGAAAAAATGTGGGTTAGAGATGGAGCTGCCTATTTCTTTGGTCCAATTTTTATTCACCCAGAAGAAACAGAACATGAGCCAACGAAAATGTTTTATAAGAAGGAAGTATTTTTAAGTAACTTGGAAGAGACTTGCCCGATGACATGCATTCTGGGTAATTAAACAATAAAATAAATTTTATTACTATGTTTCAAATTGTACAGTTGAAAAAAGTTGTCATTTCCTTAAATTAATAAAATTGCAAAATAAAGTTTTATAATAATGAAATTTCTTTAAAAAAATAAGTTGTTTTAGTTTTTAGTTTGTTATCAAGAAAGAAGAAATAGATTCTGAAAGTCGTGTGGCTCTTTTCTAGAGAAGTAACTTTTGGGAATATTGGGACAGCAGATACAGTTTTGTGTCTGCATTAAGGATGCTCATTTGGTATCTGTTGAATCGATGACAACATAAGCACATGTCATATTAGGAACCAGTAATTGTATGCAGCACATTTGACATTAGTTGCTGTATGGCTTATGAGTGCAGTTAATCACCCTGATTGCCACACACATTTTGATATTTCAAAATTTTCAGACATCTTACAAATGTTATGCTATGATGAATAAAATACAGCTATTTATTATCCTTTCTTTTAGGAAAGTGTGCTGTGCTGTCTTTCAAAGACTTTCTTTCCTGTAGACCAACTGAAATTCATGAAAATGATGTTCTTCTCTGTGAAAGTCGCTATAATGAAAGTGACAAACAGATGAAAAAATTTAAAGGACTAAAAAGATTTTCTTTGTCTGCTAAGGTAGTAGATGATGAAATTTATTATTTCAGGTAAAGTATGTTTTAATTTTTTAATAAAAATATTATAACTTAATTTGATCATACAACAGAGATGACTACCTCTTTCCAGTAAAATTATAGAAATACTGTGGCTGACAATGTTGAAGGTGATTTAGAGGTCCAGCAGGGCAATAACATTTTCTTTCCTTCCCATAATTCCCACGATAAGGCATTGATGAGAGCAATTAGTGCAGTGTCTGTTCCATAACCAGGACTGAATCTGATTGTTATAAGTCCCAATAATCTCCTACCTCCAGAGTTCTCTGTAATTGCTCCTCCTCCACTTTCTCAATAACCAAAAGGGGAAGTTGAGCATAGGAGAATAGGTTTCCATTTGTCTTGGATCCAAGAGAGGCAGCTTAAAACAGAGTAGACCAATATCACTTTCAAAACTATTAGAACTGTTCCTTTCCTCAAGTGAATTGATTATTGCCTGGAACCGGGTTTGTGTCCCCTCTCAGGTCCCTTATCCAACTAAGAATTACAGAGGTCTACTTCACATGCAGTGAAATTAAGATCACAAAGGGCCTGTCTGTTTCCCTGAGTTAGATAGGCTCAAAAGTCTCCTATGCTTTTTCCAACTCAAAGCTGGACAAGTCCCTGCAATTTTCTTGGCTTTCTTGGTTTTTCAGAAGTCTTTGTCATTGCCTCCTTTCTAGGGCCGAGAGAAAGTGACTAACCCAAGGATACCAAGCCCAAGGTGTTACTAGAACTCACAGTCTTCTGGTTTCTAGCCTGGTTTCTTAACCACGACACCAAATTGGCAGAGAAGGAATTATACATTGCTACTCTTATCACCACAGAATAGGATAGATGTTTTACTGGTACCCTCATCTAATCAGACTCACTTCTCATTCTCTGCCCTATTTTTTACAACTATCTTTTTCTCTGTATACACATTATAATATTGTCTAATGTGTATGTAGAGAAAAGGATAATTGTAAACAATCAAACAGAACAAGAAACAAAATTAAAACGAGACAAAAGGCAGAATGATTTTCATGAAAACGTGTTTTGGAAGTAGGTGAAGAAAATTTAATTATAGGCCTCAAGGATAACAAATGAAATTTATTTGTTATTTAATTTTATTTTGTTTAAACAATTTATGTAATTACCATCTCAAAAATGACTCTTGAGTTGCACAATTAAAACAAATTTCACGAGTCCAACAATCAAAACATCCTGGATTGGGTCCTGACCAAATGCCTGGGAAGGAAAACTGGGCCTTCAGAGTTTTACAAAAGGCAGCAGGGTTTGGTTAATCCAGATTTCAGGGGGAATGGTATACCTCAGAGCAGGAATAGTGGCAGAGTGGCATGGTAACCTAGGTGAAGACACTCATCTCCCATTCAGAAGGTTGAGAGTTCAATCCTAGGAACCGCAGATGCTTCTCAGGGCACAAAGAGAAAATATGTGCTACAAAATATGTACTAGCATCCGGCTAGTAAACATTCAGCTCCATTTGCTCTGACTCTACCCCAAATTAAGAGATTACAGGGTGCTAAAAAAGAAAAACAGCAAGTATGGTGACAGAGGTGGGACATCTGGTTCCCATAAAGTGACATTAAGAGGCGGGACCTGAAGTATGCGGGACCTGAAGTATCACAACTTTTTGGATGTAGAAGTTAGAAAGCAATTAATTGTTAAGAATGTCTGGGAAGGTGTTTAACAGTATTATGATTGAAAGTATAAAAAAGGTGATAATGAGCAACATGTGGGAAGCATAGTATGTCATTCAGAGAATGTGCAAGCTCCAGATTCCTTTTGCTTTTTAGCAGGTAAGAATTGCATAAAAGTGAGATAGTATTATATGTTAATTGATTTAGAGACATTGTAAGTTAAAATAAGCAAGTCTGAATTATGGAATGTGTTGTGCAAATAGGGGTTTGAAGTTTGATTGTGATATGGGCAATATATGGTAGAACTAAAACTAGTGTGAATTATTGGAATAAACGTTTCAACAATGAGTAAGGAATAAGACAAGAATGTGTTGTCCCCTTGGTTTTTTAAAGCATTTATGGATAAAAGTATAAGAAATACTTGTGGTGTCATTAGAGGTGTATTGGTTAAAAGTATGAATGATATGTGCTTTATAGATAGAAAATACCCAAATGACAGAAGTTTAGCACTAATAATGACTGAAACCGCAGAAACCAGCTTTTCAGAGTCCAGTCACATTTTCAACAGATTTGCAGGTAGTCCTTGACTTATGATCACAACTGAGCCCAAAGTTTTTCTGTTGCTAAGCAAGACAGTTGTTAAGTGACTTTTACCCCACTTTACAACATTTCTTGCCACAGTTGTTAAGTGAATCACTGCAATGGTTAAGTTAGTAACACATTTGTTCAGTTAGTCTGGCTTCCCCGTTGACTTAGCTTGTCAGAAGGTCACAAAAGACGATCACATGACCCCAGGACACCGCAACCATCATAAATACATGCTAGTGGCTTCCGGTTCCGGATCACGGCAAACGCAGTCGTGTGGAGAGCTTTGTCTCTCCCTGGCTGTTTTTCCCTCCACCGGTAGACCCTTAATCGGGTCGAAAAGTCGCCCTGAAGGGACGACCACCGTCGAGGCCCTTGTTGACTGGGGAAGGGCGGCAGCTCCTTCCACAGTCCGAGCCAGCTCCTTAGGGCCGTCGGAGAAAAGATCGCCCAGCAAAATGGACGATCACTTCGCTGCGCCAGCCGAAAGCCAGAAGAACAGCTAAGCACAAAGAACCCCCGTGGAGAATCCGGGTGAGACCTTTCCTTCCCCCTCTTTCCCTAATTACTCTCCTGTAAAAAGCTTTCGAATTTGAATTACTTCCCTGCTGCGAGAGAGCAGCGTTTCGCCACTGTGGGAAAAACAGCTTTGGAAACTGAAAAAAACAAAACAGCTAATTTTTTATTGACTATTTAACTCTTGGAATACTGAGGGATCCTGAAAATATTTCTACTTTTGAACATTATTATTATTACCACGCTATTTTCTATGTTGGAGATGCCTTTCTTTTTTACTTTTTTTAATGTGAAGTTATTAATTTGGAAAGAAAGACTTTACAGCTTACTGAGGGCATCTTGTGATGAAAAGTGTTACTGCAACTGTATATTTTAATACTGGAGAATGGTTCTGACCTTCAAATGATGATAAGGGTAAAGATAACTTGAAACAGCTGGGCGGTGATCTTGTTTACGAGGAATTGGAGGTGAATATTTGGGGACTTTTATTGAATATAGCCTTCACTAAAAGAGTAAAAGACTTTTTTTTCACCACTGAAATGGAGGATCTTTACCCACAGCTTGATTATGAACTTATACTAGAAGCAATTTTGGAAGCAACAGAGTACATGAAATCTTGGAGAAAAATTAAAGAGAACTATTCAGAATTACAAATTGACTCTCAAAGTTTAATGGATCAAGATCGAGGTACAATTGAGGAAAAACTAACTCCAAAGAGGTTACTTTATAACAACAGATGCAGCCTAAAGAGATGGAGGAAACAGATCTACAACCCAACTATGACTTTACTTTGGGAGAAATAGTGGAAACTATGGAACAAATTAACTTCTTACAAATCCACGTACAATCTATGGACAAATCTTGATGATCAAAAAACAACTTTAATTGAGAAATTTGAACTGTCAAAAACAACAGAGACTGACACCCAGTCACAACTCACTGGAAATTGTGATAATATGGACAAGCAACTAGTATTTACAACATGGATCACAACTGACTATATCATTCAGATGACATTGGAAGAAAAGGAAGAGATTTTTGACCAGTCTGAAATGTTGAGAAATATTTCTTTTCAAATATTGAGGTTTGATGACGTAGAAGCTTTATTATGGGAACCGGTTTGGCACAGAAAGAAACCTAGAGTTAGGTTTAAAAATGGGTTCCAAAATTTTACTTAATGGATTATAAAGGCTTTTGAGATTTTGATTGACCTAAACTTGATTTCTGTAAAAGATTATCCTTTGTAATCAATATTTTGCTTTAGATATGATAATTATTTTGCCTAATGGGTTATAAGATTTTTGATTGATATAGATTGAATGATAAAATATATACTTAAAATAGAGAGAAATGTTCTCTCTGGATTTATATTTTGATTTCAGATAAGAAAATTATTTTGTAATAGAAGGAGAATAAGAGGGACTAGAGATAAGAGGAGAAATGGTATTAATAAATAATTACTAGAACAAGAAATAGACTGTATCTGGAAAATATAAGAATGTTATAGTGGGAACAAGATATTTATGCTAGATATAATTATTTGTTAGGGAAAAGGGAAATGAGGGATACCCGAAGTGTTAATAATATGTTTATTTAAGGCTGATTTGAATATGGTAATTCTAAATTAGTAAAGCTTAAAACACGATTGGATTTTTATAACTGAAATGGGATTGATGTCTGATTGGATTGATTTATTTTATTTAGAAATGTCTTAATTTGAATATGTAAGATTATAAGAGGGAAATAGAGAGGGAATTTGTAATGAATTAATTTGAGCTATATATTTATGACTACGTTTTATGATGTTTGATGTCCCCACCTCCACGTTGTGTCTTGAGCACCTTAATGTAAAACAAAAAACCCAATAAAACTTGTTTGAAAAAAAAAAAGAAAATACCCAAATGATTTGCAGCAAAAGTTAAAGTGTGTGGTGCAATAACTCATATAGATTTGAAAATTAATATAAGGTCCTGACATTTGACAGAAATAAATAATAAAGGATTATAAGTTTTACATAAATGGTGAATAATTAGAGCAAGATGAATTTCTGTATCTTGGTACAATGTTTATTAAAGATGTGGAAATGGATGGATAAATATTAATATAGGCAAATAACGGTAGAAAAACAAGAGTGGTATGTAATCTGATGCAATAAATGAATGGTAGTTGAAAAAAGTATTAAAATGGTTGTGTGAAACAGGATGCTTCTCTCCACTGGTTTATTTAGAAATTGGGTTTGTCAGGAGAAACATAAAAGTAAGTTCAGTGCAGGAGGACTGGTGTACTTTAGAGGTTTATGTATTAAACAAGAAGAGATGGGGTTAAGTATGACTGTGGACTGAATTAAAAACTGAGCGACCACAAAAAGCAAACACAGTGTGTATATTAGCATATGGGTGTGGTTGAAGCAAAGATGGTTTTCAAGGACAGAAAGATGTGGAGAGGGATAGTGGAAGATACTGATGTAAACTGGACTTAGCTATGTTTCCCTGACCTGTCACCTAGCATTTGTTTGGTTTACTATTTATTGTTTCTTTCTGTGTTCTAATGAAGATAAAGACTGTGTTTAATAAATATATAATTTTTTTTCTTTTCTAGGAAACCCATTATTCCACAGAAGGAGCCATCTCCACTTTTAGAGAAAAAAATTCAGCAGCTAGAAGCAAAGTTTGCTGAGTTAGAAGGTGGAGAGGATATTGAAGAGATTGGGGAAGAGGAAGGTGAAGTCACAGAAGCACCAACAATACCTCAACTGCAGACTCCACTCTCCAATGAATTGGATATAATGCCATATACTCCACCACAGGTAATATGACTTACTAAATCATATTGGCAAAATGAACATATTTTTGTGAACTGTGTAACAGCGTAACTATGTGTGAATGATGTAATGTGCTCATGTATTTATTAAATAAATTTATATGGCTGCCCACGTCATATTCATGACTTTGGATGGCTAAGAGTTAAAAGAAATAAAAACATAATAAAAAGAAAACTAAGTTTAAAACAACAGAGAAAACATAACAAACCTGGGAATGCTCAGTTAACACAACCAAAGCCAAGAAATAGTATCAGGGTTCCATGTTTGATGGCAAAGCCAGGTTTTTAATGTGTTGTGAAAAGCTAACACGGTTGGGACAAATCTGATTTCTAGGAGAATGATGTTCCAGAGAACAGGTACCACAGCAGAAAAACTTCTCTTCCTGAGCCCTGTCAGGTGGCACTTATGGATGGGCCCTGAACAAACCTCTCCTGGCAAATCTCATAGGATAAGTAGACATCACTGGGGAGAAACCTTAGCATCAGCCATTATTTAATCCATATAGTCATATAGGTTGGGGGAAAAATGTAACATTGTGGTATTGTGAAACATGAAAATGAACATTCTTGATTGCTGTAAAAAGTAATTTATTTTTTTGTTTTTATCCTACCTTTATTATTTTTTATAAATAACTCAAGGCAGCAAATATACCTAATACTCCTTCTTCTTCCTGTTTTCCTCACAACAACCCTGTGAGATGGTTTGGGCTGAAAGAGAGTGACAGGCCCAAAGTCACCAGCCAGCTTTCATATTTAAGACAGTACTAAATCTCACTGTCTCCCGATTTCTAGCTGGTGCCTTTAACATTTGTTAACTCTAAAATGTACTATATAACTCTTTTGAATAATAAGCAATACAGGTAGTTCTCGACTTAAAACCATTTAGTGACCGTTCACTAAATAACAGCATTGAAAAAAGTGACTTATGACCATTTTTCACACTTAACAACTACTGCAGCAACCCCCAAATTCAGACGCTTAGCAATTGGCATGTATTTATGACGGTCGCAGTGTTCTGGGGTCACGTGATCACCTTTTGCGACCTTCTGACAAGCAAAGTCAATGGGAAAGCCAGATTCACTTAACAACCATGTTAACTAACTTAACATCTGCAGTGATTCACTTAAAACTGTAGCAAAAAAGCTCATTAAATGGGGCAAAAATTCACAGAATTTTGGACTCAGTTGTGGTTGTAAGTCAAGGACTATTTGGAGCAGATACATTCCAGCTTGTGAAGATTCTACTGATATTAGGAACTAGAGCCAATGATTTTACTGTAACATCCAGGTAGAGTACCTGGCATCTGTGTGTTTCCCATTTTAATTTTTTTGTGACTAAGAATTTACAGAAGGTTTCAAATTCATGATAAAGTGTAATATATCCTTATAACTATCCTACAGCTTATAGCTCACATAGAGTTGTAATGGAAGTTGGGTGATCCCTACATAAATAAACTCAAAGCACTTCTATAATGGTCAAAATAGCTGATCTGTGACAAATAAATACATCTGTATTAAATAAATACATATGAATTTTCTATACATTTATTGCATTCTCTCTCTTTTTTTTTTTTTTACTTTATAGTCCACTCCGAAGTCAATCAAAGGCAGCGTAAAAAAAGAAGGCTCTAAAAGGAAGATCAATATGAGCGGATACATCTTGTTTAGCAGTGAGATGAGAGCTGTCATTAAAGCTCAGCACCCAGATTATTCCTTTGGAGAACTCAGCAGACTGGTTGGAACAGAGTGGAGAAATTTGGAAGCCTCCAAGAAAGCAGAGTATGAAGGTAAATCTAAATCAGAAAAAAGATGCAATGTCTAAACAGGCAAGTCCAATTTATGTCTTGAAAACGTTAAATAGGTAAATGATTACATCCTGGGCTGCCCATAATAAATTAGATACATTAGTGATGGTGAAACTTACAGAGGGGTTTGGAAATTAGACAAGCAGAAGTAATACAACCAGAGACCTGAATCAGAGAATACAAGTGAATGTTTAAAGCAAGAGGTTTTGAAAAGAAACAAGATTAAAAACTGAAAAGGAGACCCAAGAAAAGATTACAGCAGGCATAGGATAGAGAAAGAAATCTGAAATCTGTATGCTAATTTAAAACAATTGGTCCAGGTATTCTGCTACTGGTCTTAAAGCACATTGAAAGAAAGAGTTAGAAAAGTATACTTAAATATTGTTACTGAATAAGAGAACAAGAAAATAAGGCAGGGCATAATGTGAAAAAGTATATTTGTTCAAATCTGAAAGACAAAATAGAACAGGAAAGAGCACAATGAGTCTTTTTCATGTATATATTGTTCCTAAACTTTCAACTGTAAGTCTGAGATGGATGTATGATATAGTAAAACATACAATAAGATTACTTATCAACTAAAATGAGTCTCTGTAGAAAAATAAACCATCCTTTCATTACTTATATAAAACAAAGAATTGCAACTTAATGAAATTTTGTATTTTACTTAAGTTATTGAATCCAGATGTGCTCTTAATCCTTTGTCATAGTGATTTAGTTATTTAAACAACTTAATTTTTTAAATTTGACAATAAATCTTCATATATTTAAAAACCATATTTTCCTAATCCTAATATATTTAAAGTTATTGTACTGTTGGAAAATAAATTTATAAACATTGCAGAACAAAAAAATTAATTATTTCAGAACAAACTGAATTTTTAGATTAAACTTTGTATTGGATCTTTAATTCTTCCATTTAGTTTTTAACTTATGAATTTAGTATATCATTTTGCAAAAAAAATAGTTCTACTCAATTATCATTTCAAGTAATTTTCCTCCATAGAACTAAGAACATATATCTGTTGCATAATTCCAAATAAAAATTAGGGGTTCCTATTGATTTCTGTCTTTCGAAACATATATAATCTGTGATTTGGGATCATTCTTTTCATAATGTGTTATTATATTGTTGTTGATATTGTTATTATATAAGACCTATGGGAGTTAACTATTTGTTTCCACTAATCCTGTGTTTTATTTTGATTAAAATCCATGGGTTGGATTCTGGTTTAGTTGTATTTAGATTAGACCTATTAAAATCAAGTAATAGTGAACTCCTGATTTCAGTATGCTGGCTCTAAATGTGTAAAGCTTGATCCCAAAACTTTCTTCTGTGACTAAATTTTATTAGTCATTTTGGGTATGGGTGGAGCAAATAATAGCTAAAACAAAGTCAAGTAATTTGTACTGTTCCTGCAAATGGACAAAGAAGATAATCCAGTCTGAAACTACCTGTGTTTCCCCAAAAATAAGACCCAGACTTTAAATAAGAGGCACCAGGTTTTATTTTCAGAGGGTGTCTTTTCCACTCACCCCGCAGCGGCAGCACCGACAGCCCCGCCCAGCCGGCCCACTTCTTCTGCGGCCGAAGGAGGTGCTTCATTCTGCAGCTGAGGATGGAGCTCCGGTCTGCATTTCGTAATCAGAGGCCTTCTGAGAACTGAGAACCTAGCTACAAATTGAATACAATGGAGTTTGGCCTGCATTTTAAAGTTAGAGGCCTTTCTGGAAGGCCTCTGACTGTGAAATGCAGGCCCGAGCTCCATTGTCAGTTGCAGAATGAAGCTTCTCCTTCGGCCGTAGAAGAAGTGGGCCGGCAAGGCAAGTGTCAATCCATGGGAGACCTGGCTGCAATGGTAAACTCCAACCCCCACACCCCTGCCCTAGCTTGATTTTTAGGCGTGCGCCTTGCCCCAAAACTAGGCCTTATTTTGGGGGTAGGGCTTATATTAGGGTCCACCCCCAAAAATCAAGCTAGGGCTTATTTTCGGGGTAGGTCTTACTTTCGGGAAAACGCAGTACATTAAAAATGAGAAGGAAACATGACAATTTTCCTTCTTAAATGTCATTTACGGAATATAAAATGCCACAGAATTTATATGTCAATAAATACTTTTTAATAAATAATGGAAAATAATTTTAATTGGACTTGTGTTTTGAGTAGAGACAGTCATATACAGCAACAGTTGATTTGAGTCTTAATTTTGAGGCTTTGAAAATGGGGCGCTGTGTTCTAGATTTATTTATAGACTACCCACTTTGATTCAGAAGCTAGTTTTAACACAGAAAATTTAATGTCTGCATTTAATCAACTATGGATTTACAGGGATGAAAAGTACACTATTTTCACTTGGACAGAATTGGATGTATTTTAAGAAAAAGTAATATATTATGTCAAGTGAATAGGGCAAGATGGGGATTGTGCTAAGCACTTTATTTTACATGGAAGTTACTGATACATTTTCCTTTGCAGAATTGCATTACGTTTCCTTACAGAGTTTGTTCTTCCAGGCTTTTTTGTGCAAAATAGGGTCAGGATATATTACTTACTGGATAGCATTGGTAAACCATTTACAATTAAAAGTTAGTGCTATCAGTTGAAAGCTACATATTTCTTTCCCCTGGCATTTTCCTTATGTGATGAATATTGATTTTTACACATGAGAGATTCCTCTGAATTGGGCTAAAGAGCTGATCTGCTAAAGAGCAAACCAAATTATAATGAATATCTCTGTGCTTAAAAAGCAAACCATTCAAAATTATAATAATCACAAAAATAGCAAAGAAAAATATGCACTGAAACACTTGAATGCTTAAAAGTCTGCTGAAATAAAATTGCTTTAAAGAGTTTCCTGTATATAAGAAGGGTAAGGAGCCATTTGGGTTTTGTTTTGTTAAATGAAGCTAATATCAAGAAGGGCCCATCTCTTGGTCTAACTCCCTCTAATCTCTGATGGGAGAGGGTATCTTTGAGCAAGCTCCCCCTTGATAGCAATAGCAATAGCTCTTAGATTTACTGTATATACCGCTCCATAGTGCTTTACAGTACTATGGGCAGTTTATGGTATCAGCATATTGCCCCCAACAATCTGGGTCTTCATTTTATTGACCTCGGAAGGCTGAGTCAATCTTGAGCTGGTGAGGATTGAACCCCTGGCTGTGGACAGAGTTAGCCTGCAATACTGCATTCTAACCACTGTGCCACCAGTGTTGAATGTTTGAATGATGGGCAGAACCATGTTATCTCCAAAGGCTTCAATTCCACAGATTCCAAATCCGTTCAGTTCTGTTTGAAATTCAGCCAAATGCACAGCCTTGCTTTAAACTAAAATGTAATGTCCTGACATGCCATGTAAAAAGCATCACACATCTAAAGATTGTTCCTGGCAAGTTTTGTGTTGAGCTGAAAAATAAGTAAATATAACTAAAGAAGAATAGATTAACAAATGAAAGAAAGAGTCCTATCATGCCTTTAACATTTCATTTCATCTCAGTCGTTGCAAGCCCTGGTTTGAACAAACTGGGATTGGATGTGTTGAATTTGGCAATGAAACTACAAAGTTTAACTCCTACTAATCATTTTTAATTGCTTTGTCATTACTACAATTTCCCTCTCTTTTCTGCTTATATCTAGCACAGATATTTAAGTCAAAATCATTTGTGAAATGTTGTCTGCTATGTTTCTGGTCATAGTCCAAGTTCAGGTTAATAGAATTTGTATGAAAAAATTTAACCTCATGAAAGTATCTTTAGAATTGTTTCAGTTTGATGTTTTCTTTTAAACAATCATTTATAAAAACAGTTAATTCATGTTTTTCTTAGTTAAATCAAAAGAGAACACATTACTTTTTTCCTGATTCACTAATGAATGCTGCCTTTGATATGAATCATACATCGTAGATACTAAAGAAATTCTTATGTATCCTTACTGTTTATTCCTCCCACCCCCCAACAGATGATATATGTGTAGCATTCCTTGTGTTGTTTGGTTTCATGTTCCCTAAATATATGTTTGAATGGGTTATCACTTATATTCCTATCCTGTTTTTTAATACAAAACCCACCCTTTTCTTATTTGATTAATATACAGAAGCGTTTTGAAAACTGAAATGGTACAATAGGAAATGAGTCTTCAATTAGATAATGTATAAATGCTTGCCCCATTCTTGATTTTTTAACAATATTTTCATCATTTATCTTGGAAATAAGAGAGAAATCCTTTGTTCATAGTTTTCCTCCAAAAGGTTAGGGTGAGTAGTGGCAACATTAAACCCATATCTGTAGTGCAGACATTTTGGAATGGCATTAAGAAATACTACTTTAGAGAAGTAAACATTGCCACCTAAAAAGATGTTATATTCTTTAGTAAAATTTACCCTAATTGTAAACAGCTAAAAATGTGTTTAAATTTCCAAATGCATCCAATGTGTTATAATAAAAACTTAAAAGAACATTACTGAAGGACCACAATAAGAGGAAAGCATTAAAAATTTGTTAACATAGAGAAAATAGGAGAAATAGGAGAAAGCTCAAACTTGCGATTCCTTTGACAACATATATTAACAATTCGGGGAAAACTTATTTCAATAGATTAAATGGAAGAGGATGTCCGCTATATACGAATATGCACTAAATACAAAACTACATAATTGCAACAATTTATGTAATAATAGTTTATTAAATGACACAGATTGTATCTTTTGCATCAGTTGTCATTTGAGTGATGATGTTAATTGCATACATTACCTCATTTGCATCTGCATAATTTGAGTCATGGTGGTCTTTTGATTGCAAAATCTGTTGTATCAAAGTCTGCTGAATTGAGGTTCCATTGTATTACCAATTTGGTAAAGTGCAAATAAAGTGTTTTAATAAACCAGTCTTCTTTATCAACCTCAGCCTTAGTAGTAGTAATAACAGGTTAATTCTACGAAGATCAAAGTGGATTTGTAGACAATGGATAGCTCACTTACAGGTAGTCCTTGAGTTATGTCTTTAATGGAGTCTGCCCATCTTGGTGGTAACTCATGACAGTCATAATGTGGGCTGGTCATGTGACTGACCTGATTTTTAGACTGACCTTTTTTGCAGTTAAGCAAATCTATGGTCGTTAAGTGAATGCTACAGTTGATAAGAGAACAAGTAGTTCACTATGGATGCAGTTTTATTGAAAATCAGAAATAAGTGCTGGTTTTCAGCAAATCCATTGTACACTGTGGTCACATGATTGCAGGACTGATGTCCAGGTGCATATATTATTTAGCATTAAACAGCTGCCATTCTGTTCATAACACTTTTAGTGTTGCAGTTTTTTAAAAGATGATAAAGAATAAAGAACATGGCTTAGATTATGAAATCACAAAGGAGGTAGCAAGCTTGCAAACCAATACTTTTTTCTCCTTCCTGTCTTCTATAGCACATCCCTATTTATTTTATTGCACAATTCCACAGTCAGGTAGGACTCAGCAGAACTTCAGATTCAAAGGCAAAAAAGTGCATTGGAACCTTAAACCAAATCTGCTTTTTCCCCAGGAACATGCTGCAGCTGCAGAAGGCAGCCAAATGAGGCTGTGAAAACAATACAGCTGCTTTAAGAAGTTGCAGACAGATGCTATGTGAGTGAGAGCCCACATGTTCCAGAGCACATTTTTCCCTTAAAATCTGTAGCTGTGCATAGTCGGTTGCTTCCAAATAGGAGAAGATTTTGGGAAGCATAGAAGGGAGGCAGACACAGAAAATAGCCTCCCCGTCTTTCCTTCTCCCCATGGTTGTCCCGATCTGAGCCCATATTTCTTGAAATCTTCGTGAATTTTAAAAGAATTCATATATTCTTTTTTTTTTTTTTGCAACTGAATAAGTTCAAAATTATATACTGTATTACTAAAATTGTGTGGGCTTTCCTACATAAGGCTAAATGATCAGAGAATATATTTTTTTAAAAAAAAATTCTGGGTCATAAAACAGAACTGAAAATCTAAAATACTTTTGCAGAGCGGGCAGCTAAGGTTGCTGAGCAGCAGGAGAGAGAACGAGCAGCACAGCAACAGCAGCAGAATTCTTCCCCCCGGGCAGGCACTCCTGTCGGGGCTCTTATGGGGGTGGTGCCGCCACCAACACCAATGGGGATGCTCAATCCGCAGTTGACACCTGTTGCAGGTAAAAACAAACAGGGGCTCTGACCATTTTTCCTTCATCCACTTTACCAAACTCTTAACCAATCTAATAAAACTTTCTTCTTAAAATTTACCTTCAAAGCATCCTGATTTTGAGCACAAAAGTTGCTCCCACTGGTAGAGATATTATATTTAATCATAAGCATGCACTCTTATCCTGACCAGTCCTATAACAGCACTTCTCCTAATCGGCAATCCTACGCCTAGTTTGAATTGTATCCTCTCTATTAACTGTTGGGGGTTTTTTTTGCTGTATAATCAGTATATCCTGGGCAAAGTGAATGATTGTACATCTGAAGCAGACTCCAGTCTACAAAAGTTTGTTCAGTAATGAGAATTAGTCTGTAATGTGCCACAAATCTTTGTTCATTTTGCTCACATAATATAATTGATTTTCAGGATCCCATAAGCAACTTTCTTTTACTCTAATGATGTTAAGATGGTAACAAATGAGTATTTTACCTTCATTTGAGAATAAAACTAATGTTACCTTCCAGTTGAAATGATCGTATATGTTTGCAGCAACACACAGGAAATGAAAAATTTGCAAGTATTTTTTCTAGACCAGGAGGCTTTAGGCTTATGTTCACTGAACAGCAGCCTCTCTGTATCACTGTCCCCACTGGTCACTTTGGATGAAACATTAAAATGTAGCGTAATATGGCATACATTAGGTCTTGATGTTCCCCTCTATCTCTGGCATGTCTATAAGGAGCAATTTGAAAGATTTTATTCAGTTATCTACCAATATAACTGAACCCAGAAGTATAGTGAACATTAGTTAACATTTGATGAAAGAAGCCAACTTTGAACCAAAGTTTACGATCCTTTTAAACAATAACTCATGCTTAGAAATTGGACTTTTTGATCAGAGGAGAGCAGAGCAGAGGTTCATGAGTCTCAGGCCCATTCTCACAATGCATATCTTATCATTTAATGTTACTTTTGAAATGGCCAATGTATGATACAATATCTCAGGTCTTTGTTCAAAGTCTTATTTCGAAACCTTGGTGTTAAAGCTTTGCATCACGCTTAAAGTTTGAAAGCAAGGCACTAATTAAATATTTGCTTTTGAAATTTATATGGACCCATTTTCAAACCAATACAGTGTTCTGTGTGTTTTACAGCTATTTCTTTGTTTGGGAAATGTAATGTATATAATTGATTTTGGAAGGATCAATTAATTTATAGGAAATAGAAGTCTCACACTAATATATTGTTTATTTTTTCTCTTGTATCTCCCATTGTCTGTACTACATATTCACTTGATATAAAATAAAAAGTGCAGCTAATATAATTCTCACAAATGATCATAATATGCTTGCAATATCTAGCATATTATTAATTTTGGTATAGTAGACAACTATTTGTGCTGAATTCAGACTCTACTATTTGAGTTCTGTTCCTAGAACAGGAATTCCAACTTTTTGGTTCTACTTATACCTCCTGTGAATCCCTTCCTTAAATTCGTTCTAGAAGATGAAAGCTCTGAAATTGCATGAAAGGTACACTGGATAAGCAGGCAAAAATAAAATAAGAGAAAATGCTTCTTCCTTTAGCTTCTACTTACAGAATACTCTTCTGTCTCCATGTTTATGCTCCTTCCATGAAACAGCACTTTAGGTTCTACCTATTGTTTTTTGTCTTCGTCCTTTTTTTTTAATGGAGGTGTCATCATGAGTGGCATGATACTGTAGGCCTTTGAATTTTTTACTCAGTTCCTGAGTATGCTTAGTTGCGCACTGAATGCTTGTGCTGTGCTTTTGGCTAAGAATGGGACGTTTGAGCTATGGAATCCTATTCAAACACTCCCATCAATTACAATTTGGGAACTTTTGTGTGTCAGCTTTACATGCTGGACTATAAGGGTGCTAGGCTACTTTGGGACTGCTCTAAAGAGAATTGACAACATTTGTGACTTGCTTTGAATGCTTGATAGGTTCAGTATAAATAATGAGTATAGCCATTAGTTTTATTGTTGGTCATTATGCAGTAGCCAGTGATGTTTCCTGTTAATTCAATGTCAGACATGAATATAGTACTCAGTAGTACGTTCTCCAATGAATTTCTTTGAGCATCCTTATGGGGTTTTTTTACATAAATAATATTCTTGAGAATTTGGTTTTATGAAATGTATGGAGGTTGTCAAGGCTGTTGAGAATCTAGTCCAAGAAAGTTTGTGTTTTTAAGTAGCTTAAATTGCAAGGATTCTTTTCTGTGAAGTTTAATTTTTTGATATGTATATTTTATCTCTCCTTTATTATTTTCATTAAAAAATGAAGATGATGAACATACCTAATACTCCTTC
Organism: Azemiops feae; assembly: GCA_023970755.1. Taxonomy (NCBI): domain Eukaryota; kingdom Metazoa; phylum Chordata; class Lepidosauria; order Squamata; family Viperidae; genus Azemiops; species Azemiops feae. Next base: position 462,886 of record JALGBA010000078.1, on the reverse strand, counting down.
CTCCTCCTATTTTCCCCACAGTAACAACCTGTAAGATGATGATGATAATAATAATAATAATAATAATAATAATAATAATAATAATAATAATAATAATAATAATAATAATAATAATAATAATAATAATAATAATAATAATAATAATAATAATAATAATAATGTTGGAAGGGACCTTGGAGGTCATCTAGTTCAACCCCCTGCTCAGGAGGAGTCGGCTGAGAAAGAATGGCAGCCGGCTTTCATGCCTAAGGCAGGACTGGGATTCACAGTCTTTTGGTATCCAGCCTGATGTTTTAACCACTAGACCAGGGGTAGGCAACCTTGGCTCTTTTATGACTCGTGGACTTCAACTCCCAGAATTTCTGAGCCGGCATGGCTAGCTCAGGAATTCTGGGAGTTGAAGTCCACGAGTCATAAAAGAGCCAAGGTTGCCTACCCCTGCACTAGACTATCTCTTTCAAAGTTTTCAAAAAAAGTGGTGGGGGTTGAGCAAAGACTTCCTGACTAGAGGATTCTTGTCCCAGTATACATATTTCTACCCCCTTATCCAGAGGACATCTCCATTCCTTACATCATACGAAAAAATTAGCAAAGCTGTAACTATTACAGCATATGCCTATACATTTCAACAGTTAATAGAAGATGTTTGTTTCACTAGATTTATTTTAGCTATTAGATAAGGTTCACACAGCCATTGTAAATAATGAAAGTCATCCTGTACAAAAATTTATTACTTCCAAAGTCCTTTTCTCCTGTAAGTCGATAATAAAAACAATTGATGGTACCATATAATTTATGTACATAGGTGCTGTTTTGACCTGTGGAAGCCTACAAAACAGCTTGCAAAGATAACTTTCCCAAATTCTTCTTTTTCCCCCCTCCATTATCTTGATTATCTAATGTAACATCTTCTCCTCCGTTATTTCTATCAGGGTAATAATCTTATTTCCCTCTCTGATGTTGCCCCACTTGATTCCTTATGAATCTTCAAGAACAATCCTTGCTAACAATCCAAACGTCCCCTATGTTAATCTTTCTTTTTCAGCTATCCCCTTCTTTTTATTCTCTTCCTCAAGAGACATGCCCACTTTTCTGCCACATTGTAACTTTTTGTCAAATATTTTATGATTATTAGCAAATACAGATTAAAACTTTTGGCATTAGGTATTAATAATGTCAGCGTGGTTATTGGCAATTCAAAAATTTAAATTATAATTGTAGAACGTATTGTCTATGATGATAAATTTTATGAAATTGCAAGATAGCTCAGGTGTGAAAGATCATGTCTCTCTCTTTAAATTGTTTTCATACTCAGTAGGTCTTGATGAGAATGAGATGAAGCAGAATAGCCCACTTTCTTCAGTGTTGTTGAATTAATTTCTTACTTGTTTAAATGATTGTGTCGAGCATGTTAAATAGTGAAACTGAGTGCTTTTCTTCTAACTTTTTTCCATGCAGCTACAATACTATACCATAAACTGAGAATGTGCTTATAACAACGTTGTATACGTTCATATAACTAACAGGACATTTACATATATTTGCAGTTAATATTCTTTTAATGATGTAGAGTTTGTTTCTTTCAAAAAATATGCCAGTAAGCTAATACTAATCTGTTATAAATATTCTATTTATCATTGTAACATTGTTTGTTTTTGCAAAGTACTAATTGTAGTGTCGTATGGCAATTCTGAAGATGCTTATGTGTGGGTAGTGCACGTCATTATTAATTTGACCATTTTGCATGTCATTGATGCATGTTTGAAATTTGTTGTGTTCTTTAAGGCATGATAGGTGGCTATTCACCAGTGCTGCCACCTTTACAAGGCCCAGTTGATGGCATTGTTAGCATGGGCAGCATGCCACCACTTCACCCTGGGGTGCCTCCACCCCATCAACTTCCACCAGGCATGCCAGGCATCCCACCACCGGGTAAGAATGAACCTCCTCATTCATTCATTATCTCGTCTTTCTGTTCTCACCCCATTTAATCAATTACTCTAGGAGAGGTTTGCGACGCGTGCACTTGTAGCTTCATTGCTTGTCTTTTACTGACTGTCATAGGTCTAGGATATTGAGCTGTTAATGTGAAAGTACAATGAGAAATCTCTTAGATACAGAAAATAGATATACTGGCATATTAAATTTGTTGGCAAAGCAACATACGTGGACAGTCCAGCATCAAAAGGAGTTAACTAGTAAAATGTAAGAACACCTCAATTAGTGCTTAAGGGCTTGGCTTGACCAGAGATGTGGAATATTAAAGGCTTATATTTTCCATTCCGTGGAGTACGTCGGAAGTCTTGTTTAAACTGGACTAAATCCAACTAACTCATAATACCAATAGAAATCATTACATCAATCTGTTTTTCACTTCTAGCTTTTAACATTGCAACCACTTCAAATGTGTACAGTATATCCTATTTTCAACTACTTGATTTAATATTAGGTCAAGTAAAATTTTACACCTAACACATGATTATAAATTTTTTTCAATACGCTGTCCTATATACTATATTCTAAACTCAAAACTTATCCAAGAAGTAGTAGTAGTAGTTAAATGTACTTTTTACATTTGCCCTGAGCATTGAAGTACATTTTTAATTACAGTACATTCCGGGCTTACATACTTAAAATTTTATTGCATGGACAAGGATTATCTATTATGGCGAAAATAATATTAACCAAAAGTTAAAGATTATTTATCTTTCCTTTCTATTCCTCTTTTTAAAAAAATATAGATGCACAGGCAGTTATGAAAACCCCAGTTACTTTACTCTTTTTTTCCCTGCTGCTAATTTTTATTTTGCCTTTTCTGCATGCATTGGATAAATTTAGGTAGAAACTAATAAAGATTATGTTTGCATGTCATATTTAACTCTAAACAAGTGCTTCCAAACCATCCATCAGTGGTTTAGCAATAATTAAGCATGGTATATGAACCTAGAATAACGTTACATTTAATTTGGTTTATCCTCTATCTCTCCTGAGTTACACTTTGTGGTTTGTAATAACCAGAAATGGTTTCCATGCTACATTTGGATAACCCATTTATTTATTGTAAAACCACAAATGAGTTGTTTGGAAACCACAGCTTTCCATTTCAGGTTAAAGATGACGTGCATACAGTCAAAATCTGTATCTCTCAGCAGGACTTGCTCAGAAGTCTCCTGAAAAGTTATTAATTGCAAGCAGAAATATATTTTAATGTTCTATAAATAAGGGGTACAAATGTGAGCATTTACAGTGGAATAATAACAATAAATTACAACATACATTTCTATGGTACACTGTTTACTGTTCACTACCTGTAGCAAGTGTGCTTCTCTGTTCTTAGGAAAATTCTGAATTATCTCCTTAGATAGAGATGGTTATTAAGTAAAATAGCATGTTTGATTTTAAAAGGTAGACTAGAGCAGAATTCTCACAAAGCCACCTGAAAGTGATGAGAAGTATGTGGAAAAAGGACCAAGCACAAACCATTGGACCCATCATGCAGTGCTGTTACACAGTTTAATTACAAAAAAGTTCTGTTGAGTACTTGCACAAGTTCCATTGTAGTCATGCTTGGGATTTATGAATCCAGTGGAAGGGATGTTACTTATTACTGGATGAAGTTAATTAGGTGGAACCCAAAAACAAAACATACCCCAGATATCCAGATGACATGATTAATTATACTGCCTTAAAAAATATATTTTGAAAATACTGGTTTTCACTTTTTTGATGTGACATTACTTTGTTATAATAGAGCAGTATTCTTTTGTTTGTTTTGTTTTTAGATTGAAATGAGATTGTGGTTTTGATATGTTTTAAAATACAGGTGTTCTAGGGCAAAACGTTTCTTCCATGGTAGGAGCCCCAGCACCAGGAAGTCCATTTGGGCAGCAGGTAGGTACAGAAAAATCCAATAAAGCATATTCTGATATTGGTTTGTGTTTTTTTTTTTTAAAAAGAAATGAACTGTCTTCCAGTTCTTTAATGGGTGAATAAATGAGTAAGAGGTGATAAGGGAATAACATCAGCAAATTACAAACATATATTTATAATGTATTTCTAATTTGCTGATGTTACTCCCTTATAACCCTTTACCTGTAGGAGTCAGAAATGCTGGATAATCTTTTCAGTCTGGGAATTGGTTTACGTGTGGATAGTGCTAGTAATGTCATAGCATCAGCAATGTTGGCTGGGCAGAAATTTGAAGAGAGTTAATTTTTCTACCAGGTTTGGGGAACTTTATAGAAGTTTAAAATATCCATTTTGCCACTTAAACAATCCAAAATGAGAAAAAATAGTTTGGGTTCAAGATTTTAAAATTTCATTTGATATTTATATCCCCCCTCTCTAAAACCTCCATATTTTTAGACCTGCACACTCGTGGAGAGTTTGGAGGCCTCAAATGACATTTTAATGTGCTTACATGAAATCTTTGAGTTGTCCACACATTAGAAAACACAAGTTATGCCAAAATCTGGGTTGTGATTAGATGAGGAGTTATAGGGTCCCTGTGAGGGCAATCTGTTTATCTGGCCACCTACTTATTAGATACACATCCCTACTACCCAGGCAATGATGTATATTACCCAAGACTGATAATGTTGCCTAGCTAAGTATTGAAACGTCTGCAAGTAAATAGCCAAGCTAATACTTGTCAAACATTCTTAATACTAAATATTTCTGGCTGTTCTTGACCTAACCTCTAAAATGCGTTCTTGATACTGTACTTTATATTTCTAGATGGGTATGCTTGGTCCCCCAGGCCAACAAGCACCACCTCCCTATCCTGGTCAAAACCCAGCATCTCAACAGGTCATGCAGCAGCCTACAACGCCTATGTTTGTCTCTCCTCCACCAAAGACACAGAGGCTTCTCCATTCAGAAGCTTATCTGAAATATATTGAAGGTCTTAGTGCTGATTCAAATAGTATTAGCAAGTGGGACCAGACCCTTTCAGGTAAAATTACAAGGAAATGAACCTCTTAAAGAATGTTGACACTTTCCATATTCTAGCATTCTTTCATCTTATCTTAGAACAGCATCTGCAAAGGAAAGTGTATCACTCATTGTCCAGTATAATTACACGATTCTATTTCTATCAGTAAATTGTAGATTTTTGTACTTAGATTTACATAGATTAATATTATGTGGAGAAATTTTAAAGGACATTCTATTTTCCGTGCACTGATTCTGTATTTTTCTTTTTCACTGGCATGTAACAGGTCAATTTGGTCATCTTACTAAATTATTCATATTTGTTCCATTTTTTAGTTGAACTGTCTATAGATTTACCAGGTCTTTGCTACTGTGGCCCTATTCAAGATCAGTTCCTATTTTTTAGTTCCATCTTATTTTAGTGCTAAATGAAAAATAGATGACAAACTATGTGGATCCACTGTTACTTTCCATAACTGACTTACACTTACCATGATATATTAATCATAGAATTATAAATTATAAATGGGGGCATTTAGGCATCAAGACTAATTACTTGTTTCCAAAATTCATCTTCCATTGTACCAACGTATGTCTGTCCAGCATCTGGTTGGTAGTTGATTGTCCTGTTGAACTACTGTTAAGAAGCTTTTTTGAATACTTGACTAGAATCTTCATTTCTATCATTTAAAATTATTATTCTGTATTTTATCATCTGGATAGATGGAAAACAAATCTTTATGTACTCTGTGATAATCATTCACATATATGAAAAAATGTTATCACATCTCGCTTTCCAGTCATCGTTTCTCAGTATTTTCAGTTCCCTGATTATCAGTGTTGTCCTTCATAGAATCATTTCCAATTATCCAATTTTGTCTTTCAGCAAGATGTCCAGAACTGAACATATTATTGATACAGCATTTATGTACTACTTTTTCAGTTCATGTTCATCACCAGTTCCAAAATCTTTTTTACAAATAAAATTTCTAACCCAGGGACTTCCCATCCTGTATTCATGCATTTAAAACAATAATGTATTTTGCAGGTTGTATAATGCATCAGCATTATTGGTGAAGTATAATGACATATTTTAAGGCAGTATATCGCTTCTGTACTTTTCTTGTTTCAGCACGAAGACGTGATGCCCACCTCTCAAAAGAGCAAGAAAGTCGTCTTCCTACACACTGGTTGAAAAGCAAAGGGGCTCATACCACAATGGCAGATGCACTATGGCGGCTTCGAGACTTGATGTTGAGAGATACACTTAATATCCGCCAGGCATACAACATAGAAAATATTTAATCTTTCAATGCCAACATATAAAAAAATTTGTGGAACATAGCTGTTTTAGTTATTGGTGAGGGAGAGAAAATTGTTTTTATTGCATCTTATTGTATATTGCAAGATTGTTTTTTTATAAGGACATTTTTAATAAGCATATTTCACTTTTTGTTATATTATGTTGACTTTTCTTAAATATACAGATTTGTGCATATGGTTGACTTGAAAGATGATCTCATGCTTGGTTCTAAATGCAAAGCAAGGTTGTATCTTTTTTTCTTCACAAATTCTGATAAGATAGGGAGGATGTTTACAGTTTACCTTGGAAAAACATACATTTACACCTAGACCATAGTGGAATGAGCATCCCTGTATTTATATGGTAGTTACTTCTGGCAGGTACATCACATATGCTTAAAGGTTTTTTTAAAAAAAGCTACTGAAGTAGAGAAAAAAATTGGTAAATTACAAGAATCTAAATGTTTGGTCAGTAGGAGGATCACAGGACTTGAAATAAAAATGAAGAAAAATAATCAAACACTTCAATTAGTTCAAACACGGTGAGTTTGTACTGACCAACTTGTCATTTGTGAAGAGTCCTATAACCATGAACATTTACCTATGTTGCCAGTAGACTCTGATCTAGGGAGAGAATGTGTTATCGGCTTCATTTCTCCAGAAAAAGAAATCACCAAAGCAGTTGGGGTTATAGAGATACTTGAGGAAGGATAAATAACTACAAGGGTGCAAATATTTGTTTCTGCTTTCTATTTAATATGATTCAGTTTTTGATAGTAAACATAATACTTTTGCATTCTCAGATCGCTTACAGAACATTTATATATTTAACAGAACATGACATTTTTAAGGATGCCAAGACCTATGTATATTTAATACATTTTAATACTTTTACATTTCTACCACTGGAAAAAAATGGATGTGTTGTTATCTGAATAGTTAAGATATTACAAATAATGCAGATTTTAACTGATCTTTGAAGGTAAGTAACAGGAATGTACAAGAGAGGCTTGCCTAAATGCTATCCATAATTTGGCACTGAGATTTGTATACTATTTTTTAAATTGCTCTGATATAAGCATTGCACTGCAGCTACTGAAAATTTCAAGTGCATAACCAGTTGCACTGCAGTGTTAAAAGGTTTAACATAATAAATAATGTTTTTGGTGGGTATTAAAACCCTGATTTTGCATATCTTAGTTGAAAAAGTAAAAAAAAATATTTTCAAAAATATCTTCTTTTGGGATCACAGTTTTTACATCATTTGCAGCTCCAGTATTTAGATAGTCTCTTTGAACATGAAAAAAGTCGTTCATGAAGTTTAATTGGGTTTCTTGTTAATTTATTTTGATCAGACTACCTTCTACCTAAAATTGTGTTGTTCCCTGATTTGCTGCCTAATTTCATAAAACTTCCTAGTTTCATTGCCTTCCTCAAGATGGGACTGGCAATTGATAGAAATATTAATTGGTCATTTAATTATAAAATACTTTAATTAAATATGTAAATACTTTGACTTAGTGGGGAAAATGTATGAATATAATTTTAAAAACACCAAATAAATTTCATGGAGGGTTAGAGCAAGTAACAAACTAAAACTTAACATTGTCAGAAAATATGTTTTTAGAAAATTAGCTTGATTTCTAAGGAAAAACTACTTGAAATGAAAAACTACTGTGGTTTTCACTTTAGAAATTGTAGAATTAGGTAGGAATCCAAATTTAATTCACTAGAATTAAAATATTCAATATACAAACCTGGTTTACTGCAGATCCCAAAAAAATAATGATGGCAGAGCTATTTCAGAGATATAATTTATACTTCTAGGATATAGCTTTTGACAAATCTAATAAAACACTTATAGAGATACAGTTATCAAATTAGGTACTAATATAAAATGTAACTTAATTGACATTACAGGAGAAATATTTTGTATCTTTAATATTCTATAATCTGTGGTACAAAGAACCTTAGTTTATATTGTTTAAAATATTTAAAAACCTCAGAGAGACATATATATGCTGCTACCCCCCCCCCCCCACCCACTCCCACCAAGTTTATTTTTCCCTCCTGGGGTTTTCTTAGTTGACCTTATAATTTTCAACATGGAAGCAGTTGCAATGTTGGGAGCTGCTAAAATAAATGCATGCCTGCTCTTATGGCTTGTGGCCAGTTTGTTTGACATTACCTCAGATAATGGTATTTTCAACAACAAAGTTAAAGGAAGCCAGTAGCACATCCTAGTTCTTGAGTACTTAGAACTGCCTTGGACATTTACTAATACAATCACTTTTGTGAAGAATTGCTAAAATTACACCAAAGAATTTGGAATTATTTATTTTTATTTATTATTTTTAAAAACATTTGTTAAGAACAAGATGAGACACCCTTTGGATGCTGTGTAATGCAGAAGGATCACTGCTGAATAATTTATAGCATTACTTTCCTAGAGACCTTAGCTAAGGGGCGGCTTCACCACTCCTAACAGCCTAGGAGTAAACAATTAGAACTGTAAATGAGACCTTTTCTTTGGAAGTGCAGAGCACTCCTCTTAAACTATTAGGCTGGCCCTAATTATTTTAAATTTAATTTATTCCAATATCATCTGTACTGGGGCATTTCAGTAACGTGTAGGATTTAAGATTTGATGGTTACAATCCAGTATTGCACAATTAGCAGACAATTATTTTTTAATTATAATTTGTTGAACAGGAGAACAAACCATGTTTTATTTGTGGCCACTTGAATTCATTATTTGTTATCTTCCACAGCCATGCACTGTATTAGAATAAAAGGACTTTGGTTATTCAAATAAAAGTATGGGAAATGGTTGGCTTGAATGGTAAAAATACATCAATTTCAGTTTTAAAGTGATTATTAGTTTATTGCCTAGTCTTTATTCCTTACTTTTTTTAAAAGAGCAAATCTGTATATGAATTCAAGTCAATGCTTTTAACTTTTTTCCAGCATATATGCTTTTGGACCTGGTTAATCCATGCCTCATTTTTACATCTGGTTGTATACTCCAATGAGTAAAGTGATAATTAGTCCATGTGCGTGTACTATCAATTTGTCTTTTTTGAGGCTTTTTAATTTAAATAAAAATAGTTTGTAATTTGGATTAACCAGGTTTGATTGTTCCATTAAGATGTCTCACTTTTAGTTCTAGACAATTTTACTATAATTCTAACCATGTTCTGTAAAGAAATCATGATGACATGCAATATGTGCATCCTGGTAGTTACATTAGATACACAGAACAAGTTTAAGATCTAGAGAAAAATAGGCACGTTTATCCTACATTCAAAAACCTTTCCAAAAAGAAACATAACCACTGAGCTTTAGAAGAATACAGAATTTTAAAATTGGTACACACACAGAGAAGCTAAGTTCACATGTATGCTAAGCCATTACTTGTTTTCTCACAGTTAAGTCACAACAGCTGGCATCATACTAAGTCAAAACCAAGCTAATCACATATGTGTGAAACCTGTCAGTGTGATTTGTCAGCTATGACTGATGGCTTAGCATTAGGAGCGGACTATGGTATTTGGTTGTTCATTGAACAATATTAATACCATCACGATTTACTACAATGTCTGAACTGAGCCTATATACTATAAAGGTATGTATCAAATTCTATATCTCTTATTAGACTTGTTTATTAATGGTATCAAAATAACAAAACTTAAATAACCTTAATTTTATAAGCTAGGGAAAAAAGTATTTTTCCTGGTTTTAAAGTCCATGTTGGAAATTGGTGTGTTTTTAAACCAACTTTAGTCAGATCTGGGCTAATCAAAAAATTGAACAAAAGGATCCATTTTTTTCATGTGTACAGCCAGCATTAGAGTGGAAGTCCACAACTTGTCCCCACTGTATTTCACCATAAACAATGATTTATTGCAATTGCCCATATTTGATAAAATAACGTAAGTCTTGCAATGTAGCTATGCTTATGTTATAGATTTAATTTCTGCTCAGTATTCTTAGATTTAAAATACAGCAATACTTTTCCTTTGATCATAGATAATAGATTTATAAATCTAGCAGATGGCCATACAGTACATTTTTATATTTTTTTCTTTGAAATTATGTGTAACTTTTCTCTTTTGCTATCTATTATGTATATACATTGACCATATTTTCTTAGAAAAAATAAAGGACAAACCTGAAAAAAGGGCAAAGATGGAAAAGGTGCATAATGATAAAAATGTTTATGTTTAAAACTTTGTTTTACAAACGTAGTGTTTCTAGTGAGCAATCTGATCTTACTTCATCTAGACATTCATTTATTCTCAACTATTTTCTCCAAGGTTACAGTTCAAAGGATTTTTTTAACTAGCCTTTCTGATCAGACAAGTTCCACCTGAGAAATCTATAGCTTTTACAATAAATACATTTTATTTATTTATATAACCAGTCATCTAACTTAACTGATTCAGCTAAGATGAAGGGGGGGAAAAACAAGCAAATTCTCATGTCAGTGTGATAACTATTTCAAATTTTCTATCCAGGTTTGTTAGGTTTTTCCAAAGTTGCAGATCTCTTATTTCATAACTACAGTCGCTGTCCTTGTGAATTTTTAACCCTTGGAAATGAAGTCTATTATTACTATTGAACCTGTTTGCATTAGATGGGCATGGTGTGATGACATCTCAGTGTTTTTTCTTTTTAAAGAAACAGATTGGCTTTTATGCTCTCATCTTTTATCAAGAGAATCCTTAAGGTTTCTTCACTTCAGCCATCCAAGCAATGCCATCTTATCTGAGGTTTTTGGTGTTTCTCCCAACAATTTTAATTTGATTTATTTTAATCCAACATTTCTCCTGACATTCTGAACACAAACTAAATACAATATGGAGGCATAGTAAAGAACCTTGGCACATTCCATTATTTGAACTATTTACTTCTTCCATATTTCATTCCAATTGTTGCATCCAGGTCATCATGCAAATTCTTCAGTGGCAAATCAGATGGCCTGGTACACCAGTCTTTTTAAGAGCTCTTCACAATTTCTTATGGCCTGTCTTTGGATAGTTTTCTATTATCCATTTGTTGTTAGCATTGCGACGTCAGCTTTCTATTTTCTAAGTTCAGCTTGTATTATCGGCAGTCCATATATCTGGATTGCAGAATTTTGGGCATTTTCTTTTCTAGTATGTAAAATTATTGAGAGATCTAGATTGAAGGCATATCATGCTGGAAAAAATGAAGTTGCATAGAGCTGACTCCAACTTGATAGTAGTTAATAAAATCATTTTATGTTAAGTGCAATTGGCAGTTTGAGCATTTGTTTAGGTAGTGCCTTTTGGTATTGCAATATAAAAAGCTAGTTTCTTGTCCCCTGGTTACTACTGTTTTCCACATCTGCAAGAACCCCTCTAATTGCATCAACTTAAATATTTTTAACCAGTCCTCCTGCAACTCTCTTAACTCCTGCAGTTTTGTTGTTATTTCCTAGGGCCAAATTCACTTCCCAGAATGTTTGGCTATATTTCACATATCAAATCCTCATTCATTCTGTCTAATCACAGAACATAGAACATACAATTTAAGACTACTGATTAATCTGATCATATAAATGGAAAAGCAGAGTTTCTGCTATCTGAAAGTGCAACTGATAGAATTTGCGTTTTTCTCCATTCAGCAAGCTATAGTATAATTTTTACTAATAAAAACAATGTTATAAGAAAAGCAGCAAGGAAAATTTATCCTGAATTACAGGACACTGCTGATTCCCTTGTGTATATTTTTGTCCAGAGTGTGGAAAGTGTATTATAAACTCTGTTCTATTTTACCATGTCAAGTTCATTTTATTCATACTAAGTTCACAAATGGTAAGTCATGATTTGCTTAGCCATAGTTTAGGTAATAGCATGTTAAGCCAAAATCAAATCTCATTACGGCCTTGAGAAATACATAAATCCTGATGAGGGCCACATTATCTAATGTATTCACAAATCTTCTGTGCGACAACTCCACACATGTATCTTCCATAAACAATCTGACTTGGTCAATTGAAGCATGAATCTATATTGTATACATATTCTCATAATGGTCACTATGTGTGTGTGAGATAGAGAATTCTCGTTATAACTTGCTCCCCTAAACCAATGACTTGGATTATGAGAGAACTACTGCAAACATTGGGATTAAATGTTCCCCTTTTTGCACTTCCTCAGTTCAGCCCAGTAACACAGTAAAATAATTCCTTTTACTTTAATAAGACAATACATAAACGTGATTGTGTACATTTACAAAAAATGATAAACCAATGTCACGAAACAAATTTCTAAAACACAGAGCAACATTTTCTAAAATGCAACAGGTAACCAGTCTTACTGTTATGTAAGTCTGAGTTATAATCCTGCTGTCCACATGACCACAGAAATTTCTTCCGACAATGCTGGTTCCTTTGACTAAGAAACGGAGATGAGTCCCTCCCCCTAGAGTTGGAACCAGCTAGACCGAGTACCTCAATTACAGCAGCAGAGTATACCACTGGAAGTCCTGAAGAACCAGGATAGGGACATATACACTTGGAGATAATTTATGTGATCACTCTTAAGTCAATACCAACTTGATGGCACTTGAGTTCACCAAAATACCTACTTTTTACTTAAAGCAGACTAACAAAAAAAACATTTTACTGAACAAAATGCAGTCAGTATTCAGTCTTATTTTAAGCAAACTTTGAAACTTAGATTTATTAATTTAGAATCCATTATGTACAGATAATTCAGTGTTGAATTCACTTTTCTTCCAACTTCTGGTAATATTGCTCAGTCTGTTTTCTACGGTAAACATCATCTGCAAAACATTTGTGATCATTTCTATCAACTTTTCGAAAATAGTTTATTTAACATATAATTAACTTGCAATGTTTCAAGCTTAAAACGATGGGTAATTCATGCAAGATCAAAAGTATAATAAGGAAATTATCAACGGCAACCTTATTCAATCATGAATTCCACAGTGTGGTGGAACATTTTCATTCTGACATACTTTTTAACTAATACCCACTTCTCTTATTTAAGTAAAGTGTGATAGATTAATCTCAAATTTAAACATTTTGAAATTAGGCCAAGGGTTAATTTTATCCATTTCTAAAAAATGCAGGATTTTAGAAATTTGTTTTCTGTTTTGTAGAATAGTCAGATTATGCTCAGTCTGAAGCTAATACCTCCGTCTAGCCATTTTAGTAGTTTTTCATCTGTGTCCAAAATACAATTGGAAGATTACCTGAATATTTTATCAACCCTTAAGCTAAAGGTAAAACCATGTTTCCCCAGTGTGGTGATTTGTAGTTTTCTCAGGAGCAGTATGCCTGCCAATAGGTTTTAAGATGACACTGAATCTTTACTTTGCAATTTTAAGATAATTCCATTCTACTAATTTTATTAGAGCACTTGAAGCCTTTGATGCCAAGCAGAAATAGAATAACAGAGTTGGAAGGGACCTTGGAAGTCTTCTAGTCAAACCCCCTCCTGCTCAGGCAGGGAACTATATCACTTCAGACAAGTGTTGTCCAATCTTGTCTTAAAAACCTCCAGTGTTTGAGCACCCACAACTTCTGGAGGCCAGCTGTTCCACTGATTGTTTTAACTGTCAGGAAATTTCTCCTTAGTTCTAAGTTGCTTGTCTCCTTGATTAGTTTCCATCCATTGCTTCTTGTCCTGCCTTCAGGTGCTTTGGAGAATAGCTTGACTCCCTCTTCTTTGTAGTAACCCGAGATATTGGAACACTGCCTTCATGTCACCCCTAGTCCTTCTTTTCATTAAACTAGACATACCCATTTCCAGCAAAGAATTCCATTCTTTATATGTTTTAGCCTCCAGTCCCCCAATCATCTTTATAGCTCTTCTCTATACATTATTTTAAATGATTACCATTAAAAGATTGCCTTAAGTTCTTTTTTTTTTTAATAAAAACTGAATATCAAACAGAAATTTGAATATTTCAATATAATTATTTGGAAAGATGTGGAAATTAATATAGCATAATTAAGTCATGCATGTTTAAATATATCGAAAAGATTTTTTTTTAACAAAAGTTTAATGATACTTACAAAAGGTCTGATTGCCAATTGAAACATTAATCATAAACCATTCTATAGCACCACCAAGAACGAAGTAGAAAGGAAGAAATCTGTATATACCAAACCGCTTCTTTCCAGGTACTTTATTCATTAGTTGAGTTATTTTACTAGTGACAGACATTTTAAGAAGAATTAAGAAGACTCGTCGTAAGAAGGGTGATTCTGAAACACATCAAACAAAATTAATATTTTATGTATAAGGCTGTCTAAAATATGGTTAACCAAATATATACAAGTATGGAAAGGAATAAAATTCAGTTTTATCTTTGCATATTTCACATCTGATTATACCTGGGCTCATAAAGACACAAAACTAAAAAAATGCAGCATTATTCTATTATATTACTATTACTAATAAATCTATTTAATTTATTGTGAGTTAATCCCAAAACACTAAAGCACAGCAATAGCACTGAGACTTATATATCGCTTCATACTGCTTTACAACACTCTCTAGTCTTAAGTGGTTTACATCAGCAACATTTCTGAATTCTATCATTTTCACCTCAGCTACTAAAATCCTTCCTGAGCATTCTTGGAGAATTGAGAATATGGGGTCCTTTGGTGCTCTGAGCTTGGTGGTTTTCTTGCAGGTGTTTCATTACCCAACTTAGCAACATCAGTGCTATCAGTATGTGATGCATACAATCTTCCATTTTATAGCAACATCCTTATAAAATACAATATGAAGACTTTGACTTAAGATCATCCTATTTTGTTCAATGCCACCTAATGAGGATCAACAACCTGCTAGAACCTAGAACTCTTTTGTATGTTTGTTTTCGGTAACCACTGATTTCAGCATACCATATACAATTTGAAATGCAAAGAACTCTAACATCAACGAATCTTGCAAACATTTTAAATACCCATTTTGTATTAGCAGTCCATCTCTAGATAAACCATGATTCCAGAACCAAATATCTATTAACATTGATACTGCACTTATACATGTTCTGGTTACCTAGTCCTGACAAAACAAAGTTTGTAAGATTTCCTTCCAACATTCGACTGATGGAAAATAAGAGACCATTCCCGGGGTTTACATTTTCATATCCAGTTGTGAATAAGTTGTTGTGATGCCATTCAGTCACCAATACCAAGAAAGCACCCAAGGCTAGCTAATGTCTAGTTTTACGTAAAAGTTCTCCATCAGAGAACGCATTTCCAGGGTCTGAAAACCTTGCAAATTTGATCTAGTGGTTAAGGCACCAGGCTAGAAAGCAAGAGACCATGAGTTCAAATCCCCCCTTAGCCATAGCTAGGTGACCTTGGGCCAGTCACTCACTCTCAGCCCAACTCACCTCACAGGGTTGTTGTTATGAGGAAAATACGGTAGAAGAAGGAAGGTGTGTTGCATATGTTCGCCGCCTTGAGTTATTTGTAAAAATAATAAAGGGGATATAAATAAACAAATTCTGATTGCTATAACCAAGGACCCGTGCTCATACAAGGCAATGCTGCTTTCCACTCCCACCACTCTCAGTGGGAGACAGTCAATCAAAGAGGCCGGTCTGGTCTCTAGCGGAGACCAACACTCACAACCAGCCCCCTCACCTTTAGGACTGAATAAGGAAGAGGGCGCGCAGGACAAGAGAGCAACGGGAAGAGCGACCGCCCTCCCACCTGACTGCTACACATCACGTCTTCCGAAAGAGACTAGATAGCGATTGGTTACATGCTGTGCGTAGGGGGCGTGACCTGCCCGTCTTTGAACAGAAAAAACGGAACGAGCGGAGGTTTTCTGTACGGTGTTGCTGCTACGCCAGCTGCGATTCTCAAACGTAGGGCGCTAATGGCGTTCCTAAAGCCCCAATGCTGCTGCTCAGTTCAGTTGCAAAACCGGCGAGGCGAAGCGGTTAGAAGCCTCTGACCGCCCCCTGTCGGAGCCGAAGTCAAGTAATCCAGTATCTTATTGTCTCCCAACATTTTGTAAAACACTGGGCAACTCATTCTATGCAAGACCAACTCAGCGAAGTAAACTTCGCTTTCTTTTTAATCAGGTGTGTATAAGATCACAGGAGCAGGCAGTCTGAATTGGAACACATTTTATCCATTGAAAAATAAGAATAGAGCTTTCTGTACGTGTTCCTTTTATTCCTCCGTTGGCTATTTTCACTGAGCATCCTTGTAAGCGAAAGCATGTCCTTTTTTCCAAAAAGATTTGTCTCGAGAACTTACTTTTATACGACTTATCCGAATAGCCTCATTCGCGGTTCAAAGGAATCGGAATTACAGTGTCCGAAAGGAAAACATGCCCGCCCTAAACATTTTAAATAGCCTCGAGCCAGGAGGACCAAAAGGATCTTGGGAGCTGTAGTTCTTGTCTGTCCCAACAATCCGAAAAACTCATAGGAGCTGGGGGGGGGGGGGGGGGAGACAGAAAAACGTTTAACAAACTACATATCCCAAGTGGTCCCGAAGCGGGGCAGCGGCACTTGTGCTGGAAGACCCGCCTCCTCCTTGGCAAGTCTTGGGCTGGAGCGCTGCCGCAGATCCGCACTGACTGCTTGCTCTTAGGCGGGTCGGATGGCTGGAGGAGTCGGTTGTTGTCCAGTCTGGCGACGATGCAGCTGAAAAGGTGCGTTGGAGATCTGAGATGATGGTCTTATGAACTCATCTCAAGGAAGAAGAGGCTCTCGTCCCGGGAGGCCATGGCGGCGGCTGGACTCAAGGCCTGCGAGCAGCGGCATATGGAAGAGCGGCGGCGGCAGCGGTGCCGTCGGCATCCTTCAACAACTGATGGTCCCTGTTTCAGCCACGGCAGCTGCTGCTATTATACAGGCCCCGACGCTGGATCGGGCGGATGGGATACAGGCACCAGTGGGCCCATCAGCCGCAGTCCGAGGAGCATTGTCTTCCGCCGCCGGCCTCCTCTTCGATCGGCGGCAAAGCTAAGAGAACCGCCGACGCCGGTCCTGCTGGGGCAGCGACAATGACAGCTGCTTCCTTGGGCGGCCACCCGCCCAGCTCCATCGAAGGGATCGATACGAAGTCCTATCTCTGGCCAGATACCACGAAATGAAAAGGCTGGTTTATGGTAAGGAGGGAGGGAGTGGGAAGTGGGGGGCTTGGCTGAGCGTGTCTGAGGCATTTCGTTGAAGACCACTAATTCTGATGAATTAAAATGCCTCAGTGTACTACATGTGAGAGCTGTTCAAACCCTCGCCTCCTTTGATTCCAAAAAGTAGGGTGAAATAGAATAGAAATAAGAATAAGAATAAGAATAGAATAGAATAGAATAGAATAGAATAGAATAGATAGAATAGAATAGAATAGAATAGAATAGAATAGAATAGAATAGAATAGAATAGAATAGAATAGAATTTTATTGGCCAAGTGTGTGATTGGACACAGAAGATATTTATCTTCGGTGCACATTTACATCTGATACTAATATATAATTGGGTGGTTGCATCATTTTGTGGTGATCTTTTACATGATAAGGTTAGTATTCCTAGTGAGGAAACACCCACATTACAAACTGTTACTTGTGCATTGCTGTTAATAGTATCATCTGCTGCCAAACTAACTTATGCTAACTTATTCTCTTCTATTGGCGACATGCTAATTGTGAGAGTAACTAAGAATGCCAAGTTATAAAAGATGCTGCAAATCGGATTCTTCATATTTTCTCCAAAAACATATTTGTGTTTACTAAATAACATACAGGGTACCATGATGATTAAATTAGATGACTTTAAAATGGGAAACATTTTTAATCAACTCTTCCATGTAATGTACACATTGCTTATCAGCTTACTAAAATTAGTAAGGTTGCGATCCCTTACATGTTTTGCTTCTGTGTTTTGTTAAAATTTAACTTTCTAAGCTCCTTGAACTTTGTGTGTGGTGTGTGTGTGTGTCTGTTTTAAAATCTCTGTTGTACATACTTTGTGAATTCTAGGTTGAAGGTTGAAGTTGGTTCTTCAGTTGCTTGAATAATCAGTTAAGCTGAGTAATGAATATGCCAACATCATTTGTTGGAAGCATTTAACACATTTTTAACCATCTTAATTGGCTCCACAATTAGTTTCTGGATGTAGTTCAAACTAATGTACTGGCATTGTACTTTCAAGGTGAAAGTGGTTTGAAACTTGCTAACTTGCAAAGCTTTCTCTCAGAAGAACTACTTGTGTGTTCATATCTCTAGAAAAGGCTATGTTTCAAGCTCCCTTTGAAACTAAAGCAGGTTATCATAAGTTCTTGGTTGCAGTGTTATCCTTGTGAAACACTTTCATTCCTCTATTGGCTGATTAGCATCTTTCCAAGTCTGAACAAGAAAATGTTGCTGCTGTATCATAAGGATCACTATCTTAACAATCTCAAAAGGCTACTTAGCTTTAAAAAAAATGGTCAAGAATTGTTTAAAAACTATAACAGATGTTGGATGAACTGCTACTATTTTTCTCTCTAATGATACTAACTAGGTCATTTTTTAAATAAAAAAATACATTGCAATTCTAATATTTTTCAAACATTTGCTAGAATTCACTTGAAGAATTCCACTGTGAAGCCATAATGTGAAATGAAATTCAGTAAGTGACTTGAATATTTTTGTAAGTTTGTTCCTGAAATGTAAACAAGTTAACTATTGGCAAGATTTTAAGTGGACAGTAGAACCAAATCTTGGCAAGATGTCAGCATGAAGGAAAATATTTGACATGTGATAATATGTATTTCTTACATAATTTGATAGAATAAAAACAATTAGTTGCTGATATTTTAACAAAGCATCTATACCACTACTAGCAAAGAGAACCAAGAGAAAAGAAATTACTTCATTGATACCCTTGCTAGTTGGATGCAAGGAGAAAGGGAGAAAATGATTTTATTCTGTTTGTTCTCCCCCTGCTCCCCAATATTAACAGTAGGAAGTAATTATGCAGTGTCTATTCCAGATCTGCTATGTCCTTCCTCTTCTGATACATATTTGCTATAAATACTTGTAATTTAACTGAAACATAATATGTAGCAGTATGTTGGAAAATTTCATTACTAATACAGTATTTTCATTTGTGCTCTATTGATAGAAATGTTTTCTGAAGATGAGTAATTCTACTTCGTGGAATTGTTTTTCATGAACCACTTTATTAGACCACTTCAACTCTGAAACAGAATTATTTTTTTTAAAGTATATCTTCCTAGTAAAGCCTTTTTGAGTATTCTGGGAAACATGTATTAACTGAAAAATGTATCATGCCATGAAGCGTATTTTTTCACTCGTCAAAGTAGTTTGAAGCTAATTGCTTTCACAGTATTTTTGTGACCTTGAAAAACCAAGTTGTTCAATAATAATGGGCTTTTGAGGTTATATAATAATTGTAGACAGAAACTAATAATGTTCCTTGGTGCAATTAAATTTGCTATATAAATACCATCTTCACAGTTCTGACCTGTTAGCAAAGAAATGCAATACTTCTCATCCTCCCATTAGATATGTAGTTGTAATAGAAAATTACCATCAGACTAGAACTAAGAGACTGAGTTCTAATTCTGTCTTAGGCAGGAAGTCAGCATGACTTTGGGCCAGTCAAGACTGACTTGGCACAAACAACAACTATTTAAGAGCTGATGTCATATACAGTAAATGGTTAAGGTACCAGGCAAAAAACACAGTTACCTTAGGCATGAAGCCAGCTGGGTGATCTTGGGCCCTTTCAGCCCTAGGAAGGAGGCAATGGAAAACCACTTCTAAAAAGTCATGCCAAAAAAACTGCAGGGATTAGTACTAGCAGACACCAGGAGTCAACACTGGAGAGGGAGGGAGGGAGAATTTTTATCTTTTATAGTGAACTAATAACCCAGTCGCAAAACTCTTGATCTTCACAATGCAGAAGTGTAAATATAACAGTTACATAATTCCAGAGAACCCTGTAACAAGGAAAATGCTGTCCATTTATTATAAAGCAATTCTAGAATCCTATATATCAGTATTCGAGTGGCAAAAGTGAAGAATTCAGTTTACATGATATTCCTATCTCTCAAATAGGAAAGACTAGGCCACGAGTCAGCAACCCGTGGCTCCGGAGCCGCATGTGGCTCTTTCAACCTTCTCCTGCGGCTCCCAGCCTCCTCTGCCATTTGCAGAAAGAGAGGCACTTGCGCTTCCCTTCCCTCTCTCTCTCTCTCTCTCTCTCTCTCTCTCTCTCTCTCTCTCTCTGTGTAAAAAAGAGAGTGGTCTCATGCTGTTCTCCCACAAGCTGACAAGCTTATTGGGCGGGGCTCAATAAGCAGGAAGCAGCAGAAAGCAGCAGCTCTCTCTCTCTCACACACACACACACACTCTCTCTCTCACAGAGTGGGGGAAGAGGACTGGCAGACCAAGGGCAGGAGAGAGCCAGCCCAATAAGAATGTGTGTCAGCTTGTCGGAGAACAGCATGAAGCCAGCTTGCCAGGTGAGCAAAGATCGGAGAGAGGGAGAGAGACAAAGAGAGGGAGAAAGAGAGGGAGGGAGGGAGAGAGAATTCATG
This sequence comes from Azemiops feae, assembly GCA_023970755.1. Lineage (NCBI taxonomy): Eukaryota > Metazoa > Chordata > Lepidosauria > Squamata > Viperidae > Azemiops > Azemiops feae. Next base: position 442,077 of record JALGBA010000078.1, on the reverse strand, counting down.
CACAGCAGCCTCTATTTCTTTTTAATTAAACTCTTCAATCAAGCTTCCCCCCTCCTGCGCGCGCACACAGACAAGTTTTGCGGCTCCCAGTGTTTTCTTTTCTCTGGGAAACGGGTCCAAGTGGCTCTTTGAGTGTTTAAGGTTGCCGACCCCTGGACTAGGCTGTGTCTACATTATAACACACATACCCTTTGTTTAGCTTTACAGGGTTAATCACTATATGTGTAAAAACCTACAAGCTAACAATACAAATAAAGGATCTAATTTAAGTAAACAATTTATATGGCTGCCCATCTCAAAACAGTGACTAGTAATTAGAATATATAATATGTAAGTCATAAAAGGGCCAAGTTTGAAGACCCCTGTTCTAATCCAAACCCCTGCTCAAGGCAAGAGTCTTATATCATCCCAGTCAAGTTATTATCCAGTCTATTTTTTGTAAAATCTCCAGTGATGCTATACCCACAGCCCCTGGACTCGAGCTATTCCATTGATTAATTGCTTTTGCTGTCAGAAAAAATTATTCTTACTTCTAGGTTGTATCTCTCTTTGACAAGCTTCCACCCATTACTTCTTGTCTTGCCCTCTGGTGCCCTAGCCTAATAAGGATTAGATTAACTGGGAATCAGAATTTTAATGTGAATGATGTGTGAAACAGGCAATACCTTTTAAATGACTATGTCTATAAAGAGTATTTCAAGCATCAAATGTACCTAGTCGTGATTTTTCTCCCCTTACTGAATCTGCTTTCATAAATTTGGAGCAAACAAACGTTGTGAAAGAGCAGATACAATTGGCTGAATCAGACAGGTTGAGGCATATAGGCAAATATCTGGTGAGAATTTGTTTCCTATTGGACAGCTAATCCCTATATATTTATAAGAATTATCAACTGCCAGTATGCCTCTAACTGGTTTTTAAATTCAAAATGCTGTTATTCTTTGCTACTTATATCTCTAATCTATGAGGAGATCCGACTAGAATAGAAGAACTTCAGTAAATAGAATAGAAGGAAATGCAATTATTCCTCCCTCACACACACACACACACACCATGTAATAATGATAACTGTAAATCCTGTTCCGTTCCTAGATGAAATTAAGTACAACGCCTTGATGGTGATTATGCCCCCCCCCTCAAAATGTTCCCCCAAATGTTCTGAAGGGTCCCTAGTTCCTCTGGAATGCTTCTGAGGAGGCACAGAAGGAAGGAGGAAAGTCTGGTGAAAGCAGCAGCAGCCTCTCCACCTCTGAGTAAAATTCTGCTCCTGCCAGTGCGAAGCCAGGATCCTTAGCCGATCCTTTTCGGTTTACAGCAAAAGTCTTTCCTTGTTTTAGTTACTCTTTTTGGTAATGAAAATTAGAATGCTTGAATTGGTTGAAATATTTACTTTTTGGACCATCTGTTTTGAAAGAAAATGTCAGTAGTCTTCAATACCCAGTTATAATGAAAAAAAGGAATATTTCACCCCACCCTACCCTCACACAGTATTCCTGTTATGCATAATCTTGGATCAAACTAGTGCCTGTATTTTTATTGTCTTGTTCCAGATCTGCTTCCACCAGGAGTTTGCAATCTTCTTAACCCTGCAGCCATCTACGCAAATAATGAGATTAGCTTGGGAGACGTTGAGATCTATGGTTTTGATTATGATTATACATTGGCACAATATTCAAACTTACTACATTCAATGATATTCAACACTGCCAGAGATATCCTAATTGAACAGTATAAGGTAAGTTTGCAATTTTCATCATCTCTTCTTGTGTGACGCTTGATCTGTAATAGATTGGGACAGTATTGGCATGGAAATGATTTTAAGATAAGTACTTTTTTTCTTCCTCTACATTTCATGACTTCTTTGTGTTTCTAGATTCTGACTTTCATAGTTACCTTCCACAGTCTATTGAGATCTAGTATTGATGAGAAAGGCTTAAAGCAGCAAACCTTTCCCTAATTCTTTGCTCACCTGTTAAGGGAATTAGATCCGCTTTTCCCCGTGCCTTGCTCAGCCCCTACATGACTTTTAAAATTATTTTATTTATTTATTTATTTATTTATTTATTTATTTATTTATTTATTTATTTATTTATTTATTTATTTATTTATTTATTTATTTATTTATTTATTTATTTATTTATTTATTTAATTTCCTTTCCTTTTTTATCGCAATCATTTTTACTGAAGTTTAAAATTATAAAGATAAAGTAATATAAACTAAAGAAAATATAAACAAGAAAAAAATAAACAAAAGGGAAAAGCGGGATAGGAAAAGGGGAAAATATATGAAAAAGAAAAGAAACCAAAAATATAGAAAGAAATAACTTTCCCCTTCATCAAGTAGAAACATAGAAACATAGCTTGACATCTCTAATTTTTCAACCAAAACTATCTTCATCCCATATCACATCTATTATCTATTGGCAAATAATAAAATCTCATCTTTCAATTTTAATCAGCAAAAGTCCATTAAGTGATACCAGAAATAAATAAACACACACACACACACACACATATAGTGTGTGTGTATACACACAAGTAATTCATAATTCTTTCCTTTACACAATACCTTGTCAGTTTCTCTAAAACTCTTCTTCCCACAGTCTTACATCTATAAACTGATGTGGAAAAGCTCATCATTCAAACTTAATTAAGTGCTATTAGAAAATTGAAAATATTAATATTTAATCCCTTCAAATGATATCTCACAATTAATTTGTTATTTTTTTTCATTTCCTATTGGGCAAATCCAGCATCCTTATGAAAGGCTCTGATTGCAGCTTGGGGAAAATGGTCTCTGCTGACACCCAGAGTTCTAAAACCTGCCAGAAACTGCTACTTTGTGGCCCAATCACGGGAAAGGTCTGTAAGGAGCGCTCTGGGCAATCCCAAGTCCTCTCTTTCTCTGGAAAGGAATTCAGGGACCCGGTTCCTTCACCAGCTCCACAATCAGCTTTCTACCACAATTATTGGCTCTGCTAAAAACAAAGTTGTCTTAGTCTGATATTACTCCCCAGAAGTAGTTTTTATGCCATTTCAATCAGTTCCAATTATGAATGGCTTAAATACCCTATTTTCATAAATAAAATTATGATGTACAATATCTGTGACAAAAAATATATCATATGCACGTTCATGTCAAAGATAAATAAAATCACCCCTCAGAGGAAACAGCTCACATTTCTATTCTTAAGGCATGTTAAAAAAGACCAGGTTTCTACATCTCCTCTTTACTTTTCCTCACTTCACCCTCTGCAGTTGTCCAATGAGTTTTATTGCTGATTATATTCTTGTTCTAAAACTATATTCTATGTATCCATTGCCATATAGTCTGCTAGTTATCTAGATTTCTACCAGTTCTACCGTATAGCATGTATGCCAGTTAGGAAGAATATACTCATTCTTTCTAATGAAATGTTTTGTAGTACCCAGAGGGACTTAGAAAATATGAATACATTCCTGGTTTTGCCATAAGAGGACTTCATTATGATGTGCACAAGGTGAGTTATACAGTAAATATGTTTTCAATTGGTCTTTCACATATTTAGTAACATCATTCGGTTCAGTGTGGAAATTGGAAACTTTGGAGTATCTAGTTAGTTTGTTAAGTTACAGCTATTCTTGGAGAAATCAATTCATAATGGTGTATGTATGCATGTGGGTTTACACATTACACATATACACAGGAAAACAATCATCCTTGAATTACAACAGCAATTTAGGATCAAAACTTCCATCACTAAGCATTGTGAAGCACAACATCATGTGACTTCTGGTGAAGACTTCTGGTGAACTAGACATCTTCAAAGGAGCAGAGATGGCAGTGCGGTAAGGTTGGCAGCCACATAGCATTTTCTGGCCAGCCAAACCTCTTCAGATAAAGGAGAGATCATGAGGTTGCCCACTTCTTCTCCAGATAGCTGCTTCTAATGCGTAAACTACAGAAATTGAGATTTATGTGGCCAGCTTCTAAGTGGAATGGTTGGGAATCAAGGGATTCCACTAAGCTCATAAGCACAATGTAGCCTATGGGTATGTCAAACCTCATGTCCTGATCACATTTAGAAATTGCTTCTTAACTGCTTTTCAGCTATTAAGAACATTCTAATCAACAAATCTGATAAGATGTACCAGGTGAGTTCACTTTAATTCTTAGTGAAAGAAGCTCTAAAGAGAAGTTTAAGGACATAAATATATATATAACATTTATATAAAACACGGGTCAGCAACCCGTGGCTCCGGAGCCGCATGTGGCTCTTTCAACCTTCTCCTGCGGCTCCCAGCCTCCTCTGCCATTTGCAGAAAGAGAGGCACTTGCGCTTCCCTTCCCTTCCCTCTCTCTCTCTCTCTCTCTCTCTCTCTCTGTAAAAAAGAGAGTGGTCTCATGCTGTTCTCCCACAAGCTGACAAGCTTATTGGGCGGGGCTCAATAAGCAGGAAGCAGCAGAAAGCAGCAGCTCTCTCTCTCTCACACACACACACACACACACACACACACACACTCTCTCTCACAGAGTGGGGGAAGAGGACTGGCAGACCAAGGGCAGGAGAGAGCCAGCCCAATAAGAATGTGTGTCAGCTTGTCGGAGAACAGCATGAAGCCAGCTTGCCAGGTGAGCAAAGATCGGAGAGAGGGAGAGAGACAAAGAGAGGGAGAAAGAGAGGGAGGGAGGGAGAGAGAATTCATGCACAGCAGCCTCTATTTCTTTTTAATTAAACTCTTCAATCAAGCTTCCCCCCTCCTGCGCGCGCACACAGACAAGTTTTGCGGCTCCCAGTGTTTTCTTTTCTCTGGGAAACGGGTCCAAGTGGCTCTTTGAGTGTTTAAGGTTGCCGACCCCTGATATAAAACGTATGTGTGTGTGTGTACGTGTGTGTATAAATGGCAAAAGAATGATTAGAACATAGATTTTGAAAAGTTAGAAACAGAATAGGAGTCCGGAAAGATCTGAAAATGAGATTTTAAAATTGAGCAGTGACATTTTTGTGTGTACAGAGGTAGAAAAACAGTGGATTGTGAAATTAAGGGAACTGGCAGAGATGGCAAAACTGGCTATCCTGATGAAAGATACAAGTTTGTCTGACTTTGTTTCTACTTGGAGACCACTTTTATACATCTTGCTTAAGAAAAAGAAATTTTGATTTTACCACTGATCTCTTATGATTATAGAAATATTGTGTATATTTAGTGTTTACTATTAAATATGTATATATCTTTATTATGTATTTATGTAAATATATATTTATAGTTATATACTTTTTATATTATGTTAAAATCACTCACAATAAAAAGTCACTCCTTTTTTGTTTTTCTTCATATTTTGTCTTGTCACTTTTAAACTTTTTTCCACTTTCGATCCCCTACCCCCTAATTTTTCCTTTTCTATTACTTTGTATTGTATCTTTTTCTTAAACTTGATAAGGTTTTCTGAAATTGATCATAGGAATCCTTCCATGGAAAAATGCTGTTGTTTTGAATTCTGGGAAAAAAATGATAAGGTGGGAATTTGAGTACTGTGCACTAAAGGGAGTCAGAAGCAACTAAAGATTACAATTAATAAAAGAAAAGAAAAAATTGACTTATTAACATAGAATGAAGCAAAATACTTTAACACTGGACATATTCAAAGATATTTGTGAGTGGTAGATCCAGAAAATAATCTTAAAACTTAGATAATTAAAGATATATAATTTTTGAAAGAAGTTGTGGAAGAGAAACAGGTTTTACTGGATTAAAAGATCAAATTTGTAAAGTAAAAGGAATGGAATATAAAGTGGGTTTATCTGATCAAGGTTAAAATGGATATGTTGTTTCTGGTAATCCTTGATGGGCTTTTGCTGATCAGGAATGAATGAGGTTACAAAATCTGTTCATAGATATGAGATGAAATATGGGATTAAGAGATTTTTTGTTATATTTTTAAGAGAAGGTGACAAACTTTGAAAATTGTTTATACTTGAGATGACGGGGAGTTACTTCTTTATATATTTTCCTTTTATTTGCTATGTTTTTCCCCCTATCTATATCTTTTCTCTTTTTCTACACGTTCTATTTTTCTTTTTGCTTTTTTTTATTAAGTTGTATTTGTTTTTATTACCTACAATGTTTAAATAACATTATTTAAAAAAAGTAAAACAACATCACATGATTGCATTACTTGACAATGGCAGTCCTAGTTACTGTTGTAATCCCAGGACCACATGGATCACACACGTGATTATAATATAAGAAAAGGCAGGAGGTCAGGCAAGCAGGCCCGTGGGTGAGAACTATAGGCAGGTGGTCCTAGGGAACACAGAAAGAAGGCCGGATCCTGTGGGTGGACACTAAGGAGCACAAGTGAGTGCGTGGAGGGGGTAAACCACGGTGAGAGAAATTTACAACTTCTTGCAAGCTTCCCCATCGACTTTGTTTGTGAGAATCCAGCAGGGAACATTGGAAATCAGAATCATTTGACCACAGCTCTCTGCAACATTATAATTATGAGTCTGGCACCAAGAGCTGAAAGCCCAATTATGTGACTGCATGGTCCCTGCAACGGCCACAACTTTGCAGATCGGTCGTAAGTTTCCTTTGTTCAGTGCCAGCGTAACTGAACAAGTGATTGTAATCCTTGGCCTACCTACAAAGGTCTTCTTTCTCTGTAGTTACATAGTATGACAATCTAAAAAATCAGATAATGCTATGCGATAAAATCTGATGAAATATTCTTGCTTATGGCTCAAGATTTTCTAAATTTTGCAGCTACATTTGGTATGTGGTTTTTTTTAAAAGAAAGAAAGAAAGAAAGAAAAAGAAAGAAAGAAAGAAAGAAAGAAAGAAAGAAAGAAAGAAAGAAAGAAAGAAAGAAAGAAAGAAAGAAAGAAAGAAAGAAAGAAAGAGGAACTTGATGCTAATAAGGCCCAAAGTCGCTTGAAGAACATGGGAAGGGTGTTAGGAAAGCCTTTTTTCAGCATTTTGCAGGCACAATTGCAATGATCTCTGTAAACAATATTAGGATACTTTGTCCTCTTATTTTTTCCCTTTGCCAGCATTTTTTTTGTCTCCAGTAGGGAATAATTACAGCACTTACAAATCCTCAATCTTTGCTGGCTGTACAGCATTAAAAAAAGTTTTCCTGGAAGTTAGAAGCAGGATAGGATGTGGTGAACTGAAAATTTAAGCACTGCAACTGATCTGGGAAGAAGACATTGTCACAACAGTTGATAGTAAATGAATAAAATGTTCTCATCTGGCAACTGTTCAGATATAAGTAGAGATAAGATAGTAGGAGTTACAAAAAGTAACATCAGAGCATTTCCATTTAAAAAATGGACCTCTCCCTCTTAGATATTTAAAGTAGAAGATGTCAGTATAACGCCTGCTAGAATCCCAGTTTGTCTTACTGCAGAAATAAAACTGATCCCTGAAATTATACAAGATTGCACATTGATGAGCTAGAACAGAAGTCCTGAACCTGTGGACCGCAGCCCACTACCAGACCACGGCCTATTGGCCACTGGGCCACGTGAGTGGCTGGCTGCTATGCGTGGGCGCGCACAACCCCACTTGTGTGAGCATCATCATGACCATTGCCGTAAGCACCATGGGTGTTCATGGACCCACTTGCACGAATATCAGGTGTTCACAGCCCAACTCACGCAAGCGTCGCCGTGAATGTCGCAGGCGTTTGTGGACCCACTCATGCCAGTGTTGGCATGAGCATCATGGGCTTTTGCAGCCCCCCGCGCACCAGCGTCACTGCAAGCGTTCACAGCCCCACACGCGCGAGTGCTCACAGCCCCATTCATGTGAGCAATGGTGTTCATGTGTGGGCATGCATTTACCCCCCCCACAAAACCATCCCTTCTTTCCCTCCTGCCCCCCGGTCCGGGCCACCAACCCCAAAAGGTTGGGGAACTCTGCGCTAGAAAGTTACCTATCTCTGCAAAAATAGTAAGAGTGTGGTGCTTCTATCTGTGCAAAATTCCTTCTGTCCCTTTCTTTCTTCAGTGGAAGTAGAAGTATGCTGTGACTCTCTGCGCAGACATAAACAAAAAAAGGGGGGGTTCATCATATACATCATATTTGTATCTGCCAATGTAGCATTAAATGCATTGCCTCGTGAAGAATAGTTTTGTTTGTTTTTCTTGCAACATTAAATTCTTCAAGCTAAAAGTACGAAATATTTACACAACAAATGTCTACCTTTCTTTTAGAGTCTTCTGATGAAGATTGATGCTTTCCACTATGTTCAACTGGGCACTGCCTATCAGTGAGTTTAGCAAAATTATATGCATTTTCTGGAGCATAGAAACAGTTGTTCTTTATGCAACATTTAACATAGGAATCAGAAGCAAATATGGGTCATGAGTGAGGGCACAGGATTGTTTACTTGCTCCAGAGAAATGTCTTGAGTTGCTGAAGTCTGAGTGTCCTGGCAAGTCTTTCTGAAATCAGCTGCAGAGGAAATTAAAGGATCAATGACTGAAATTTTGGGCATATCAGAACCAATTAAGCTATAAATATTAGGAGATTAATTGCTATCATATTACAACTCAGCTTGCATGGGAAATAAAACATTGTTTTTGTTACGATTCTTTGAGTCAAACATGACTCCTGGTGATGACAAGTATAAGCTGTGCAGTTTTCTTGGCAACCTTTTTTCAGAAGTAGTTTGCCAGTACCTTCTTTAAGATTCAGTTTGATTTGCTGGTCTAAGGCTGAGACAGAGGGAGACTGGCCGGTGGTTAGACAGCAACTTCCATGCTTAAGGAAAGGCTAGAACCTGGTCTCCCTGCTCCTAAACCACTACAGCAACTTGGCTCTCTTAAAAAATCAAAAGAGTTCTATCAAAAGTATCGACCATTGAGCTTCAAAGTGAATGTTACTTTCTTTTTAAAATGTTGCTGTGGGATGCGGAAGAATTTGCAAAACTAACAGCATTGCAATTCGTGTTAGCTTTTACTTTGGAAATGCTATGAATAACACAAGATTGATAAGGTCTAGATCAGTGTTTCTGAAAATGTGGTCCTGGGGATGTGCCAACACTCTCCAGGAGGTCCGCGAAATCAAAATTATTTTCCAGCCTATATTAATACAATTAATTCCAGCCTATTTCAATACAATATTGAAATCCCTTCAAACAATCATGAGAAGCGATATGGCAGCAAATGAGTCCATCTTAATTTTTAATACTTTAAATATTGATTGTATAAATAAAAACTCTTTTGGGATCCACCATGATTTTTAAAAATGGGAAGAGAAAAAAGTTCAAGAAACACTGATCTAGACAAACTTTGAGCAAAGGAGAAATAAAAAATCATGATTTAAGGAAGCAGTATTTGCTAATGCAGCTGCATTTCAGTAATACTCTTCTGCTTCTTCAACTAAATGTTGCTCTATTAATCGGTTTTTCTGCTTTGGTTAAAAATTAACTCAGTGGGGAAAAATTAAATTCCCTTTTGTCCTACAATCTTATCATATGAGGTTATTTGTATATTTTGGAGACATTTTCTCTATAGGCAACTTTTGTTATAATCATGGAATATTTAAATTTATGGCTCTATATTGGCTGTTTCCTTTTCTTCAGAAACGTGTTCAATTAACAATGCTAATGTTAGAAAGTCATTTGGGTCAGTGGAACAGGAATGAAATTTAAGCAAAAAAAATTGCCACAAGTCTTCATTAATATCTTGATAAGTGCCAAATTATGTCAATTCACTTGCACAACTTCTCTTCAAAGCCGATAAAGATAAATTCTTCTCTGAGTCAAACTCAGCATCTTGAGATTCGTTCAATCAATCAGAATAGAGCTAAAAGGGACCTTGGAGGTCTTCTAGTTCTTGAGGAGGTCTTCTCCTCAAGCAGGAGATCCTATACCATTTCAGATGGGTGGCTGTCCAGTCCTTTCTTAAAAACCTCCAGTGATGAAGCATCTACAACTTCTGAAAGCAAGCCGTTCCACTGTCCTCACTGTTAGGAAGTTTCTCCTTAACTCCAGGTTGCTTCTCTCCTTGATTAGTTTCCATCTATTGTTTCTTTTCTGCCTTCTGGTACTTTGGAAAATAAGTTGACCCCCCTCTTCTTTGTGGCAGTCCCTCAAATATTGGAATACTGCTATTATGTCACTCCTACTCCTTCTTTTCTCAAGACTGGTCATACCCAATTCCTACAACCATTCTTCATATGTTTTTTTGTCTCCAGGCCCTTAATCATCTTAGTTGCTATTCTTTGCACTTTTTCCAAAGTCTCAATATCTTTTTTGTAATGTGGTGACCAAAACTGGATACAGTATTCCAGGTGTAGTTTTACTAAGACTTTATAAAGAGGTACTAATACTTCACGTGATTTTGATTCTATGCCTCTGTTTATACAACCAAGGATTGTATTAGCTTTTTTGGCTGCCGCCACACACTACTGGCTCATGTTTAAACGTCCACTAGGACTCCACGGTCCTTCTCACAGTTACTGTTTTTGAGCCAGGTTTCGCCTAATCTGTACTTGTACCTTTGGTTTTTCCTGCCTTGGTGTAAAACCTTGCTTTTCTCTACATTAAATTTCATGTTGTTGATTAGGGTCCATTGTTCAAATCTGTTAAGATCTTTTTGGATCCTAAGCTTGTCTTCTGGGGTGTTGGCATGAACATGCCTGTTTTCTTGGCAATGCCTTCTTTTGAGATGCTTTTGAGTAGGATAATACAACTCTCTTAAAAAGCAACCTCCCTAAAGATTTTAGGATAATATGAGTATAGGTGTCAACTAACGTTTAGTATTTTCCTGACTGAATTATTGTAATTTGTTTTTAGGGGGCTAAACCCAGTGCCTGATGAAGAAGTTATTGAAATGTATGGTGGAACACAGCATATCCCATTATACCAGATGAGTGATTTTTATGGCAAGGTAAAGTAAATTCACTTTACTGAAAATTTATTAGATTTAAATGAATTAAATGCTGAAAGTTTAATCAGATCATCTTACCAGACTAAAACTTCAATAAGAAAAATGTTAATGATATCTTCCCAGTATTGAGAAAAACAGTAACAAAAGTGCTAGTTGCAAACACATTTAACTAAAACAATTTTAAAAAATCCACCAGACCTGTTGATTTGTTTCTAGAGTAAACAATGGTTATTAATTCCCTGCACTTTGTACAAAGGCAAATAAATCATGTCTTGTTTACAGTAAGTATTTTCTACTTTGTAACACAAACTTCAGTAAAGTTTTCTTTTTTTCTTAAATAGTCCAGCCTCACAAAAGATCATTGTTGCTTCACTGTAAATGTGAAAAATCTGACTTAAAAGACCATATCTTTGTGTTTTGTTTATTCCTTTTGAAAGTGATCATGATCATACAATTGCCACAAGAATGTTCTGCTGCCATTGTAGCTTTCAAGCATTCAGTCTAGGATTAAGTCTTTGTACTGTTTCTCCCTCTGAAGATTTATAAACAGGATTATATATTATGCACAGCTTCGATGACATAATTCTTCTCCAATTTCTTTATTTAGGTTCATTAGTATCATTAGTAGTGGCACTACTCAATAATGGGAATAAAGTAGTAGTAACAGTTTTATTTATCTGCCTGGTTCTATTGAGGGTTGAAAAAGTAGTTGGGAAGACAACAAACTATGTAGAATTTATTGTCAATGGCAAAGTAAAATGGTTATCTCCTCTATATGGAATATGATCTCTTTTTTCCTTTTCACATAATACCAGCTTTAATGTAATATAATATAGGAAGTTTTTATTTTTACAATGAATACATCCAAAATAATTTCGCTGGCTCATTGTTTTTTTGTTTTTAGTTCAAATGTGTAAAGTTGGACTAATGAGTTACTGTTTAATTTCTTGCTGTTTAATAGAATAACATGTACTCCTGTTGTCCTTGGACTATCTTTAGGCAGAAGTGATCATTTGGTCTATGAACTTGAACTTGGAAATCACCCTGTGATTTCATCAGAATTTCTCCATATTTTAACTGGATCCACCCTTTATAAATAGCATTCTGACTTGCCATGTTTTGGGTTGCACTGTGTATGTGATATTCTGTATATACAAAGAATGCCCATAGTTTAAAGAGCCACTTTTATTGTTTAATTCAAGATAAGAGGTGCTTCCGAACAGAGAGCTTATGGTGTTATTACATATATTGTACAACCTTCCTTCTTTCCCTCCCTTACTCCTTCTTGAAAAGAAAAGAAGGCTGATAAAATATAGGTAATTCTTAACTTATAACCCCAACTGAAGCCAAAATTTCAGCCACTAAGCAAGACAGTTGTTAAGTGAACTTTGCTCCATTTTATGACTTTTCTTGCCACAGCTGTTAAGTGAATCGCTGCAGTTAAGTTAGTAACACAGTTCTTAGGTGAATCTGGCACCCCCATTGACTTTGTGAGAAGGTCGCAAACATGATCACATAACCCCAGGAGACTGCAACTGTCATAAATATATGCCAATTCCTACGTGTCCAAATTTAGATCACACGACTAGGGGATGCTGCCATGGTCATAAGTGTGAAAAAACTCATAAGTCACTTTTTCCAGTGGTGTTCCAGTGTCAAATGAATGGTTGTGTATTGAGGACTTACCTATAATAGAAAAAATACGGAAGTGTCCAAATGCAAGACAATAATCTGGAAGAGGCAAGATGATTACATGATAAAAACTTTGTCAAAAAGTATTTTTAATGTTTGCTTGCTCAAATATTTTATCATTACAGTATGTTAAATTGTGTGCTGGAAAATAAATATGAATTGTTGGATGGTATGATGTCTTACAGTATGTGGATGTACCTTGTGAAAAGAAATAATGGCTGGGATGTAACATTTTATTGCTTTATTTTGCACTAAACTGTATGCAACACACAGATTGTCTACATACTCCAAAATTCTTATCTCCCTGTTTTCCTTTGGCCAGCCCCTTGGGATAAGTTCATGGATTTGCAGACAGTCATAATATTTGAAAAGAAAAAGCCAAGCCAGGCTTTGGTAGCTATCTGCCAAATGGATATACGGCTGCCAATGTAACTGACATTTAGCTTTCAACACAAGTGGGAAAACATGGATTTTATTTATTTATTAAATTTAAATATGCTGCCATCTCACTGTCAAGCGATTCTAGGAGGTTTACAATATCATAAAAACAATAGTTAGAAACATTATTACATTTAATCATGCACAAAGCCCAGGAACAAAGACAGGGTTTTAGCAGTTTTAAATACACTCTGGAGACTCATCAACGAACATGCTCAAGAGTGCAAACTTCAAAATCCAGCAAACCAGTCCAAATGACTGGTGATTGTCAGAGTGTACATATATCTCCGCCCAAAGTTCAACTAACTAAGCAAATCAACTCTGTATTAGTAATTTGTGCATTTATACACTTTCAATATGAGTGATCCTATAGCTGGATTGGTGAGGTTTTTTTGCGGGGGGGGGAAGGAATCCAGTAAAAAGTCATAAAACAAGGGAACTGATATGTTTGAAAATGCCAAGTTTGTGCTGAGCTTGGAACACTTGCAATTACTGTCTCAAGATTAAAACTATAGGAATGTGGCTGGCTGGTATGTTTATTTTCTCAATTAGCAGCGCTTTTTGGCTTGGGGGAAAAAATATAACAGTGATGGCATTAGTTCTTTTAATATGCTTGTTAATATGTCTTGTTAATATGCTTGACTGAATGTGGGAATGAACTAGAGAGCTAGAGTTTCCCAAAGCAAGTATGTCGGTTATATCAGCAGTTCAGCCTGAGAGACATAAAGCAGGATATCTGTTAAGCATGGGAAAGGCAGGAAAAAGAAGCCTGGGATTTAAATCACAGAGGACACAAGAAGGAACTTGCTCTCAATTAACAAAACAATAATCTAGTTTCATCCTAGTATGTACTAAAAATTCTTATCTAGCTGTGTTGTGGCATTTGTCTGATAGTTTCTCTCACCAACTCAGAGTTTACTTAAACAATTGAAAAGACTCTCTTGAAAATCCAGAGAATTCTGGATTCTGGTATCATTTCTAACTAATTAGCTTCAATTGCTGTTTCAAATGCTTTATAGTTTAATTTATATTTCATCATTTATATTTTAAAATGCTTTATATTTTAATGTTTAAAAAAAATTTAAAAAAAAAAATCCATTGGTCAATTTTTCTGTTAGTTGAATGGCTGATAGAATTCATTACTCACTTATTCTTGTCCTTGGAAGATAAAAAAAAAAAAAAGCAAGGTGTTTTTTCCAAATTCTCATTGTGTTTTCTGGCCAGACCTCAAAATGTTTTATGCTTTGTTCTACTGGAATATGGAAACGTTGAGCTACTTTTTACTCCATTGGAAAATAGCCAGCAGGAAAAGTTGGTGGAATATTTTGAAGGGGCTGATTTTTTTCTGCATACCAGTCCAAATGTGTTTTTCATTTCTTGCACAATGCTAGATCCAAGATCTTTTAAAAATTATTTTAAATAGCAAAAGGGGGGGGGGGAATCCTGGGAACATACTTTTTTTGTACTGTAATTATTTAAAGTTTTTGACTCTGAATAAGGAGGCTGGGAACTAACATTGTAGTTCATTTAAACATTTTCTGCAATTTAGTAAAGAGTTTTCTGGATATGTATAATATTATACTGTTTCATAGCTATTGGTTAATTTACTTCAGAAAGGACTATAATGTATTAGACATGCATACTATGGCATTAAAATTGCTTGTTGCTAGAACAGATGCAAAAAGCAAATAAACCTAATAACCAAAATTTGCTGGGTCCAAAATTAGCTTTGTAATTTAATGACAGGGAACATAGTTTAATCCTCTAAATCTTTAATAAATGAGTTTTCTGTGCAATTAATTCATGGAACTTGATATAATTTGTTTTTCATGCTATTCATGTATGCAGGTGGCTATTTCTAATTATTCCCCAATATAAAAAGATGAATTAACAGTTTAAAGCAGACAGAAATCACATATTCTTTAGATCAGCCCTTAGTTCTGCTGGAAGAAAAAAGAGTTTTGAAAGTATTTTATATTTCTAATAGAAAAATGTGTGTCAAGCTTCAAAAACATCTCATTCTTGTGTTATCTAATTTTATGAGTCTTTCATAAGCCTGGCTTATTTAAAGTCTTACTTATGAATGGAATGTTGCAGGGGCTGATTCTAAATGAAGAACAAAGCCAAGCGTATATTTTGCTCTGCTATAAAAAAAAAACCAGTGCATTTATACATTAATTTTACAAGGGAGAGCATTTGTCTTTAACAACATCAAGTTTTGTTGTCTACTCCACAATTCAATTTTTTTTTTAATAGTAATAATCTTTTGTTCTTTCGAGTAGGGTCCATCGATTAAACAATTTATGGACATTTTCTCTCTTCCTGAAATGACCCTACTTTCATCCGTGACTGACTATTTCATGACTCATAATATTGAGTATGACCAAGTTCATCTTTTCAAGGACATCAGTGTAAGTATAATTCTTCTAGAACATAAAAGACGAAAAAATAATAATGAATGAATTAGTTAATGAATGAATTAATTAATTAATAATGTTTGCTCGAATTCGTGTCAGAAGCCTCAAGCTGGTGACCTCACCCTTGCCTGGGGGATGCCTGGTTGGGGACCCCCATTAATGTGCCCATTTAAGCGGTAACTTATCTATCTACTTGAACGTTTTTAAACTGCTAGGTCGGCAGGAGCTGGAGCGAATGACGAGAGCTAACCCCGTCACCCAGTACCACACGGGTCTCAAACACGGACTTGCTGATCATGAACCCAGCATGCTAACCGCATGAGCCACCACGGCCCCTAATAAATATTGTTTGGACTGGTCTTTTTGGTAGCTTTGTAACAATACATAACGCCAGGTTTTAAAACTAACACCGAATTTCTCTTTCCAATTTTAGGATGCCATTAAAGATGTCCATGTGAAAGGAATGATGTACAAATGGATTGAAAAGGACATGGGTCAGTGAAGGCCTATCTTTTGAATGCGAATAATAATGAGTACCGCATGTAATGGTTTTAGATCAGGGGAGTGAAACTTTATGCGTGTTATCTTGTGGCTAACCAACCAGTTCTGTATTCCACCAAGAGGTAGAACCAAAGAATAAATTCCTTCTTTTCTGCACCTTGTATATACTTATTAGCGTTCGTACCTGTGATCACAAAGATGCTTCGACGTAACTATTTGTTAATGCTAACGTTAAGTAAGTGAGAGAAAAAAGGGATTTCTTTTCTCCCTAATAGAATTACTGTACCACTGCAATCTATGTATTAAAAAAAACAATAATTACATGGACAATATTTTTAGCCATACTTGGTTTAGCCATTGAAGATGAGAAAGGCTCTGCATCCACTGGATGCCTTCCTGTGCTTCAGAACAGATGTGAGCAATCAAAGCTAGTTCAAGAGATGGATTGTCTCATCCCACACACAGTACTTTAGCATCTGAATTATGTTAGTAACTGAAATTTCATTCTTACGCTGCCCACAACTATTTTATCCATGCAGAAGCCTCACATAATTGTCACTTCCTGCTTGGCAAAAAAAATGTGAGTTGAGAGCAGAGATTTAGGGAGAGGAAGAATTCTTGGTCCTATCATTCCTTCCTTCTTTGGAGAGCTCCCATACTTTCTGTAGATGAATTATTTCATTATCACCAGGTGAAATGTAACTAAATTGTGTCTTTTACCATTGCAATATACAAGTGTTTATATTATGCTTAGCTTCACCTGTTTCTTGCAGAAAAATATATTCTTCATGGAGATGAAACGTATGCTGTCTTAAATAGATTGGTTAACAACAATAAAAAACTCTTTCTCATCACAAACAGTCCTTTTAGTTTTGTGTAAGTATTAACTTGCATGCATTCATCTTGCTGAAATGATCAGTCATGTGCAGATATAAAGAGAAATGTGAGGACTGAAAATGTCAGTAAAGATAGCTTATCTTTATAGCATCCTACAATTTGGTGACCTATTAATTCTGTTACACATTCTCATACATGCCTGTCTTAAAATCTAATGCTCACAACTGTAAAGGTGTACTTTACAAAATAATGAAGTAGAATCCTTTACTTCCCAAACATTCAACTTTATAGCACACTATATGTTTTTCATATCTCAGTTAGCCTTCCCTCTCTCTAATTACAGTTTCATATTAAAAAAAAAACCTGGAGAGACAGTGCTGTAGGAAAATAATAGGTCTCTAATATTCTGGAATATCTAATATCCTATTTCTCATAAGGTGATACGGTCTCACATTCTTAGAAGTTTTGGAACAATTGTAAAAAAAATGAGAAATATAAAGCATTAATGTTGTTCTTAGTAAATGTTATGGGAACAAAGTGTTTAGAGACATAAAAACCATTCTTTATTTTGTCTGATGGTAGGGCAACTCCAAACATGCATCAGATCAAATGATGTATTTGTTCAGTGCCTGCATTCCTTAGTTGTCTATAATCCTACAAATTTGTTCCTTAAGTAATCCCTATAAGAGTCTCAGTGTTGTTAATGGCCATTATATATATAATGTTTCTAATAGTGGGATTGATAGCAAATCCTAGCTGCATGAGGAAAATCCTCTAGTGGTAACTCATTTTTTAATTCTAGAGAAAGGAGGCTTTTCACTGAACTTTGCCTAAGAAACATCTGGCAACAATGCTTGTTCTTGCCAAATGCTTATAAAGTTAAGCATTATACGGGGACTAAGATGCTATTCTCCACTAATCCCCAGATTGATGAAAAGCCACATATTCTTACCAGCTAACAAAGGTGGTTAGGAACCTCTGCTCCTTGCTGTATGTACTGAATGACTCATAATCAGAAATAATGTATGAAGGAACTCTGAGAGTAGCTACTGTTTTGCTTAAGAAAGTGAACATGAAGTTACTTACATTTCCCCCCTGTTTTGCCTATAGCGATAAAGGGATGAAATACATGGTTGGCAAAAACTGGCAGGACCTTTTTGACATGGTCATTGTGCAAGCAGATAAGCCCAGTTTCTTTACTGATAAGCGAAAGTAAGTATATTGGTTGCATACATTACTTAGATATAATCCACACTTAATATTTAAATATATACAGTACTTCCCACCAAAACGGCAAACAGATATTCTCTTCTTTTCTGCCATGAGCAGAACAGGTCCCAAAATGTACCATATCATGATGCCATGCCATGATCATTATCCTAACACCATCTGTGGGAGAGAGGAATTAATTTTGCAACTGATATGATTTTAAGGAGTAGATGCCAAGTTATTCTGTACAGGTCGATTCACACTTCTTTTGCTAAAACTGGCTTCCAGATTGTGTGTAAGCATGTGAATTTGTTTCTCAGCCTCATGAGAAGAATGTTGAAGCTTTTTTTTCTTTTTATGACCCTTTAATCCTTTGTTTTGGGGTGGACTCAGGGCCACTGAGTGAAGCTGAGCATTTACTGGCCGTATCCCCGTCCTGATGCCTATGCAGAGTTCACAGCAGTTATTTTCTCTTTGCACCCTGATAGAGCAACATCTGCTGCTGCCTAGGATTGAACTCTCAACCTTTTGAGTGGGAGGCGAGCGTCTTCACCTCTAGGCCATCACACAGCTGATATTGAGACTTTATTACCCTGTGTAATGACAGACACTGAACAGAAAATTTTATCTACAAAAAATTCAAGCTATTCTGGTTGTTATTCATTCATGTGTCTGCTTATTCATTCTTTCTTTTGGGATGGATGGGTATGTGTGTGTGTGTCCGCATGCATGCGTGTAGTGTAGTGTCAACTATGTAGTGTCTGATGTGTGAAATTTTACAAAATATTTCTTTGAGTGTGGAACTGCTATTTTGAGTTCAAGTGATCTATTTGCTGCATAGGGAAAGTCTTTCAAGCCTCACAGAAAACAGTTCTGAGTTCAAGAATATGTTGTTTTGAGCTTGATCTATTTCCAAAATGTTTAAAGCACCTTGTTTTACCCTTAGCCCTCAAAAATTCATTTTGTGAAATTTCATACTTGAAACAAAGTATTATGACATTAAGTAAACTAGGAGCAGACTTGTCTTTTGGTGTCGCAGGGCCATATTTAATCATTTGCAAAACTGGAAGGTTGCAGAAATGGGATGAAAACATAAATTGGATAAAGCTCTTTATTATATCATCAGGGTTGGGATTCTTAGGTTTCTTTGTTTGTTTGGTTTTTTCCTGAGTTCTGGATGGTGAAGTTATTTCTTCTTGGTAACAATTTAGATTTAGGCTTACCCTGCTTGTGGGTTTCCTGTTTCAAAATAGTTGGAAATCAACATTCACAGTACAGGTTAGGGCAATGTTTCTCAATCTTAGCAACTGTAAGATGAAATCTGGAAATTGAAGGCATTCTTCTTCTTCTTGTGCCATATCCATTATCGGATGTTGGCGATCATGTTGGCAATCCTGTTTTTATCAGCAGCCGCACGAAAAAGTGCTGCTGAGTTTTGTCCAAACCAGTCCCTTAGATTTTGAAGCCATGATGTTCTTCTTCTGCCTGGACCTCGTTTGCCTTCAATCTTTCCCTGGAGGATTAAATGGAGTATGCCGTATTTTTCTGGATGTCGCATCACATGTCCGAAATATTCTAACTTTCGTTTTTTAATTGTTTTGATGATTTCCCTTGGCTTTCCCAGGCGGCTTATCACCTCCTCATTTCTGATCTTGTCAACCCAGCTTATACATAACAGCTGCCTGTAAATCCACATTTCAAATGCTTCTAGTCTCTTCAGGTGGCCTTCTGTCAGAGACCAAATCTCTACTCCATAGAGCAGGATAGAAAAAATATAGCATCTGACAAGCCTGATTTTCAGTCTTAGGCTTATGTCGTGACTGCAGAAGACCCTTTTTCATTTTGAAGAATGCTGTTCGAGCTTTCTCTATCCTTGTCTTTACTTCAGCGGTCATGTCCCAGCTTTCATGTAAATTAGAACCGAGGTGCGTGATCCTTTCAACTTTTTCTAGTGGTATTCCTTCTGAATTTATTGGTGGTAAATTAATGGGTTGTTTGCTGACGACCATGATCTTGGTTTTTGAGGTGTTAAGCTTCAAGCCGTATTTTCCAGATATTTCGGTGACTCTGTTGATGAGGAGCTGAAGGTCTTCATACTTACTGGCAAGCAGAACTGTATCGTCAGCATATCTTAAGTTGTTGATCCAAACACCATTTACTTTGATGCCAGCATCGATGTTCTCCAGTGCCTCGTTGAAGATTGACTCAGAGTAGATATTGAACAACAGTGGAGACAGAATACATCCCTGTCTGACCCCTCTTCTTATTTCTGCATCAGCTGAGTATTTTTGGCCTAGTCTCACATTTGCTACCTGATGCCAATATAGATTCTTTATTATTTGGATGTCTTTGTCATCTAGTCCCCCTTGTTTCAGGATTTCTAATAGTTTGCTGTGTCTTATTTTATCAAAAGCTTTTTCAAAATCAATGAAGGCCACACATCTTAAAGTTGCTGAGGCTGAGAAATTCGGGTTTCGGACAAGCTCCAGAAGTTCGAATATAGGGATATAAGACAAGTACAACAATATATATGTGGATCTCAGTTTTCCTAATTTGCTTTTGTTAACACATTTTTCAGTAATTTGTTTATCATGTTGTTTATTATCATGTTGATAATAATCTCAGTACAAGTCTCAATGCATACATTTCATCTATGTATTACTTTCTATTTATGTATTATTTTAGTAGCTAAATTAATGTACTTGAAATTCTTTTCATTTGCAGTTTAAAAGCTTTTCTTGTAGTATTTTTGTAATGAAGCCTATACCTTTTTGATTTTTTGAAGACCTTTCAGAAAAATGGATGAAGAAGGTTCTCTTCATTGGGACAAAATAAACAAACTGGAAAAGGGGAAAATCTATAAACAGGTAAAATTATTTAGTAATTTGTCTTTACTTCATGGGGTATTAATAATGCTGACTTTCTGGAGTTAACTTCAGATATGAGGATAACCATGAAAAATAATCTTTGTTATTGTCCTTTCTAATAGCTTAATGTTCTAATCTATTCCATGTGTTCTTTCATTTAAATTGTTAGCATCTCCTGATATTAACATTAAACATCTGATATGACAAAAATAATGTGCAGTCTGTGCTGGACTGTTAACTGTTCTAATTCAGGTCCATGCACTTTATTTTAAAATTATTCAGTCTCCATTGTTTTCACTCAAAAATAAAGTGTTGTTTTATGTTTTCTTTGGCTAAGTAATCTGTTTCCCATTTTCTTTGCCCCGGGAATTAGTATCATTCTGAGAAGGGCTGAGAAGATTATTACTTAGATGATAATGAAAAATTGTTAGTAATATACTTTCAGAACTTCAGGACTTATTTTGCGATAGAACACTATGGGAACATTTTATTGCTGAAACAATATAATTTGGGGCATAGTGATTTTATACTAATTGAACAGGGGTTTAAATCTTGCTTTTATTCAGCCAGCAAGAGTCACTCACATTAATAGAGACATACTCGGAATTTTCCATCAGTAGGAGAAATGGGGAGGTCTATCCAAATTTCCATTATAGTCACTCTCTGTTGTTGTAGAGAGTCATCAACCCTAAAGTCAGGTTTGGACAGCATGAGATTCAGAGAGGGTTAATTAACAAAGGTTACTTTCTTGCCTTCTGTTAATGGAATCTCATTGAATCAGAAGCCTTCCATGGCTGGAAGAAGACCTTCTTCCCATGGGAATCTTGTATGAGATCCAGAATAACATTATTCAGATATATAATAAAGGCAAAATATGAAGAAATGACGTATTTACTAATGGAACACTCTGGGAATGAGGCTGGGAAAGTAGAAACTACTTTATAGATTCATACCATATGTGATCTTATACATGAGCAGAAGATTTTCAGTTTGGAAAATATTTTGGCCTGAATCTTTATATTTGTTCCTAACTGCCTGTATAAAGAGACTGTGATGTGGAAGTCAACAAATTAAAATTTTCAGATCGCTGGGACACTGGGTGAATAATAGCATGTCTGGTTAACATTTCCACTGAAATTGGCATAATGGTTCTCTGTTTTGTATGAAGCATGAACATGTCTTTTGATTAGAGAGTTAAACAGAGAGATTCAAGCATGACCCATGATGGTTTCAGGCATACATTGAATGTGTTGAATGTGTTATGTCAATAATAATAAAAGAGGCAACTTGAATTGGTTTCCAATTTTTAAAACATAATAGAGGGAGACTATATTGTGCTATTTGAATGTTTGTTGACAGGTCAGTGTTAGTCCAGCCAAAGTTCACAGAAAGGTTGAACCATGAAATAAGGGGTCTGCAGCAATCCTTTTAAATATATATATATCTTGCTTTGAAAACATTTGCTTTGAGGTATGAAATATTGCAACAGGACCTAGCCTCAGTATATCAAGTTGAAAATAATATTTCAGCACAAATTCAGTATGTAACAAGCTATCACAGTTGTTCAGTTTATTTACTGAAGCAGTGGCTTAATTTACAAAATTATTGTGAGTGGGGGTGAATTTAAATTTTTTCCATTATAGCTGCAATAAATTGTTTTAAAAATCTAGTAGTGTGTGTGTCTGTGTATGTCTAAGAAAAAGAAGTGAGTTAATCATTTGTACAAATGACAGGATTATAAACTTGGTTTTAAGGAATTCCCATTTTCTCTAATTTGATTCAAGTTCCCGTGAGAACTCCTTAAGCCTCTATCTGTAGCCATTTTTAAATCAGCAGCTCATGATGAAGAAATATTTTTCCTTTGCTCTGTAGAAAAATCAAAGTGCTAAGAGATGTATTGTCTTGACCTTTTCAAGCCAAGCATGCAATGTTTTCTTTTTCAGTAAAGAAACTGGATATTTGGTTTATTCTCATTTTTTTTTTCCTTTCTACATTTCAGGGCAATCTGTTTGATTTTCTGCGGCTAACAGGCTGGCGTGGGTCCAAAGTCCTTTATTTTGGTGACCATTTGTACAGTGATCTTGCAGTAAGTGCTTCAAACCTTTTTTGCACCAGCTGACGTCAGTGTCACTTAATGTTCTGTGTCTGCTACAGGGAAGCAAATGGTTTGTTTTCTGCTCATTGAATTAATCAGTATTGTTTATCAAGATATATAACGGAAAATATCCAGATCTTAGAGCTTGTGATTTTGCAGTATTCATAACCCATTAAATTATATTACACAGCTCCTTTTTTAACCAAATTTAAAGCAGCAAGATAGAGTTTAAAAGATTTATTTCCTAGGTTGTATTCTTTTGAATATCTTTTCCATCCTAAGCACATATGTAACATCTTTTTTTAAAAAATAATAGTTCTTTTTTTCCTTAACATGTTTGTAACAACTTTATTTTAAAATCATACTTAAAATTGTTCTGTCTGTCTGTGTGCGTCTGTCTGTCTGTCTGTCTGTCTGTCTCTGTCTGTCTGTCTGTCTGTCTGTCTGTCTGTCTGTCTGTCTGTCTGTCTGTCTGTCTGTCTGTCTGTCTGTCTATCTATCTATCTATCTATCTATCTATCTACCTATCTCTATCTCTATCTAGTTTACAAAACTGAATTTTATCTGAGAAGGCAAACATTTCTGCCCCAATTAATCCTCTACCAGGATTCATCCTCATATGTAAATGGAACGTTGATTTATAGACATTTCAGCGCCCAACGTAGCAATGAAATATTTTGTTGTGTTTTCCAACTCTCATCTCTTATGATAGCAATACTACAGCATTCCTTATTGTTATATTTATTTTGGGGAGGTAGAATGGGTGCATGAAAATGAAGGATGCTGCGGCTAAAAAAAAAAAATGGAAGAAGCCATGTGCACCAGCAGTTCACCATGGATTTTGAAACTAATGTTTCAGTTTTGAAGATACAGTATCTTTTCAGACTGAGGAGTATGGATCTGTGCTGCTGGGATCATTTGTAATGGGCTGTCCATAGCTGGGCTTGTTCAATCAGAAATGAGTTCCATTGGATTCAATGAGTCTCAATCTTTTATGAGCTTGCACCTCGCTGAACCATACAGAACCATGACTATTGGATCATACACATAAATCTGAAGGGTTCCAGCCTGCTGCTTGAGACTTCAGGTTGCTGCATTTATGTCATGTAGGTGGCTTCTATAGCTATCTATACACCCTTCTTGGGACTTATACCATTATGAAATTTCTTCAGAGTACTGCTTTATTTAATTTTTATTCAATGATAACATTGGCTTCTTTGTTAAAGAATCTGGTGTCATAATTTTAGGCATGTATTGTGTTTTATGGAAACAATCTTGATATTTCATTTGGATATTTTTTCTAATCACACAAGAAGAAAAAAACAGGCCTTGGGATGTCAACCACTTGAAAGATTGCGCTAGACAAGATCTGTTTGAGTGCGGGTACCTTTTCTGCAAATGCATGTCATTATTGTGCCTGGTTAATTAATTTTCTTTTGATGCTGTTTTATAAATAGTACAGCAACATCAGGCATTTTTACAGAACATTCTGTTAATACTATTAAGCTAAAACCACCCTTCAACCATTTTTTTTTTTTACTGTTAAGTACTCAAATTCTTAAAGGAGTTCCCAAGGAATAGTGGTTTTTAAACATTCTGCATTATTAGGGGTTTTTCTCTTTATTAAAATGTTAGGGGGGGAAAGGATTAAATGAAAAAGGGGGAGGCATCTCATTTTTGCAATTCTTGAGGAACAGATCTAATTGGGGGGTTTTTTTTGGGGGGGGGGTTAGTAACAGGGCCAATGCATTCTGATCCTGGAGGGTCATTCCAAGTTCAAAGTCCAAAATTGCCATATGAGTATCTTACCTAACAAGGCTAGTAACTTAGGCAAAACCCGTAGATTTGTAAGATTTATAGATTTATAGTTATCTGTCTGATTGCGTTGGACAAAAAAGAAATGCCCCAAATGAGCAGGCAGAGGTATTTTTGTATACTGGATGAAAAATGTGTCTCTCCCCCCCCCCCCCTTATGATCTTGATGTGCCTCATTCTGCAAGGGAAGCTATGTAAGTGGAAGGCTTTTTCTATAAGGCTGAATCACAGGATCCTAAGTCAGTAAGTCACTCCACTGCCTTTCTCGCCTTCTATTTAAGGACCTCATGCTACGTCACGGTTGGAGGACAGGTGCCATAGTTCCAGAATTAGAAACAGAAATACGTATCATTAATACAGAACAATATATGCACTCTTTGACCTGGCAGCAAGCTCTTACAGGACTTCTGGAGAGAATGCAGGTAAAAAAGAGAGTGGGCTAGAATAAGTAGTACATGGGCATCACTGCATAGTTGTCATTTCCTTCAACTGGATTAAGCACAGTTCCTGGATATGCTTTCTGGATTGTGCTGTATTCCGAAATATTTTCTGCAAGTATTGGAATATGTGGTTTTTTTTCTGGATAGAAAGCTCATCTTAAGAAATAGCATGTTCAGTCACTGGTCTTTTGCTTTAATTTTCTTCTTTTAATTTTAGATGTATCAAGATGCAGAATCAAAGCAAGTGCTTTTAGAGTGGATGAAAGAGCGACAGGAGATTAGGTGAGCTATCTTGATTATTATGTGTTCCTTTATTTATGAAATATGCTAGGAATGATTTAAAATGTGCACTTTATAAATTGCAAATACAATGTCCTGTTTTAAGTAACATACTACTATAACTTCTTAATTTGTGCCCTGTAAAGTATTTTTATGTTATGAAAATTTTTATGCTGTGGGAAGACAAAGTATTGGCCAGGATTGAAACTTCTGGATTTCTCATTTTTGGCCTTGATGAAGATTTGATTTTTATTTCTTTGATTTTACTTTCCCTCATTGCTGACTTTTGTTTGTTTGCTTTTTCCGAAATTATGTTTTCTCTCAAAATTTTTGAATTCCTTTATGCTTCACTTTTTAAAAGCTCGTTCATATCTCCTTACTATTGTCCCATCTTGTCTGTTCCTTGTGGCTCTAAAGAAGAAACAAACCATTTTCTTAGAAAGAAAAAAAAATTCAGGCACATGAAGAATAGAGTAGAGTAGAGTAGAGTAGAGTAGAGTAGAGTAGAGTAGAGTAGAGTAGAGTAGAGTAGAGTAGAATAGATAAAGATAAAGATAAAGATAAATAACCTTTATTGTCATTTTTATATTGTGGGCACAATGGCACACATAAAAAATGAAATTTAGTTGCCCGCTCTCAAAGTGAAACATATACATGACACACACCTAAACATACTATGTACAACATATATATAGACCCACATCCCTACATATACATAGCAAATAAATATTAAATACTGTCCCTCTTGAATATATAACGCAAGGAGGAAGTTTGAGAGTTCGCAAGGTTAATGCTGTATGGAATGAAACTATGGCTGAATCTGGATGTTCTGCTACGGATACACGAAGCCTCCTCCCAGAAGGTAACAAGGAAAAAGGTTGTGAAGAGGATGTGTAGTGTCCCAGAAAATCTTGCGGGCCCTGCTCAAGCAACGCTTCTGTGCTATGTCCTGGATGGTAGGGAGGGAACTGCCAATGATCTTTTCGGCCATCCTCACCACTCTCTGCACCGCCTTCCTGTCTGAAGCAGTGATGCCTCCAAACCAGAATAGAATAGAATAGAATAGAATAGAATAGAATAGAATAGAATAAGAAGGGGCCTTGGAGGTCTTCTAGTCCAGCCCCCTGCTCAAGCAGCAGAACCTATACAATTGGGATGGAACTAGTAGACTCTCCAACCAAAACTAGAGACCAACATTTATAATACACATTCCTTGTCTTCTGGGGGTAGCAAAATAAGGTGACTCATTGTGGAATGCTTCTGTAATATTAGTAAATTTTCTATATTCTTTTCTCTTTCTCTCCCAGGTTTTCTATCTAATTTTATTATACTAACCTCTTTCCTTTCAGGTCACTTTCAAAGAACCTGTTTAACCCCCAGTTCGGTAGCATTTTTCGAACCTTCCACAACCCAACCTATTTTTCTCGAAGACTGATTCGTTTTTCTGATATTTACATGGCGTCTATCAGTTGCCTACTGAATTATGATGTGAATTTTACTTTTTATCCTCGCCGAACGCCTCTACAGCATGAAGCCCCCCTTTGGATGGATCAGCTCTGCACAGGTTGCATGAAGACTCCTTTCCTAGAAGAAATGGTACATATTCGATAAAAGGGATTACGATATGCATAGTAGAATCTTAGTTTCCTTTTAGGAGGCTGCTGCTACTATGTGACCACTGTTGTACTTTTGTTCTGAGCACTTCCTAATGGAAAGGTACCTGAGATAAATGAACAGAAAGGTGGCACTAATATTATATCTGAAATCCTGGTAGCAAAATATATTATCCATGCTTGATTATTCTCTAAGAATAAGTTTTAAATCTGGTATCTGTAACTTAGTCACAGCTGTCTTTGTGTGCTGAGAAGGGTTCTACACGTTGGTAGGCTTGTAGAAATAGATTATAAATCTATTTCTTCTTTAGAACCACACATTCAGAATTTAACTTCCACAGGAATCCTTGCTACATCAGCTATACAGTATATGACATATTAATTTAAATAGTTCCTAATCATTTCACCAATCAGTTCACATTCAGTTACAAACTTGAAGATACTAACCTGTGTATTTCTAAAGAACTGAGTATGGTACAGTTCTGTATAAACCAGATATGCCATTAGACCACACTCATTCGTTCATGTGTGACCTCATTCAGATTCACTATTTGATATAACATTAGTTAATGTGATATTAAATATGCAATGGCTCATTTACAAAATCAAGCCATCACTTGATACTGAATTTATCAGATGATGTATATTTATATATTAAATCATCCCTACTTAATATACCAAAAATCAGTTTTTCATAACAGCAGGTGAATAAATTATCTTTAGTTGAATAACCTTTTTCATAAAATGCCAATTTACAATGATTTATAAGAATTTTTAGACATTAAAGCACAAATAGATGTTACAGATTAACCTGTCCTCTAAATATTGTATGCATGACTAGGATAATAAAAGATTAAAATAGTGATTGCTAGAGCCATTATCCAACTATAATGGAAAGGATATTTCCTTTATTCTATCCCTAAGAACATTCATATCAGCAAGAGCTAAAACAATATCAGAAAACAAGTCAGAAACGTATAAAAATAGTATAAAAATAATGATCTCTTAGGAATGGTGAATCATCAAAACGAAATTGTTTTATGCATCAGAATTTGCATGGACTTACCATGATCTTTTAAACTTAGTTCAGAGATGCTTTTTTTTTAACCCATAAAAGGCTTATGTCTTAGATTAGATTTTTTCTGCATTCGATCATGAACTATTGCCAGTCAGAACCATCGCTGTATCAGAGTCAGATATAAGAAATATATATTAATAATGGCATGTCCTTGAAGGCTCTTATTTAAGGCTGCACTTAGGACAACTGTTTATATTAAGATCAAACTGTTGTGTGTTGGGTTTTACCCGTTAGGTTCTGTAATGCTGCTATAATTCAAGCTATACCTATAAATGAAATAATGATTGACTGAGGTTACTTAGATTGTTAGAACTATTCAGATTCTCACTAGAGATGGTTTTCAAGGAATTGGCTTTCAAGGAACTGAAGAACACTTGAATATTCCAACAATATATTGAACCAAAGAAATCTTTGTTATTATGTTTGTAGTTTGTGATTTCATGTTAGGGTCACATTAGGTGATCTCCTGGATGCAAGATGATTACAAATTGGCAATCAGATGTTCTACACTGTACTCCTTCCCAGAATTTTTTTCAAGTTTTTCAAAATGTGCCTATTTTTCAGTTTTAAAGCATTATCAAATAAGTTACCTCCTACCCAATTAAAAAAAACCTACTGTATTTTAGTAATAATATTTAAACTTGCTTCAGGTTTAATTCAGTAGAGATTCTTTAGCACATTGGTGAGAACACCAATGCAGTTCCTGTGTGCACAACTCATTAAAGCAGCCACAGCTGTTTCCAGGACTGCTATGTCATTAAGGCCATTAAATTCAGGAAGCTTAGATGAAAGAAAAAATCATTTCATCATTCCTATTCTGATGAATACATACTTCTGAGAAGTGTAAATATTCCATTGTTTAATGATGATTAAGATTGCAGCACCTTATAGCATATGGATCATGTTAAG
The DNA here is from genome assembly GCA_023970755.1 of Azemiops feae. Lineage (NCBI taxonomy): Eukaryota > Metazoa > Chordata > Lepidosauria > Squamata > Viperidae > Azemiops > Azemiops feae. Next base: position 413,007 of record JALGBA010000078.1, on the reverse strand, counting down.
ACTGACAGATTTGCTAAGAATGCTGTTGGTTATTTGATATTCCTCTTCTGTCCACCCCCTCAAACCAACTTGAAGACTTGGGGAAGATTAATCCCCTACCTAAGTTAAGACTTCTGCACTTTGAACTGCCACTTCAGTGGAAAGAACCACGGGGCGCATAAGCTAACTTGCCATAGTTATATATGGAAAATAGGAATGTTTATGACGGTTCTCTGCAAGTATTTGTTCTATAGAAAACTGTTATATTAGGGAAGACTATGGATGTTGCCATCACTTGGATTGCATTTCTGGAACTTTTATCTGGAGATACCTGTCCCTTCCTTCTCTCTCTGAGACAGTGTCTTAGCTTTGCCAATTCATGGGAAATATTTCATTGATGAACCACTTTTACATCCATATTTTGCCTCTAAAATGACACTGAGAGCAAAAGGTAGAAGCTGCATCATGAAATAGGCATCAGGGCAGATGAAAGAAATAGGAATACCAGAACAGTGCAATTTTGTAGCTTGAGCTAAGCATTTCTCTGAAAAATAGCTGCCATTTTTAAACACCGATGAGGCCTAATTGATTTATTTTTTAAATGTGAAACCATTAAAATACCAATTAACTTCCTAAACTATGTTTGGTAAAGACAATGAGATAGTGTCTGTTACTTTTAAAGGTAGACTGATCAGCAGATAGTTTAGAAATAGGAGATCAAAAACATGGATAAGAATTTGATATTTTTCCAGAATTGGATACAATTGTTAATTCTGATTCCTGAGTCTGTCTACAAAATAAAATATTGTGTTTATCTTTTCCAGAATTATGTGTGTAAAAATAGCAAAATAAAATATTGTGTTTATCTTTTCCAGAATTGTGTGTGTAAGAATACTTTCCAATGGAATGTTCAAATACTTGATATTGGAATGACAATATTTGTTGTTGCAAGGATGAGATATTGCTGCATTTGGTTACTAGGCATAACACCATTTATTTATTTTTACAAAAATAATACATTGTTTCATTATGGAATAGTCCTAATGTTAATATATTTCAGTTTTCTTCATGGGAAGGGAGAAAGAAACAGTACTAATTATAAGGCAAAGAGAGATAATTGGCATCTTTACTGGTAGCATATTGATGTAATCATAGTGAAAAACGTTAAGAATTGCTTGTAAGGTCCCTTTTTCAAACTTTACAATGTATTATAGTTCAGGATGCTTACAAATATGTGCTGTCTACAGTTTACCGGTAACAATTTTTGACAGTCTTTCATTAGAAGATTAAAAAAATATCAAAAGAAAGCTCAGTAGTGCAGTTTCAAAGTAAATTTATCCATTCATTAAATCTGAACTAAAATTACATTGGCCCATTCAGGGTTCTCACAGTATCCATTTGCCAGACACATTCATGACTCATTCCTAAGTAGATGATTGAAGTTTCATGGACAGGATCCAAAGGATTCTGTGCGTACTACATATGTTTTTAAGTTCTTTCCATTCATATTACGGTTACACTCAGAACTTATTCCTGAAGGTCTCTAAAAAGAGGCAATGCAACATGAGAGAATGAATTTTGAACAAAAAAAATGGGAAATTCTTTATGTGACTGCAAAGGCCGATAGCTCTTTCGATCATAATTCTTTCCCATAACTTTAAAAAGAATAGAATTGAGGTATATAAAATGGTTCTTCAAAATATCAAAATTTCTGGATTTTTTTTTATCCTGGTTTGTATTACAGTATATTACTCTTGTCCAAGAATATCTTCAGTATCAACAAAATCTTCTCTGTGGAGAGACTCCTGAAACAAAGATACAAAAACAATCAGTTAATCTGTAACAATGAAATAGGCGGCATATAAATGTAATAAATAGATAATAAATAATCTAATTTCATAGTGGTATTCAGACAGCTAAAACCAATAACTGAATATGACCAGTTCCTCCAGTTATATTGGACTTCATAGGTGCGTTCAAAAGATAACACATCTTCTATGTTCTGGTTACAATTAGAGGAACTAAAGTGGAATGTTTAAACACAATTTTTTTCCCATCCGCAGCAAGATTCCATCTAAAATAGGCGACTCTCACGCAGTATGCTGAAGGTGGAGCCCATGGATTTGGCTCCACAAAGGAATCATTCAGAAGCAGTCATTTTATGCACAGAGTATGCCATGTATGGGAACAATTTGCCTATCCCTAAGAGTTAACTAGCTTTGGTTGCATGTAGGTAACAACTGCATTATGGGTTGGTATCTGAAAATATTCAGCACTAATGTTTCAGTTGTCTTACCTGAAATGGCTCATAGATAGAGCTATCTGCTTCATAAATAGGATTTGGAATGGATACTAAGTGTGGGCTCCTTTCCTGCCAGGAGGATTCATCATCGTCTAGTTCAGTCTATAAGTAAACAGACTAAGCATGACTTTGTTCTTCAAACTATACAGTAAAAATGAATCAATGAACTCGAATAGAGAGCTGAGACAAAGTGATTTAGCCAAGGAGTTTAAAGCAAATCTGAATTTTTGTATGCATGTATGTATTTATGTACGAATTAAACACAATTTACCTAGCTGCCCAACTCAAAGTGATTTGAGGCAACTTACAACATTAAGTTTTTTAGCTGGAAAGAAATTGATCACTACATTATTAGATAAAATCCCCTGTAAGCCAAGTTTGATTCCTAGGGATGGCATGGACACAAAAATATAATTTCCTTGGCAACAATATGGAGGCAGTTTGTTCTTGCCTTCCTGTTTCTCAACTTTCCAGGCCATTTGGTGACCGTCACCAAAGTTCTAACTAGGTTTGATCCTGGTGAGCTTTTTGAGAACAGCTCTATAAAGATTACTTATACTGTGTATATATATCTCAAAGTTAACATTCAAATTGATCAGAATCAGTAATGTAGTTTTGAAACTGCGGCTATGGAATCTCTTTTTCTCTCAAGGTACTAATAATCTTTCATTTTTGCTCATGTTGGGAAGGACTTACAGATGTTATTGCCCAACAAAACTAACAGACATGGCTAGAGAAGGTTGTTATAACAATAACATTTAAATTGTGGTGTTTGATTTGGATGAGGTTCTACAACCACTAATGAAATTACAACAAAAATTACATAATTATTTCTACCCGAGTTCTGTTGAAAGAACATTAAAGTCTATAATTTGTCATGATCAAAACTGAGACTTGGATTTACATACCGTAAGATAGTGAAAGTGCAGTTGTTGGTTTCTCCTTCTGAGATAGAGATAGGACAATCCAGCAATAGTTGCACAGAGCAGAACTATAGCAACAACGGTGCTTATCCCAATTGTCATAGCAGCAGATGGTTTTACAGTACTTGGAATCTGTAAAAAGCAATGCTATTTTCAAGTCATATCTTAATGATAAATTATTATTGTTAAGTGGCATTTTTGGATCCCAAATTAAATTCCTATGTAGCTCAGAATAGCAAAATATCTGCAACGCACAATCTGATATTAAAAACAGGAGTCTGCTGATTTTGTTTAAAGGTGAATGTGTTTTTCAAACAATATTATAGCTAATATTAAAAAAAAAAAGACAAAGCAAACTAAAAGCTAGACTTCTTGTGATATTTTTGTACTTTGCACTTTGATTTTTATCTATAACTGTATTTAAAAAGACATATATATATAAATTTAAAGTAGTCTGTATGACTATTAACAACCTTCACTATTGGAATACTTTTTTATTGTTCTGTTTTACTCCGCTAATATTTCACATTGGCTAGAGTGAAAAAGCAACGTGAAATATTCATCTGGCTTTGGAGAAAATTGTATACAACGTAATTTATAGATTTTTTAAAAAAATTAGACAGATAACAGTGTCTCTGAAGGATTATGTCATTATGTCTAGTTGTGTGCTAATGCTGTAAGGAAACATGTGCTTTGAGAATGTAATTCAGTTCCAAGATGCTAAATTATAAAGGCACTGCATTATTTTCTAAAGTGCAATGTGGTATTTTTATAGGAAATATACAGACTATATCCTAGGGATGATGAATGTTTCAATACTTAGTGACAGGCTGCCCCTTTGTCTTTGAAAAGGGCAAGAAATGAACTTTTAAGAAAAGCAATAAAATCAGCAGAGAAAGTTGAGTGGGAACAGCAGCAATGAAGACCAAATAGACCTATTTCATCCTCTATAAACATCAACTTGGCACCCACTGCCCTAAAGTAATAACCAGCGCCTCCAGAAATTAAATAACAAAACTATTTTAAAATGGGAGATCTCACAAGATTTGACCATTTTAATACTAATTTTCAGCAAACTTCATGAACTCTTGGGAAACTTCGTTAAGATTTGGTACTATCATGCAATTTAACCATGTCTCTGATGCCCAAAGAGATGGATTCTCTTCTTCCAATTCTGCAACCTCTCTCACTTTTCAGTTATCACTGCCATCTTTCATAATTACGTTGCATCTTAAACAGTCTTATGAACCAATAATGAACTCAGGGAGAACTGATTCTTTCTCCTATCGTGTTACCTTTGCTCAAAAAATATATTTCATTAGTTAGTATTTAGTAGTAGAAAATTATTTCTGCTTGAGGAAAAATAACACCATCATCATGCCATCCTATGATCACTACCATCCTGGGGAAGAGCAAGTTCTGAAGTGGGAAAGAAGAATTGGATAGCTCTATGTCTAAATGATGCTAACATTTATGTTCAATGATACAGACTGAGAATGATAATTTCGTATTTTAAAAAACGTAATTTGGACTCATATTTGCAACGCTCAGTACAACTTGTACTGATGCCCAAAGAGTCCATCTCTTTAGGCATCAGAGACCTGGTTAGAGACGTGGCTAAATTGCATGACATTACCAAACCTTGTGAAGTTTCCCAAGTTTGCATGGAGTTTGATGAAAAATAGGATTAAAATGATCAAATCTTGTGAGTGCTACCATTTTAAAATAGCTTTATTTACTCTAGTGGTTAAGGCACCAGGCTAGAAAGCAGAAGAAGACTGCGAGTTCAAGTCCTGCCTTAGCCATGAAAGCCAGCTGGGTGACTTTGGGCTAGTCACTTGCTCTCAGCCCAACCCACCTCACAGGGTTGTTGTTGTGGGGAAAACAAGAGAAGGAAAATTTGTTGGATATGTTCACCGCCTTGGGTTGTTTGTAAAACTAATAAAGGTGGGATATAAATAAATACATAAACTTACAGAATACTACTCAGATCTTAATTATAACATAGGGAAGGAATGCAAAACATAGTTTCTCAAGAAAAGAAACTGGTAACTAACCTGGTTATACTGCAGAGGTACCTTCAACGGACTCTGAATAGCATGAATAATCCCATTGGAGGCCAGAATATCCCATTCAACAATCGCTGTGTTGTTAATTGGTTCAGAAACCTGGTGCAATAAAAGTGAACCAAAGAGCTTTAATTTATCATTCACTGCAAATGAGCTGTAATTCAAAGAGTTTAAGGCTTAAGGAATGCTACAAAGCCAAGACTGTTTCAACATTATCCAAAAAGATAAGGCACAGAAATTCATGGCTAAGAGGCTTGCATAAAGAGAATTGATACTTACAATGAGAAAAGTATGACTCAATGACTCTGCAATGGAAAGATTGTATCCTGCTTGGGAAGGTATTATTGTTCCAGCTGTGAGATTGAAGCTTGAGAGGGCAACGCCACGCAGTGATGCATGAAGTTTTACATCCTTCAGTGATAAAGACTAATAAAACAAACAAAAGATACAGCTCAACCAAAAGTTATTTTACTGATGAGAAGAAAGCCAACTGCACGATATACAATATTGTATTGCGCTGTATTATTTGTATGCCACCTCCTTGAATGACTGTGGCCTTTATTCAGCCCTCTATATCTTAACAGTGATTCCATTGTACTGTATGTGCTTTTAGCCTGCACACACTGATGTCAAAGGGGCAAAACAAAGTGCAGGGCCCTGTAGTTATAGTGGATCCATTGGTTGCTGACATGTGATTGGTTGCTGACATGTGATTGTATTGGTTGCTGACATGTGATTGTAAGCTTGCAGGCCCATCAAAAATGAAGGGACCAAAGGCCTAATAAAGTTACCCACAAACATATAGGGAAAAATGGCAACCTCCACGCATATAGTAAAAAGGATCGTCCTTTTTTCAAAGTAAAGAGAGAAAGGGAGAGCAAATGGCTCATTGGTAGTTAAAAATAGGAGGTGTTCAAGACTGCTCTAATCTCGCTTTCTTCTTGAGGCTGAGCCTATTACTTTTTACTCAAGTAAAGCCCACAAAGTAGCATAAGTGTATCCAGTGGTGGGATTCAGCCGGTTCGCACCACTTCGGCAGAACCGGTAGCTAATTTTTGGTTGCCCAGGCCCAGAATGGACTTTTGGAAGCGGCATCCACACAGAGAACCGGTTGTTCACATATTTGAATCCCACCACTGAGTGTATCTGTCTACACATTTGAAAAATTCTAATGCAGAATTTCCTTGTACTGGCATATTACGAGACTTTCTCTCCTTTTTCTCATTGGGAGTCAACTTTGGTAGTCAGAAAATGTAAACAAAACCCTTAAGACACTTTTCCTGCCTTTTCGTTCATTACCAGATTTAAATTTACCAGTTCATCTGGTAATGAACCAAATTTAAATTTAAATGTGCTTTTAGCCTGCACGCACTTAAATTTAAATTTTGTTCATTACCAGATTTAAGAATGAAACAAATTTAAATGGTTTCATTTAAGGCAGACAGTTCAGAAGATTATCTGGAGTTCTATCAGGATTATGCTTTATAATATTACAGAGTGTTTTTCTTCCTTGTAAAGCCATTATTCACATTTAAACATTGCATGTATGGGTTCTGTATGATTATCTAATCTCATTGCTTTTACTAAAATGTGAATTATAATTGAATTGAAAATTCACACTGGGGTAGTTTAGCCTACGAACAAAATAACACCATTTCCTTTATAGTTTAGCTGTTCTTGCTCCCCCAAAGTACCAAAGCTCTTAAAAATTCGGAGAAAATTGTAAAAAGTCTTCCAATTGTTATTCTGTCATAAAGCTAAAATACCAGGATTTCATGAGAAAAATGGAATATATATTTATTCGTTATCTTCTTCTGCAGTTGCTTTAAAAGAATCTGAATTTCCTGCTATGCTGCAATTAATGGTTTTACTAGAAAATAAGGCCCATTCAAGACAGATAACTCATATAGGTTGTACATCAAAGTTATTAGCTTGACTCAATTTATTTTTGATGATTTGTTTTTGCTGTTGCTTTTGAGATGGCACATAATTATTCACCCCTGCAGCTAAGACTGCACCACCAGTGTCCATTTTGTGGTCCTTACTGTATTATCTCCAAAGCCAGAGTTCACAGGTATGAAAAGAGTTTTATAAGCTATGTCCTCAGAGAGGAAATTTAAAAAATCTACTCCTTCCTGAGTGGTGTTAGCATAATCCAGAATTATCTGAAAAAGAGGAAAGAAAACATCATCATCATCATCATCAAAGTTAGAAGGGTTAGGCTTAGGCTTAGGGTGCAGACTGTGCAGAAATGGACAGACTTACTTTAAGGTTGAAAGAAAAGAAGAAACAGAATATTTTCAAACTTGGGACCTATTTTATCAATGATTGGAGAAAAGATTTAGGGATTAGGAATTTAATTTGTATTAGTGAATAAGATACTCAAGACAATACATTTTTGTTGAATGCTTACTATTGAATTGTTAAAAAAATAAAATAAAACGTTATTAAAAAAAAGTTGGAAGGGATCTTGGAGGTCTTCTAGTCCAACCACCTGCTCAGCCAGGAAACCCTATACCATTTTAGACAAATGTTGTCCAGTCTCTTCTTAAAAATTTCCAGTGTTGGAGCATTCACAACTTCTGGAGGCAACTCATTCCACTGATTAATTGTTCTGTCAGGAAATTTCTTAGTTCTAGGTTGCTTCTCTCTTTGATTAGTTTCCATCCGTTGCTTCTTGTCCTGTCTTCAGGTGCTTTGGAGAATAGCTTGACTCCCTCTTCTTTGTGGCAACCCCTGAGATATTGGAACACTGCTATCATGTCCTTCTCTTCATTAAACTAGACATACCAAATTCCATGATTAACCAGGAGTATTACTATTACTATGTTCAACTCAAATGTATCAAAGGGACCATTTCTAAGTAGTTCCTACAAGGAATAGCAAATATAAATTTCCCTCTCCTCCTAAACTGAGGGGCATTTGCAAAACAGTAGACTGTCCCCGAGTAAAAACTGGCTGATAACAGCAATTTGACAGATCAAAATTTAAATCTCCCGCTTGCTTTTCAATGTAGCTTATCTTTTCACTTCAAAGAAATAAAAGACAGAGGCAGGGTCCTTTAAGGAATAATTGAATACAATTCCATTAATTCTGGAATTTGATCTGAATAATGAGACACTGCTGTGGAGCATTCAGAAAGGTTGCACAAATTGATTTTATTAAAAACAAGTTCCTTAAGAAAACATAATATATTTCAGGCTTTCTCTGCAAAAGATGCAAGTGTGGTATAGATCAGTCTAAAACAAACTGGAGGAAGTAGCAAAACAACAGAGAAAGTTTAAGTTGCAGTTAACATACATTTTAAAATCAATATGTAGCAAGAACACGTAACTCTAGAACTAACATATTGAATGTTGTAAGAACAATCAAAAGCTGAACTCAGATTCAGTCCGTCAAGATTACAGTACTTCAAATTCAAAAAGATTTGAAAAGCAGTCAACACTGAGTGAACATTGACTTACATGTTGGTAAGTTTTGGTATGAATAAATATTTTTCTCCAAAGTTTCCAGATAAATTACTTTAATTTCAGAGCACTTATTTGGCATAGTAGTGTGAGACATATAGATGTATCTGGACCACGTTTGAAGGAAGGAATAATGATCACTAATGGTTATTGGGGAAAAAAAACCATCATCTTCATACTTACCACTTATGTTTCCTTGGTCATTCACAAATATATTCATAGTAGCAAAGCTAGAGGATGAAGGTACTACTAATACTTACTGAATAGAAGATTGAAAAGTTTGCCTGTTGAGCCAACACATCCAAAAGGCTGCCTATGCAAGAATAGCCATCTCCAATGAACCCATCCTTACAGTTACACTGTACATCTGAAAAAGAAATAAAATTTGGTGGCATTTGCATTGGAGACAAAGTTTAAGATTTTGTAAGAGTTTTGTTATACAGTGGAAAGGCCTAAATGAGATGACACTTATGACCTCATTTATTTTCTCACCTTGAATTCGATAGCAGTAGGCATCCCACTTTTCACTGAAGTTGTTTCGATAGCCATAGTTTACAATGCCCACATGATGAGTACCACAGTTCTGACTTGGGTACACAGTTGGGTAACCGGCTGTGCGATTAAAAAGCCAACCTACCATACAGAGGTGGAACCCCATCTAGAAAAACAGAAAAACAGGCTTTTTCAAAACAATTGAAACATTATTTCAATACTCAGATATATTTCAACAAATATTTCTGACTATTCATATCTTGACAAGATTATCTTGTACAATAATAAGCTTAAATGTAGCTTTCTTAATGTGGCACTCAATGGGCTATGCCCTGTTTAGCTTTTCATTTCCTCTGCATGCCATTTTGCTAGTGCCCATGTGCCAGAAGTGGCTTTTCATGGTACGAAAACAAGTACACTCACTTCCTCCCATTGAGTCATTCACTTTTTTGGTTTAAATTTATTTTAATTTGGAATTCTAATGTGAAATAGATAAAAAAAAAAGTGAGGATTCAGTGGGATCCAATGGGAGTTTTAAAGCTTCTTCAGACAAAGGAGATAAAGTTCAACCAGGAAAGCGTATCTAGTGTGACTCTTAGCACAGATCAAAACCTGAGACACAAATCGAACTGATATCACTGAGCTGCCTTGTTACCTGCTGAGCAGCAGACAGCTGCTGAAGGGTGGCCAAGGTAGCTCCCTCAGCTGCGCACCTGGCTTCAGCCTCTTCATAGGTAAAATTGTACTTTCCTGTGGGAGACTGCTGGTGGAACACACCAACGGTTTTGTCTGGGGAACAATCATAGAATGTTACGTCTACTAAGCTTTGTTGAGATGTGGTTCGGATTTAGAAAAAGACCCTTTGAAATGTTAGAACAGATGCTCAATATTTTTATTCTAAATGCCTCAATTTTAACCGATACCCAAAAAAAGTATAAAACATCAAGGATTATGGCAAAAATAGGAGTGATGTTAGAAAAGGAAGCTAATTACATGCATGTTCAACAAAGCGAGGATATTCCAAGACTAAACCCAATACTCTGTTGGATAAATTGCATCCAAAGAATAAGAAAAGTCACATTGGATCAGACGATGGTCTCCTTATGGGCAGCATGGCATCCCATCCATTTCTTTTCCTCCAAAGAAAGAAGTAAGCCACAAGAAGCAAACAGGTGACTTTTACATTTGGGGAAGAATTGAGAAGCAAATTAATAAATTTAGATTATTCCAAAGCAAGAGGCAAAAAAATAATCTGATTTGGACTTGACCAATTATGTGCCTTTACAGAACACAAAGAGCATCTTTGTGTAGTAAGGGCACTCCCTCCAAAAGTGAGAACCCCCCTTCCCCAAGTACTACAGTAGAAAATAGAAAGCATGACATGAATTATCCAAGGGACGACAGAATAGCAAAAAGCATTTTTACCCTCGAAATGCAGGTCAGTACAAATAGCCTCCATGTGGCATTGCCCGTTCTCTTCCAAGCAACGGTCTGTAGGGGGAATAACGTCCTCGAAGCACTGCATTCCATTTCCAACATAACCTGCCTTGCATTCGCACCTCCGGGTATTCTGCAAGGCAAGGAAGCCAGGCGTTACTGCAGTCCTATGGCCAGTGATGGCAATCAAACCAGAGGCAGACAGCAAAGAGAGTGGAATACAAAAAGAACTCAGCAGCAAACCAAAGAAGCAGTGTGAATCAGAAGTCTCCTTGGTCTCCAGTGGTTAGAATGCCATATTGTAGGCAAACTCTGCCTACAATCTGGAGATTGATCATGACGGGCTCAAGGTTGACTCAGCTGTGCATCCTTCCAAGGTCAGTAAAATGAGGACCCAGACTGTTGTGGGCAATAGGCTGACTTTATAAACCACCCAGAGAGTGCTGTGAAACACTATGGGGCAGTATATAAGTGCTATTGCTATTGCTGTTGTTATTCATTGCTTTCTCAAAAGTAAGATCTATTGTTGATCTGAAAGTTACTTTTGCTTTTCAGAAATGGACTGTCAACTAGTTAAATACAGTAGTCTCTCTAGAGTGTGAAATTTTACCCTAAGAAGTGAAAGAAACGTCCTATGTGACAGGAATGTATGGAGTTGATATAAGTTACACAAACGATAGTGTTTAATACATGGAGTGAACATTTGGTACTTGGAGAAGAGAAGAGGAAATCCATATTCCACTGTGCACCATTGTTCTTCCTTTTCAACCCATTGGGTGGAATATCTCCGCAAGAAGATCCCCACACAGACATTTGACATGATCTCATTTCACCAAGGCTTGTTGCAAAGATGAGCGTGCAGAAATTATGTCTGATACTTACTGGACCTGTGCTAATACAAGCTGCATGCTCACTGCACTGTCCATTCCTTCCATCTGCACATCTGTCAATAGGATCGCAGATATAGCCGTCACCCTGGTAGTCCATTGAGCAGGTGCAGGAGACATCCGTTCCATTCTGTGTGCACTTAGCATGGTTGCTGCAGCCACCGTTGTTGTTTCCACACTGGTCAATCACTACATCAGAAAGGGCCATTCAGTAATGCATAACTTTTGACTCTGCTTAGGGAGTAAAGTCGGGCTGAGCAGATTTCCTCAATTCCATTCTGTAATTGTTCTAAAATTCCAGATTTTGATACTGCTTGGGTTGACTTGCAGTCAGTTTTGGAACATTAGAACAAAGTTTGTACATGCAATCAAAATAGAATTAAAAACAACAACACCCAATCTTTAAAATGTTCCAGTTCCTCAATCATTTAATTGTTATATTATTTTACATTTTTGTGGATAAGCAAAACTCATTTCTTTTTAAGCAAGCTTTTAATGCAAAGTGAACACCACTTAGTTTGAGTAAATTCAAAATGGATCTCACCAGCAAGAAGGGATGCTAACATTCTAATGCTATACTTGAGAATCTATTGCTGTAATAGGTACTCTCCTGCATACTTCAGAAGATATTTTGGGAGATGAAACAACTTTAAAATACTTCTGAAATGATTTAAGTTGCATGGGAAAATAAGTTCCCTATTTTCACATTCTTATTTATCTCTAACAGTAAAATTTTTGAATTGTAAGATGCCCAGAATGATTAACTAAGATGGGCAGCTATAGAAATCGAATGAATAAATGAATAAATAAAATTGTCAAGAAGCAGGATTTCATAGCTGCAGTCCCACACAAGTTGCTCATTGAGAAATTGGAAATTCTGATCAATGCACAATTTAATTTTCAAAAAGGAAAAAAAAAGGGCATTCATGCAAGATGATATCTTCAGGAATCATTCCAGAAAGTTTTCTACAGTGGTTTGGTATCTATAAATCTGGATTCATGATTCTTCTCTATTTGGGAATTATGAATTAATTCATTTACATTATAAATTGACTTTCTCAGAGAAAGATTTACTCGGATTCCAATAACTCTAAAGAGATGAATACCACTTTCACGAAAAACCAGACATACGGGAGGGCTTGTGTGAAAATGAGAGCAATTAAAGTAATGCAACAGAAAAGCATCCAATGTTATTGTGAAGGATATAGCCTTATATCCTGAAATTATGCCAACATTTTAACAATAGGATGGAGCTTGCAAATGTTAGAGTTACCCTTTGCAATTGCAACCATACCTGTGCATGTCTTTCCATCTCCCTCGTAATAAAGGTTACATTCACAGATATTATTAGCTCGGCAGACAGCATTTGGATGGCAGGCTGGGGAGCACTGAGGTACTGCAGCTGAATATATATGTAAACAAATCAGACAAACCAATAAATTCACTTCAGAATTAGACATATAGCTTGATTAACTTTATGCAATAATGCATCCAACAATTCTGCTAGATTTTACTATGGGAAGTCCTCATTACAGAAAAATATTTTACCCACTTTGGAAAAGGGAATCTTGCTACCCTACAAATTTTCTGGCAAGAAAAATTCAGTTATGAATGAATATGCATGAAAGTGCCTTAAATGTAATATTTGAGCAGCATTTATCCAATTAACCTTATTCACCAAATCAACTCTTTTGCTTTTCACTACCATTTATGAACCTGTCACCACTATATTTCAAGGAATCCTTTCTTTCTAGATCATGCTTCTAATCTGTATTATACAGTGGGACTGAACATATTTTATTCTCATCCAGTTGTCTGCACAAACCTATTTATCACAACTGTAGTAGAATGAGAACAGTAAGTTGTGTTATGTGGGATTAAAGTTCATCTGCTCTTGGATAGGCAGTCCTGAACAGATTTCACCTAAAAATAAAAATGATCTGCATGGTATGATTGTATGTATGTATGTACTGTTTGCCCTTGAGTCAGTTTTTGACTCTTGGCAGCTGCCTGAACTAATTTCTGCAAATTTCTTGGCCAAAGTTTAGTCCTTGTTGAACGACCTCTGATTCAACGACTATCTGAAGTTATGACAGTGCTGAATGAGGGGGACTTACAATAGTAAGCAGTTGTAGTGGTAGTTGTGGCTGTCACAGCATCCCTGCAATCACCTGCTTGCAATTCATGTGTTTATCAACCAGCTCCCAGTTGTGACTTCACAGTGCCCTGTGGTCACTCATTCACCATTTGCGACCTCTGCTGCTGGCTTCTGGCAACTCAAGTCATTGAGAAAGCTAGCAGGAGGTCACAAACAGCAATCTCGTGATTGTGGGATACTGTGACCTTGCAGGATTTGTCTGGTGCCAAAACCTTAAGAAGGCTGGTAGCAAGTAATCTCTCTGTGCGTTGGGATTGTAGGAAGGGGAGCCGTCATTGCTATTTTTATTATTTTAAAAAATCAAGTACAGTGGTGGCCAAGGGCTGTTGGAACACCAGAAGAACTCATGCAAGTTCTCATGTGGGGTTTTTTTCTTTGCTGGTAAGTTCCTTTGCTCTTTAAAACTATGTTAAGCTAATTTTACAGTGAATGGCTATTTGCGTGGGACAGGATGGAAAAGGTTACTTAGGGACATTTTCATCAGTGCTGCCAAAATTCATGTTGTTTAAAGCTTATCATTCAAGTCTCACATTCCCTTATTATAAATATTTGCTAGTCTGTCTTTGTTTATTGTTTAAATCTTTTGATCATTAAAAAAAAGCCATGTTACCAATGTGCTGCTAGGGAATCAGAGTTGTTTTCTTTGCTTGATTTTGGAGAAAAACTAGATGAGAATTTGAGCGGGATAAAACTCCCTGTATTGGTTGGATATCAATTCTGAATTAATGTGATTAAGGGAGAGAGCAGGATTCTTCCAATACATATAGGAACTCCCAAAACCCTGTGATTTAAAAAATATATTAGCCTGCATGCTGATGGTGACATTTTGAAATTTAACATTACGTTTTGTACAAAAAAGAAAAATCAGTTTCTTCAATTAAACAAGGCTAAAGTACTACAGATAGGTTGAATTGTATTTTTTTTCTCCTCTAGTGCTTCCCAAGATGTTACACATGCCTGAAATATCATACAAGCTTATAAAATCCATGAACAAAGAAATCAGTGGAATGATGGCAAAAAAGAAAAAAAAGCATTACTACCTTTTTGAGAAATGAAGGCAGGTGCTAAGACCCACTGGGCCTTTCTCTTGGCCGATGTTTGCCAACCGTGGCCAGTTCTGGATGTGTGGGTTTTAAATCCCAGAATTCTACAGCCAGCATGGCCACTGAATAGAATTCTGGGAGTTGAAGTCCACAAACTTGAAAGTCACCAAGGTTGGGAAATGCTGCTCTATGGAGTTGTACTTTTGCAGTGTGCCAGCCCTGAGATTTGCTCTACCTAGTTTGGTTTCACAGTGCTCTCCAGTCCATCCCACGGAGCAGAAGCAGAAGCCATCTCCGAGCAGCCCTTCGTTGCATATCCCATTTCCTGAACAATTGCACTCTGCAATGAAAAGGAAGCAACAATCATAATCTTGAGCTAAGAAAAGGAGTGCATAGTGGGTGTGGTGTATGGAGCTGTCCCAAGCCCCTGTTTTACCCGACCATTCCTCCTCATATTTTTTTTTTTTACCAAGGGATAAAACATCTAAGTGATGTCCTGATAAGCAGTAATTTACTAAGTCACCAATGGATGTTTGAGTATTTTATCTTTCATTGTAAATCCTCCTCTCTGGCAACCTGTAACCTCCATGTCTTCCTACACCTGAATGAATGTAATGGCAGGGAAATCACAGAGTGACGGAAAGAAGATTATTAGCAGGAGGGGATGGGGAACACACCACTCCTCCACCCTGCAAGGAGAACATGGAAATAACTGTTGAATCATTCAAGGAATGAGGCAGAAAATGAGAAACAAAAAATGTTGAGTGTATCCAAAGGACAATTTCGCTATTAACAGAGCCAGCTCAAGCAGGTAGCAAGGGGGCCAAATTTTAGTGGGTGCCAAAATGGAAAAGATTCCCAAAAAAACACAATAAAAAAGTGAAAAGCAGTAATGGCTTACTCTGTGAGCCAGTGCACCTGCTTGGGGGGTGGGGGGTGGGGGGCTAAATGTAACTTTCTGGTGTAAAAGGATGAAAAACTCCAAGAAATTAAAAAAAAATATCCGGAGTTGAAAACCCTAAGTGTGAAGTTCAAAAAGTCAAAGAAAAAAAAAAGGAAACGAGAGGCACCTAATTGAAATTCCAAACCAAATCAGAAGAGGAGCCAAACCATAATAGGTGCCAAAATATGTCTGTCTAGAGCACCCACAACATGCCCTTATTAAAAATGATTACTTTTCATCACCCTATTGTCCTATAGGCACAACTGTACCATTCAATCACAGTTGCAGGAATCTTACAAGGTGTAGCTCATTAAAAAAAAATATGAAAATGACTTTTAGAATTGAGGGTAACACATGAAAAAGGCAACGGTCCATTAGGACAGGGTTGTCAAATCCTATATCACACCATTACCCAAAACATTCAAGACAGTATCATGCACATATCTCATAAAAATCATCCTTTCCCTCACTAAATATATATTGAGTGGAAGAGGGGAAAAAATCGCTAGTATAATCTTCAAATACCCCTGGACATCTGATGCAGAAGATATATATAGGAATTACAAAGACAGTGCAAAGGGTACCATCATGGCAAATAGTGAGGAAGAGCTAATTTACAAGCTTTTGTTATGTTGAAAACATTGTCCTACCTTTGCAGTCTGGCCCATAGTACCCTGGAGCACAGAGTTCACAAGCCACTCCAACAAAAGATGCATTACAATTGCACTGTCCTGAGCCTTTATGCCCATCATTGCATGTACCACGATTTTGGCATGGTGCTTCGAGCCCTCCGGGACACACTGAAAGAGGCAAAACAGACACATGTTTTCAACCAAATGTATTGCTTGAGAAATGAAGAATGAATGAAGTCATGCAGGCTTTCCAAAGAGACCGCTGTCTATTTGGTCATATAGTTTTATCCATTTCCTAGAAACAACTGTTTAATAAGCTACAGCTAAATAGCTTCCTCCATCTCTGAAACTTTATGTGCTGGGCATGTATAATCCTTCATTTTTTCTCCAGTGCTTTGCAGTTATTTTAGGCACAATCACTGTAATTGTTTGCAGATTTGCCAGTTATTGCACCCATCTAAAATTATCATTAGAGGTAGCTTCTTTCAAGAATGTACTGTTAAAAAAAAAAAACCTAGGAAGATGAAGAATAAAGTTCTGTTTAATAATTCTGTTTTTAAAAATCAGGGTAACTTTCTGCTGATTACCTTCCTATCATTCTAAAAGAAAGGTTTCACATGATGCTATAAGGGTGTTCTGCCTCTTACTGTCATTGTCTGTCTGCCAGTTAATCACATCCTTTAATGTATCCTGCCTGGCATAGATTTACCCATGTATAGTAATGGTTTTTACTGATTTATTTTGAATAGCATGCATTTGTCAGGGGGATTTACACTTTGCAGAGTAATCCTGACAGCCTAATTGCTAGTTCGTTCGGTTTCACACCTGCAAGCTTATCCATGGTGCGCCAGAGGAGGCAAACTAGCTTGCACCATTATAGTAGTGGTTATGATCATTCATTTCATGGCCTCTTAGGTCTCATATCTTCTGGTGTTTAGCCAAGCCTTAGAGCAATCGGACTTTAGGACAACCCAGAATGTCCTTTATGTAGTAACCACCTTATTTTGGACAATAAGCAAACCATGGAATTAATAATAGTGAATAGTGAATGCCTGCCCGAATAGTCAGATTTCAGATCTATAATCATATGAGGTCAGAATAAGGGAACCTGACTAATCTGAAGCTCTAATTCTAAGCAACGTTTGTAGGGAGTGAGTTCCATTGTAGTCACAGGCATGTAGGTCCAAGATTGAAGATAAATGACATATTCACCCTTAAATACAGGTCATTTTCATGAAGTGGTTTTCCTTTGTTTTCTTTAGGAGGTTTTTTTTTTTTTTTAAGTCTATAAGTCTGGCATTTTAGGAGTTTCCCATTTAAGTAACAACCATGTTTTCAAGATTAGTTAGATGCAGGATCTGCTGCAATGCACTAAGAATTGTGTGGCACAGAAAATGCAAAAGTACTCCAGTACACATAACTACTTCTATGAAAATCAGGAAAAGCGATTTGCTTATTGATTTGGTCCAGCATTGGTTGCAATTCAGCATTTAAGCATTGCTAAGAGACAATGGGAAAATCCATAAAATGTTGTTTTATTTCTTACCACGCTATGGAATATTTACCAAACACAAGAAGATAAATGATATTTTTGGCAAGGGGGAGGAAAAGTGAAAGTCATTCAAGATATTAAGTGTATGAATATTAAGATATGTTCTCATATTGGTGAATGGCAGTGCACAGAAAACTAAGCATGCATATCAAATTCAAAGGAGCATTAGAAATAATGATATATGAGGACAATTTGGAAATAAACCTCCGTTTGGTTATCAATGACAGACACTCGCAGATACAGAACTTTTGTTGTACACATTAGAAAACCTAAACATTACATTACTTTTCGACATAATCGCCATTCAAATTGAGACACTTGTGATAACGTCTTACATGGTTTGAAATTCCTTAGTAGTAGTTGCTCAGCGCCAAATCTGGGCTATAGGCAGGGGTGATTAAAAACATCCCAACGGAACTGCTTCAAAAGTTCTTGGGTGCATCTAACGGTGTGCGGGAGAGCATTATCGTGAACTAACACCACACCGGAAGTGTTATAGAAAATCCCGCCAAATGTGAAGATGCCAGAGGAGTACTGCTAGTGAAGTTCATGGAGCGTGGTTCGACCATCGGTTCAGAAGTCTACTGTGAAACGTTATGAAAACTCAGACGAGCCATCCATAACGAGCGCCGGGGCATGCTGACTTCCAGTGTGGTGTTGGTTCACAGTAATGTAAGGTTGTAGTTTTCTAATGTGAATAATAAAAGTTCTGTATCTGCGAATGTCTGTCATTGATAACCAAATGGAGGTTTATTTCCGAATTGCCCTCGTAGTTCAGTTAGAGGATCCAGAACCTTAGATGTGAGACCTAACAAGGACATTTCACCCCCATAGATGGTAGAACAAATTGTTGTGTTATTTTTAGCAATTGCTATTACCATGTATTATAATTACCAAGTTAGGAACGAAAAACATATTATTTTATCTGGAATTTTAATAAATATTCCTTACCCTGGCAGTTCTTTCCATAGTGATTTGCACAACATTGGGGTACCCACTTAGTGGCAAGGCATGTTTTCTTGCATCCCTTAGTTAAATGTTTTCTAAGCCGGTTTTGAAGGAATGGCACTCGAGAATATTGCCGCCAGACGTTCCTCCTTGGAACCTCGAAAGAGTCATATGCATAATAGCAAGTCTGGATTTCCCCCTATTGGAAAAAGACAACTGTTTTAGCCTTTTGTTGGAAATTTGATTCTTAAAATGAAAGTATACATTCAATTTGCAAGTTATGTGGGAACTTCCTCCTATTATTCCTATGTGCTAAGAATTTTCATTGGAGCACATAGAGGAAAAACTAATGGACAGGCAAAACTCTGGTGCCCCATCACTTCTTCTGACTCTTTGTATCAAAAGTCCTCAAACGGATGGGAATTGCTCATATGACCAAGACAGAACTGTTTGCAACAGGTGCATAACTCTGAAATCAGGATGCATTATGAAGTTGGAACACCACTAAAAGCCAGTGGTGCTATGACCCCAGCAAGCTTCTCTCCTTCGTCATGGTGACAAGGTGAAATACAGTGTCCTAATTAGAAGTCCAAAATCTCAGTTGATTTGGGAATCTCCAGGTAGAGAATGAAACTTCTCAAGACCTTTCTTCTCTGGAAATAGGCAGAAATTCAAATATAGATGCCTTTAAAAAAAAATATTGCATCAACTCTCCAGTCAGTATCTAATTTTGTAATTCAAATGTTCTGAAAATTTCAGTTTACTTGATTGCAACTAGGTTCCCCCATGAAGTTTATCAGAGCACCTCCCAACTTTCTTACCAATACATTCTATGTTCATCTTTTCCCTCCTTTTGCTGGCTTTATTGACTCAAATCACAGACTGAATGATTTATCATTTTGCCACTCTTAATTAGGACTGCTATAATATGGTTTTAAAGAGGTTCATCGGACTTCTGTTATTACACAGAGGCACTGGGTTTGGACAAGGTCTGAAGGACATTTTTCAAATTGTTTTGGAAGGGTGCTATTACTCTTTTCTAATAGAATATATATAGCTTTATTTAAAGCTTGAACCGGGTCTGGGGGTGCAATGGCTCAGCTGGAAAGCTAACAACCTGGGTTCAAGACCCGAGCACTGCTCAACAGGGTGAGTCCCATTCCTGCTCCAGTTCCTGCCCAGCTAGCAGTTTGAAAGTATGCAAATGTGAGTAGATTAATACTGTACCACTTTGGTGGGAAGATAATAGGGTTTCATGCGTCTTTGGCATATGGCCATGCTGGCTATATGACTACGGAAAAATATCTTTGGACAATGCTAACTACATCAGCCCAGAAACAGAGATGAGCACCATGCCCTAGAATTGGACATGCCTGGACAGGGACACCTTTATCTTTACCTTTTGATCTGGGTATATTACTAATTTTACTTTTCATACCAGGATAACTTTAAACCCGAGACTCTGAATATATCAGATGGCAATGTGCATATGGTGGATATGGAAAGTCTGCACACCTCTGTTAAAACACCAGATTTTTTGAGATGTAAAAAAATTAGACCAAGATAAACCACATCAGAATTCTTTTCACCTTTAATATAGCATATAAGCTGTACAATTCAACTAAAAAACAAACTAAAATTGTTTAGTGGGGGGAAAATAAAAAAATCAAATAATGTGGCTGGATAAGTGTTCACACTGTCTTATAAGTAGGGATGTGGCTGTGTTCAAAATTAACCAATTGTATTCAAACTGATGATAAATAGTAGTCAGTACACACCTGCCATCAATTAAAGTGACTCTGATCAAACCCATATAAAGTTCAACTGTTTTAGTAGGCTTTTTCTGGCATTTACTCAGTTGCCTCTTACAGCAAATGCTATGAACTGCAAAGAGCTTATATAGCATTAAAAGGATCTCATTGCAGGAAGGTATAAGTCAGGAGAAGGGTAAAAAAAACATTTTCCAAAGCATTGGCTATACCATGAGACACAGTGAAGACAGTCATCAAAAAGTACAGAAAATATGTCACAACAGTGACATTACCAAGAACTGGATGTTCCCCCCAAATTGATGAAAAACAAGAAGACATACTGGTCTGAGAGGGTGCCAAGACACCTACAGCCAAATTAAAAGAGCTGCAGGAATTTCTGGCAAATACTGATTGTGTACTACATGTGACAACAATCTCTGTATTCTTCATATAATAGAACTGTGAGGTAGACTGGCAAGATGGAAACCTTTTCTTACAAAAAAAATAAAATAAAATCCAACCTGGCTACATTTTACAAAAACCTACATCAAGTCTAACAAAAGCATGTGGGAAAATGTGTTATGGTCTAATGAGACCAAAGTTGAACTTTCTGACCATAATTCCAAAAAGTACGTTTGCCAGAAAAACAATAGCGCATCACAAAAGTACACCATACCCACAGTGAAGCACAATGGTGGCAGCATTATGCTGTGGGGCTGCTTTTCTTCAGCTGAAACCTCAAGGTGGAGGGAATTATGAACAGCTTCAAATATTAGTCAATTTTGGCACAAAACTTTCAGGCCTCTGCTAAAATGCTGAAAATGAAGAGGAATTTCACTTTTCAACATGACAACCTAGAGCAGACCTCCAAATCAACAAGAGAACGGCTTTACCAGAAGAAGATCTAAGTTTTGGAATGGCCCAGCCTGAACCTGAATCCGACTGAAAGTCTGTGGGTGGCCTTTCGAGGGTTGTGCACAGGAGATGCCCTCGCAATCTGGCAGATCTGGAGCTGTTTTACAAAGAAGAGTGGATAAAGATTCCCAAGGCAAGATGTGTGATGCTGACAGGCTCCTACCCCGAAACACTGAATGCCGTCATAAAATCAAAAGGTGCTTCAACAAAGTATTAGTTTAGCTGTGCATTTTTATGTAACCACAGTATTGTATGTTTATTTCCCACCCACCCCAAAAAAAGATTATAGTTTGTTTTTCAACTGAATTGTACAGTTTCTATGTTATATTAAAGATGGAAAGAATTCTGAAGCAATTTTGTTTTACATCTCAAACACTTGGCATTTTAACAGGGGTGTATAGAATTTCTATATCTATTGTATGTCCTCTCTTGCTTGGGATTAAGGGCATGCATTGTGCCTGTCAGATGCCTGATTATAAAATGTCTTGGTAAACCACCATCGAGTTGCTTATTATCCACATCTTGTCAACTGTGACTCCACCATTTCTCTGGGGAGGCTTACCATTTCCACTGATCCAAAAGGACAGGATTTCTCAAAGCCACAAGGACCACATGGAGCATCCTGAGAAGACATTATAGGAAAGCAAGAAAGATAAACAAGTATGTAAGAAGCCATTTTAACTTTCATCTGAAAATCTGTTAAATTTTTCTTTCTCACAAAGGCTGCAACCTATTTGCAGGCAGAGCTGGGCCACGTTTTTGGCCACAGAACTGCACTTTGGCTACTAAACTCATGATGACAGTGTCATGGTTAACACAGCTGGCATTTTGGGCCCTATCCCCAATGTTGAGATGCTTTGGGGTGTTCATATTATGTATTTATCAGTGTTTTAGAATTTAAATCTTGCAAAACAAGTAGAATACATACAGATTATACAATCTCACCTTAAATTAAATTGCCATGATGGTGAGAGGGATAATTTTTAAAAAAATTGTACAGTTCAATAGAAACAGAAGTGTTTTGAAGGTTTTTTTTAAAAAACAGCTGTCCTATTATTATTAAATTTATATGCTGCTCATATCTTCAATAAGGCAACTTATAATTGGAAAGTAAGTTCCACAAACATGGAAAAAGCATGGAGAAACTGCCGGCTGCCACTGTCAACATTATTATAAGAAATTTAACAAAGTCTTCTTTTTGTCTAGAGAATCCTTTAATGATATTAAATCAACAAAATGAAGGTAATTATCTAAATCAGTAAACATTGATATTTAAAATTCAAGTGCTCACTGAAATCTCAACAGTTTGAAACTCATCACAACGGGATCCCAAATCTGGAGGCTCAAGAAGGTGATCAATTCCATAAGCAATGCCCACATTGAATTCCATATATCGCTGGACAATCCTTGCATTGTCATTGTCCACCACAATATCCCCCTGCAAACCAACGAAGCAGTAAAAGTGAATCAGAAGACAGAAGACAAATATTGGAGGCTTTTGGTTTTGACTAATATATAAAATTCAGCCCTATCACTTCTTGCTTCTTGATCCTTTTTACCTTTTTTTTCCCCTCAGATCAGAAGCACTGTAGTTTATGCAAAAAAAAAAACCCTGTATACCTATAAGGTATAAACTTTATGCACAGTAAATCTAATCACATTTACCAACCTGAACAAACATCCCAGTTGTAGCCTCTTTTTAAAAGTCAGTCTTGTAAGATCCTATCTATTGCTACACTCTCTTTATCTCCTGATTGCATTGCAGCCTCCTTTCCTAATTTGGTATCCTCAAGATTGTTGCACTACAGCTCCCAGAATGCCTAGATAATCCCATATATTTACTTCAAGATGTATTCAAAAAATTGCTGTAATGTTTATACACATCCTACTTTCCTTGGTCTCTGTCTCCCAGATACTTTGTTTCTTGATCAACTTCCCTAGCTTGTTCCGGCTTCTCCTAAAATAATGGACTCCTTTAGATTACCCTTCTCCTTTTTGTTCCTAGCTTCTCTTTCTTGGCCCATGCCTCTTATGCATCCTTTCATTTGCTACCTCCCATGACCTTTAATACTTGCAGCTGCTGCATTCTCTGCCTACTCCTTAGCCTAACTACTTAGGACATTATGATCAAAACTAACGTCATGGTGGCACAGTGGTTAGAATGCAATATTGCAGGCAAACTCTGCCCACAGCCAGGAGTTCGATCCTGAAATCATGTGACAACTATGCTTGTGATTTTACTTCAGATTTCCTTTGCTTTTACAGCATCAGAAAGAATATGACCCCAAACAGTCGTATGAGCCAAAACGTAGGTGGAAAGTTTCTGGAACTTGACTCATGAAGGGCAATCTTATAGACCTATTCTTCCATTGCTTGGAATGTTCACCCAGCATTGGGCTAATTAGCAAGAAGGGAATTAATGTTTGTCTATACATTAAATGGAGAGGAAGGAATTACAAGAGAGTAAGCAGGCACCCAATAGGGAATATTCATTGAAAAGAAGGCACTAGCACCAGCTGTTTGTATAACAAACTGCATAGGAGGCAAACAAAAGCCTTAGTGAAGCAATCTCTTTTCTCTGTGAGAGGACAAAGGAAAAAAATAACAAGTCAGGCACAGGGGAACACACACTAACTGTTATTTTTTCATCACCTTCATAATTCCAAACAGTGCTGCCCAAGGCAGTCCCTAAGTGAGGACTATCTATATCTTTTGAAAATCCATTTAGGAAGGGACAGTATTGTACATCAGTTTGTCCTCTTGTGGCTTCAATTTAAAGGAATGCTTATTTACCGCATGTGTTTTGCTGCAGCTAAATGAAATCGTTGAGCCGTGCAAAGTCCTCAAGGATGACAATTCTGTCAGTTTGGAAGCCAAGACCTAGAACAACAAAACAGTAAATAATGATTGATTTTCCACAGATTCAAGCTGGCCAAAATAGATCTGAAGAGGTTGTGTCTTATGTTTCATTCATCGTACATATAAACAGGAATTGGGGAAGGTTTCATTTTCATCAAAAGAATGAAAACTCATTTCCTCATTTGCCTTCTGTGTTCTGTTATTATAAACTTTGTTTCGGACAGTAAATGTTTCTGGCAGTGAATCAGCTAGGAAGATAAATGTTCAGGAAGGTTAAATAGGAATGGGTCTCATTTAAGGCTGCAAAAGATCTTGCTGAGAATAAATTTCCCTGTGGATCCATGATATGATAAATGCATGATCATATGAAGCACTGCGAGAAAATCAGCATCTGGATAAAGAATCCCACACCACTTTGAGTACTACCTCATCTATTTTGTGCTGGTAAAAAAAAAAGGAAATCCTAATCCAGGGGTCTCCAAACTTGGCAACTTGAAGACTTGTGGACTTCAACTCCCAGAATTCCTCAGCCAGTTGAAGTCCACAAGTCTTCAAGTTGATAAGTTTGGAGACCCCTGTCCTAATCCTTGTTCAGTGTCCTGACTATTCTAAGTTTTTTTTTTAAATTAAACATCAGAGAAAAACAATGTTGAGATAGACACCTTAACAAATTTACCATGGCCTCCATCCATATTTTTCAAAATATGTGAAGTCATGCTTAACAGATATGCATGTTTCCTCTTAAAATGCATCCTCTGTTTTACAGAACTAACTTCTGTTTTACAGAGCTAAAAGGCATCTTAAATTACCCACGTTATTTAAAAGAAAAAATGAGCTGGCACCTGTAGATGCCCGAGCAATGATGATGACCAATCATTTTCATTTTAACATTGTAAAACGCCCAGAGTTGTCTATTTGAGATGGGCAGCCATCTAAATCTAAAAATCTATAAAATAAATAAATAAAATTATAATTTAGTAATTCATTGTTAAAATAAAAAGGCATTTTTAATGCAATTTTATACCAGCTGCTCTAAGATTTTCTCTATCTGAATTTTCCTCTTTGCAATTGCTCGGTTTTGGCACATCTCCAGTGAATAAGCAAGCTAAGGCCAGTAGCAACTTCTCTCCCACAGTCAGATCTCACAGATTTTATCAGATAAAATGTTGGTTAAGCAGTTTACTTATTAAATCAAAACCAATTTCTAGCCAGGTTTAAACGACATGAAAAGGAGATGTGTTTTCTGCCAAGCTGGGTCCAGCAGGGCTTCTTTAACCTTGTTTCAACCTTGGGTTTACCTTTATGTCCCGGATCATGTGCCCTTTGAGATAAGCAGCCAGTTTGCTCCTGTGGTCTTTATGAAAGAGCCATTTTTGCATTTCAGCAGGAAGAGAATTAAAGGCTGCATCAGTTGGCCACAGCATGGTAAATGGCTGATGAAAGGTATTATTGACCAGATTAAGAAGTCCTGTTTCCTGTATAGAGACACAGAACAGTAAAATAACATGATTTCACAAAGCTAAGAGAATTACTGTCAACTGGTCAACAACCCCTCTCCCCCAAACGTCAGTCTTGAAAAAATAGGGGAGCTGCATCAAAGTTTGTATGGAAAGAACATTCATGGTGTTGAGTGGAATGTAATCCACAAGTCTGGGAGTTGGGTTAATTATTTTTGGAGGGTTTTAGGGCGGGGGAATGAGTGAAAAGTGGCAAAATTGATGCCTGATGCCTTAAGCCATTTGGGCTTTACAAAATTTCCTCCTTTTGTCAAAGCAGGCTCCCTTTGTGTCGTAACCTGTCTGGTTTAGAAATGTGGATTTTAATATGTTGTACAATGCTCAGCACAGGGGAAAAAAGCTGTGCAGGGCACTTATGGTGGCCAAAATAAAAAAAAACTGGTAGCATTTTTTCAGGCTGGCAAAGTTTTTGTGCATCTGATGAAACAAACTGCAGCTCACAGTGTCTGCCTTTTAATAAATCATAATGTTCATGTGTTTTTTAAAAAAGGCAACCGTGCTCTACCTGTATGTTGATTGCAACAATTCCTGTTATGATTATTTTATGACTATGTCTACTTTATTGGATGTTAATTTTCAGCAACTTTGAAAGGCTGGTTACAAAATGAATGAGTGATAATAAATACATAAATAGGCTACAAACCTGTAAATACTTAAAGGTGAAAGCAGTGTTTGAAGAACATGACACTATCTATATGCGTTTGTTTCAGAGAAACCAGAATGTCAAAAAATGATTGTTTCTCATGAGAACAGTTTTATGCTTTTGTTATGGTTAAAACATTGGGATCTGGGAGCCTTTCTAATCTATTGCAAATCACCCAAACATCTACCCATCCATCCCAGCCTACTTTCTGCCCACTTTTAGGATAGGTTTAGGGTCTTGAAAGATTTTTGGAGGAACATTTTCAGCTATGAAGCCTTCAGAGTTCCATGTTTCAACAACGGATCTAAAAAGACTTCTGCAAGGAACAGATACTTGTTGGGAGATTTGAATTAATCAAGGAGACCTTGTGAGAGGATGTACTCCTGAACAAGAGCAGAGTGTTAAAAGAATTCTAAGGAAATAATAGAATGTCACGTTAAAATAAATGCTCATAATATACTTGTCTGGGATGCAGAGCATGGAGTTAGCTCAGCTGTTAATGAATGCTAATATACATTGCCAAGAATTACTAAGAAATACATGAGGGTAGAAAAGACTCACTTTTGTCTAAGTTATATTTTGAGAAGAAGGAAGTGCAAGAAAAAAAGAGAGACAACTTTCTTTTTTTTTCCTGTTAAATATACAGACTCTCTTAACCAACAGTCGGCCAAGTCAGAAAGAGATCCAGGACAGCATGTGACGCGTCTTCCTTCTATCTATTTATCTGAATTTTCCCAAATAGGCTGAGATTATACCATCTCCATTAGTCCACATGTCTGTAGCCAGTGAGTGAAGTAGATAATGTTTTGTCTCTTCAGACCTGAATTCTATTAAAAGTTAAACCCTTATCCAATTAATCAGAATTCAAATCCCACTTCTGAAATGCATGTTGAACCAAATTTTAAAATAATATTATTTTGTATTTTTAATATATGGGTTTTAATATGAACCGGACTAGATGGCAGCACACAGCCAACTTTGACTAATCTTAAAAAGCTACGCGAGTGATGGTTAAGATTTGGATGCGAGACTATCAGGAAACTGCATGGCTCGTCTAAGCTATGTTTGGGAATTAAAAAATAATAATTGGAAAAAGATGACAGCAAGCCACTGCCATATCCTTGTCAGGGAAATTACATAAATGTATCCATGAAATTACCAGTGGTCAAGCTCAACTCAAGGACTACTTCACTTATGTTTCATTCTATGGATTGAAACTGAAAGGGAATGTTCAATTACCTTTAGAAGCCTGCTATATGTTTTGTATCCAAGAGCCTCTGAGACCTCTGTAATGGTTTTCTGGAAAGCAATCAATCAGAAAAGTTGCCAATAAAATCCCAGTTCCAGAGCCTGAATAGAAAAGCATCATGCCTGCTTGAAGGTGCATGGAAGAGATGTGGCCTATTTTTTACATCTAACGTTGAAACAAGCTGCCTCTTTCCCCATTTCTGGCAATCTAAAGTGCAGCTGTAATACACAGAGATGGCAAGTAAATCTTATATCATGTGTATCCTGTTTAAAACACAAGGATAAGATGCTTTGCAATAGCCCTGAACCCAGATAACGACATGATCCTCCATACAGCAATTCTGAAATATATTCAGTGGCAGATAACTGTGTGCAACACTGCAGCCCTAACAGATTTTACTTCAGTTACGCAGCTCGTACAGAAAAAACACAAAAAATAGATCAGAGCCGCATCATTCCATCTCTGAAATAATCCAAACCGTATGTGCACCCAGGCATGGACACTCAAACAAAATAGAAATATATGCAATCAGGTAAGATGGATCTATGGCTCACAGTGCCCTAGTAAGTGGATAGTTAGTGTTTAAAACATCTAACTCAGAACTATTATAGTATAAGAAGTAAAGAGCCATTAAAAGCCATTATTATTTTCAATAACATCTAGCTTTACAGTAGCTTAAAGACTAGCAAACTCATTATGGCTTCTTTCACCTTTTCTAGCATATCTTATTTTAGACATACCTGGGATAGGTCGCATGAAAGGTTGTGGTGCTGCAGGTCATATGGGGCTAAGATCCCATCAATAAAATGTATGACTCCATTCTCTCGAGTAATGTCACTTTCAATTATCTTAACTTCATCATTTAAATACAGACTGTTCTGGGAGGGTAAAAAAGAGGGAATACATTTCCAGCACCTTTAAAAACAGACTATTATACATTATACAAAAATATAAGAATATTATTCTAGAGCAGGGGTCCCCAACCTTTGGGCCGTGGCCTGTTTGAAACCAGGCCACAGGAGGAATGGGCGCAAGGACAAGCACCATCCGCTTCCTTGAGTGGAACTTTGCACGCGAGTTCAAGCACTCTCTGCTCACGCGTAAAGCTCCATTCATGCGAGTGGAGGGCATGCACACGCCGCTGACACTAATGGAGCTGTGTGAACACTCATGCGCCTGCTACTCACACAACCCCCTGGGCAGACCAAGTCGGTCTGCCAAGCTGGAAAGGTTGGGGACCGCTGTTCTAGAGGGATCATCATTGGCCCTAAAAAATAACCCAGTTCCATGAAAAATAAAGACCTGATAGGACACAGTCACATAAGGTTTCTCTTGGCAGTGCAGAAAAGTCTTTTTATGACTAAGATGGAAATGAAACAGGACTGTGACAATGACACACACCTCTTTCATGGAAACTCTGATTTTGTGACCAGATAAAGCTGTTAGAGAATCCCGTGATTCCAAGTCATCTGAGAGGAGCTTCTGACAGATGACTGTGTGATAGCGAAGCAGATCTTTGATGCAGCCAGCTTTTTCCCATTCTGAAAACTAAAGAAAATATGGTTGTACAAGGCAAGCACAGGTTAATCCATTCTTGTTCAGGTGTTTGAAATGAAGCTGCCCTCTGATACGATAGTAATAAACCATGAATGCCGTCTAGTGCAACTATTTCTATTATCTAACGCAGAAAAATGGTTAAAACCTGGCTCTCATGATCCATTTGTCATTTCAAAAAATATAGAGCTGTTGGGCACTGGCATAAACATACCAACCAATTACCTCATACCCATCACTACACATGGGGAAAAACTGAGCCACAACCAAAATTCAGTTCAATTGAAAACTATTATTCATTTATTAACTTAAAAGGATGGCAACAATAATACAACTATAAACCATAAAGCCAAATACTAAAACTAAAAACCTGGCGTCTATATTGTCTTAGGATGCCTCAACAACCATCTGTAAATTCCTATTACTCTACCTCAGTGCCAGCCACAATGGCTTTTTGCAAGGCTAGACCTGCTGGATTGCCAACGTGTGTGTGTGTGTGTGTGTGTGTGTGTGTTCCATGAGGTAGGAACAGCTATGGATAAGGCATACTTCCCAAGTCCCTTTAGATGGCAGCAGGGAAGGAATCTGAAGTGCATCTACCCTATTTGATCTTGTGGGATGGGCAGATATTCTCAGGGAGAAGTGATCCCTCAAATAATCTGATCTTGTGCCATATAGGGCTTTAAAGGTGATAGCCAGCACCTCGAGTTGCCCCCCTGAAGTAAACTGGGAACTAGTGTAGTTCACATTATAGGGGTGTAACATAAGAAAACCTAGGGGCTCCAAACATTGTATGTGCTGCTGGATTCTGAACTAGTTGTAGCTTCCAGATGGTCTTCAAGGGCAGCTTCAAGTAAAGCACATTGCAATATTCCAAAGAGAAAGTGACTAAGGCTTCTTGGTCCAGGAGAAGGCACAATTGGCACACAAGATGAATCTGTGCAGAGCACACACACCCAGCCATGACTGCCACCCTAAGTAGGTGCCATGAGTCCAGGAGGACCCCCCCCCCCAAATTGTGTGCCATCTCAATGGATATGGCATATTGATGGTACTGTATCCCATTTTGTCCAATGCATCTTGCTCAGTGTTTTCATTAAGATGCTAAAGAGGAAGTTCAAATTTAGTTGAAGACATTTATATTTGGAAGCAAAGTAAAAAAAAAAATGTTTAACTGAAATAAGAATTTGCCTAGAAGTTATTCTTCTCTAAGGTTCTCTTAATGAACTCTTCTTTTACATAAAACAAATTTCAGTGCAAGGAATAAAGGCACCGCTTGGTTTTTCGAATGCCACCTTTCACAAGCTGCTTACTGTGGTCCTTTTCTGTAGGTAATCAGCATGTGGGACAAAAATGGTGTATGGTCCTTTCCCTGTTATTTCCATTACTCGATGAGCCTACAACATAGGGAGAAGTCCAGGGATTAGTATAAATGCCAAGAAACAGTTATAATCTACAGACGTTTGGCCTTTGGATTCAGAGAAATTGGCAGTGTACTGCAGGTGCTGCAAGAGGTAATGTAATCTTGGACTTATCAACAGAGTTATAATGTCACGTTTGCAGGAAATGATAGCTCTATGCTGCACCAGTACCCCTGTCCTTGGGATATGGTGTGGGCTTTGGTCGCTGGCTGAGGAATTGGAAAAAGTACGAAGAACAGTGAGAGGGGAAAAGCTTGGGAGATAAATGATTAAGAATGGTTTAGGAAACTGGGTATATTTAGGCTAAGAGAAAGCTAAGGAAAGACAGTCTTCTAAATATTAGAAAAATCTTCTAATATTTCCTGGGCTATCATAGGGAAGAGGGTGTAAGTTTATTTTCCACAATTTCCAAGAACCATAAATGAAAACTTTACAGAGGGGATTTAAATTTGACACAAGAAGTAATTTCTTCACTGAAAACTAGGAAACACTAGAATAACTTGGTTTTTGAAATCATAGGTGCTCCGTTATTGGTGAGTTTAAAAAAAAATGACTGACATTTGTCTGGGTTCGTATTCCTGCCCTGGGCAGTGAGTCAGACCTCAAGACCTTCAGAGTCCCTTTGAATCTGATGATTCTATGAATTCTGTACCCATCATAGAAAATTTTTTCATTCCTTTCTTGTTGCAACACTATTCTCTTCACTGGGTATTTTGCTGATTACATTCCACTCCACCCCTTTTTTTCCACTGAATATTCAAGACAATTAACAATATTAAGCAAGAAATACAAAATATAAAATACAAAATAAGATACAAAAGCCAAAGATATAAAATTGTTCACATATAAAAGTCCTGGCTAAAAACATGGATCTAAATTCCATTGTATGCAGAAATAGGAACCATACTCAAACACCCCCCCCCAAAAAAAAAAAAAAAAAAAAAAC
Source organism: Azemiops feae (assembly GCA_023970755.1). Classification (NCBI taxonomy): domain Eukaryota; kingdom Metazoa; phylum Chordata; class Lepidosauria; order Squamata; family Viperidae; genus Azemiops; species Azemiops feae. The sequence continues at coordinate 381,320 of JALGBA010000078.1, read as the reverse complement.
CCACTAGAAATGACCATTTCATCAGTTGAGGGACTGTCTAGAAATGGGCATAGGTCAGCCTTCCGATTCTGATGCTTTCCAGATGTTCTGGTCTATAGCTCTAATTTGATTGCATGGTTGCAGGGATTGTGCAAGGAACTTTCTGGATCCCACTCTAGTTTTTTACCACATAGAAATCCTTCTCATACTTACCCGGCTATAACGAAGAAATTCAGAGGAATCTTTTCTTGCAGTAAGTTCCTGAGGAAGGAAGGAAGGAAGGAAGGAAGGAAGGAAGGAAGGAAGGAAGGAAGGAAGGAAGGAAGGAAGGAAGGAAGGAAGGAAGGGAGGGAGGGAGGGAGGGAGGGAGGGAGGGAGGGATTAAACATGTTCACAATAACAAGTTTCTTCCAAATTTTAGGAACTATGTGCATAAAAAACATTCATAATAACAGGCTTCTAATACTGCAATTGCAGATATGGAAATTCCTTGTAAAAACTCTCCCACTGCAGAATTATAATAGAGAAAAGCAGATCTGATGCATGTCAGGTTTTGAGCCCTACATTCTGGCTGGAATCTTCATAGGTACTTGAACTGGTTGACCAGAGAATTAATTAAGGCATGGATGCAGTGACATCTGGCAACCAAATGCAGTGGCCCAATTGATCTTGCCTTTGATTCTGACTCAAGGCTTCCATGTGCCGCAAGAGACTTGGAAGCCATCACTCTTCATATATATGAATAATTTTGAATTATTAATTATAACAATCATATTTGAACCATTCAATATAGGAAATTATGCCCTTACCAATGAATCCCCATATAGCATACATCAGGGGTGTCAAACTGCCGGCCCACCGGCCAGATGCGTCATGCCAAAACCGTGCTCACCCCAGCTCCAGCAATGGGGAAAAAGTTGCGATACGTCACGTCACATCACGTTGCAAGTTTGACACCCCTGGCATATATGAAAAAAGCTTTGTTTTGTTTACATTTTCTTTCAAATGACAGTTCAATTGATTTATGATCTAATTAAAAATTTCTTTTTTTTTACTATTTTTTAATTCATGGGATCATTTGCAACTATCTTTTCCTTTTTGCAACATTTTTCAACTATGTGACATATTGCTTTTTCAGTACTACTATCAGCACAAATTTTGGGAATGTTAAGAAGGAAGACTGCTCTTCTAGCATTTGGGAATGGATGCTCACAAATTTTGCAAGTTTTAGTAAAATATGTCTTACCTGCCATACACTTCTACGGCATGTGAAGCCATCACCAGTCCCCAATATACAAAGGCATGTTGGATTCCCATCTTTATTTTTAAAGCACACAGCTAGTGGACTGCAGCCACCATTATTCTGATCAAGAAAAGAAGAGCTAATAAACTGGAGCTATGCTCAGGGGTTATCAATTCTTCTTTTATGTTTAACTTGTCTAGATGACTCTTCTTAAAACATAGCTGTAAGGAGACAATTTTCCTTTTCACACAAGTGAATGAGCTATCAACAGCTTTGGAGAAGTGGAAAGTAGCCATCTCAGTGAAGACAGCTGTGTGCAGAAACTCAATACCATGCCCTAAAGTTTTCCATGAACCTGTCAAGTCATTCAAAGATTTTAAAAGAGAAAGGTACCTTAATGGAAATTCACCTGCCACCTCTCTTTTAAGGAATTTGAAGCACATGAAATTAAAGTTATCTATTTAATGGATATAGTTTTCTTGTTTGTGAAAAACACTTATTACTTTGTATTATTAGTGATTTACATGAACAATTTCCTTGTTGTTCCCATCTAAGGTTACTGGGTTTGATAACAAGCCCCATAATTCCCATCATGAAATTAATACCTCCAAGCTGAAAGCCATACTACTGCTAGACTACTTTAATTCAATAAGTGTTTACATCAATCAGCAATAGGTTTATTGACTAACACACAATTAGTTGACTCCACTAAACATACTAAGCTATAACCTGTGGTTTATAAATTATGATGGTTGAATTAACACATTATGCCAAATCCAAACAAAACACAGTGTGATCTAGTGACATGATTGCTTTTTTGCCCCTTGTGAAATTTATTATTGAAAACTTTTAAGGATTACCAAATAAATCAGGGCTGGGAAATGTACCACGGCATGCATGAACCTTTTAAACTGGTAGCTATATGACCTTAAAATTAAACAAAATATTTTTTTTAAAAAAAACAGAAATGTCACAAGATTGTCACTCAAAATCTTGTAAGATTTGGGTAACAATGCCAGATGACTTCAGGGAACTCCTGATATTTTGGTTAGTTTTAAAAAAAGACTTAATTTTTAATGTTTATGTTGGGATCTGCACCTAGATTACCTTTGTGATGAGTGGAATCACACCATTATCAAATCTCTGTTGGGGTTAGTATTGTTTGCTTTTTTAAACCGTGAAAACTAGCATTCAGGAGATCTTACAAAAAAGGGCATCAACAAACCTCCAAGCAAGGATCAGTATAGTCACATTTCTTAATCCCATCACCATTGAACGCAGGAAGACACTCACAGGCAACCTGAGAGAAATAAAAACACCACCACATATTTCACATTCAGAATTCCAAACAGAGGGACACAAACGGCCAGACATCTTCTGCAGCAATTATAAAGATGGCAGATATTTGTCACTTTTCTGATCTGCCTCTTTCTGCAACTGTGAAATAGAGGAAATGTGTCCTATATATGCAGACTTTGCAGCTGCTGTGAGTGCCAAAGGTTGTGAGAGCACAATCACTTAATAGTCCCATTGCAAATGAGGGAGCTCTGTGCATTTTAAGCCATTGGATGTTCCTGCTGGGGAAGCAGAGCAGTGGGTACACACTTGCCACATTTCAGAGTGAGTATGTAGAGGAGAGACTACAGGAGCTCTATCTCCAGACTGCCTATCCCTTGGTAGGTCCTATACCTACATTGGGCTCTTTCAATCCTGGACACATGAATGGGAGAGAAAGGGACCCCCCCTTTCTTTCCCATTCATGTGTCCCTTTCCCTCCCATCTATGGGATGGAAATCCACAACCATTGTTGCAGATGTTAGACCATAAATTATTTTGATCCACCTCTCTCTGCATCATCAGCAAGGAGATTAAGCAGATGGCAAGGAAGATACGCATCTTACAGGATACAATAAAAATGCTACTGCTGCCTCAGCAGTGACCATTTATGCTAATGACTCAGCCGCCTCCCCAGATTAAAAAAGCAAGACACAGACCATACTCTGAATTTATTCTAGGAGGCCAACTCTATAACAGAAACCCTAGTGCCACATGGAGCTTTATAACTATTTGCAGGGATATCTATGAGGTTATATATTGGTGGGTGTGCATGTTGTGATGCACTTTAAAAAAAGGCCAGGGCTTTAATCACATGCTTGAAACTACCATCTTGACTTGTTTTGTTTCTCTCTACGGACACCCTGACTGTGTGATTAAGAACAAGCAATACAATCCTTCCTCTACTTCATTATAAATAAGCCCCATTAAACTCACTGCCAAACATAACAGACTGTTTCGAGACTTATCACTGCAATCTTGAGATTGGCAAAAATCACAAAAACAATAGATAGAGGAAGAAGCATAGGAAAACTATTTGTTTGGGGTCCACTGTGCATGCTTAACATATACATCTGGACAATTCTAGAGACCTAGAATTGCACCATTTATAACAGTTGAAGTAGTTCCTGCAGCCTTTTATACATTTCTGTGTTTCTCTCTCTGCCTGTGTGTGGGTATATATATAGAGAGATTGAGAAATGGAGAGTGAGAAATTCAGATTATTGCTGTTAGTATCATTGCTTTTTTCATATGAAGGTTTAGAGATTATTACAAGCCTTTTAAGTATGCATTCACAGCTTTTATCTACCAAAGCATCCAACATTAAGAGTAATACATACAATATGCATTAAGTGTGTTATAATAAACTTACATTATGTAATAAATATAAAAAATGATTGAAATCAGGACTTAATAAAGAAACCATCATTTTATTTTGCTGATCACAGAGGAATCAAGGAAAGGCTTGAGCAAACAGGAAGATTCACCTGTGCCATAGAAAGAGGAAACAGAAAAACTCATCCCAAGTAGAAGAAATGAACTTCTCAACAACTTTATTTAGCTAAGGCTCTAAAGGAAATGAGGGACTCCACTGTCAGATGTTACAAAAATAAAAATTACAATTATATGGGGTAAGAAAGGAAACAAATATGAATATTTCAGTATTGAGTGCTATGTTCTCAACTGTTTTTCATTGTAAGTATATTGTTAGTAAGCTTCAGCATAGGATAAGATAAAAATTTGCTTACCAAACCTGGCCCTGTTTTAATACAGTTTGCATTTCGGTGGCATCCTCCATTGTTTTCTAAGCACCGATCCAGTTCTATACATCGAAGAAATACACATTATATCAGGTTGCTTCCACCGAAAAATATGACTGTTACAAAACAAGGTCTCAGAAGATATGAATCGATGAATAGCCTGTTAACTTGTGCAATAAGTGCAATGAGCAAGGATAAATCAGGACACATTTTTCATCTTTCTAAATGCCCCAAATGTTCCTAGTGAATATTCGTAATTGATTAGGGAAAAACAATATCAAAGAAAACTTTCAAGCAGTTTTTACCTTCCCAAGTGGAACATTCATACAGTACCTGTTACAAGATATCCCACCTACATATGGAGCAAAAAATGGCATTCATTCTAATGGGGAACCTTGTAAGCTGTCACCATCGCTGGTGAAGAATCCTCTTCTCCATTATTCAGCGATCATGTCCACATTATTTTGCCATCTGCCTCGGTTAGAGTGAAGTAGCCAGCTACATAAACATGTACATTTTAAGAAAGCTCTGACTGCCTGGGCTGATGTAACAGGAACCCAGAGTCGCCTTATCGGGAAGATGGGTGACATATAAATTTAATAAATAAATAAAAGACAACTTCTTTGCAAGAGAAATAATGCCATTGCTTTATCATATTTTAAATATTTCATCTTCTTTTAAATCCATTCATTTATCTGAGTACTGGTCTATCCCAATATTTAGTTACTAATCCCATTTATATGGTCGCCAATCTCACAAAAGTGACTCTGGGCAGAAAAAAAAAACACTTTTTAAAGCCAAATCAACCATCCTTTCATCTGCTTTGAACTGTATGATGCTTACCTCTGCATAATGTTCCATCTCCTGAATAACCTTCTTTGCAAGTGCAGATGTTTTTGCCCGGTGCTATTTTGGTACAGTTGGCATATATGGAACAGCCGCCATTATCCTTAGCACAAGGGTCTATTTCTGAATTGCCAAAGAAAAAGAGGGTGGGCAAAAATAGAAAACAGTTTCACACAGGTATGGCAAGTACATTTGCGAACACTTGGGGACCTTGTTCAGACTGTGGCTTGAATCTTTGCTTTCCTCCAGTGTATCCCCATTTATGAAGCAGGATGTTTCTGTTGTCCCTCTACAACTACCAAATCTGCTACTGGGATTACAGGAATGGTGTGGTGAAATTATAGTGAAATACGATAGGGAAGGCTCATGTGGGATGTAGAAAACTATAATTCAGAAGAAATGTTGGGAGAATTCTGTCTGCTCCTTGACCTGAATGAAAGAGCAGGCAAGGATTTCAAGCTTTTGTTTTGCCCAGATTGGCCTTCCTCAACCCAACTGCCAGAGAATGCACATCAAGCTTTCATGCCCATTTTCTTTGACATGGACCTGGAGGAGATTTGCATTGGATGTAGACAAAAAGGAGTTTCCTAAGATTACAGTGTAAACATTTCTCTTCAAAAATGCTCATTTCTCTTCACCCAACAACTTGCTATTGAAAGTCGGAACACAGCCCATAGAAAAGCATTGAACGCTACATTTTAAATGATATGAAACTTATTTTACTAATGTTTTACTTGTTGTAATGTTCAAATGGTGAACATGTCTCTGTCGGCAATGCTTGTGCATGTAATTAGTGAAAAATATGATAGGTTTTAGGCGATTATAGATCTATCTCTACGTATTGTATGTGTATACCTGTGGTGTTAAACTATCAAGCGTGCATTATGAATTAAAAGCATTTGCCAGCTATACCTGCACAAGAGGTTCCATTTCCAGAATAGCCAGCAGAACAGGAGCAGGTGGGTTGAGAATTAGTAGAGTCATTAACGCAACTGAAACAGAGTAATAAGGGATTGAGAATTATATACAAACTCACACACATATGTTTATGATGATACTGAGTGTTAATTGTGTTGTGCTTGTTTGGCTTGCCTCATGTTGCTCCCCTTCTCTCATTTGTCTAAATGTGTAGTTAACACAACAGAGATACACTGCAGGAAGCTCATGTTACTGATATATGTTTCTTTCACATGCTCAAAATGGAATTTTTGCACCTTGAAAATAAATGGAGATTGCGATTGAAAACAATTACAAAGTCAATCATTCTGATGCAGGAATTAGTGGTTGTGGTTATTAATAGCCCCATTAATATTTATATGAAAATTGCTTTGTGGCAATAATTCATCTTACTTATTTGGATAAGAAAATTAATAAACCATGGGAAATGTCTTGCCTACTCTCATTCAGAATGGGAAGATATAGTTTGAGAGACATTTATATTTAACTTAAGCAAGATCCTGATGAATGGAATCTATACTTTCACAGGTTTTATTTGTAAATAATCTCTAATTGTACATTAGAGAATTTAATAATCGCAGATCATTTTTAAGGAATTAAGCAATATATAATAGAGAGACTTAATTAAAAACTCAGCTTCCCAGAAATACTGCTTAATTTATTGATTAGATTTTTATCCTGCCTATATTAATATATAAGTAACTCAAGGTGATAAACATAGATGATACTCCTTCCTCCCCCTCTTTCTCCCTATCACAACAACCCTGTGGAGAAAAAGAGGGAAAATATCCCTATGGGGTTGTTATAGAAAACAATAATCTAATTTCAAACATGTTCTAAACTTTGTTCTAAATAATTGTACTTACTTGGCATTCACATCACAAGTACCATTGCAGAAATCAGTTTCAATCTCTGGAAAAGAACATTTTGTTAGAACATTGTCCAATCTCCAAGCAAAAATAATTCTCTCAAATAGTCATGTACTTTGACTATAATGATAGGTGGGAATGGTCTTGGGAGACATAAGAGCGAGCTGCAGGCTAGACAACCAGCTTATAAGAGATATCCTGAGCTCCTCACCTCAGAAGCAGAGGTGATCTGGGAAGCATTTCAGAAAGGGCCCTGCCTAGTTTCCTGGAGAATAAAAGGAAAGGGGGAAAAAAATACTTTCAGTCTCACAAGATTCTGTTAATGTAACCTTAGAATACAAAGAGCATTAGTACTCATGGTGTCAGCTGGAGAGCTGACAGCGTGGGTTTGAGACCTGAGCTCCGCACAATGGGGTGAGCTCCTGTCATTTGCTCCAGCTCCTGCCCACCTAGACCTTCAAAAGCATGCAAATGCGAGTAGATAAATAGATACCACTTTAGTGAGAAGGTAACAGCATACCAAGTGCCTTTGACATATAGCCATGCGGTTCACCTGACTATGGAAATTGTCTTCTGACAACGCTGGCTTCCTCGGCCAAGAAACGGTGATGAGCACAACTAACAGGGAAACCTATACCTTTACCTTACTCATGGTACACTTTTTGTTTGGACTACCTCAAAGGACTAACATCAGTCTTCTAAGACGTCTATTCTTTTTCTAAGAGAGGCAGAAAACCCCACTTGGAGTTTTAAAACTGGCCTCCAATCCACAGGGATATCTCTGTCTGCCTACAGCATTGTTACAAATGAGCAGCAAAGGGATATACAGGTAACCAATTTACAGAATGCCATGATACAACTAACACAACAGCTGGGACAGAATTTGCTTTAATCTGCAGCAGCACAGCAACATGAATAGCACTTAGACTTACATACCGCTTCACAGTGCTTTACAGTGCCCTCTCTAAGCTGTTAACAGAGTCAGCATATTGTCCCCAACAATCTGGGTCCTCATTTTACTGACCTCGGAAGGAAGGAAGGCTGAGTCAACCTTGGTGAGGATCGAACCCCTGGCAGTCAGCAGAATTAGCCTGCAACACTGCATTCTAACCACTGTGCCACCACAGCCCAGCCAATCCTCCTGCATTCTTATGTTGGCTTAACAGAGGAATTTAGGGTGGGGGGCAGGATCAGTTCCAGGCCTTCACAGCTCAATGTGAAAAGTTTATGGCCAGTGGAGTTTCCCACATACTATTTACATAGGCCTAGATTCTAAGCTCTTAGTTAATTTTTTAAAATATTTGTTTAATGTTAAGGAAATGAATGGAATTTTAGAACCTTGTGAATGAAACACATTCTCAAATCAATCTCTACTTTCAGCAAGGACTCTGGGTCCAAGATAGGGCTTAGAAAATAAAAGGCAGGTGGTTGCTATCCAATTGAGGTTGGTTTTGGGGGGGGTTTTGCCTTCTGATATATGGATTTTTATGATTGGTCACACTATCAAGGTAACTTTTTGTGAGAAAGCCCATTGCATGTTCTCACATTTCAAATGTGCCCACTGACCCCAAAAGACTGGGCTTTTTGTGTATGTCACACTATTGATTGATGATATTACTATTTTCTCATTCTACTTGATGAACCTAATTAAAGCAAGAATTGTTTACAAGCTATCTCATTAATTGATTAAATGTCCAAAACGTTGCACAACTTTTATTTTTTATGGTGTTCCTTGATCGATAGCAATAGTTGTTCTGGTATATTTGATTATGCCTTATATCGGCAATACACTTTGTATTCATCTCCTAGATTTGTCTTGAAAACCAAGCATTTTCTGCAGATTTGACTGCAGGAGAAGAAAAGGGACACATTGGTATTATAACAAAACTCCAGTTCTGCAATTTTGAATATAGTCCTTCCTCGTTTCTTTTAAATTTGATTTTTAAAAAAATCCAGGAGGTTCAAATCCGGACCGATATGCCTTGTTTCTCAACTTACCTTGGTCACAATTAACTCCTTTAAATCCTGAGTTGCATGTACAGCTTCCATCACCTAACAACCCATCATTGCATTGTCCTTTATTGCAATTGCACTCTAAGAAGAAATATAAGTCTTTGTTAGGTACAAATGAATACACCCAATGTTACCTATGCTGGTTTTTCTGCACCATCATGGCCAACAGAAAACCCAATAATTATATGTAGCTGCCTCTTTCTATGCAGCCCTTATCACTATCAATAACTGCACAGGGCCCTAGAAATGAAATGTGAGTGAAAGTATTTGAAAAATACACACAATATTTATGGAATAATGTTCTAGGAGTTTACAAATTATCTAGAGGGACCTTGGAGTCATAGTGAATGATCACTTGAATATGAGCCAGCAGTGTGCAGCAGCAGCCAAAAAAGCTAATACAATCCTGAGTTTTTATAAACAGAGGCATAGAATCAAGATTATGCGAAGTATTAGTACCGCTTTATAAAACCCTAGTAAGACGACACCTGGAATACTGCAATCAATTTTGGTCACCATACTACAAAAAAAGGTGTTGAGATGTTGGAAAAAGTTCAGAGAAGAGCAACTAAGATGATCAAAGGCCTGGAGACTAAAACATATGAAGAACGGCTGCAGGACTTGGGTTTGGCTAGTCTAAAGAAAAGAAGAAACAGGGGCAACACGATAGCAGTATTCCAGTATTTGAGTGGCTGCCACAAACAAGAGGGGGTCAAATTATTCTCCAAAGCACCAGATGGTAGGACAAGAAACAATGGTTGGAAACTGACCAAAGAGAGAAGCAACCTGGAATTAAGGAGAAACTTCCTAACAGTGAGGACAATTAACCAGTGGAACAACTTGCCTTCAGAAATCGTGGGCGCTCCATCACTGAAGGTTTTTAAAAAGAGGCTAGACAGTCACTTGTCTGATATGGTATTGGTTCTCCTGCTTGAGCAGGGGACTTGATAGAAGACCTTCCAGGTCCCTTCCAGCCCTGTTCTATTCTATTCTATTCTATTCTATTCTATTCTATTCTATTCTATTCTATTCTATTCTATTCTATTCTATTCTAGTGTTAGAATAACCCCGGGTGTTTGGGTATCTTGCAGGTGGCAATTAAATATAAGTAATAGGATAACTGTTTGGCTATCTGTTTGATGACTTGTGGTTTGGGCCACATTAAAAATCGGAGGATGGCCCCAAGTTTCAGAAAACCCCGGGGACTGCATGCAAGTCTTTTTGTGTGCATCACTGTTTTTCACCAAATGCTTCTCTATGCAGTAGCACAGATGCTATTCTGATATTCCAGCCATAGATGGCAGAGGCGGCAGAGATTTGATAATAATTTCCCCCCAGTTCTTTATACAGTTTTTCCTTGGCTTACAACCATCATTTAGAGACTGTTTGAAGTTACAACAGCACTGAAAAAAGTAACTTACAACTGGTCCTTGCACATACAACCGTTGCAGCATCCCCATAGTCACGTGATTAAAATTCAGGCACTTGGCAACTGGCATGTATTTACCATGATTGCAGTATCCTGGAGTGTGTGTGTGTGTGTGTGTGTGTGTGTGATTTGACTACCATCTGTGACCTTCCCAGCCGGCTTGCAATAAGCAAAGTCAATGGGGTAAACTGGATTCACTGAATGACTGGGTGATTCATTTAACAATCGCAGTGATTTCCTTAACAACCATGGCAAAAAATGTTATAAAAAATTTGGCATGACTCACTTAAGAGCCGCCTTGTTTAGCAATGGAAATCTTGGCCCCAGTTGTTGTCTCAAGTAAAGGACTCCCTGTACAGGGAGCCCTTGACTTACAAACATTCATTTAGTGACTGTTTGAAGTTACAATGGCGCTGAAAAAAGTGACCATTTTCGCACTTATGACCGTTGCAGCATCCCCATGGTCACGTGATCAAGATTCGGATGCTTGGCAACTGGCAGGTGTGTATGAACGTCGCAGTGTCCCGGGGTCACGTGATCACCTTTTGTGACCCTCTGCCAAGCAAAGTCAATGGGGAAGCCAGATTCGCTTAACCACCGGGTTACTAACTTAACTAACTGCAATGATTCACTTAACAATGGTGGGGCAAAACTCAACAAATGTCTTACTTAGCAATGCAAATTTTGGGCTCAGCTGTGAATAAGTCGAGGACTGCCTATACCGTATTTGGAAAGAAATAAGTAGCACAAAGAAGAAAAAACAGGTGCAGATGCCACAAATAGGGGTGAGTAACAGCCATAATCACCTGATTGACACTTGGGTCCATATCTTCCTGCCTGACACATTTCACAGGCTGTACCATGGAAACCTTCCTGGCACTGGCAATCTCCACTGCCTTCAATGCCATCTTGACACACCCCGTGGCCAGAGCACCAGTTGGCTGGCTTCCCAGGACACATCTCACACATAGCACCATAGTAGCCTGGACAGCAGACGGAGACCTCAGAAAACAGACAGATTGATAGTCAGACCAGGAAAAGAAAAAAATAGGGATTTTGTACAAATGTAAAGATTACTGCTGAGTGTCTCTTTATTTTGATTCTTCCTTATAAGACAGTGGTGGCGAACCTATGGCACGGGTGCCAGAGGTGGCACTCAGAGCCCTCTCTGTGGGCACGCGTGCTGTTGCCCCAGTCCTAGGCCTTCAGCTGGGTTTTATAAAACCTGTTCGCTTTAGGCCTCCACCGCTGTGTGCAAAAAAAAAAAAAAGGTTCAATCAGTCAATTTCAACTTCTTGTGGGGAAAAAAAAAGATCTTGCAAAGTTGGAATTGACTGATTGAACCCTTTTAGCCCCACCCAGTCTGCCGTTACCACCGCAGCCACGCCCACCCAATTGGCCATGCCCACCCAATTGGCCACACCCAGCCACACCCACCCGGCACTCGACGATGCATAAGTGGGTTTTGGGTTGCAGTTTGGGCACTCAGTCTCTAAAAGGTTCGCCATCACTGTTATAAGACATCCAGTGTCATAACGTTTGAGTTGGATGGCCACTTAAAATCTTGATTGTTGATGCCATGCTCAAAAGTTGATATTGCTTAGGGCTTGAGATGGTATCATAATAGCAATAGCACTTAGACTTATGTACCACTTCATAGTTCTTTACAGCCCTCTCTAAGCGGTTTACAGAATCAGCACATTGCCCCCGACAATCTGGGTCCTCATTTTATTGACCTCGGAAGGATGGAAGGCTGAATCAACCTTGAGCCTGTCATGATCGAACTGCCAAACGTCTGGCAGTCGGCAGTCAGCAGAATTAGCTTGCAATGCTGCATTCTAACCACTGAAGTTCAGTGGTGCATCTTCTTGCTTATCATTTCTAATATGGCACCAGTAATATTGATATACTTCTATGCATCATCAGGGTGGTCAGTTATACATATTATGATCTCAGTCTCCTAATAAAGAAATAAATATTTCTGGGCCAACCAGAAGAAAATAATTACATGGGGAATAGCTGCATAGTTGGCATATGTGCAGGTATCTAATCAATAGGGATGACTTACTAGGGAAACTTTGATGCAAGTAAAGTAGCAGCCAACTAATTTCATGCCTCCAGCTTTAAATACACAGTGAGGAAGATTTCCTTTGCCTGGATGTTGCTGTCAAAAAAAAATGTAAAAAAGTTGATAAGCAGGTATGTATTCCAAACAGATAACATCTAGGCGTGATCAAGAAAGAATTCTTATTTTAACTCCTTCTAACCTTCTCACAATAAACATTATTGGCTCCCAAATTCTGCAGAAGGGCTGCTTTTTCTACAAAGTTTTCTGGTGACACGCTTGATAGACCAAATAAGTATCAAATGAAATAAAGCAAGACTTACCGCAAGCACTGATCCTGCTGGGCACTTGAACCTTTTGTTGCATTTAGCACATCTTGACTGGCGTATGGGGGGGGGGAGGATAAAGGATAATTAATAGATATTTCAGAGCACGGAAAAATATTAGCATCAACTGCAGAAGGGTAACAAATCATAACACAGCAGAAGCCCTCATTAATCATTACCTGGTTATTATTTTTCATATTCTGTGATAGCAGAGATATTAGCATTGTCAAGATTATAAATTTATTTATTAGCTTTTTATCCTGCCTTTATTACTTTATAAGTAACTTAAGACAACGAACATACATAATATTCTTTCCTCCTTCTATTTTCCTCACAACAACAACCCTGTGAGGTGGGTTGGGACTGAGAGAGAGTGATTGGCTCAAAGTCACTCAGCTGGCTTTGAAGCCCAAGGTGGCACTAGAACTCACAGTCATCTGGTTTCATTTTAACCACTACACCAGGCTGGCTCTCTATCTATCCTTATCTCAACCTCTTGTTATTCCCACATCAAGATTTATTCAATTCAACGTCATAGACCTGTTTTATCTTAATGAACCAATCACTTTTTATTGAGGTTTTAAAATCTATGTTTACGTAAACAACCAAGTTGTCTACTGGTTTGAAATTATACCAACTCAAGACTGCAGGAAAAGCCATTTATCAATGAGAAACTTCAGAGTCAAATAGATTGGAAGATCAAATTCCATCATCTTCCCTATACTCCAGGGCTCTATACTTTACCATTCTACTAGACAAAAACCAGAATTATTTCACTTTATCATCACTACTTTCATGCACTATGTTGCACCCTATTCTCGGCAATATATGACACAGACCGGCTCTCAGGATATTTCGTTAATAGACCCATTCACTGATTTTATAGGGAGGCACCACTGAATACACTATCTGAGAAATCAAAGTATTTACTTAAAAACTAGAAGTTTTAGTTTCAGTTAAGCAGATGGAGGACTGGGATCTGAACCTGCCAGGATTCATTAGATCCATAAAATTTTGACCAATTATTTTTGTTAGCATAACTACTGCTATAAAAACAAAATGCTAATATTAAGTTTTGTCATTTTAATTATATTGATAAAATCCTCACCAGGATCATATATACATTTTTAAATTTTTTATCTTAAATTATTCGGGTTTTAATGTTTTATTGTATTGATTAAATTGTACACCATCCAGAGTCCCTCTGTGAGGGAGATAGCCGGTTAAGAGGTTTGATTAATTGATGAAATGAATGAATGAATGAATGAATGAATGAAAATAGAATGACATCAAATGCTGTTGAGGAGGTCTACTGATGCCAGCTTAGTTGTTCCTGAAAGTTGCAAGATTCCAGATTTTACATTGGGCTGAGGGCTCAGGCAGTCAGTTTAATCATAAATCTCAAATGAGATAGTAGAAAACAACTAGTACTCATAACGAAGAGAGAAAATCTCTAATACTTCACCTTTTGCACAGTGGTGGTATTGGTAGTGCAACGGTTTTTGTGAATCTGTAGAACTTGAGAAACCCCAATCAACATTCCATTTCTTGTTTTAACAAATGGGCCATCCAAAAGAACTGTGTTTACATATGTCTACAATTAAAAAAGGGATGAGAAATGAAGTATGGTTCAAAGCACAATTATCCAGATAGCATTACAATTATCCAGACAGCATTCTAAAACCTTCCTGAGCCAATACAGCATCCACAGAGGAGGCCAACAGAAACCAACGAACTTTTGGTTTTTAATCTGTGTATGTCAGTTTACTAACCCGAACTCTGAGGTCTTCCAATTTATGTTACAGAGATCGCTGAATAAATTTCATATATAAACAAATAAAATATTTAAAATAAATACATAAAACATTTCAGGGATTGCAGCCATAGTACGCACACAAATTTACTATTTGAAAAGTATTGTATTTGATATTTTAAGATGTTCCTTGTTAAACCACATACTGTAGAAGTGAAGTGTAACTTATAGCTCATTCTCACCTTATTGAGTGTATTAGAAAACATGAGCCAATTGGAGAATCCTAACATTGTGCTTCTGTGCACTCCGTTCTTCAGGTCTTTCAAAAACAGCTTATCACCAATTACAATATGATACTGCATGGTGTCATTATCCTGGAATTCACACAAAACAAAATACTGAAACTCAAAGACAATTATTAGAATCAACAAGGTAACAGCAAGTGGAATAGAAACGTAAAGAGAAGATGCATAGTAATAAGTCATTCCTCTTCAATTTATGACTCCAGATATCTTGGTCACAACCCACAGAGGAGTCATTTTCTTCACATCTCCCATGATTGAACTGCAGATTGGCCTTTAACAAGGCTGTTGCTTTGTCATAGTCAACTACATCAAGTTCATCTTGATTCACAGAAAAAGTGGCACAAGAAAATATTCCCATTGCACCCCTCAGAGATAATAACATTCTTTTTTTTAAATAATATTTTATTAATTTTCCAATTTTACATTTAAGTATTTAAAAAGCAACAGGGTGACTGGGTTAATCAATAGTTCGATAACAAAATCTTTAGTACAAATCTCAAGTTGCAACATCAAATATTTCTTCTCTTTTTCCCTTAACATTTACTGTCTCGTATTCAAGCTACTACCGTTCTTATTATATTAACTCAATAAAAACATCATTATTACATTTATCAATAAATTTTTAGCTTATACGTATCTTAATTACATTCAATCTTCATAAACAATCCATATCCTGTTATTAATTTTTACCCAATTTTTAGTTTCTCATCAATATTCCAATTTAACCTTTGGTATTTATAATTTTCACGCCTTAGGTAACCAAGATTTCCCTTGTCTCAATTCATAACAAAATCTAATATCCAAAATACATATTTTATTTATTTGAATGTAATCTTGTTCTATTTCCTAAGAGTTATCTATTTCCCACCATATTAAATCATCTACTTAATAATACAATATCCCCTTTAATAAATCAAAACCATTATGTATATTACCTGGGTTAATCAATAAATCAAACATATTCATAATAATTAATTTTCTTTTTCCTTTTAGGTCTAATTTTTAAATATTAAACAGATAAAGTCCTTGTTTTCAACTGATTTCCAAGTATTTTAAATCTAATGACCAGAATTCCCCTTATCTCAACTTCTCCCTTTAATCCTCTAATTAATAATATGAAATCCCCTCTAATAAGTCAAAACCCCAATTTTCTTCAACCTTATTCTGGCTTTCTTCCTTTGCCAACTAAGCTTCCATATCAATGCTTTTAAATTGTCAAATAGATCTCCCTCTATTATTATATATGTTATTTGAAATGAAGGAGACCATTTAATTGCCATTTTTTGTGAAGGACTAGCCCATTTGTATTTGTTAAGTTGTCTCCCTGTTATTCCAATTTCCTATGCTTGCCCTGATATGTTTGTCTTCCATTCAATCTGTTCTTCTTCTTTCTCAAATTTCTTCTGATTTATATAGAAAGTCATTTCCATTTTCAGTGTTGTCACTTCCTTTTCTGGATTTTCCATCAGTTGTATTTGTTGATCAATTGAGTCCTCTGTCTTAATATTTGATTGTCCCACTTCTTCTGTTATCTTCTGCATTGTTGGTTCTTTGGTTGTAGTCAAAGTTCGGGTTTGTGTATCTAAGCTGGCGTCTTGATCTTTTATGTTAGGTCTTATTTTATCACAAGCTGAAAGAATGGTTTCATGTATTGCTTTCAACATGGAAAGAATCTTTTCCTGGTCTTCATCCATCTCTTTCACGTGTTTATACATAGTCTTTCTAGTAGAAGTTGTTTGTCAAGCAAAATTTTATAATCCAAGATATTTCAACATCTCATATAGTGACCAATATTCCTCAAATAAAGAGATAGGAAAACAGTTTCCCACATATAACTCTGAGAGTCAGTAAAGGTTTACATTCACAGTTCAAGTAGGCCAGTTATGCCACTCAGCTGTTCTCTTACAGCTAAGACTCTCACAGGTGATGCCAAAGTCAGAAAAGTCTTATCTAAGGTCTGGGCTTTGAGCCAAGTCTCTTTTAGGAAATAACAAGTTGTAGTACCAAACGTCACCACAAGATGTCACCGATGCCATTTAAGGTTTTTTAAGCCCAAAATTTTTATAATCCTTTCCCCACTTTTATTTCTTTTTTGTAGATAAAAACAAGAGTCTCCAATAAAAATAGGAAAATTTTTGGTCCCCAGGTTTCAGGAACATATAAATCCAATTAGATTAAAGTTGTTCTTTTAATGCTTTGATTCCCCTGGGTAGTCAGACGCTGCTATTCTTAGAGGGTTGGATAGAAATTCCCTTCCCTCTCTCCTCACAGGAGGAAAGATACTTCAGGCAGCTTTTACAGGAAGAGAAAGTATTTAGGGTAAAGAGAAGATCAGATCTCACCCAGTTTCATCCGTGTTGCTTTCGAAGTGCTTGGTGGTGAGTTTGACTTTGGCTGACTGCAGCCTAGTGACGGGCCATATTACTATGGCCGGTCTTTCCTCCGCTAGTTTGGAGGGCTGCCCCGGATTGAGCGGAAGGGCTGCTGCCCTTCCGTGATCAAGCAGGGGTTCCCTCCTAGAAATAATAACATTGTTATATGAAGAGTTCTAGAACCTAGAAAAAAGTTCAGCATGTTGCCAAAGCCACTCGATGAACTCATGAAGCAGAAATGTTAATTTAATTTCATTGTTATATGTGGTACATACTGATACCAACCTAAAACCAAGTCCATAAATGATATATAAAAGCTATATTTTATTAGGAGATGGTGAATAATTTATTCATTAATAATTATATCATTATTAAATTAACAGAAATTTTCAGTTATGTTTAAAGTATATGGTTACAATCATATCTCATTTTTCAGTGGAAGGCAACTGGAGTTTATAGCATTTCTGTGCATATGACAATTCAGAGTTAACCTGTGAATTGATTGTCAGTCTCTTATATGAGTTGTCTTGGGAACACAGCAGTTGTTAGCTAGCAGATGTGATGAGGTAGAAACTCCACTTTTAAAATCAATTCAATGTCCTCCCATAGGAGCTTTGTGGTACATGAAGCAGCCAACAACAGTTAGTTCCAAATGTGTTATCTCAAGATTGAATCCAAATTCTTATTTATTGATATGATGTTTCCCACAAATAAACAAAGAACTGTGCAATCATGTATTGAATCATTGAATCAAAAGTCTCATTGAGTTAGGGGAGCTTACCTCTACATGAGTGCAATTAGGATTATTTCATTAAAGAAATAAACTCTTACCAGTTGTGTAATATTTGATGCTTGGCAATATTTCTCAATTGAATTATTCCCTGGGACAAAAATTGTATATTTTTCCGATGATTCAATTTCTCTCACCAACTGATATCTCTGAAAGTTTAAAAAAACACAATTAGCAAGTTAATCAAGTCAATGAGGATTGCAGTTGATAGCTACAAGAAAAAATCATGTTAAGATTGTTTTTAAATATAAGTTTTTGCCAATTCCATACCTAGAAAACAGCAACAACGAATAATTAATATTAAGAATTCAGTTTAAAATAAATTCACTGCATGTTTGTATCAATAACAAACCTTTGCTTGCTTTGGATGGCAAAACGGGCAGCATATAAATGCAATAATCAGTAATTTAATTTCTCCAATTGTTTGATTTGGGGTTGAATCCTCTGCACCCAGCTATTACATTGTGTAAATCATTCCTTGGAACAAGGTATAAACTTAGTTTATGTCTTCCACTATATCACATACTAAGATGATCTTCCTCTAGGCCCTTGTAAAAGAACTCTTTAAGAGATATGGGGCAATATCTTTCGGCTGAGGACTTTACCTCCAGTAGTTCTTTGAACTTCCAGAAAGAGGGCACAGTGTTTAGTTGCTCCTGCAGACCAGGTGGGATCTTGACAGATGTTGGTAACAGAACCTGATCAAAAGAAAAAGTGAAATGAGGAAGGCCAATTACCTGACTTTTTTTCACCTAATAATTAAAAAATAATAGCATACATAGGGTGCTATTGAGATGAGAAAAATTGAATTGTAGAAGACTCTTCTCAATACCTTGATGACATTGTTGCTTTGTTTAATAAAAGACCAATAAAGGAGATATGCTTAGCATTAAGCATTTAGCATTTCTTCCCCTTCCCCTTCTCGAATAACAGAAAAAACAAAGATCCAGGCCACTCTAATCAACCTACCTTTCTGATGACATAAATAGTGCTATTAATAGCGGGAATATCACCCAATACAATGCTGGCATTCTGAATAGTTATTTCCTGAAAATCAAACATATGCAGAAGTTAATTCTGAATTATTACTAATTTTTTTATTTAAGAAAATTTATATGGCCATCCAACTCACTCGCAGTGATTCTGAGTAGCTTACAACATTGTAAAAGCAATAAGAAAAATAATAAAACAATATCTCCCCAGTGACAACAATCAAATGAGCCATTTGATGGGATCCACCCACTCTGGGGTCTCCAGGCTCGTTGGCAAAACCAGGTCTTCAGGACCTTGCGAAAGAGTGTCAAAATTGGGGCCAAACGTATCTCTTCAGGGATGATGTTCCACAGGGAGAGAACTACCATGAAGAAGGCTCTTCTTCTTAGTCCCCCTAGATGGACCCGCTTAGGAGAAGGGACCCATAGCATTCCCTGCCTCCACACTCTGGTGGGTCAGGTACATGTGATCGGGAAAAGATGGTCCTTCAAATTAGTCTATTAAAGTATAACCATTCCTATTACATTTACATCAAACACTTTTTTTGCTCTGATTGGTGTACAGAGTTGACTGGAAAACCTTAATTTAGGATCACTTCTTAGAATTGGACATTTTCTAATCTGACATCCTCTGGATTTGTGAAACTGCAGGGGCTGTAATTATGGGCTACGCATTCCAGCATATCTGGAGAATAACAGGTTGGGAAAGGCTTATCAAAAATGTTCCATTTTAATCTCGACCGTTGCTACATGCCTTGGTACACACACTATGATCAACATTTTCCCAATAAGAAACATCAGCCTGCAGGTTCACCTTGGTTCTACTTTCCTTGGTGCATCTTTTCTTCAGTTTAAAAGTGGGATCAGCATATTTGAATAATATCACTCTAATTTTGGTATCGGAAGTAATGCTTTTAACCTACAAGCTTACCCCATTGTTGCTCTTTATTTCCCACATGGCCTCTGGATTGAGAGTGGGGAGTTTTTGGCCAACATACTTCTTGAGTTGCTGAGTTGTGAAGGAACCCTGGAGGATATGAGACCTATGATAGAATAAAAATATTAACAAAACTACAGTTGGCTGGTTAACAGCCAAGAGAACACCTTCAGTTAGATTTAGTTATGGTTAGCAAAAAAAACAACCCCATAGCCTCCTTTAAATCTGTCAGGAGACTCTATTAAAAAGACAATTCATCAGCCATCTTGTCTATGAAGATTCTCAGTTGTCCAGATTATAGTTGTCCCAAATATGTTTTTTCAAAAGGCAACTGGATTTCCTTTGTTTTTCCTTGAAGACGTTTTGCTGTGACAGTGTAATCAAAACTGTTTTAAAGCATTTTTTTTTACTCACAAAAAATAGGCAAAGCTTTGATCAACCTTGACTTTTTTAACCACCCTTTGCAGGCAGCCTTGTTGGTGTGAGATTAGGCCAAAATTTAGAATTTGTATATTAGTGCATGGTATCAATGCCTGCTAATAGCTGTGCTGTTATAATTTATTGTTTCAAATATTTTTCATTTTAAAAAAATTAAGTTCTCACTAAAAGAGAAATAAATGTTCTTTCTGCCTTCAAATCAACTTGATCTCACAACTTTTCTTCAGTATGGACGTTTAGTAATCCATGTCGTCAAAAACCCAATAGAGCCCAGAGAAAGGTTTTTGTTTGAATTGAGTTGTTTGCTGTACAATTGATCCATAGAATGCCTTGATCCCAAGAGATTGCTTTAAGTATCTGATAACTGAAACAGGCAAAGGAGAACAGGGACAATTGGAAAGGACGACAAATGGGAAGAAAAGCACCACACACACAGTTTTACTTTCTTGGCATCAGCACCAACAATTACAGTGAAAAACTGTAGATAAATAAATAGAGTCCTTGATGCTTTCTGAGCTTGATTGTTTGCTTGAAGACATGTCATTACTGGACAGTGCCTGAAGATGTTATCTAGTTGGGTAATGAAACATCTGCAAACAAATAATCTAGTTCAGAACGCACCTAGGATTCCACAGTTTAACCCCCAGCTACACATATTCTCTTTTATTAAAACAGCAACATGTACTTAGGCCTTTATGTCTATGAACTTACTTTTTCCGGCATCAGAAAGACTAGTTTTTTCCATGACAGAAATGTGCTAGAGCTAGTTAGGAGGCAATCAGCGTGTAACTGATTAACGTCTTGTCTATTTTAAGCAGCATGAAAGTTTTAATCAACTAATTAGGGTCAGGGAGCTGAGCTTGTTACCTTTACAGGAAAAAGCTGCTCAGGAAGAAATACTCAAAAAGCCAGACTATTTAGACCAGGGATGGGGAACCAAGGCTCTTTTAGGACTTGTGGACTTTAACTCCCAGAATTCTGGGAGTTGAAGTCCACAAATCCTAAAAGAGCCATGGTTCCCCATCCCTGATTTAGACTATATCTAAAGCTATACCTGCCAAATGGAGGACATGAGGATAAAAAAGAAGACTTGTCCTCCTTTTGCTAGATGTCTGGTAACCTTCCTCTAAGATACGCTCTAAAAATAGATGCATTGTTGGGTGTGCCTGAACCTAATAAATGTTCTTATCTTCTCTAGTCCAAAGCCAGAAATTAAAACGTCTCTCGAATCATTCTCATTATTCACTATCTAATTAGAAAATGTTAGAGGACATTCTAAAGATAAGGAAGTTAAATTGGATATTCTTATGCATTGATATGTATGTTTGCATTCCTGTGCATTGGTAAGTATGTTTCTACATTGGTAACCACATTTCTTTTTTTAAAAAAGATATAGATGGGATGGATATGAGTATACACATCTGGGTCAAGAAAAATGTTATGCAGAATTATGAATAAGGATATCTGAAAAAAGATGCACAAAGTCTGTATTTCATGTATGAGCTATAAGTACAACACAAACAGATGAAACCATGTTTTGCTAGGTGAAGTGCAGAGTTGCCCTAAGAGTTTTGTGTTCATGTGAAAGGAAACTACCTCATATTGAAAGAGTCCACCTTCTTGCATTGTCTCCCCTGGAAAGACAAGTGTTTCAAATTGCAAAAATGTCTAATTCTACTAAGGTTACCTACCTCTTTAGATTATCACAGGTACCACACTAAAGTATATATCTGAACTGTCACTGAACTCTCATTCTTAAAAGCTGAAAAACTGGTATTCTATAAACTGAGGTGAATGTACTAAAAGATGTGCTGCACAGCCCGTTGTAAAATCTTTGAAGCAACCCCATCATACACAAAACCTGTCACCTGGCCTGTGGCAAAGATCATACCTGAGTAGATTTTACTAATCAAGAGAAAAATCAGGTTTAGCTATTTATACCAGTTCTGATTCTGACAAACATGGACAACAATACCTGACAAGAGATGGTAGCATGTTGGACTCCAGCCAGAATTCTTTTTCAGCCTTGCTCAAATTTTGGACAGCTTCTTTCAGAGGCACCAGAACAGTCACATTGGCTCCTCTGGGCATGCTGAAGTGGGATTTCTTTTGATCAAAAAAAAGATAACATGCGCATGCATTAATGCTAGTTTCTTCTGTGCTCAGTTTAAAAGGCCTAGAATTAAATATGCAGATCCACCACCAGCCTCTTCAATGAAATCACTCAAATCAGTGGTGTCTGGTACCTCAGACTCCCAGTATTTTGTATTATAAAACTATTTTTCATCTAATTTTATAAATCATAGTATGTAGACAATAAAGCAGCTTTAGCACCCTTTCTGGTCCAAAGACTCATCTGCATGATCATCAAAAGATAGTTAACCCTTCTAAAAAGGATTCATTTTTCTCAAGCAAATGCCTCATTAAAATATGTGTATCTTCTGATCACCAAGAAACTTTTTCAAAAAAATACAAAAGTATTTACAGTTTTAAAATTACTCAGCAGATTGAAATATCGTTGTTTTGATTCTCTAAGAAACTGCCCTAATTACATAGGCTGAAATTCTTTATTTATAAATTGGCTGCAGTGGGCTCCTTTTTAAAACAGATTTATATGAAGTTCCGCTTAGAGAGCCTTTTGTGTCAAAAAATTTTAAAGGCCATTTTTAAGATAAAATTCTTATTTTAAAATGTAAATATAATTTTTTCTACTGCTGGAACAATATACTTAAACCCTATCAACTTTGTCTTGTTTCAGAAATGTTAAAATAGCACTCAACAACAGAAAATCCTTACCTTAATCCACTCATAAAAAGTTGAAAAGTGGTAATTCCTTACTAGCTCCTTAAAAAAAAAAAAAAAAAAAATTGTAAACCATTATTCTAGGGGTCTTAAAGAAAAAAGGATTCATACAGCATGCTAAACAAGTTTAATTTAACCATGATTTAATTATAAACTAAGGCAATGTGCTAAGAGAAAGCTAAGCAGACCACATTACAACTTTAATCCTACATGTAATCTAGGCAGATGATGGTTAGATGTTTGGGAACTTGCCTAGCGATCAATCTAAAAGAGAATTCTGATATTTTCCTACTATAACAGCAGAAGCTACAGGTATTCATGTATTATAAGCCACCCAGGGCTACTTGGTAATAATATGGGTGACATATAGATTTAATAAAGACATACATTTATTGTCTTTATTTTAAATATTTGTGCTTTATTTACCCTTTATATCAGGGTGTTCAATTTTGGCAACTTTAACCCTTGTGGATTTCAATTCTCAGAATTCCCCAGCCAGCAATATATCACTCGAATGGCATATAGTATCTTTAAAAACACAACTTATAAAAGAACAAAACAAACAGAGGGGGATTCATCCATCCGTCCATCCGTCCATCCATCCATCCATCCATCCATCCATCCATCCATCCATCCATCCATCCATCCATCCATCCATCCATCCATCCATCCATCCATCCAAAGAGCTGGACAACATTCCACTTCCAATAGCATCAAATCTGAAGAAGAGCCTTTCCACAGAAAGGCAGCCATAGATTTTGCCTCATTACTGGACTTTTTAAACCTGCTGGAAATTTTACAAATTGGTCAACTCACTCCTTCATTCATGTTTCCTTACCTGACTTCGTTTTAATTCTGGTTTTGTATTTTTACCATTGTTAAGGACAGAGAACATCTCTGACACCAATTTAATGGCACACAATCAATTAATTTACTTATAGAATGTCTTTACCAAGAAAATAGCCTTATACTGACAACTTAATATAAAACAATAGCTGTCTTTTCCCTTTTGGCTCAAGCAAAAAACTACCTCTGAACATGGAAAGAGCATTCAGCTCTCGGAGGGAAGGCACTTTAGGCAAAGGAACTGGGGACATTGTCTTATGGCAAAGCAGCTATAGAAAAAGATGGTTTGGTTCCACTTTATGATCCAAATCAGCAAACTTTCCCTGTATCTCTGCTTTGAACTAGCTCTTTCTCAGTGGTTTAATGCTACTTCAATAAAAGTAAGGGCTGGGGGGACATGATAGCAGTCTTCCAATATTTAAGGGACTGCTACAAAGAAGAGGAGGCCAACTTTTGGAGAAAAGCACCTGGCAGCAGGGCAAGAAGCAATGGATGGAAACTAATCAAGGAGAGAACCAATCTAAAACTAAGGAGAAATTTCACGACAGAACAATTAAACAGTGGAATGCCTTGCCTCCAGAAGTTGCAGGTGCTTCAAAAGTGGTGGTTTTTAAGAAGAGATTGGACAACCATGTGTCTGAGATGGTGTAGGGCTTTTTGTTTGAGTGGGGAGTTGGACTTGAAGATCTCGAAGTCCCTTCCAATTCTGTTACTCTGTTATTCTGTTTGCATTTAATCTGATTTTATTCTGCAAATATGGATTGGATACATTTTTTAGCATCACATTGACACACCATAAGAAATCATTCTTGCCAACTGGGTGAACAGAGGGAGATGACCTCCTCCCTTTCTTTGCTTGCCCTATAGATGTCCTTTCCAAAAGTTGTCTTATTTCTAGTCTGGTCTAATGAAGAAGAGGTTGGACTGGACGGGTAGGAAATTCAGGTTCCAATCCCCTCTTCAGCCATCATACCTCAACATCATACAATAATATATTCAAACTATGAATTAGTTTAAGGCTCCTAACACTGCAATACAGTGAGAAAGATCATCATCTCTCACAAAGCTAGTCATTGTGATTTCCGGTTTAGAATGGGAAATCTAGAAAATGCTGAACTTTTTCTTTTAATAAGGAAGCCAATAGCAGAATAGTGCTTTTTTATCTTAGAGAAATGTTCCTTGGCATATTTTAGGTCTATACTTGCTCTTTTGTTAATGGGAATGATAAGCAAAAAGCTGAGTTTGAGAAGTGAGATGCTGTGCTGTGCACAAACAGAGAAGCCACTTGAGGCTTATGTTGACCCAGGATATTTGCATTGTCTGAAAGATGATCCATCAAAGAGTTCTTTCCTGGCCATATCAGAAGATGGCAGACAGAACAGAGCCACTGCCATTGAGTTATGGTCCTTGCCTGATATAAATAAATAAATCAGTTTACTGCTCCCACCTGAAAGAGAACAGAAATGCATCTTTTTACCTTCATCACATCACCGTAACATTGAATTCCATCTCCTATATATCCATCAGAGCAATGGCAAGTTTTTTCTCCAGTATTGAGAATCTGGCATACAGCCTGTTGAGTTTTAAAGAGACAATTCTCAACAACAGGAAAGCAAAATAAAGAAAATAAGCAGAACTCAGTGTCACCTAGATAGGATGTTAAAGGTCTAATGCAGTATGATTCAGAGTGGTATGAGACCCAGGCGGGTGTGTAGTCCCCAAAATCTTTGGAATGGCCCCAGGGAATATTCAAAAATTGTTACTACATTGTAAATTTTAATGGGACTGATGACAATTATTCAGTACACATCTAGAGAATAATCATATAACTACATTTTAATTAAACAAAACTGTATATGAAACAAAATCAAAGAACGTTCTTTGCCCTAGTTTCAAGAATATGCTTTGAGAAACACAAGCTCTGCACAGCATCCAAAGCCAGTTGTGGCCCTCAGTCCAAGTCATAGGCTAGGCCTTTAAAATAAAACACACATTTTAACTTCTGGGTTTCTGTGCTAAAGCAAGCCATTTTTTTTCTATGTGCAGGCTAAACTGCTTCATATTGCTTTGTAAGAGCAGAATATTTGAACAGTTATGAATGAATGCATCCATAGTTGCTTTTGGTCTCTTTTTTGCTCATTTTAGCTATATTCTTCAAACTGTAAAAAAAAAAAAAAAAGCACACTTTTGTGTTTCTTCTAATATAAGAATTTTTGCATGCAACTATGTCAAATATGTACTATTTTGTAGTTGGTCTTCTTATAATATTGTGTACATTTTATTATTAATATAGATGGCTTATGCTTACTTTACTAAATGAACTCTCTGTTTGAAGAACTTTCCACCATTCTGAAAAGATTACAGGTTTCAGTATCAACCTAGGTTCCCCAATTCTGTGCCTTTGTACTGTGGAATGATTTGTGTCACCCCACTTATTGTGGCTGTTAGCCAGGGGAGCTAGAGGACAACTCATCTGAAAGGTATTAAACCAGGAAGGCTGTCCTAGATTATTCCTATGTCTTACCAGTTCGTGGCAGCCCCCATTGTCCATCATACAAGGGTCAATCTTATCACAGATGTAACCATCACCCTCATAGCCTTTCTTGCACATGCAGCTGCTCTGAAAATTGAAACAGTAGGGACATACTATTGGATAGGAACTAAGAAAAAGAACAAAAAGTTTTCATTTTAACCTTTGTTTGGCAGCTTCTGGAAATGTAGGAAAAAAATTACCAAGTCTGATACTGATATATTTGTAACTTGAAATTTGAAATTGACCTAAATAGAAACATATTGGATTTTTCATGTGCAAGATTAGATAATGCTAGACAGTCAGTAGTCCTCAATATGTTCTTAGTTATAACTTCCAACATCCTTTCCTATGCATGTCAATATTAATAATAGTTCTATCTGAGGACAATCTTCCTCAAGACAGAAGTAGATTTGGGGATCTCAGAGTGATTTGCATTCATTGAGACCAGCTTTTGCTCAGAATCAGTCCCTGGAGCCTTGGACCTCCTCCCAGGACTCTGATTTAGGTTCTCCAGCACAGTCATCTACCTATGCAAACTGGTGATGGCTGCAGCATCAGAGAGAATATTGGAAAGCTACGCAAACCAACATGCTTCCTTGTAATCAAGTCTATCTTAGAATCCACTCAAATATGGTCCTACATGCCAGAATAACTTTCCAGTTGAATCAGGCTTAATAAGCACCACATGAGTTAAAACCAACATTAGTATTCCTTGATTGCCTTGCAGTTGAATCAGGTTTAACCAGGACCAGCATATGTAAGACTCTAGTATTAAACTCTGTTTGAAACTAGCCTCTTGTCAGAAACAGTGTTTGCTTCTTGTGGACTTATACAGTTGCTCATTCCCATAACTTAAACCCAGCCAAACATGTGTACTGTACCATCTCTGGGCTGCTTACGCCATCAAGTTTGCTTTTTTGGAATCTTAACCTAGATTTTCATTACTGTAGTTTTTAACTTCTTGACTGACTTATACTTCTATATTTTTGTGGCCATGAGTAATCCTTTGGGGGAATTAGCCCAAACAAATCTTTTCCTGGAATTGTGCAACAACCATATGATCCTAGGAAAAGGCATGGCTTCTTAAAGGAGTTACAAATTCTCACTTTTATTGTTCCATTCAGTGCAATTCAATAGAGATTGAAAATGTTAAATTCTATAGCCTGCAGCCACTTTAAATATCTGATGCTATCATATAAAAATAAAAGCCTCGTCATTATTTAACAAACCTAAGAGCCATAGATCCTTTTTAGCAAGACAGCATGGAATGATAATACTGTACCTGTCCAGGGCCAATGTAATTACAATCAGCATTGATGTGGCAGCCTCCTCTGGTCTCTGTTACACAATTGTCTATGGCAATGCAAGCTTTTCCATCCCCAGTCCAACCCCGGATACACTGACAGCTGACTATGCCAGGACCCGTAGTGGTACATGTAGCCTGGCAAAAAATGGAAAAACAAGATGAGAATAAAAGTAGGGCATTTCTGCACTTTCCACTTAAGCTATGCTTGTTCATGCTATCTTGATTCTAAGCCATCTTAACAAAAAACTGCCAGGCTGAGACATATTGGCAACAACTTGTAAGTTATTTGTTTTGCTATCACATCCTCTCATTGGATAATTCCCTGTGGTTATGTTACAGGAAAGCACTTTCATAACTATAGGCAGGTGTTTGGGGATAATTCTATATGTATGACTGTGTGTCTGTGCACAGATACTCAAAATACATATCTCACATGCATAACTTAAATTGTATGGACAGACAGATTCACGATGAGCAGCTCAAACACATTCTTCTTGACCCACAATACATTCTGTTAAAAGTTCTAAACCTCTGTTTACCAACAGTGCTGAATTAGCAGAATGGTTAAGATATTTGCTCAGAACAGTGCAAGCTTGCATTTTGATACTTGGTAGAAACAGGAGGTTTTTTGTTTTTTTAGCACATATCTTTTCTTGATTAGATTGTTTTTCTATCTCAGCCTTTTAAAACAATAAGTCTGGAGCTTCCTGTTTTAGCAGTTTTCTAGTCACTTGACATAAAAGAGTTTCACTTCCAGATCTCAGATTGCCCAACCTTTTTTTTTTTAACCTTCAATGGTTAGATAACCTAGACATTGATATTTGAGCATAGATATTTTTCATATTTATATTTTATTGTGTTTTAGATGAAATGTTAATATATATTGCTAGTCCATGTATGATATGCCATACACTAAATAAATAAATAAAAAACAAACAAATAATACTAAAGTATTTTTTATCTGGATTAATCCAAAAGATGATCTAGGTTAGTAAACAAGAAAATATTGATCCACTTACATTTTGTGAACATCCTCCCCTTCCTGGCTTACTACAGGCATCAATGGGCTTGCAGGAAAACCCATCCCCTTCATATCCATCAAGACAGACACAGCTAGGAGACAGGCAGAGAGCAACTAATTAAATCTGGGGTGCCTATGAATTGCATACTCATTCAGATTAAAATAATGCTAATTTATGACACTTAAGCCATGACATCGTCATGCAAATGGTATCATTTGCAATGTATCATTTGCACATTACATTTGCATAATGACATCATTGTGCAAATGCCATATATTGTAGCAGAATTTGCTCAATTGTATGCAAACGTCCATTGAATTAAATTGAAGTTTCATCATAGTTTCTATAATGTCTGGAATCATTTAGAGCAGGGGTCCCCAACCTCCGGTCTGTGGACCAGTACCGGACCGCAGCCTGCCAGCATCTGGGCCGCACAAACAAGCAAAGCCCCATCTGCAGGATGCAGGCAGACACAAAACCACACCCCCTCCGGTCCACAGAAAAACCTCTTGTCATGTAAGCGGTCTCTGATGTCCAAAAGGTTGGGGACCTCTGATTTAGAGTATCTGTATCTTTCCAATATTACGACTGGATTCATGCATTGCACTAAACCATGTTTTGCTTGATCAGAGTTTATTAAAACATTAGCTGGGTTCATATGATATTCTGAATTAAAAACAATAAAGCCATATTCTAAAATATGACTATGATGCAGGTATCAACGCAATAGCTATGTTCCTTTTGATCCAAGGAACAGAACCTTTTTCTCCCCTTTCTCTCATCTAAAAAGCCATTCAGCAAAACTGTTTTTATATCAAGGGGTAAAAATAATAAAACTGGACCATCCTAAGCATTTCTACTGTAGAGGAAATCCTGTTGAATTCACAGGACCATGCTCCAAAGTAGGATGCTTAGGAACACCCAAACAGAATTAATACACTGTTCTGTTGCATTCCCCATTTTTACTAAAGTTGCTTTTCAAAGGACAGAAGGATGGGCAACATTACACCATCATGCCTTTAAATTTCCATAAATTTCTTTCAGTCAAGAGATTAAATATGAATGTAAAATTTTTCAGTGGTAATTTATGCCTTTCCCCAATCAAACTAAGGAATCTGATCTCAGATGCATCCTACAAGGACTCACTTCGCAGTGTCATTCACAGTACAGGTGGCATGGACATGGCAGTTCAGGGTCAGAGCGGCAGATTCACAACTGTGAGAGTGTATGTCACAAAATTCACCGATGTAGCCATCTGCACACGTCCCTGTCTGGCACACACCCTTGCTTCCTGGTCTGTTGTCACAAATTCCATGGATGCAGTCACAATCTTCCATTGCGAATAGAAAAGAAAGATAAAACTTAATCATTTAAATTATAATTGTGGGATTTCTTGAACACCTTTAATGACATTTAACCCATATAGTGGCTTGGAGTTCCCTTTCTGCTTTGTTGTGCTGACTGTAAAAGACAGATGATTAGTGTAGGCTAAGATATTGTATAAAAACAGGTCACTTCTGGTCGTTAGGGATGGGGGTGGCAAGTTCAATCAATCAATCAGAATAGAACTGGAAGGGAATCTGGAGGTCTTCTAGTCCAACCCCCTGCTCAAGCAGGAGACCCTATGCATTTCAGACAGTTACCTAATTGTCCATTATTATTTCATTTATTTTTACTTCCAGGCAAGGGAAGCTTGTGGCATCTTTTCCTTTTCTCTCAAGCACCAGGATAAATTTACCAGGCTTGGGTATTATGCACCTGGATATAGAAAGGAGGATGCTATTTCTAGCTCTGCTCCAGGCAGCAAAATATCTCCACTTGTCTCAGTGCCTTCCTGCCTGATTTGTGTCTCAGACCTTCAATGCAGTTCTCCCCGTGCTTGTTTGGGTTTGTGCAGATGTGGCAGGCAATTCCTTTGAAGCCATCGTAGCAGTTGCATTGACCATTTCCGAGAATGCCGTCATTACACTGGGGAAAAACCAGATTCCAATGTGATGTTACAGGAGATAATTTGTTCTTTCTGTCAGCTTACTACAAGACCGTTCTCCTGACCTAGTCAAGTCTCACTTATAAATGACTTCGGATCCTTAATGTAGCCATATTCTGTATATACTGTACATATTAAATTCTTTTGGGGCTGAAGTAATGACATTTGTTTTCAGTCAATGCCTTTTCTTCCCTGATCTTTGCAAAGTTCAATGGCATGCATCTGCACGTTTCTTGCAACTATTTTCCTAATACTGTTACTTAATACATGGCTACGAATTCTGTGCCACTTCATAGAGCCCTGGGCTGCTGGGCAAGATCGAGGAAGCAGAATAGTTCTTAGCACTTCGACTTCTGTCCCACTTCACAGTGCTTTCCAGCCCCCTCTCTAAGCGGTTTACAGAGTCAGCATATTGCCCCCAACAATCTGGGTCCTCATTTTACCGACCCTCAGAAGGATGGAAGGCTGAGTCAAGAAGCTGCACAGATTTCAGAAAAGCATCTCTAAGGCTTGGATTCCTTTATCTTGAAATAAGAAATCAATAAGAATGTAAGAAGACTTTCTTAGCCCTGTTTACAGTGAGTTCATTGGAATGCTTTAAAATGCTTCTTTCAGATTTTTTGTCAGCTGGTAAAGTGCTATGAGATAAGCTGTTAACTGACTCATCCATTAGTCTCTCTTGATTGTTTATATCTGTGCTATCATTTATTCTTTCCCCCCGCCTCCTATCTCTCATACACTTACACTTCCTTTGTTGTAGCATGGATTGCTATATCCACCAGGACACGGGGTGCAGGAAGGACCAAAAAACCCTTTGCAGCATCCAGGTTTCTTTTAAATAAATACACAACAGCAAAAAAGTGTTCAATGTGCCATTCTTCTTCCTTTATCAAGGTATAGCTACACCCTCCCCTCCCCCCCTCCCCCCAGAGAGCAACCCAAGAGAAGTCTCAACGGTGCCTTTTCAACAGGCAACTGGACTTCCTTTGTTTTTCCTTGAAGACGTTTCACTTCTCATCCAGTTCTGGCAGGATGGTTGGGTGGATGGAAGGATTAGTTCTGATGGGGTGGGGGGAATGGAAGGATTATACTCCTTTGCAGTCATTTGGTGATTAGCACTCTCTCTGAGAGCCACTGAGGCTACTTGGGGGTTTATCTGTGCCCTCAAGATCACCTGGATCAGAGTGCAAATGAGTGTGGAACCTTGTTGGAACTGCTGAAAGAACTATGTTGTAGACAGGAGATAAGTGGTGTCTTATCTCATGAATAAGAAATATGATTCTTCCATTCCCCCCACCATCCTGTTGGAACTAATCTTTCCATCGCCCTCACCATCCTGCCAAAACCGATGAAGCTTCTTGGATGAGTAGTGAAAAGTCTTCAAGCAAAAACAAAGAAAGTCCAGCTGCCTTTTGAAAAAGCACCTTTGAGACCACCGTGACCTGGATGACTGAGAACTTCCACAGACATTCAACTCAAGGGAAGACAAATATTGGTTTTGCCTTTCTTTATTTTGCCTTAATAAAGAGGCCCAGATCTTTTAACAAGGTGAGTTATATAACAAACGGATCTTTTATTTGGGCAGGAAGGAGAACAAGTGAGTATTGACCCAGAGTCATTCTCTGGTACTCTCTAAATCTTTGAACTAAAAATTCTGGCAAAATGCAAGGCAGCTATCCCAAATTCTTTAACAATACCTCATACACACCATATGGTCAAGATGATGGTTGTAATGGTACAACTGAAACTCTGCCCATTTCCACTGTGCAATGAACACCCTGCGGACACCCTGATCTCTGGGGGGAGGGGAGAACTTCCTTTTGCTATTTCTTATATGAATATAGGTGATGTTGTGAGAGAGAGGAAGTGTGTGTGCATTTAGGTTCACACTTGGATCTTTATATATCTAAAGCAACTTCAGCCACACAAAATAGAAAGAGGTGAACAGACCTGGGGAAGTCTTAATCTTTGTATAAGTATTTAAAAATACTTAATACTTATGTTGCGAACTAGTTACAAATGGTAAATAGGAAAGCATCCAGATTTAGACAAGGAATCTACAGAATAAATTTTGGAATGAGGGAAACATGGCATTTCATAATAAATGTTCCCTGCTGGGTACCTTACACTTACCACTTCAGTCAGATTGCAATATTGATGGCAACCCTTTCTCAGAACATTCAAACCAAGTGGATCATGAGTATAAACACACTCTGTTGGAAAAGCCATGTCTTCCTTTGGAAGCAAAACAAATTACAATTAAAAAAGCATGATTCATATATGTTCCATGTTTTTACATATGTTCCATAATCTTTTGCCAGCCAAAGAGAGGCAAAGTTATAAGGAAAGCTACAAACAGGAAAAGCCAAGAAAGTTCCCTCTCTGACAGGCAAGAGAAATCATGTTTTTCAAGATAGCTCTCTAGTTCACCTCACAAAGAGATAGAACAAGGAAGACATAACAGAAATTGTGTTGCAAGCAAGGTTTTTTGTTTTGTTTTTTGATTAGGAGCCAACACATCACAAGGCAGTCATCTATTTGGATAGAGATGGGGAAGAAGGCAGATACCATTCTGGATGCAATTTTAGAGAACGTTGGAGAATTCCACTGTAAATTCACTTATTTCAGCAAAACAATATTATAGAAGAACAGAGCTTTCAACATAAATTTGTATTCTGCTTTTTAATACACAATTTCAGAAAACCTTGTATGAAAACTCCCTCTTTTTCTTTTTAAGCGAGGAGCACTTCAAGGACTAACCAGGGCTTGTTCTAAAGAACTGAAATATCTAAAATGTAAGCAGCAATCAATTCACTGTTAAAAATGTTCCATAAAATAGTATTTTGCAGATACAATGGCTCTAAGAAATATGTATTTGCAGCTTTGGCAGCATACAAGCTTGCTCAGTTGTTCTAATGTAAATCATCTTTGATACTGTTGAAGTACAACCAGCATTATAACAATTCATGGTAAGTCCTTGGAAATCACTATTGTCTCAATTGCTATAATCAACCCGCTGTTCCAGAACTGACAGAAAAGCTAGAACAGCAATTGCAAGAGGACTGAAATTTAACAGCTAAACATGAACAAACAAAAGGCAGTTCAAATAACTGGAGTCCTTCCAGCTGACCTTGAAAAGCGGACCTTTTCAAGCCTGTATTAATTTGACCTCAAAGATGCCAATGCAGAAGAAAGGTTGATTCTGCCCTGTACTGATTTTGATCAACTTTTTATTTCCTTCCTGGTTTGTTTATATAATGCTGGGTAACTGCTGAACATATGTCTCCTATTTAGAATTATATTTGAAAGGGCTGACTTCACCAAAGTATCAAAATCTGGAAGGTTTCAAAGGCTGCAAATAGAAATCATGATAGCTAATATTCATGCTATTTATTAGCATTATTAGCATTAACATTTCCCATGACAGGGTCACAAAATACAGCAGTCCATGCACAGCACAATCATCATACAGAAAAATCAGTGCCAGTTACCATAGTTTTGCTCCCAGGAGGACAAATGCTGCTATTAAGGAGCTCACAATCCACACAAGAACCCTGTAATAAAAGCCAAGGATAAGAAGTAATTAATTGATTGATTAATAGATTTTTTTTTAATGTTGTGTTGCTAAGCTTATAGCTGCCATCACAGCTGCCAGACTGAAGAAAGATATTCTGCAGATTATGCACGAGCAAAATTAATTTAAAACAGAATTACATGATCATCTATTCCCCTCCCATGCTGAACATAAAGATAACATAGACTGATATGTTATTTCATAGACAACTTCATTGTTCTGCTCAGTGATAAATCCATGAAAAATCCCCCATCATCACACAGAAAACATGCATCTACTATAAGAAGAAATTGCAATATGGTCCATTCAGGAATTTTATTGAGTTCTTGTGTTCTCTGATTTGTTGAATTCATGTGTTCTCTGATCTGCACATGCTTTATTACAGGGTTACATTACACCATCAATATTAGTCTGGTAATAAAACATCTGCAGGAAAACAACCTGCAAAGCACACAAAAACTCAACTTATTAACCCTCAGCTACATAGATTCTCTAATATTGGAAGGAATTTTATTTCTGCCGCTTATCAGCTGTTTGAATTGACTTTTTAATTTAAATAAAACACTGGTTGCTGGGGGATGAGAAATACGATTATCAAGCCATCTCTTGCTTTGCTGGATAAACTGAAGGCTTTGTAGCCTTAGAACATTTAAGAGTTAAGGCTAATTCAGTAGCCTGCCAACTCAGTAACACCCAGCACTTAATTCCAGCTCATAAGGAGCTTGCAATAAGAAAACTTGAATTATGTCTACAGAGGGACATGTTACTTCCTCAGATCAGCCTGATTGTGGTCCAGTCATCTCTTTAACAATTTAGGGGGAAACTGATTGACACTCTTTCCTCAGGTCTATGATTATGAGGAAAATTATACCTGCCAAATGTTTCCTTGCTCTGAGCTAAAGATTGCTCCTGAATTCCTTGAGGGTTACATATACATACCCCTCTATTTACAATAATTTTAATATATCTTCTGTAAAAAAAAAAAGTCAGAAATCACTGTTTGTATACTTTTGTTTCAATTGCATTGCCTTTTCTCTTTCTCACTCTCACTTTTTGCTATTTTTAAACATTTCTTTCCTTTTTTCTCTCTGTACTATTAAAGAAAGAAAGCAAAAAATCCAATTCCAAACAACTCTAAAGCCAGTGGAGAACCCCTGCCCCATCCCACTTCATCCATCAGAATGTCACTAAATGTTTTTTCTTTGAGGAAAAGGGAAATGAGTTTGTGTGACAAAATGTAGAGGAAATATTCAGCACATTATAACAAAAACAGAAACCGCTTATTTTCTACCAAGCATGCAGTATTTCTAATGCAATTTTGCATATTTCTTTTTGCTGCTTAAATCGTACTAAACATCTTAAAAATTATGCTCTCCTTTTACAGCTTGTAGGTAACACCAGATGAGAAATGTTCCAATGTTTTTGTAAAAAAAATTAATAAATCTGTCCTGTAGCATCCACGGGAACAGCTGCAATGGCTGCAACAGTGTCTATGTAAGATCAGTGTCTCGAAGCCTGGCTACTTCTCTGTATAAGCAACAGGAAGCAGATGTTTTCAGAAAGGTGCTGACTCCTTATCAAGCTAAATGGCAGAGGCTGAGTCAACAGGAAAGGCTAATTCTCACAGGAAATGCAATATGGTGGCCTCTGAAGAGCCAAATGGCTTTTGAGGTTAAAAATAGTCTAGGTATAATGTGTACATAGACAAACATTCATTATCTTTTAGACTTGGAGTAAAAGGAGGAAATTCATCAGGGGGAAAAGCTGAATTTGCAGAAAAAGAACATGGAGAAAATGGCTGCTGGAATTGGACTGGCGGGTCCACAAATAACCACCTTATACCAGGGGAACAGACTGGGTTTGTTTTGACAGAATGTAGCCTTTTCCCATCACCCCAGACCTTTCTATCTAATATATGGTAAAAACAAACAAGAGAAAGAGAAAATTGGATATCCTTGGTTTACCTTCACAACTTTATAATGTACTTCATTACACTTCTTTGGCAGAATTGGGAGTATAGATGAAGGAATCAAGATACCATCCAAGGCATGAATAATACCATTTGAAGCCAAAATATTCCTTTTGTTTATCATAACTGTGGAATTATCCAACAGAATCCTTCCCTGGAGTAAGAAAAAAAAAGCATTTGCTCACTGCATTGCCAGAAGTCATCAAAATACATCTGTGTAAAGTAGACCCTGTCAAGGTATTGGGATAACTCAATATTGGAGAAAGCTATGCATAAAAAGAATTTGTACATAAACCTGCCAGCTACTGTCCCTGGAATGTAGTCAGAATCATGGGCAACTTCTCCAGTCTCTCGTTAGACAGGATAGTAATATTCTAGGAATTTCAGTGTAATAGTACTTACATCGTTAGTGATCTCAACTGTCAGCAATTGGTTTGCCATGGTCAGAATATGGGGCATCATTATTAGTCTTTCCACATAGACCTGGAAAAGATTGAATTTATTCATATATTTATTTGATTTATATAGCTGCCCATCTCACATACAATTAACATTCTCAGGTGTTCAGGCCTTGGACCATATGTTCAGTTCACAGCCACTTTCATTATGGCCAGAGAATTGCTTGGGTTCCTGGTTGCTTTCTCACTAGAGATTCACCTAGCTGAAGTCCTTCTGGTGGAGTCACAACCCTTTCCTTAACTCCATGGTCTTGATCCAAACAGGGATCCTCCCATGGTCATGTGTAATCTTTTAGACATTGATTGAAATTACAGTGCAATTACTTGAGAATAAATATGGAGAGGGTCCAATTATAATTTTGAACTGAAAATTACAAGGTTCAGGAGACAATTTCAGGATACCAGTAGCGGTTTTGTCCATATAGGACTTGTTAAGTGGTCTGAGAACATGTAATGTCAGAACCTAGTTTACAAAGGAGCATGAGAAGTTACTGCCTGGGAAAATGTTTTAAGATTAAGATCATCATCATCATTCTAGCCATTGTCTACCCACTGCAAGATGAAGGCTCTTCTGCATGTTTCCAACAACCTCTTTTGCATGAAGAGACCATGCAGAAGATTAAGATACATATTTAAAATTCAATAATTGAGCCACGAACAGTGGTTTCTTACTGGGCAAAAATGAAAACTGCCCCTGTTTGTTTCAATTAGTTTTAAACAAATAGATTTAGTTTAATAACTATAAATCTCTTTTGAAAAGACTTGCAGTAGCATGGCATAAATGGCATGCTTGTTCCTATTGTTCTATTTTTATTGTGCTAGTTCCCTAAAGAAAGGGACCTAGTCTCAAGCAATACATCGGATTTTAGGAGACCCTCTTGTCCAGCTGCATTTCCTCTTCACCAGTCCAAGAGCCTTGGCAAGGAGCAAATTACATGTGAAAGTGATGAAATAAACTTGGAAAGCAAAAACAACCTTACCGCTGCTGTGGGATAGATATGATGTTTCACAAGTTCCTGAAGCTTATTTATGCCCTAGTACAGGAAAAAAAAAACAATTATAAAAAAAACCCTTAGACTTAATGGCTGATGATTGCACAAGAGAGTGTGAATAACAATCTCATGTGCATGTAAATTATATTGCAAAACCAGTTTCTTCCTGAAGGACAGCATGACTTGTATGAATATGCCAAATTTACTCTAAAAAGTTTGAATTTAATAAGAAGGGATTTTTGCATTGGCCAGTGCAAAAGGATCAGAGTGATAAAATGAAAATTAAAAGCTGCAGAAGGTTAATTCTTCAATCTATAAAGATCCTATCTGTACTTACTACTAATCGTTCTTCCTCTACTCTGCAATTAGATTCTGACTTTCCCATCCCAATTTAAACCCCACACCTCTAAATTTCTGTATTCTAAATCAAATCTTACATCAGCAGGAGTCTGTTGTAAAAACAGTTTTACTTGAGACCAAGTCAGGGGAAAAGCATGTTTATTTTATTTAAAATTATGCTTTGCCATTCTGCTCAATGTTACTGAAAAATGCATACAGACTGACTTTCAATTTACCTAATTAAGAGCCTATGTCTTTTAATAAAATGTGCTAGTTATAAAAGTTGTGGCCAAATTCCTGATTTTTGCTATCATAGACAGCTGATATACAACATTATCTTTGCAATTTATTCTTCTGCTGCTATTATCCAGACAGTTAATTTTGTTGCAGAAAAAGCAGCAGAGACAGACTACTGTCAAAGACTACTGAAAGCAAGAAGATTGCCCTGAAAGATGTCAATATTGTTATGCCTTTCCACCACCAATTAAATTTGAGAAATCCATGTGTTTCCTCCATTCATTAGATCAGTGTTTCTCAGTCTCAGCACCTTGAAGATGGTTGGACTTCAACTCCAAGAATTTCCTAGCCAGCCTGAAGTCTACCCATCTTCAAAGAGCTTCGCATTAGATTAAAGGAAATTTATCTAATCCTAACTCTAAACATCTACCTGACTATCAGAATACCCCAGAGTTTTGAGAGTATATTCAAATTGTGAAACATTCCTCCCTCCCTCCAGATCTCTCTCTCTCACACACACACACACAAATACACACATAAAAACAAACACACACACACATCTATCTATCTATCTATCTATCTATCTATCTATCTATCTATCTATCTATCTATCTATCTATCTATCTATCTATCTATCTATCTATCTATCTATCTATCTATCTATCTATCTATCTATCTATCTATCTATCTATCTATCTATCTAATCATCAACTGAGAAGGTAACCTATCTCCCCTCTTCAAATCCTTGTTTTTAGTTTGTATTAATTTTTGTAATTTTAATCCATTTTATATTGATAGCAGATGATACCACTCTAATGGCAGAAAGTGAAGAGGAACTAAAGAGTCTCTTGATGTGGGTGAAGAAGGAGAGTGCAAAAGTTGGCTTGAAACTCAACATTAAGAAAACCAAGATCATGGCATCCAGCCCTCTCAATTCCTGGCAAATAGATGGGGAAGAAATGGAGGTAGTGACAGATTTTATCTTCCTGGGCTCCAAGATCACCACAGATGGGGACTGCAGCCAAGAAATTAAAAGACGCTTGCTCCTGGGGAGAAAAGCTATGGCAAATCTAGACAGCATACTAAAAAGCAGAGACATCACCCTGCCAACAAAAGTATGTATAATCAAGGCCATGGTTTTCCCAGTTGCAATGTATGGCTGTGAAAGTTGGACCATAAGAAAGGCTGAGCGCAAAAGAATTGAGGCCTTTGAACTATGGTGCTGGAGAAGACTCCTGCGAGTCCCCTGGACTGCAAGGCGTTCACACCGGTCAGTCCTAGAGGAGATCAACCCTGACTGCTTTTTAGAAGGCCAGATCCTGAAGTTGAAACTCAAGTACTTTGGCCACCTAATGAGAAGGAAGGACTCACTGGAGAAGAGCCTAATGCTGGGAAAGATTGAGGGCAATAGAAGAAGGGGACGACAGAGAATGAGGTGGCTGGATGGAGCCACTGAAGCAGTAGGCGTGAGCTTCAATGGACTCCAGAAGATGGTAGAGGACAGGAAGACCTGGAGGAACGTTGTCCATGGGGTCGTGATGGGTCAGACATGACTTCGCAACTAACAACAACAATATTGATAACTGTTATTATATGTTGTTTTATCTTGATGTAAGTTTCTCAGAATTGCCTGAACTATGAGATGGGTGGCAAATGAACTTGATAAATAAATAAATATGGTTTATATGGCTGTCCATCACAAGTTCCTGACACCGGATGGCTAACAATGTTAAAAAATATATAAACACATAAAAAAACAGAAAAACAAAAACCACACAATAAAACAGACCTATCAGCCTCAAAATAACAACAAATGTATGGGCCCAGCCCCACTTCCAGATCCTCAGCCCCAATGATACAAACAAATATCAATTTCCAGTCACTATCTGAGCTGTTGAGTTTAATTTCTAAAATTCTAAATAGCTTAGGGCTAAGTCATTTGATGAAATACATATGAACCTATCCATGTACTAAGATTGGCACAAGAAGTTCTCTTAAAGATACCTATACTTTTCTTCAGCATATGGGAGATGCTACTTCCTGTGTTACTCTCAAACTAAAGAAGTCTCCCTTGGAAGTTGCAATTACCTTTAGTAAAACTTTGGGTCAAAATGTTTAATAGGCATAATTATTCTCCAATGTAGCAATTCCCACATCTCTCTATGCATGTGCATTTATGTTGTTCATATATGTATACAATAAGCATATACTGTATACATATAGAAGATTTAGTAACATTAAAATCTATCTCTCTATATAAAGCTCTATATAAAGATATTTCACATTAGAATATTTAAATTCTGTAACAAATAGCAGCATTCTGCACAAAACAGATACAGGATAAAATAAAAACCCATATTTACAATAATGGCTTATTGAACAAGCTATAAGTTAGATATTTTATAGAATGTTGTCCTTAAGAAGGCATACTGTATCAATTGTTATGATTGTCCTAATTTATCAATGTTTCCTATATTGGGAAGATAAAACAATAGGCTAAATGAACAATCTATGAGTGTGATCATAATGAAAACTCATATCCTTTTAATCCTCAGACTAATTAGCAAAGATAGTCTCACCTCTGTGAAGAGATAAATTAGCCTTCCATCTCTTAATTTTTCCACTGCTTCATTACTTGGGACAAACACAGTAAAAGGTCCAGGACCGTCCAAAATTGACGGAAGACCACAATTCTGCAAAATATTAAGCACCATGGCCATTAGATAACTTTAGTGTAAAATGATTAATTAACAAAACCAACATTTCTAGGTGTAAATTATACTAAGCAGCTAAATAATTCAAACCAATTATACTCAGCATTCCTGATAAAGTTCCAATTCAGCCAAACTATTAAAATGGTCAAATGCTTTATGTAGCTCACTAAGGATTACTGATTTCATCAAGATTTGGTGCGAAGACTTTAGTTGAAAATGATCCAATGACAGATCAATTCAGATGATCCTGAGTAAAATTTTGCACACAAGACAATGGATAGGAAGACCATTTGAAGAAAAGGAATCCTGATCCTGTTTCTTGTGTAAAGAAAGGATGGATTTCTTACAGTCCAAAAGCAACATTATGGAAATGAATAAATTCTTCATGAGTTTTACTAATATTTTAATGCTATTTATCATCTATTATAGTTAATCATCTGTTTGATCTCTTAAAAGGGAACATTTATTCTGTATCCATGAAAATATTAAATGTTCAAAAAGCAACACCTGCCATTTTTCTGACAAAAGAAAAAGAAGCGGCAGTATCAGCATTCATTTTATCCCATCTGAATATGGGAGAGATACTCACTTCTAATATAGTTTCAAATCGGCTGGAAATCTCCATGGAAGCGAGAATTTCGGCAATTGTTTTCTGCAAAAACAGATGGACTAGAATGAGAAGTGGTGCCGTGCACAGAAACTCATTTTAGTTTGAAACAGTGTAGTTATGAAATATGTAAGTGCAAACAAATAATGACACATCTCTCTCCTCTTTCTACTCTGTGCCATCACTACTGTGCAGAAAACCTTTGAGTTGTATTCCCAATGTTTTCCCTTCCATTGAGTTCAGTAGAATTTGCTCCTTAGCAACTAAGATGACAGCACAATCTAAGTTACTAAATATACACATCTATGCATGTGAAGCATTTGCATCCTGCATTCTAAATATCCTAAATTCAGGCAGCTTTCAAGATATGAACCAACACAGAGGATCTGAACCATAGTTCACCACAGGAGAAAAATCCACCAGAAATCATGGAGGTAAAATAAATATGGTACTATAATAACCTTTTGTATATACTCAGTTTCCTGTTTTGCCAATGTCTTATAGAAAGATAGACTAAATATTTTTTAAAAAAAAACTGATACAAGAAGAAACAACTGATTGTTCTCTGCAAATATTGTACATTTAGGCTTCATGGTGATTCTCTGGAAATACTTAGAGGAATCGATCCAGCAAAAAGTAATATAAGATTGCTCTATTTCTGCATGCCCAAGTGTTTTGTTTTGTTTTTTTAAAGATGAGTTAAAAGAGATGTAAAGGGATATTGAATCAACTTGGTTTGTCCATGATGGCTCCTTAGCAACAATGCAAAGTGGTTTTGCCATCATCTTCTTCTGGGATGTTTTTTTAACTTCCCGGTAGAGTTAGTTGAGAAAAATCTTGACATTTTAAGTAAAGGATAAGTAAATATAGGAAATATAAGGAAATATAGTTCCCAGATATCTTCCATGGTTCCCATTGTGTCCAGCAAGGTTTTTATGGAGTTTCTTTCAATTATAGAGTTATTTAGGAAGTTGTATGCTGCACAACAAAGCAGTAACTTCTAATGCCATATTTAGTGCCTTTTGGTCTCAAGAAGATGGCAGAGAACATTGTGAAATGGCTAACATTTTATGAGTTTACCCATTACATTGTCCCAACATTCCAAATCTTCCCAAGACCATTTATTAGTTTGGGAAAACTGGAAGAAATAATATTTTAAGTGATATATGCTTCCTGCTATATCTAATATTATGCAGTAGGGGTTTGTGTGGAACTTTATAGTGTCAAACCATTCACACGAATCCAGTGCTATAAAAAAGTGCTACCAGAAAGGCTTTAGATAATGGGTGTCCAAATTTTGGCTTGCCTGGGTCATGCTGAGTGTAGAGAAATTGTTTTTGGGCCACATATAAAACATAGTTAACATATATAAATAAATTTCCTTCATTTTTAAAATATTTTTATTATATCTTTTGGGGCCACATTACCAGCTATCCAGATCACATGCGAATTGGACATGTCTGTTTTAGATTGATTCTAGGTTAGAAATACAATTGTGGCCTATACTTAAAAGCTAGTTTGTTTAAGGAATTATCCCCATATACTGTCTATGAGTCTGCTTTCATAAGCAAAAAGAACATTCATCATACCTGAGCATTATCAAAGTTGTCCATGATGTTTATTTTCCTTATTTCGTCAACATAATGTATAATACCATTAATTGCTGGCAGATCGGAGTTAGAGATGGAATGGATTTTGAATGGAGTATCTGAGTACTTATATCTGATATAGCGCTGCAGCTGGAGAGCAATACAAGGTTTTTCTATGGTAAATATTCCTCTACGATTAAGTTTTATTATTGCTTTGACATTTTATTGCAATTGTTAATACTTGTAAATGCAGTTATTGTTCTTGAATTGTAGAGTGCAGTTGGGCTTTAGATCAGGATTTAGGTTGGAGATGGCATTCGTCATTTGTACTGATGGTGGAAGAGGGGCAAGTGTGGTGCATCCATTCTTGTGCTGCTTGATCTCTCAGCAACTTTTGATACTGTCAACCATGATTTCCTTTAGGACTAGCTTCAGTGGAGATGGGAGGCACTGTTTAACACTGGTTATCCTCCTTTCTCTGTGCCTGCTTTCAATCAGTTATGACAGGCAGGGAGAGATTGCACCCAGGGCCCCTCACTTTGGGGTTGCTGCAGAGTTGAGCTCTCTATCCCCTTTTGTTTAACACTTCCATGAGACTGCTGGGATTGGGGTCAGGATCATCAATATATAAATGATACCCAGTTGTATATTTCAGTCCCTGGCTTTCCAGCAACATCCTAATCCAGTGCTTGGAGGCTGCACAGGTTGGAATGGGAAGGAACAGGCTTTGTCCCTCTCCCAAATCTGGAGCTATTTTATTATTGACTCTTATCAGAGACTTCTGTACAATCTACAGGGCCATCTTGGACTCACCTGCTCACAAAGCAGATAGAGGAGGTGGTTTTTGTAGAGACACATCTTATATATTAATGGATCATATAGTAATTCATGCCCTAATCACTACACTATTGGGCTCTGGATGTTCTGAGATAGGCCCATAATCCGTCCAACTCTCAAGCCCCCTCAGACCCTAATCCTAGAGAAGACAGACTGAACTCAGCAATGGAGTCAAGGCGCTCAGGAAGGCTAGTACAACAACAACAATCCCAAATGATTCCTAGAGCCCGACCTAATGAATGGAATCTCACATCTGGTGACCTATGGAACAGTGCCCTTGAAAACCATAAAAGATTTCCAGATGACGATCACCAGATCTCCACCTCTGCCCTGGGACTTTGGCTGATGCCACATCTGAAACCCACCTGGAATATCTCTGAAAGGGCTATCCTCCCCCCGCCCACCGAACAGGCTCCCGGATATAATATAATATTTGAATTAAATCAATGAAATATAATTGTGATACTGAGTACAATAATTGTAAAGGAAAACATTAGACACCTTTCCTTGGGCTATTTAAAACTGACCTAAAGTTTCACAAAGGAAGGAAGGAAGGAAGGAAGGAAGGAAGGAAGGAAGGAAGGAAGGAAGGAAGGAAGGAAGGAAGGAAGGAAGGAAGGAAGGAAGGGACAAACTTGTATTTTGAACTATAGCTTTATTTGTAGAATCTCA
Organism: Azemiops feae; assembly: GCA_023970755.1. Lineage (NCBI taxonomy): Eukaryota > Metazoa > Chordata > Lepidosauria > Squamata > Viperidae > Azemiops > Azemiops feae. The sequence continues at coordinate 336,427 of JALGBA010000078.1, read as the reverse complement.
GGTCTGTAAAAAATATTTACCTCTTCATGAAATTCCATTTTATCTCCAGATAATGTCCAAAAGTACCGAGTGTCGCGCATTTCTTTTATCAAGTGCTGCCCAGCTATTATATGCCTCCTGCAGAATTCCTGTGCATATCTGACCTTCATGGAGAGGAGATATAAAAATCAAAAATCATTACTCTGAATGCAGCAAGCCGAGTATAATATTTTTAATTTCATTGTACAAAAATGTACTAATATGTAATGTTCCATATCAGTTTTGTAAAGATATCAAGCACTTTATCCAAAATTAGACCAAATAACTGATGATGACATATATTGGCTCATTTCTCTATTTTTTACTCTCCTTTAATTCATTATTTTACTTCTTTTTAAAATAACACATGTAGATGATACATTACCTGACAACTGCATTTGAAAGTTTTTTTTATGGTACTATCCTTTTTTTTCTTTAGATGAGTTTTAAGGTCACTTTTAAAATAATAAAATATAATCACTGTGAATCTCTAGCATATATAAAATATGACTGAGAGAGCCATCCTATACATTAGCATTTCTGAAAGTGTTGTGACCCCTGGCAGGGCAGCATCACAAGACATTGGATGGAGATTCACCTTACAAATGAAGGCAAATATACGTGTCCCAGGATAATGATGCAAGATTGAATCTGGATCAGTCACCGGAACTAGAGATTTACTCTTCCAAGCTTTTGGACTCATGCTAGAGCCCAACTTTAGGGAACCTCTCTCTATTAGAATACGTGCTTTGAGCTATTCTGTGAGTCATGTTTATGTGGTACCTTCCTATTGGCTGATTGGTGTGTTGATGGCTGGCAATTGGCTGTTGTTTCCTTGTGCTGTCAAGTTCTTAAGTACCTGATAAGCTACTTATCGCACTCCTATTAACTGACAAGGGGCCCATTTCCCAGGCTTCAATAATTTCCCTGGCTATCTTTGTGCCTGTATGGCCAACAATCTTAATAGCTGCAAAATTAAATGTGTGTCCTTGTTCATTGTAATGTGAGGCTACCAATGAGTTCGAATCTCCTTGTCTGATTGCTTACTTGTGTTCTTGCAATCTGGTGGTTACTTTCTTCCTGTTTGTCCTACATAGTCACAGGGGCAATCCAAGCAGGGGATCCAGTAGATTACATTGGAAGTATCTCCCACCTCCAAGCAATCTTTACAATGAACAATTTGTCCTTGTATGGCAGTCTCTGGGCAGTGTGTATTGCCCACTTGCAGATCTCGGAAGCTGCATTCTACTGCTTCCAAAATGTTTTTGATGGATGGCAGGGTGTGCCATATGGTCTTTTACTTTCTTTTTTCTTTTCTCTCCTTTGTGCTTTCTGCAGGCATCTTGTATGCTTATGCTTGAATTGTTCATGTAGGTACCTTCTCTCCAGTTATTTAGCTTCCTGGGTATTACAGTGGGTTCTCACTCTGCCATATACTGTAGTGTTCTGACACAGCTCTTTTTGTGTCACAGTGGATGGTTACTGTTGAAACTAAGAATGTGTGGAGTGTTGGTGGCCTTATGATAAACTGTGGTTTCTAGGCTTCACCTTCTTTGCAAGTTCTGCAAATAATTATCCCCCTATCTCTCCCTTCCCCTCCATTGTAATTGTCTCTGAAAAACAAATACAGTGAGTAAAAATACCAAATGAAAAGAGCACAAAGGTTTATGGAACTGATAATCCTGCTCAAGAAGGACTGTAGTAGTTTTACTTCAGACACAAATACCAGGGGTAATAAAGTAATAAGAGGTAAGAGTACTTACACTGAAGTTATAGTAAGGAAACATGGATCCAGTAGGCACAAGTACTGTGAAAGGCCCATAGTTCTCCAGGATTAATGAACAACCCTTACCTGTTAAAAAATCCATACCACATATTCATTTTAAAAAAACCTGAATATTATAAATAATCATACATATTACTGGAAGCATTTTTCTTAACAGAATATATGTCCTATTTGCAATGCCTCAGCTAGATGTGGAGGTTGAAGTTTTTATGAAGATATCTTCATTATATTTCTGTTTCTATCCCCTACTTTGGCAACTCTGAACTGGATTGAGAGGTTGAGGGAGACATTTAACTCTTCCTCAACACCCTACAATATTTTCTCAATCAACACTGGCCACCCAGCTGCTACTTGCCAGACCAGGAAACATATGCAAGTACTTACGTATTTTCCACCCAAAGGGAAGCAAGATAGAGCATATACTTAATTTCCCATTTTAATATGTAAGTCTACTATATTCATAGTTAGAAAAATCTTTTAGGTATATTTGGAATCTGTATTGAATTTTGTTTATTAATATAACATTAAAGTATCTTTAGCATTTACATCCATCCCAAAAGGAAAGAAAAATCCACCAAATTTTTTTAGCATCCTTAGATATCAAGGCTTCTTTTTAAGGACAATAAAAAAAAAAACGTTAGGAGACCTAGCTATGGCTTCCCAATATATTTTCTTGTTTAGCTACAAATAAGAGAGACAACTAGCTGAATTACATTTTTCCTTGTTCTGAAATTTATACTTTATATGAACTAAAGGTATCTGTGCCCTGGATTTTTGTAGGAAATGACTAGGCTAAGCCGAGGGAGGGATAAAATGTCATCAGTCTCACATCTCTTCATGCCAACAAGAGATCTAAGTCCAGCCCACCTTGAATCCCATAGACTCTTATCTATCACCAATTTTCTTTGACTATTCATGTTTCCCCGAAAATAAGACCGGGTCTTATTTTTTTTTGCCTCCAAAAGAGGCACAGGTCTTATTTTCGGGGGGTGTCTTACTCACCTTCGGCACTGACAGCCCGGCCCAGCCAGCCCACTTCTTCTGGGGCTGAAGGAGCACCTTCACTCTGCAGCTGCATTCCGGCCTGCATTTTGTAGTCAGGCCTTTCTGGAAGGCCTATGCAGCTGAGTACCGAGCTATGGATTGAATCTAGCTTGGTCCTCGGCTGCAGATGTCTTGTAGAACCAAGCTATGGATTGAATCTATACCTCGGTTCTTGGCTGCCTTTAGGAAAGGCCTGTGACTGAGAAATGCAGGCCTGGCTGCAAAAGACGCCTCAGAAGAAGTGGGCTGGTGAGGGGAGGCCTGGCTGCGAGGTAAGTGGTTGCGGGGCACATAGGGCAGATCCATACCCCCACCCCCACCCTAGCTTGATTTTTAAGTATGCGCCTTGCCCCCAAATTAGGTCTTATTTTCGGGGTAGGGCTTATATTAGGCCCACCCCCAAAAATCAAGCTAGGGCTTATTTTTGGGTAGGCCTTACTTTTGGGGAAACAGGGTATTAGTAGTTCAGATTCTTGTAGAAAGTGATAGCTTGCAACAAACCTGTATTCATTTGAATCGCCTTGGATCCTGATTTCCTGGACTTGACATTGTTAATTCTTTTATCAGCTAACAAGCTAATTTAATCAATGCTGCTACCCTTTAACTAAACACATCTGCCATGAGTATAGTAGGATTCTTTCCACTTACAGTAACAATATGTATTCAAAGAAATCAACCTGAAACAACTAGAATATTTTAATTATTTTCTACCAGATTGCAGTTATGTATAGCTAAATTCACTCAGAAAAGAAAGTTACCAAATATTTCCAGTGCACCATTCAGATAATTTTTATATTCTCCTCCTTTATTTTTCTTAATGATTTCACTCAGGATAGTTTTGTAACAGGAACCTCCAACTTCGATTTCTCCCTTTTGGCAGATGCAACTGAACAAAAGAGGGTAATATAAGATGAGATTTGGGCAACTGCCCCATTATTAAGTGTTTCACAACCAATTCACATTAATTTAGGAATTATTTAGCAGCTACAGTTTTACTCCTTTAGTAAAGGGAACACCAGAAAATATAGACTTATTCAAATATTTACATCCAGGGATCCAGATCTGTCACTTCAATTAATATAGGGATAGTTTGAAAAAGAAACAACAAAATTCTCAGTTGCAAATGACATCAATAATATCAAGATCATTCTGGGCATGTACAGGTAGTCATCAACTTACAACCATTCATTTAGTGACCAATCAAAGTTACAAGAGCACTGAAAAAATTGAGTTACAATCGTTTTTCATACTTATGACTATTGCGTCTTCATGGTCACATGATCAAAATTCAGATGCTTGGCAGCTGACTCACATTTATGATGGTTGCAGTGTCAGGGGGTCATATGATCATCTTTTGTGACCTTCTGACAAGCACAGTCAATGGGGAAGCCAGATTGACTTAACAAAGTGTTACTAACTGCAGTGATTCATTTACTATCTGTGGCAAGAAAGGTTGTAAAAAGAGGCAAAACTCACTTAACAATTGTCTTGCTTAGCAATATAAATTTTGGGCTTAGTTGTAGTCATAAGTCAAGGATTACCTGTAGTGACAAAAGGCTTGGAAAATGCCAATATCAACCTGCCTCAATTGTGCCATCTTGATCATGTTAAGCTTCAAATCCAGTGTTGTTTGAGCATTGCAGGAGTAAAAGTCCAACCTATCTGAGTATCAAATTGGGGAAGGGGGCCCTACTTCTTATCTGAATTTGTCAAATGTCCTAGGTGAACCAGTGTTTCTTTTCTTTCTTACACCTACATATGTAAAATGGGACGTTAATAATATTGGCATTACATGCTGGGAAAGATGCAATCTCTGAACATCAATTTTATGGAAAAATGTAATTTTTGTAAAACCTGAAATAGCAGAGTGGAGTTTACTTGGTATCTAAAAACTCAGGTTAGAAGGAGGGTAATACAATGCTCAAGATGGCTGACTGCCACTGGATTTGCATACAATTCCAAGGAAAGCATATGGTTTTCAAAACATTTCCAAGACAATGATTACTCATTGTAAAAGTGGGTACTACTGAGACTCACAACTAAGAAGGACATAATTGAGCTAGTCTTCAAAGGAGATGCACCATTCTTCTCTTGCAGTCTTTAGTGGATCTCAATGAGGCTTGAATGAAGTTGCCACTTGAATAATTTTGCTCCGCATAATGATCATAGAAAGGCCAAAATAGAAAAACACCTTTCTCAAGGAGAAACATTGCAGACTGCCTTCCAGGTATTGGCTTCTAATATTGGAAATTAAGACTTCCTTTCTTTCATATTTTCATTAATAGAGGATCAGCAGCTTTCCAGTACAAGCTACCAAAGCCTGCTGCTTTCAATAAATAATAGATACATTTTAGGAATGTTGATGTATTTGCAGCTATTGCCATATTGTATCAAGCATATAATTTGACTAAGTTTACAGTGGGGATTCCCAAGTCTAAAATAGCTGCCATCAATATTCATCTGTGTTCAAAAAATACCCCCTTCTATTTTTGGATATTTTTCCAATATACTGATTTGTTTTATTTGTAATTTGAAAACATATATTAGGCAAGCTAGTGCTTCAGATAAAGTGCTAATACTTTGGGATGTATTGCTAGGGCTGGGAACACAATATGTCAATGGACCACAAATCCCACCAGTTCCAGCTAGCATAGGCTGATCAAGGATGAGTTGAGTTAATGTCCAGCAACTGGAATTCCATAGACACCCTACTTCTACTCTACTTCTACTCTAATCACACACCTCCAGTAGTTGTGGTAGTCACTTTGGAATGTCAGAGTCTCTTGGCCTTACTTAATGGGTTATTAATAGCCTCTGATGGCTCCAAATACACGCAAATTAGAATTTGTCTAATTCAATATGATCAGAGATGCAGTAATGAGGAAAGAGGCAAGTTAAGAATTTACTTATTTGCGGCTTCCGGTTCCGGATCGCGGCACACGCAGTCGCACGGAGAGATCCGTCTCTCCCACCGGCTGTTTTCCCTCCGCCGGTAGACCCTTAATCGGGTCGAAAGTCGCCCCGGAGAGGTGACCACCGTTTGAGGAGGCCCTCATTTGACTGGGGAAGGGCGGCAGCTCCTTCCTCAGTCCGAGCTAGCTCCTTAGGGCCGTCGGAGAAAAGATCGGCCAGTAAAATGGACGATCACTTTGCTGCACCAGCCGAAAGCCAGAAGAACAACTAAGCGTAAAGAACCCCCGTGGAGAATCCGGGTGAGACCTTTCCTCCCCCTTCTTTCCCTAATTACTCTCCTGTAAAAAGCTTTTGTTGAATTACTTCCCTGCTGTGAGGGAGCAGCGTTTGGGCACTTGGGAAAAACAGCTTTGAAAAATAAAAATAAACCAGTTAATTTTTATTGACTTTAATTTTGGGAATACTGAGGGGGCCTGAAAACATTTTTATTCTTGATTATTATTATTATAACTACGCGTCTATTATTTAGGAAAGGCCTTTCTTCATCTTTTTTAACGTGAAAAACAAAAAATCTATTAACTTGGAAAGAAAGAAAGACCTTATAGCCTGCTGAGGACATCTTGTGACGAAAAGTGTTACTGCAACTGTATATTTCTTTCATGGCTGAGGATGGCTCTGACCTTCAAAAGATGATAAGAGTAAGATAACTGAAACAGCTGTGTGGTGATTTGGTCTATTGAGAATTGGAGGTGAATATTTGTTGACTTCTACGAAATAGAGCCTTCACTAAAAGGTTAAAAAATCCTTTCACCACTGACATGGAACCTAGCACACAGCTGGACTATGAGCTCATATTGGAAAAAAATTTGGAAGCCACGGAGGATATGAACTCTTACTTTCAAACTTTGACGGATCAAATTATAGGCCGAAAAACAGTGGAGAAGAAGCAGATTGGCGTTAAAGAGATTAATGAGCAATATGTACAATCTAAAGAGGAACCATGTCTACAACTCAACTATTAAACTACACCGAGAGAAATTGTGGAAACTAAGGAACAAATTAACTTTATACAACCCCAAACGCAATCTATGGAGAAGCTTGATGATCAAAGAATAACTTTACTGAGATACCTGAAGCATTAACATCAACAGAGACCGACACTCAGATACAAGTTACTGAAAATTGTGATAATGTGGATAAACAATTAGTAACCATAACATGGAATAAAATGGCTTCTATCATCCAAAGGCTACTAGAAGAAAGGAAAGAGAACTTTGACCAATTTGAAGCGTTGAGGAATACTGACTTTCTAACATTGTGGTTTGATGATGCAGGAATTTTATTATGGAAACCGAAATGGCACAGAAAGAAACCTAGAGTTAGATTTAAAAATGTATTTTAAAATTTTATTTAATGGGTTTAAAAAGGCCTTTGACTCTTTGATTGATTTAATAACTAATGAAACACGTGAATTTTGTAAGAGGATATCCTTTGTAATAATACTTTGTCTTAGAAATGATAATTACTGGAGAGGTAAACTTTATTTACTGGGTTAAAAAGATTTTTTATAGACATAGATGAATTAATAGAATATATATTTAAATTAGATAGAAATCTACTTCTTGGTTTGATATTTTTATTTTAAATAAGATAATTATTTTGTAATAGAAGAAGAACAAGAGGGATTGGTGACAAGAGAAGAAATGGTATTAATGAAGAAACATAAGAATGTTACTGCGGGAATAATACACTTATTTTAGATATAATCATTATGTTAAAAAAGGACACCCGAAGTGTTAATAATATGTCTATTTAAGGCTAATTGGAATATGGTAATTGTAAGTTAGTAAAGCCTAAAAACAGGACCTGGATCTTTATAATTGAAATGTGAGTGATATTCGATAGGATTGTTTGAAGTTTATGTAGAAATGTATCAATTTGAATATGCAAGAATATATGAGGGAATTAGAGAGGGAATTTTAAATGAAATAATTTGAACTATATATATGTGATTGTTCTTTTGGATGTTTGATATACCCACCTCCACGGTGTTCCCTAAGCACTTTGATGTAACCCTTCTACCCCCATAAAAATCCAATAAAATATATTAAAAAAAAGAAAGAATTTACTTATTTGCTATAAATTATATTTCACCCATGTAATTATCCCTTTTTGATAGGAAACTGGGAGAAAGGAAACACAGAAGTACTGTAGATGGTGGTTGTGATCATGGATCTTCTACCTACCCTGTCTGATCTGAACTTTTTAGGAGAAAAATAGGATAAAACACTTAACAGAAAATTAACACATGTATCAAGAAGTACATTTCACTGGGAACTAGCCCTTCATATCTCTCTCTCTCTCTCTCTCTCTCTCTCTCTCTCTCTCTCTTTGAAGAACTAAGATAAATAGAAAACATGTAACCAGACTTCTGAATTTAGCATTATAGCAAACAACAGAGATCCAGAATAGCTTCTATATTGAATTCATGCTGGGCTTCTGAATTACTTACTTGAAAGACCCATCAGGGGTCGTTTCACACCTTTGTGCACTTCTGTCACAATAATTTCTTGGACATTCATTGGTCAATATGCATTCATTTCTCCTGTCTCTTTTCCTTTGCATTCCTGCTTTGCATTGGCAATATGGCTGTGGAAATAGAAAGAAGACTAGTCACAATTCCTTAGGCTCCATGCAAGGCTTTAAAGGTAATGACCAACACTTCAAATAATAACATTAAAAAATCAGTACAAACCAAAGTCAAAATGAGATCTAGACTCAATATGCACACTTAAGCAAAAATATCATGAAATAAACATGAAAGGTTTTTACCAAATATTAAATGAATGAACAAGCAGCAGGTACCTTGATCCTAATACATAACATTATTAAACAAAGGGATTCAGAGTGCATCACCTCTGTTGGCATGTACCTGCAGTTCTGCAGATATCCAGTCCCAAGCCATTTATTACTACTTGGATGGCAGACAACTAAGAAATCTCAGGAACCATGGGAGATAGGAGAGCTCTCAAATAACTTGGCCTTAATTCTAATTGTCTGCTTTCATACATGGCTGCTACAATCAAAGTACACTGTAAGTCACCATTTACCTTTTCTGTACCCTTGTCAACACAGTCGGTGGTATATATAGGGCAGCCACCATTATTGAAAAGACAGAGATTCCTGACTTGGCACACTCTCCCATTTCCTTGGTATCCCTCAGCACAAACACACTGATATTTGGTTTCCCCAACAGTCTTGCAAACAGCATGTGGGGAACATGGAGAGGAGTTACAGGGATCCTGGGCTGAAAATAAAGTAAATGAGAAATATTCAGAGCTATAATAATGCAAAGCCAACTTTCAATATTACTAGGTTCTGTATCTGAAGAATCAAGCCTTTACCAACTAGAGAAATTAACTGTATCTTAAGCCGTAAGCAATTCCCCAACTCTGATTATATGATTCTCCAGAACACCCAAAGACAATAGTGCTCAAACATGGAAGCAAAGCCTGTAATATCCAATCAACTTTCTCCATCATGTAGGATTTACCTCTTTATGTTTTTAAAACACTGGGAGCTGGGGTTAGGTCTACCTTAAAACCATTGGCCTAAATCAGACCCAAGCCCAAAGATATAATCCAATCCGTTATTTGCTTACACCTAATGGCCAGAATCTTGCCAAATTAAAAATGGCCAGAATCTTGCCAAATTAAAGATCTTTTAACGGGGGACTTCTGGTGGCAACATTGAGGCGTTGTAGAGGAAAGAGGACAGTCTCCGTCCTCTAACTCTGATTCTTTCACGATTGAGGACCCTTTGGGGCATGGAGAGCCTGGAGAGCCACGCGAGATAAAGGGGGAAGCCTTGGGGGTAGCGAGGTGAAAGGCGATCACCCACTACAACGAAAGGAAACCCCTTAAACCTGGTGTGAAAGTGTCTGCTATTGTGAGATGGCAGACTCGAGGCCATGACAAGTCACAGATGATGTGGAAGCAAGGATTTATTTAACAGACTGTGTCATTTGAAGTGAGTAAAAATATCCCAAAACAGTAATAGAAGAGAAGAGCCTAAAAAGATTTACAGGTCCGTGAGTTTTGGTGTGAGAAGGAAGCTCAATTTGCGAGGGAATCCTCAAAGCAAGGAAGAGCTGTGAGTCAGCAAATTAAAATAACTAAAGGATTAACAGGAGGGAGACAAAGAACTTTGTGGCAAATGGTTTAAGAGGAGAGGATTAACACATGGTGAAGGAAGTAGCTGGGAGAAGATTGGTGGAATTTGAAACCTAAAATAATGAAAGAGTGAAAACTGAGGAAAGAGATAAGGGAGGTGGTACAACGAAGACGAGAGATGATGGAGTGAGTAAGACGAGAGAGAAGTGAGACAATGGGCGATAGTGGAAGTCGGAGAGAAACTGGTGGTCTAGGAGAGCAGCGAGAGAAGCAGGAAAAAACAAAGGAAAGTAAATTGAAAACGGAGAAGGAGCAGCATGTAGCAGAAGATTGGAGAAAGTGGAGACGGTGGAGAAAGGCGGAGAAAGGCGGAGAGGGATTGGGATGCAGAGACAAGGAAGGAGCGGAAGGCAACAGAAGATTGGGGAAAGTAAAGGAGACAGCGAGAGGACGGGAAGCGGCGGTGAGAGTGACAGGAGTGGATAGGCAGTTGACGGTACAAGACTGGAGAAGGAAAACAGAGCCTTAGAGGGACTGTGTGCCAAGCAAGAAGGAAAAGAGAAAGTGAATGGTGTTAGAGAAGGAGAAAAGAGGTTTGGGAGTGAAAGAGAAAGGAGAGACAGCGGATGTAGAAGAGAAGAGAAAGAAAAACGAAGAAACAGACGTTCAGAGAAAAAGTGTGAAATTAATAGGCTGCTAGCTAAATGGAATATTAAGGTGATTAAACATATAGGTTATATATAGATAAGAGTTATATTAATTGATTTAGAGTTATAAGTAAATTTGATTTACAATTAATTGATTGATAGGTGTATATATATATATATATATATATATATATATATATATTAATTTGAGTAGTGTGAAAATAGTAATTATAGATATTTATAGATATTTATATAAATATATAGTGGTAATAAATAATTAGAGGCTAAAAGGATTAAGTTAAAGGATTAAGAGGAGATTAAGGTATAAAGGTATAAAGAAGTGTGAGTTAAGAGAACAAATAGCATTGAATATAAGATACTACTGAGATTGGCTATAAAGGGAATTATTAATTAAAAGAATATTGTATATTTGAGGAATATGACAAGTACTGCAATGACAACATTGAGAACAGGAAAGAAAACAACATCAAGTCCATCACTTACACCCTCATCCCCATCAGGTCAGAGAACAATAGAAGGAATGTTGGGGATGGAAAAACAGAGTGTAATATCAAACATGCAAACTATGCCAACAACATTATTGGCTATTCAGGAAACGATGTTGAAAATGCAGGAAACAATGTCTAAAAACCATATAGAAAAAGGGGATATGAATAAATTAGACAATAGGATAGAGATGCTACAACAAACAATTGAGAAAAATGAAGGAAGAATAAAGACAGTGGAGGCGAGGTCGGAACAAACGGGAAAAAAAGTGGACATAGTAGACAAAAAATTGATGGCAATTAACAAAAAAATGGAAGAATCAATTATTCACTTGGAAATGGACCAAGCTGCGTTTTATTTAAGATTCCAGAATGTAATGGAAGAAAAGGAAGAAGACCTGGGTATTATTATGGCAGAGCTGATAGCGGGAGCCCTACAAAGGGATAGGCAAGAAATATTACTGGAGATCAACGAGGTGTACCGAATTCACACAAGCTATGCTAGGCGCAATAGACTGCCATGAGAAGTCCATATAAGATTTGCGAGAAAGAAAGTCAGAGATATAATTTATAAGATCACGAGAGATGACCCAATGATCTATAAGGATAAAGAAATACAAACATTAAAACAAGTCCCGAAGAAAGTAAGAGAGCAGAGAAGAGATTATAGGTTTCTCACTGCACAGCTGATTAAAAAAAATATACTATTTAGATGGTAAATCCCAGAAGGGATGTTGGTATCATGGCAGGAGAGAAAGATCAAGATAGACAATTTAGATAAGGCACGAGAACTCTATGAACAGTTGGAAGGGGTGGAAGAAGAGAGTAGTAGCAAAGAGGAATTAGAATCTAGAAATCAGGAAGACCAACAACAGGAGTCAAAAGAAATAGAACGGGAGATAGAAAATAATGAAGAAAAAGGACAAAGGAGAGAAGAAGGAGTGGGTTTGAGAACACGACAAATATACAAGTAGAATAATGGAAGAAGAAATTAGGCTAATATCGATCAATGTTAACGGATTAAATGCCCTTGCCAAAAGAAAACAAATATTAACAAAATTAGTAAAACATAGATATAGCGTGCCTACAAGAGGTACATATAAAAGAGCAACATAGGAAATGTTTGGAATTCCCGAAATTAGGAACATTATACACAGCATTAGCGGAACAAAAACAGAGGGGAATAGCGGTATATATTAGGAAGGGAATAAAGGCTAAATTAAAATATCAAGATATAGATGGAAGAGTGTTAATAATAGAACTACAAATTGAGCAGAAGTCATGGTTGTTGGTGACAATTTACGCCCCAAATGAGAATCAAAAAGAATTTTACAGCAAATTACATGAAAAACTCATAGAAATAGGACAGGGAAATATTTGTATAGTAGGAGACTATAATGCGGTGGTGAACGAAAAAAAGGATTATGTTAGCAGTATGAAAAATAAAAAGAAATGAAACATATTACCAGGGACATTCTTTGAGATGGTACATGAACTTAACTTATTTGATCAGTGGAGGGAATTGAATAAAAAAAAAAAGGAATATACCTTTTTCTCGAACCCACACAAATCCTGGTCCCGGTTAGATATGGCATGGATGAATGGAGAGGTAGGAAAAGATATAGAAGCAATAGAAATAATGTCAAATATGTGGGCTGACCATAATCCCTTGAAAATAATCTGGAAAGGACAGAAAAAAGTTAGGAGAAGGTGGACACTGAATTCTCAAATTCTAAAGGAAAAAGAATTTATTTCAAGGATTAGAAAAGAAATGGAATTATTTTTTAAAGAAAATACAAAGAAACAAACATCATTACAAATTATATGGGACACGGCTAAAGCATATCTAAGAGGTATAGCGATAGCTTATATAGCAAAGAAAAATAAGGAGAAAAGGCAAACGCAAAATACACTTCAGGAGGAGATTAAAAAATTAGAATCTAAATTACAAAGGGAGCCCCAGAATGAAAAAATTAAAGGGGAAATGGTTTTGGCTAAACATAAACTAAATATAGTGGAGCAAGAGGAAATGGCAAGGGAATTGAAAGCGGCAAAACAAACAAATTTTGAACATGCAAACAAGCCCGGGAGGTGGCTTGCCTATAAATTAAAAAAAGATAGGGAAAAAAGATTGATTCAGGAATTACAAGATGAGAATGGAGAGTTACATTATAAAATGGATAAAAAGAAAAAAATAATTCAGAACTACTTTGAGGTACTATATAAAAAAGAAGAAATAGATGAGGAGAATATAAAACAATATTTAAGGGTTAATGGTTTGCCGGAATTAAAAGAAGAGCAGAGGGAAATATTAAATAAGGAAATAACAGCCACAGAATTAAGAAGAGCAGTGCAAAAACAAAAAAGTAACAAAACTCCGGGGCCGGATGGACTTCCAGGGGAGGTATATAAGAGCTTGTATGAGGATTTTGAAATGATACTACTAGAAGTGTATAATGATGTATTGGAGAAAGCTAAGTTACCAGACTCCTGGACAGAAGCTTACATATCCCTTATTTCAAAAGAAGGTACAGACCCCAAACAGAAAAAAAATTACAGGCCAATCTCGTTGCTGAATACAGATTACAAAAATTTTATTACTATAATTGCGGAAAGATTGAAATTAATATTAAATGAAATAATACATTCAGACCAAAATGGTTTCCTACCTACAAGGCAAATCAGGAACAATATGAGAACGGTGTTAAATGTCTTAGAGTACTATGAAGCACATCCTGAAAAACAGGTGGCACTAATATTTTTGGACGCCCAGAAAGCATTCGATAATCTTAATTGGCAGTTTTTGTTCCAACAGATCAAAGATATGAGATTTGGAGGGAAGTTTGAGAAAACGATAAAGGCGATATATACGACACAAAAGGTTAGAGTGATAATTAATGGGGATAACACAGAGAAATTTGAAATAAATAAAGGAGTAAGACAGGGATGTCCAATGTCACCTCTTCTTTTTATTTTGACGTTAGAAGTGCTGCTAACCCAAATTAGACATAATGGAGAGATAAAAGGACTAAAGGTAAAAAAAGAAGAATACAAGACGCAGGCATTTGCGGATGATCTAGTGTTCTTCATAGAAGAGCCGCTAGAGACAGGAAACACCTTAATGAATGAAATAGAAAAATATGGGACAGTGGCAGGACTGAAAATTAATAGAGAAAAGACTAAAATGTTACTAAAAATTTAACTGAAAAACAAAAGAAAGAATTAGAAAAAGATTTGGGATTGCAAATTGAAAAAAAGATTAAATATTTAGGAATTTGGCTTACTGCAAGGTGTTCCTCAATAAAAGATGATAATTATAGAAAACAGATACAACAAATGAAAAAAGATTTAGAGATTTGGGGAAAGTTACAGTTATCATTATTAGGAAGGATTTCAGTGATTAAAATGAACATATTGCCAAAATTATATTTATTTCAGACAGTCCCTATAAAATTAGAGAAGAGATTTTTTGAAGAACTAAATAAAATAATTAAAAAAATTATCTGGTTGGGTAAGAAAGCACGGATAAATATTAAAACGCTACAAGATAGTAGAAGCAGGGATGGCTTTGGACTTCCAAAATGGGAATTTTATTATCAAGCAGTGGGGCTATTATGGATTAGGGACTAGATTAACTTGGACAACAAAAGGGTGTTAACGATTGAAGGACACGATCTACAGGCCGGCTGGCATGCCTTCCTATGGGATAAACGTAACAAGACATATGCATACTTTTACCGACATCAAATAAGAGAAGCGTTGATATGGACATGGGAAAAGGTCAAAAGGAAACATTATATGAAATTACCAAATTGGGTCTCACCAATGGAGGCAACGATTTACCCGAATGCATTGGATAAAAAAAAGATGATAAGATACAAAGAATTATTAGATAGCTAGGGGAATCTTAAATCAAAGGAAGAACTAAAAGAACAGGGTATAATTATAGACTGGTGGCCATATTTACAGACACAGTCGAGATATAGAAAAGATATGGAAGAATATGGAATTCAAGGGGTACCACAACAATTGGATAGAATACTGATAGGCAAGGAAGAAAAATTTATAACAAAAGCATATAAATATTTATTAGAGTAGAAATGGAAGAAGAAATAGTGAAGGGTTCAATGATAGCATGGGCACAGAATGTAGGCCGAAATATAAATTTAGAAGAATGGGAAAAAGTATGGAACAAAAACTGCAAATTAACATTATCGACTGCATATAAAGAAAATCAGTACAAAATGCTTTATAGGTGGCATCTAACACCGGCGAGATTGGCTAAGATGTACACAAATATGAAACCAGACTATTGGAAGTGTAAATATAAGGATGGAACGTTTTATCACATGTGGTGGCAATGCCCTAAAGCAAGGAAATACTGGGAACAGATAAGGAGATGGCTACAGGAGATAACAGGAGAACAAATTGAATTTAAAGCTGAATTATTTTTATTAGGAATAATTAATCAAAAAATAAAGAAGCAACTCCAAAATATTATTGTACACATAGTAACAGCAGCACGTATTGTCTATGCTCAATGCTGGAAACTTGAAAATATACCAGCTAATGATATGATTATCCATAAGATATTAGAATGTGCCGAGATGTATAAGCTTACGCTAGAAATGAAAGGCAAGGAAGAAACAGCATTTTATAAGGTGTGGGATAAGTGATATAATTGGTTAGAACAGAGAAACAAATATATATAGCAATAAATGTAAATAACTGTAAGAGATACATGACATAGTACTGTTAAAAAAAATGTTTATAGTTTTGGAAATTGGAAAAATGAAAAATAAAAATAAAAAAAATAAAAAATAAAGATCTTCTAACGTAACAGTTGTATCTTGACAGATCTAGGGTTTAGCTACCCTGAACCTCTTTCTCCCTCCCCATCTCCCTCCAGCTCAGGATTGCAGTCTCTAAATTTGGGCTTCTCTCTGCCCAAAATCTCTTCCTCTGCTTCTCCAGATGCACATTCCTCTGCATGTCTTTCTCCAGAACAAGTGGGAATACTTAGCCCAGTGGTGGCGAACCTATGGCACGGGTGCCAGAGGCGGCACTCAGAGCCCTCTCTGTGGGCACGCATGCTGTCGCCACAGTCCTAGGCCTTCAGCTGGGTTTTATAAAACCTTTTCGCTTTAGGCCTCCACCGTCGTGTGCAAAAAAAAAAAAAAAGGTTCAATCAGTCAATTTCAACTTCTTGCGGAAAAAAAAAGATCTTGCAAAGTTGGAATTGATTGATTGAACTTTTTAGTCCCACCCTGTCTGCCGTTACCACCGCAGCCACACCCACCCAATTGGCCATGCCCACCCAATTGGCCACACCCATCCAATGGGCCACACCAACCCGGCACTTGACGATGCATAAGTGGGTTTTGGGTTGCAGTTTGGGCACTCAGTCTCTAAAAGGTTCGCCATCACTGACTTAGCCCATTCTGGCTGATCTCAAAAAAGTCAGCCTAAATTAGACCTGCTTGCTCACTAATTTATTTATCTGCAGTCTAAGCTACTCCCAACTGAACCTGACTCTGAGTAGCACCTAATTCCACATCTTTGCATATTCAGATTACAGTAAAAACAAAATTAATGTTATATTATTTATATTATAATTAAAGTATATTATATTTATAAAATATAAATCATAGCATGGGCCAAATTGATAGGAAAAATATTTTAAAAATGTAAAAAGAAGAATATCCCACTCAAAAGATCAGCAATTGATGCCTCTCATGATGCATGCCTCACTAGTCATAACATTCTGGTCCTATGGCCATGTTTTCATGGACTTTCTGAAACCCTAAGAGGATGGAAGAAGCCATTCTGAAAACTGGGGACAAGCCATTCCAGAAGAGGGGGCTTGCAGTTGCAAAGGTACCCTCCAACTGTCCACGCAGATGATAATCCCTGAAAAAAGGGATCCAGAATGAGGCTGTCCTGCTCAGTCTTTTAAGGCAAGCAGATATTCCTGGGAGAAGGCAGTCCTGCAGATATCCAGTCCTAAGCCATTTATTACTACTTGGATGACAGACAACTAAGAAATCTCAGGTGTGCAAAATAAAATGTGACGTCAAAAGGAAGAATGAAGTGGTAAACCATTGTGCAGACATAGAGTGAGGAAAAAAAGTATTTGATCTCCTGCTGATTTTGTACATTTGCCCACTGACAAAGAAATGATCAGTCTATAATTTTAATGGTAGGTTTATTTTAACAGTGAGAGACAGAATAGCAACAAAAAATCCCGAAAAATGCATTTCAAAAAAGTTATAAATTGATTTGCATTTTAATGAATGAAATAAGTATTTGACCCCTTCACAAAACATGACTTAGTACTTGGTGACAAAACCCTTGTTGGCAATCACAGAGGTCAGACATTTTTTGTAGTTGGCCACCAGGTTTGCACACATCTCAGGAGGGATTTTGTCCCACTCCTCTTTGCAGATCCTCTCCAAGTCATTAAGGTTTTGTGGCTGATGTTTGGCAGCTCAAACCTTCAGCTCTCTCCACAGATTTTCTATGTGATTAAGGTCTGGAGACTGGCTAGGCCACTCCAGGACCTTAATGTGCTTCTTCTTGAGCCACTCCTTTGTTCTCTTGGCCATGTGTTTTGGGTCATTGCCATGCTGTAATACCCATCCACAATCCATTTTCAATGCCCTGGCTGAGGGAAGGAGATTCTCACCCAAGATCTGACAGTACATGGCCCCGTCCATCATCCCTTTGATGTGGTGAAGTTGTCCTGTCCCCTTAGCAGAAAAACATCCCCAAAGCATAATGTTTCCACCTCCATGTTTGACGGTGGAAATGATGTTCTTGGGTCACAGGCAGCAGTACTCCTCCTTCTAATACAGCAAGTTGAGTTGATGCCAAAGAGCTCGATTTTGGTCTCATCTGACCACAAAACTTTCATCCAGTTCTCCTCTGAAACATTTAGATGTTCATTGGCAAACTTCAGAAGGGCCTGTACATGGGCTTTCTTGAGCAGGGGAGCCTTTTGGGCACTGCAGAATTTCAGTCCTTCACAGCGTAGTGTGTTACCAATTGTTTTCTTGGTGACTATGGTCCCAGCTCCCTTGAGATCATTGACAAGATCCTCCCGTATAGTTCTGGGCTGATTCCTCACCATTCTCATGATCATTGAAACTCCATGAGGTAAGATCTTGCATGGAGCCCCAAACTGAGGGAGATTGACAGTTATTTTATGTTTCTTCTATTTGTGAATAATCGCACCAACTGTTGTCACCTTCTCACCAAGCTACTTGGCGATAGTCATATTGCCCATTCCAGTCTTGTTTAGGTCTATAATCTTGTCCCTGATATGCTTGGACAGCTGTTTGGTCTTGATCATGGTGGAGAGTTTGGAATCTAGTTGATTGATTGCTTCTGTGGACAGGTGTCGTTTATACAGGTAACAAGCTCAGATTAGGAGCACTCTCTTTAGCACGCTCTCTCAGCTCGTTATTTGTATAAAAGAAACCTGGGAGCCAGAAATCTTGCTGATTGATAGGGGATCAAATACTTATTTCACTCATTAAAATGCAAATCAGTTTGTAACTTTGTTGAAATGCATTTTTCTGAATTTTGTTGTTGTTGTTATTCTGTCTTTCACTGTTAAAATACACCTACCATTAAAATTATAGACTGATCATTCCTTTGTCAGTGGGCAAACGTACAAAATCAGCAGGGGATCAAATACTTTCCCCCCTCACTGTATAGTTACCAGAAGCTCAGTTTACTTAAGGGAGACTTGATTTTATTTTCCTAATATGTTTACATAACAATCTGAAGGGCCTCTAAGTTAATTGTTTATGGACAGAAGGATAACTATCCAGAAAAATAGATAAGAATTGTTGGTTGCCTGGCTTTGACCAAATCCTGTGCTCTTTCTTTTGACTTTGCTCAACTTTATCACACACAGCCTCTTGTTGACTTTGGCTAGTCCTTCCTTCTCAGGAGCTGAGTGAGGTTTTCAGACACAGGGCTCTTTCCTTTGAAAGAATAAACAAGTATCTCCCACAAGGTTCACAAAAGTCAAAAGCTGGGTCACTAATATGTTTATTGTGATCATCAACCTCAATTGGATGGAACAGGAGCAGGAAGGATATGAGAAAGGAACCTTTTGGAAAACAGGAATAAAATCTTATAATAACAATAATTAAATGAAATTGAATTCACCAATTCCCTGACTTCTTCTTGCTCTGGTTTTGAAAGTGATTTTGGACAAGGTTAAGAAGCTTTAGCAGGAGACAGTAGCTAAACGCCTCTTTTATTGCTTTGGGTCTTGTTATAGTTTTCAGTGTCATCGATTGTGAAGCCCTTCTGTATTGCTTGGTGTTACTGGAGTTTGAGAGCCAAAGAAATCAAGAGCAAAGGGGCTTCTATTTATTGAGTTGATCTCCTGTTATGGCTCTTACTAGCAAAGGATTACCTTCCTTGGTAATTAACAGAATAGAGTATGATAATCTATTCTGCATATGGGTGATTTGAAGATAATTCAGTCAGTTCCAAATGTAGGCACCCAATTAATTTCAGAAATAACACAAATGGAATATATGAATAACAGGATTGTGGTATCGTGATTTTTTTCCTGCTTATGTGCTACATCTACTATATTACAGTCATAGAATCAGAGAACTGGAAGGGGACATTTCAAGCATCAAGTCCATTTTCTGATCATGCAGAAGTACCTCTGACTGAAGGCTGTCAGGACAAAAGGGCAGGGAGCTTCCACATGATCTTGCTGACCCAGAGTCACTTCCCAAACCTTCTCACATGAACCAAACCAGGTACTCAAAATCTAATACTTGCATTTTCTTTCTCAAGGAAGAGATTCCTTTGGATCTCTTACATTTTGCTTGTTATTTTGAGTTAAGTTTTCTATCAGTCAAGATCATTTTGAATGCTATTTCTCTCTTCTGTAATGCAGTTAGAGACTTCTGAAGGATTTGACTCAGCCTTTCCTCCTTCCAAGGTTGGTAAAATGAGGACCCAGATTGTTAGGGCCAATATGCTGACATTTGTAAACTGCTTAGAGAGACTGGAAAGCACTGTGAAGTGGTATATAAGTCTAAGTGCTGTTGCTGTTAATAGAAATGACAAGAGGGGTAGAGGCTATGTAGTGAGGTTTGGAGCCTGGCTCCCCACTGCAGATATTCTGTACCTGACATTTTGTGTCTAACTGCTTTTCTCAAATCCCTCACATTGTAGGGTAAAAATATAAATAAAAGTAAATTCAACATTGGTGAAAAATACCTTGGATTAAAGAAAATCTCTCTGAGTTGGCTGTGCCTGAGAACCTCAAATACCTTCTGAGGACTCTTGAAAAATTAGCATATTTTTCCTAGTTAAAACACTGAGGTGTGAACTATTTCTAAATCACATTTCATGCCTGCTATGAATTCTTTAGCAGCTTTGTGGTTTTGGGACACTTACATTCTCTGTGCTTTAAGGACTTCCAGAACAGTTTTCCCAACAATGACTGTAGCAACAACTGATCTTTATGTTTACAAGCCAACTGTAATATTTATTTATATTTATTTATTTTAAAGATCTATGTGGCCGCTCATCTTAAGCAACTCCGGACAACTCATCCCAGAGAAGATACAGAAGGTAAAACAGAAGATTAAAATAAAATAATAAAATAAAATGTAAAACAATTTTCTGATTCTCTCAATTGCTGTGGTTGCAGTCTGCAGGCTGGAGCAGGCTGTGTGGCAGAGCGCCAGTCTCCCCAGTGACAAAACAAATACGCAAGACAAAGCCCCATTTGTGGTGCTTTCCCAAGGAGGTGGTGTCAAGTGGTAGAGAGAGTGTGTGTGATCCATGTGTGATAGTCTTTATAAAATGCATTCATGATTTACTGCTACAGCAATGGCAGGGAGACATTATAATCTAGAAGACTAACCTCCCATATGAAATACCACTTTTCTATTTTCAACAATTAGAGGTGTTTGAAGTGCTATTTAATCCAGAACAAAGCCACCTGTACAAGGAGGAGCATCAACAGGCTGAGGCAAAGCCCAAGTTTCATAGAAGCACAAAAAAACTTTTCAGAAGGAACCACTTGGTGGTTGTGGAATGCTGAATGTTGTTGGGAGGAGAAATGAACAATCAGTTGGCAATAAGAATGATATAGAACAATTTATCCAGCCTGGTTTCCTCCAGGTATCTTGAACTACACGTTCCATCATGCCTTAGAATGTTGACTGACAATGAGTGAAATTTAGTTCAACACTGTTAGGAAAGACTGGAATAGAATGCTCTGGAAGGACACATGATTGATGGACTGGAACCATTGAAGAATGTTTGCTATTACTTCTTACAGATCTCATTTTATGAATTCTGCTTACAAGAATTATAAAGAAAAGACATGTGCGGTGGCTTTAAAATGCTCTAACATGCTACATAAATGTTCAAGGTTTTTTCTTACCTAGACAATATATCCCAATCTTCCTGTAGCCTGGAATACATTCACACTCAGCTTTCCCATTCTTGACCACACACAGGGAGTTTGCTTCACAGATTACTCCATCACAATTGGGAACTTCTGGAATCACCAAACAGGATTATTTGAAATTAGAGCCCCTAAATAACATGAAAATATCTTTTATCTCCATAGCTACAGATATCTGAAAATTATGTCCCAATTATGCAGAGGGATTTATGAGGAATTATTCACAGGAGTCCAATCACTTAGATGTGTCTTCATTGGAGAACTGGAATTATATTTTGTGTTCCATTTTGACTGTCTCTTTATAGCTTGTCTATTTTAAAACAGACTCCCCGGGGTTAGGAATTTAATTAAAAGCACTACACTACACACAATCAGAATAGCATGTAATAATTCTTCCATACTACTGCTTTAATTTGCTCTCCCACTTTAGAACTAATCCCTCTGCCCATAAGCAGCAAATAGAAGTCTCTCTATGGTTACCAGCATCAAATTCCTGGGTGTGCAGCTAATGAGTAGGCTGACTTGGTCACTAAACAGTGAGAAACTGGTGAAGCGGGCATAGCAGCGCCTGCATTTTCTGCGCCGCATGAGAAAAGCACATCTTCCTTCCCCTGTCCTGACCACTTTCTACAGGGGGACAATCGAGAGCATCCTGTCATACAGCATCACAGTCTGGTTTGGAGGCATCACTGCTTCAGACAGGAAGGCGGTGCAGAGAGTGGTGAGAATGGCCGAAAAGATCATTGGCAGTTCCCTCCCTCCCATCCAGGACATAGCACAGAAGCATTGCTTGAGCAGGGTCCATAAGATTATCTGGGACACTACCCATCCTCTTCACGACCTGTTTTCCTTGTTACCTTCTGGGAGGAGGCTTCGTGGTATCCGTAGCAGAACATCCAGATTCAGCCATAGTTTCATTCCATACAGCATTAACCTTGCGAACTCTCAAACTTCCTCCTTGCGTTATATATTCAAGATGGACAGTATTTAATATTTATTTGCTATGTATATGTAGGGATGTGGGTTTATATATATGTTGTACATAGTATGTTTTAGGTGTGTGTCATGTATATGTTTCACTTTGAGAGCGGGCAACTAAATTTCATTTTTTATGTGTGCCATTGTGCCCACAATATAAAAATGACAATAAAGGTTATCTATTTCTATCTATTTCTATCTATTTCTATTTCTATTTCTATTTCTATTTCTATTTCTATTTCTATTTCTATTTCTATTTCTATTTCTCTCTCTCTCTCTCTCTCTCTCTCTCTCTCTCTCTCTCTCTCTCTCTCTCTCTCTCTCTCTGTGTTTGTGTGTGTGTGTGTGTTATGAGTGTGTGTATGTACAGGGCAAACAACAGGATCAGTATTTTTTATCTCTTTTCCTCTTTTATTTATTATCAATCCAGAAACCAAATACTGTATGGGGCTCAGACTGTTCTGAATACCTGTTAAAGGTTTATTTCTAATCTTTAACATGCTATTTATTGTCTAGCAAAAAAAATATCTAGAGATTGTCCCAGATGATCTCCAAGCCATGCTAGTTATTCCTAAAGCAATATGATGGTGAGATCTGAAGACCAAAGGAATGTAAAAGGTACACTCTCATTTACTCACCTTGGTCACACTTGGGGCCCGCATAACCAGCATAGCAGGTACACTTTCCATCTCCAGAGGGGCCATGGTTGCAAATTCCATGCTGACACTCACATACTAAGCAAGAGAAGAGGATTGAATAATTCATACTTAGAGTCTTATAAAAGATGCTGCAATCATTAATGTGGCACTAAGAATATTGTTCTGGGAGCTGAAAAGCTTTACCACGAAGCTCATTGGCTCCCTTTGAGCCAATCACTGTTGTTTGGATCAATCTTCTTCAAGGAGTTATTGTTAGAGAGATGAAATTAGTATTGTGCATACTATCTTGAGTTCCCAAAGTTTGAGAGTTTAAGTGTTTTAAACTGAAGCACAGACAACTGCCGCTATATGACTGTTTAAGAAAGGATTGAAAATTGGTATATTGGTCTTAAAAGAACAAACATCCTCCTTGTCCAGCCAGCCTCTGAAAACCCAGTGATGATTGGAGTTCCAGGAGCACTTCAATTTTCGTGGAGAAGAACAACCAGAATAAACTTGATCTTACTTGAGAGTTACCCTAATAGTCAAAAATGCAAAGGATCTGCAAGCTCTGCTAATAAAAGTCATGCAGCGGAGTGAAAAATGGGGGGAAAAGAGGCTAAAATTAAATATAAAGAAGACCAAATTAATGACAACAGATGGAACAACTAGCCTTAGAATTGACAATGAAGAAATCAAATTGGTGGAAATCTTCTGCCATTTAGGATCAACCATCAACAATAAACGAACAAGCAGTCAAGAAATATGGTATAGACTAGCATTTGATAAAGCTACCACGAAGGCCTTGTAAAAGATATTTAAATGCTATGTCTATACCTACAAAGATCAGAATCATGCAAACCAAGGTATGCCCTGGAATGGAAGCAAAAGTTAGACTTTAAAGAAGCAGGATAGAAACAGTATGGGCATTTTGAACTATGTTTTTGGAGAAGACTACTAAGAATGTAATAGTGGCGAAGACTGCTAAGAATACTGTGGACATCCAAGAAGACAAACAAATGAAACATCAAAGAAACAATTCAAAGTTCTCACTCAAGGCACAAATGACAAGGCTGAAATTATTGTATTCTGAACACATTCTGCGAAGAGGTAGCTTTCTTAAGAAATCTATAATGCTGAGAAAGGTGGAAGAAAACATAAAAAGAGGAACAGCAAGAGCGGTAGCAAGACAAATGAACTCAATTACACTGGTGATGAAGGCATCGCTAAAAGACCTGAAAGATCAGATTAGGGATGAATTGTCATGCAAAAAATCTATCTATGTGGTTGCTAAGAGTCAACAACAACTTGATGGATCTTTACCAATAGCACCTCTGCCTTGCCTGGAATTAATTTCAACCTGTTCTACCAGTTCTAGCCCAATATTGATACTGGTTTCCTTGGAGACTGAGGTTTGGAGTGGTGCAGGGGGGTGCCCCAATCTTCTACCTATCCGCTTCATTATTCTCAGTTGCTTCATAAACCAGGGTGCTGATAGAGCTCTGCTGTTGAAAAGGCACTTAGGAGCTATAGAGTCAACTATTCTCCACTATCACTGTACTCTTCAGATCAGGGATATCAGAATTAATGTAGATAGATAACGTAAGAAATTTCCAAATGTATTCAGAAATCGATACAGATCCATCAGATACCTGGCCCAGAACATTTTAACTATGCACCTCTACAGTGATTTATAGTGCCCATTACTATTATCATGTGCCTATGATTTGCCCATCAGCTCATTCAAATTTTCCCTTAGTTGACTAACAGCCATTATCTCAATTCATTTCAGTGAGATCCTGGGCTTGAGATGCTTACCAGATTGACAGTCAGGGCCGAAATGCTTTTCATCCTTGCAATCTTGGCATGCGAAGCCACCATAATTTGCCTAAAGGAATCAAAGAGATGAACTTTTTACAATGGTATTTTTATGTCAAGAAGGAAGGAAGGAAGGAAGGAAGGAAGGAAGGAAGGAAGGAAGGAAGGAAGGAAGGAAGGAAGGAAGGAAGGAAGGAAGGTAGATAGATCTTGGGCTTCCTAACAATAGAGCTGAGGAAATTGTAGTCCTCCAAGGCTGCAGAACTACAACTCCTTGCAGATCTCTCAATAATGTTGCCAACCAAAGTTGCTGGAAGGTGTGTGTCAACTTCTGAAACAAACCTGGCTGAAGCCATCTTTGTCATTCTAAGTTGCCACAGGTTGGGGGAAAGGAAAACGGCAGCATTGCTAGACTAAAAATACAGTGGTCCCATGGGAACCAAGGTCATTCCCACAGAAGCTGGAAGGTGGAGAAAAGAAGTTTAACGGAAGCCACCAATTGCTTTTATTGGGTAGTGTAATAATCACATAGAAAGGGGAGGGAATTGTTACATTTAGCTACATTGAATCTTTAGATTTGTTTTCACTTTTGACTGTGCCAATATTATTTATCTAATAAACATGTGCTTTGAGGAAATTTCAAGCCTCAGAGTTCTGATTTATTTGGTCTTGACAGTGTGTTTTAGTAACATCTGGGAGGCCACCAATAGTTTATTTCTGTGGGATAATGCACAGTATA
The DNA here is from genome assembly GCA_023970755.1 of Azemiops feae. Lineage (NCBI taxonomy): Eukaryota > Metazoa > Chordata > Lepidosauria > Squamata > Viperidae > Azemiops > Azemiops feae. The sequence goes on along the minus strand of JALGBA010000078.1, from coordinate 310,712 downwards.
CAAAGAAACTATCTACACACATTATCATCAATTTGCTTCCTTGGTAATGTTAAAATTAAATCTCCTTTGTTCTTTTAAGAAAGCACTACTGTATAAACAATAGTTGTGGTTTTTTTAAAGTAACAGACTGTATTTAGAAGAAAAGAGGATCAATTACTTAAGGCAATGCAGATCATAAAATGAACAATTAATGTAATGTAAATGTTTCATTTAATCATTATTCCAGAAGAGGATGCACATGTAAATAAGAGAGATGGAACTGAATCAGCTTCCTTCTAAATTCTTGCATGCTCCATCCACAATTCCTCTTTCCATTTGTAATCAAGAGAATGCAGGAGAGAAGCTGGCTGAATTACAAATCTCTCTGTTCAATAAAGGAAACTCAGCAATGTAATAATTATCCTATTTGGATATAATAATCAGTAGTTGCCCTTTTCACCCAGTTGCCAAACAATGCATAAAAGCTTTGGTGAAAAGAACAAAATCTTACAAAAAAACCATTTTAAAAATGGGGGGACTAAGAGCAGCTTTTGATGTCTTTTCAACCTTTTTACCGATTGTACCACTTTTAGGATATGGCAATATTCGAGTACCACCTAGCAAGGTGTCAAAAACTTGGTGACAAAAAAAAAACCTGTTCAAAGTTGCAATTGCACTGAAATGACCATTTTTCACACTTATGACCATTGCAGCAACAGGGTCATGTGATTTATATTTGGATGCTTGGCAACTGATTCATATTTATGATGGTCACAGTGTCCCAGGGTCATGTGATCCACTTCTGCAACCTTTTGACAAGCAAAGTCAATGGCACAGCTGCTGGTGGCCAAGTGCTAAGGCGGGACTTCCTTCCCTCCCTTCCCTGCCTCCCTTTTTCTCATTCCCATCTCCTTCTGAAGGAAGAATTTGGAACCCCCCCCCCCATATTTTCCCTCTACCATATATTGATCAAACAAGGAAAGGCTTCCAGAGACAGAAAAGACAAGCTGCTGAGTGAACTAGCTTAAAAAGGCACTTCCCCTTTAAGAATTAGCTACTGGCTAGAAAGGAAAGTAAGGAGCCCAGCCGGCACTTAAGGAAGAAAAAAACATGTAGTAAATATTGGCTGCCGGCTAAGGCAGCCTCCCCAAATGGCTCCATTCATAAGTAAAATCTGCAGCTCCAGAGGACTCTCTCACTGTAAGTCTTTGCCTGTGCTGGCTCTTTCCCTTCCCCACTACACTTGGCTAGGCAGGGCTGCGTACCACCTGCCACTCATTAATGTACCACAAGTGGTACGCGTACCACAGGTTGAAAAGCCCTGGTGTAGAAGGTGCTTTGTTGATCTGCAGGCACTGCCTTGCCAGTCTCTGCTTTATACTTTAGTTCATAGTGTGCTGGACTATATAGCCCTTTAGCAGCAAATGTACTATTGTAAAAAAAAAAAATCTAATTTAATAAAATATTTCCTCTTTTTACATGATTGTAATAATGATTAGGAAGCAAAATAGAATTTAATTATGTGCACAAATCAGCACATAAATTCTACTTGTTACTTGGAGTTCTTGATGCCAGTTTTGCTGAGAGTGTGATTTCCTCCTTGATGGCTCCTTGATTCATGGCTGAGCAAGCTACTATACATAAGCAGGCAGCAAATGCCATAATCACTAGCACTAAGGATGTTACCTAGTTGGATAATGAAACATCTGCAAGCAGACAAGCAGCACAGAGAGCATCAAGAACTCCACAGTTCAACCTTGAGTTACAGATACACTTGCCTGCTGTATTTATTATTTCACGACATGCCTTTCCCTTGGTGATCACATATTAACTGCTCCATTAAGAACTTCGCTTACTGAGCATTACAATATATACTTTTCGAAGAGAAGTAGCTATTAAATGATGAGCAGAATGAAAGGGCATCAAAGAAAGCCAAGTAAATTGAAAAATGGACTCTGTGGGTCTTCCTGGTGACACTGAAGATGCCCATCTAAACCTCACAGACAGCAACACAAACTTTTCTACAAAGATTCACCTTTAAAATAGGCCTTGATAGTGGAACAAGGTATAAGAGCTCATTAGCATAAACATTCAGAGAGATTCTTGCTTCCCATCAAATTTCCTTCAGTCTCTGGATTTCTTGTGGAGAGGGGTGATAGTCTGGTTTTTTGTTTGTTCGTTTGTTTTTTGTTTTAGTTCTAGGACAAATTTACTCCTCCAAATGTAAATGTCACTCTCTTTCTTTGATTAGCAATGTGGGAGAAAGTCATCCAAGCTAGTGTTGTGATGCACTAGAAGAACGTTCTTGGCTATAAACTGTCCAGCCTACTGCTAGTAATACATTCTTGGAGAAAGCAAACCCAGTCTTACATTACAAATGCAAGTTCCATTATTCGCAATGCCATCCAAACAGGTTCCATGCTGGTTGCATATGTTTTCAGATCCACCAGGACATTCTATGAGAGGAAGAGAGTTTACCCACGCTTAGATTGTTTTAACAATGTATGCCCATTTCTTCTTAGTTCAGTGGCCTTGTGGAGAAAGCTCTATTCGTATAAACACCGGGGCCTAGTTTTGTTTCTTTGGGCCATCCGGGATAACAAGGAGCCTTCCTTCTGAATGAATCTGGTTCATTCAGAATAACAGAATCTTGCAAGTCTAAAAGTACAACTCTCCCCCATCATCTTCGCAGCTCAAGAAAAGAAGGGGAGTTCCTTCTGAGACATTTGCCATCCCCCTGCATTCCTTCTGCAGGCTCAGCTGCCTCTTATCTGACTGTTGTCTACTCTGTGGCTCTTCTTCTGTCTCCCAAGGTCAGTCCTAGATGCCATTACAAGTGGAGACCCTTCTTTGTGTATTGACTTGACTGGGACTGACTGTTGCACATCAAATGTGCAATTGTTGTGTTATGTCTACAACATGGGTTTTTGAAATTTTTGTTCTCCTTTTGCTGTTGTATGTCATCATTGTACATTGCCTGTACAATATGTGCAAATGATTGCAAAAGGTATATTTTTTCAAGTACACAGCATGCTGATGCTGCCTGCCTCTGTATGGCCCAGTGTTTAAATCCTTATTTCTTATTGGACTCCATAGCTTCAGTACATACAGACTCCAAAAGCTTGTCAAGCAAAACATGATTCCCAAACCATCTGAGTCCCTGACTATGTGGTATGTGTCCTATATTCAAAGACTTACCATAGCATTCAGAACCCCAGGATCCAGGGCAGCATTGGTCCTCTTCTACTTCCTTCTTGCACATGTAATTGCACCCCAAGATAGATAAGGTATTCTCACCCAGGTTTACTGTATACCTGAAATAGGAAAAAACACACACATATGCACAGATGCAAAAATTGTTATCATTCAGGGAACTATAAGGCACAGTAATATATTCCAAACAACACCTATAGCACAGAAAAGCCAAAATCTGATCTGAAAATACTTTCTATCATGATCATCTGCCTTGAAGGTAAAACTAGAAATAGCAGTATCATTTTTCTGGCCCAAATTTGGCTGCCCAGAATGAGTGATACAGAATTGTTGACCTTACTTCCTTTACTCTTGGTTTCTCAATTGTGTGCATAGATATGTGTAAGTGTGTGTACAGGTATGTACACATAAACATATGTACCTTGTACCTACAGTATGTACCTAAGTAGGTAAGTAGGTATAAGTACTTTCAAAAACCTAAAAGCATATGACTTTGAAGAAAAGCAAAAACATTTTTATTCTAGAGCAGAGGAACAGAGTGAAAAGAATAGTAGATTTAGAAAGGCAAATTCTAATTGAACAATTAAACCAAAAACAACTAGCTAATGATAACATCAATACAATAGTGGAATCAATTGCTCCTGGAGGTTGTGGATAAAGAATTGGGGGTGTTCAAGCAGGAGGAGGAGGAGCACTGAGGAGCCATCTATCTAGAATGTTTTAATTTGTAATCCTGTACTGAATTGTTAGTTGGACCCAGTGTCCAAAACGCTCCTTCCAGTTCTGTAATTTTATCTATACCCTTCAGCTTGCTTCAACAACAGATGAAGTGCCTTGTTGTATCAGTATTATTTACATAAAACACTAAGCCTTTGTATAGGTTAGCACAATGAATGCAACTGCTTGCTGCTACTGGCTACACCATTCCTGGCTTAAAAAAGGAGCCAGCAGACATGAGCACACCATAGTAGGGCATATTCACCATTCAGTCATATTAAGCTTAAAGCATCATGCAAATATACTCAACGGAAGAGGCTTCCATTGACAACTAAGCTGCATGCATAGGGTGATCTTTCTGTTCTGCCAAGAAATCCTTCCTCAATTCATAGGGTGAACCTTTAAGATCCATCAGTTTTTTGACTCTACATATTGCCAATGGTTAGTTTACCAACTGTTTAGCAGTTCTCCAACCGGCTTTCCCTCTATATGTGTGGATCTCAACTTCAGGATTCTCAACAATTGCCCTGCTGGCTGGGAAAATCTGGAAGGCTCTCCAGATTGGGAGAAGCTAACTTAGAAAGTTAACATATCACCATCCAAGTTACAAATGAAAATATTTAATCTGCATATCAGAAGCTTAGTTTAAAAAAAAAAAAACTTTGAGAATTATTGAAAATCATAGAGGAAATTAAATTAATTCCACGGCAGATACTAAAAGTACAAAAATCGTTTAAGCCCTGGAACTTCAGTCCTGTTTCTGTAAATTAGGTATAGCAACTTCAATATCAATGAGACACTGTGCAGTTTTGGTTTTCAAAAGCTAAATATGTTTGGTACATTTGACAGCAAATGGGTTGGCATCCATATATTAAGAATTTAAAATATTCTGGAGCTTAACTTCAAAGTGTAGAAGTGAGGAATAGGACATAATAGAACATAACTGTTACTTTAGGACAGGGGTCTTCAAACTTGGCCCTTTTATGACTTGTGAACTTCAACTCCCAGAATTCCTCAGCCAGCGTGCCTGACTGAGGAATTCTGGGAGTTGAAGGCCACAAGTCATAAAAGGGCCAAGTTTGAAGACCCCTGATTTAGGAAATCAGCATGCAATAAAAAAGCACAGATGTTAATTTGCAATTTGAGTAATACTAAACTAAAAATTAAAGGATTATGAGAAAATGATCTAGATTCAAAAATAAGAGGAAATATATTTGCTAGTAGATAAATAATGAATAGATTGAATTTTATTATAGTCACAGATTAAAATAAAAACATTACTATGTTTTTTTGTATTAGAAAATGACATCCAGTACCAAATATATTATTGATATAAGGAAAGGAAAAGATATGTATAGGCTGTTTTGGTATCTATTGAAAAAAATCTGTGTATATCATAGTTTCCAAGAATTTTTGGCATCTTTTATAGCTCTTATTGGCATTCATATGGAAGCCCAACATTACTAAGAGGCTTATTTGGCTTTTGAATTAACATTAAATTTTATTTTGCCTGCAGTGATTTTAATATACTCTTAGAACTCACCACTGCAGGACTTCAGCTATGAGCAAGGGCTACCCAAAACCAAAGATCGGTACAGTAAATAAATAAAGATTGCTTGAATTTGATTTGTACCTCATAGCAATCCTGATTACCATTCTAAACCAGAGAGATATCTTAAACAGCTCAGTCTCACTCTACCTACTGTAAATACCACAAAAGATTTTGCACACACCTGAATTAATATTTTTTCTTCAGTGGCATTTAAAGTACAAGCTTTGTAAATCAAAGTTCAGTTTACTGCAGATATTAAGATGTGTTGCTCTAGGGATTTCTTTATAAATGTTATTGTTAAAAATGGGTGCCATTCAGTTGCATTTTGGTCTGTGACTGTAATGAAGATTGATTTATCTATCTAGCTCTCCATTATCATCTACCTGCTTGCCTGCCTGACCACCTGCTTACGAAAACAAATATGTTTATGTTGTTTCAATTACTAAATAATATGATTAAACTTTGCCATAGGCCATAATCTGACATAATCCACTCTAGTTATCTCAAAAATCAGTAGCACTATCCAGATGTGGTTACTTACATAGGTCAGCTCTGTCACATAATAAAATGTATTATTTACATAGAAACCTCCAAGCCTTTGGTATCAGGGTTGTTATGTATCTGATGTGACATCACAATCCAGGCTCAAATTCTGCATGCACAGAAAGTAGAAGCTTGACAGATGTTGTCTCCTATTAACTGGGACTGGCCTGGATTTTTTCTTCTTTATTTTTCCCCATAGGTGTCCTTTGATTCATTGGGAAATCCCTGTTCTAAAATATATCACACACACTGAAATAGAAAAGAGCACCTTTTTTACCTGCATTGCCCTGGCTTGTCAATTAGCTTCCATCCATTTGGGCATCTCACCTTCTGAGAATTAAGAGCGCAAGTAGAGCAAGCAGTAGTCTTCCTATATGTGAACTTCCGGTGACATCGCATTGATTTTAACTGGAAAATGGGAAAGTTAATAATTCCTATACAAAATGCACAGTTTCATAACTCAGTTAAAAGATAACAAGCAGCATCAACGGGTTTTCAAACCTGTTTAATGTCTTATTTCCAGAGATAAAGCCAAGTGATAGGCATCTGGAAATATTTCTGATCAATCCATATCTAATGCATGCCAGCTTTCCTTGATCCAACATTGTCTGATGGTTTGGGCTGCCCAGCCTCATCACAGCATGCTAGCTGAGAAATGTGGGAACTATAATGCAACACATCCCAGAAACTCTGGAGACAAATCGATCCACACTAATGAATTTACTGGTTTTGGCTTTCCTGCTACATGCACAGAAAAGTGCTGCCCCCATGCCAGCACTTTAACTTCGGTCAGTAGCACTTCCCCAACAATGTTGTAACACAACCCAGAGAACCTTTCATTTCTCCGTTCCACAGCCCAGATGGCTCTGCTTTACGAGCCCCACGCATAAGGCCATAACTAGCATATTCTAGTACCCTGATACGTTCAACTGCAGGAAACAGGGTGCACCCACCGTCTACAGGATCTGCTTCCACTCAGATAACTACACCAACACTGGAGAAATTTGGTTTTGTTCAAAAGTAGATAAGGGAGCCCTGAAGCACATTAGAAGAAAAGGGGAAAAAGCATGCCTGGGGATTTTAGAGGAGGGAAGCTGTGAGCGAGCAGATAAGAGGCTGGAGCTAGGTATTTATCTTTTCTGGTGCTCTATTTTTTCTTTGAGGAAAAATAGATTGGATCTCACTTTTACATATCTTACTTCTACATATTTGACCATAGTAGTAAGGTCCCCGGTTCTTAATCCAGAGACAAATGGTAACTCTGTGAAGCAATGACTCCTCTGAATGTAATGAGCATCTAACTGATGAAGTCTCTCCAGTTCAGCAGATAGTATAAATGAGCTTCTCTGGGAACTGGATCCTCACTCCATTTCCATTGCTATACTGCACTTTTCAATAAGTGCAAGGTTCTGTTCCAATTGGTAAGTAAAGATACTCTAAATATATACAAATGCTTGAACCCATTAAAGCGGGTTAAACCAAAGTTAACTTTACAAAGTTAAACCCAAACTATATATACAAACCATTACTGGATTAGATTAATTTATTGGCTCAATGTTCTAATTCAGAAGGTAATCCCATCCAGTGAATGGTAACAATTTCAGTAATCTGCTCCCTGTTGTTTATTCATCACTGCAGGCAATAAATGACAAAATCAGAGTTCTGGATGTAATTCTTCAGACTCTTGACACAGTGTCAGTATACCTAGCCCTCTTTGAACACACAACATCATTATTGTTGACACGTTCCTAACATTTTGAATTTATTGTGTGGTAAAATAATTTATTTGTATAAGTGCCAGAAAGTAATGTGACTCCCTTTCTTTTTTTGTGGTTTTTATACGTAGCAACAGGATATCTGTAAAAAAAATGTCTTTAGTCACTCTTAATAGTATTCATATTATTATAAAATCTTGTTTAGGAACATACAAGGTATGGAGTTTCCATTTTATTTTCCTGTTCTGTACATTTATATAAACACAGTATCATTTTAGGGATTTTTTTTGCGGGGGGGAGGGGAGTTATTGAAATTCATCCTATTCAAAGTTCATCTTTAAGTTTGGATCAGCTCAGTTTCAACAAAAGCTCTTTAAATGCTCTCAGAAATCCAGATTCACCAGGGAAAAGATGATTCGGATTATACATACACTCACAGAGCACTCAAGGTTATCTATTTTGCAGCTGTGCGATCCCAAGAAAAGATCCCTGTTTTAAGACAAAGGTTGACAAATGTTTTGGACATACCCCGGTTTCTCCAAATCATTTTTTCCTCTTGAAACTGGATTACTACATAGCCCTGGTTTCTTTCTCAGAAAGGCCAAATACATTTTCCTATATAATTCCTTCTTTCCTCTTACGTCTTCTACAGATTTATTTATTTATTTATAAATAAATAACTCAAGGTGGCAAACATATTTAATACTCCTCCCTCCTCCTATTTTCCCCATGACAGGGTGAGGTGAGTTGGGCTGGGAACAATTGACTGGCCTGAAGACACATGTTTATTCATAACTGTTTGACATCTAAAAGAAGAAATACTTATGCTATTAGGATCTTTATCAATAATTAAATTACTTTTTGATGTATTCTATCTTCGTAAACATTTGTTTAAGATATGAAGTTTTCCTTTACAGATTTTGAGTAAACAGCAACAGATTGGCAAAGAGATCTGATTCTGAGTTGTTTACAACTCTTGGTTCATTATAGAAAATTATATGTGGAAGGACTGAGAGTTCAAAATAAATTCTGGAGATTTGAATGTGATGATGATGATGATGATGATGATGGGGGAGGAGGAAGAGGAGGAAGAAAAATGTGACGGACTGTGCAACCAAGCATAATAAAAATAATACATCATCTGCCTATCTCAAGTCCTTGGGGAGAATTAATAGGTGAATAAAAACGCAAGATCCAATCTAAACATCTAGCTTCAGTGCGAACAACATAATTTATTATTTAAAAATTATTAATTTTTTATTAAATTTATTAAATTTGTATTAACAAATGTATATGCCACTCAACCCCAGTGATTCTGGTCTGTATTTTGTATACTAGGCTCTGGTGGATCATGAGATTTCCAATATATTGGGGGAAGGGGGAGAAATCTCGTAAAGCTTCCCTAATCCCTTCAAATGGGGGGAAAAAATAGGGAGACCAAATTTTTACCCTTTCTACTCTGGGAGACTTCAAGGAATGTTAGGGGGCTGCCCTATTGTATTCCTAAATTAGACAATACATTTATCAATGTTTAAATAAGAATAATTGAAAAGGGGGAATTATTCAGCTTTTACAAATATTTACACTTAAAAACTAAAAATAGTTAGATTATGCTAAATGAATTGCCAATCACTTGACTTAACTTACTAATTCTGATGGAAAATTCTTAATTGTTTAATAAAATGCATCAACTTTGCAATTTTATACATATATTTCCCCAAACCATACACAGACCTAGTTCTAAGGTCTGGTTAAGTGGGAATTTGCTTTTTGAAGCTGAAGTAATATTTTTTTTTCATCTCATCCTCTTTTCAAACATCCTGCTGCCCCTTTAAGTGCTGAAGGATTCTACAACTTTTGCTGGAGAAGCACGCTAATTTCCCCAAGTTCGCCAGAGCTTATTTCCAAGTTAAAATGGCAGAGTGGACTGCAGTTTTCACCCCTCAGAGAATAGAAAACTTACCTGATTTTTCCGCCCTTCGTCTTGAAAAGTTGCACATATTGCTAGGATGAACAAGACTAATCCAAGAATTTTCCTCGGCATGCTTTTCCAAAAGATATCTCTTTGCCCAAAACGGGAAGTGTACAGTTTGATAAAATAACACCGCCTACTAAAAATGGGACCCAAGAAACTGTGAAGTTAAATGAGAATGGAGTGAAAGTCTTTGCATGATGTAAATCTCTTAGTCCTAACTATTCAGAAGGAGCAGCATTTTGACTAAGCCTCAACTGTCAGCAGATTTAAAAGGAAAAAGCAGGGAGGCATAGACTGCATGAAAATGATTCTGAGAAAGGAAAACAATGGATTACTCAAAACAGGAACATTAACAAGTTTCCTCTCTTCTATCAGTTACAACAGACAGAAGGAAATCCTTTCATTTTTTTATTGGAATGGAAGTCTGATTGTGTATTTAACAATGAGGTAAAGCTGCCCATGAACTAGATTTTGTTAACAACCCAGATGGTAAATTTATATGATATCAGGATAAGTTTTAATTCACCAGCAACTTTTCAGCAAACCAATGAAAACATGAAATATAAGATAGCAATGTAGAGAAAATGCTGCTTATAAACATAGTGGCTTCCTGGTTATTTCTTGATATGAAGAACAATCCTTATGAAATTCTCATTAAACCAACTTTCTTTGAAATATTTGATTTTCAAGGCATACTAGTGATGATTATATTATTCCCCCAATATTCCTTCCATTCTTCCTCCTTCTTTCTCTTTCTCCTCCCCTGCCTTGCAATTATCTGGACCAATAGTAGTTGTAGTTCTGATTCTTTGAGTCATCCTCAAGTCCTCTCTAAATTCTTGATTGCTGATATTAACACAGAATATTTGATCTATCACAATATTGCTGCGCTGAATAAAGGATTCTTGATTATGAAGTTAGAAATGAACAATTACTATATCAAATGGAGAATATACTGCAGTTTAAACTGTGTAGTCAGGAATAGGGTGAATCTCACAAGGATCCAAAAATCTGCATAGCTTGTCCTTCCCAAGAAAGCTGTAAATGCCCATAGTTGCTTAAAAGTAGCCTCTCTGTAAGACTCAATAAATGATTTTAGAAACCAAAGGTTGGGATTGCAGAATTATAGCCCCGAGTTCACTGCCCATTAACATGTAAAACACTGTTGCTTGTTTTTATTGATTTATTTCTGTTCTTATGGAAGTCTAGGAATGGAACGGATAAAATATTTCTGTTCAGTAAATTATCGTCTCAGGATAGCTTATATTCTGAGATAACAGCTGTAGAGTTCTGCCATTAGACACTAACTTTTTTAGCAGTTAACAGTATGTCTCTTTACGAGCAATAAAAAAATTATTCAGTTAGTCATTAGATAAGGCCTATGTGTATTTGTACTGTAATAAACATTCCAATGTGAATTTTGTATTCATACAGTATCAATTGTGGAAGATCTAAAGTGGTGCATTTGTGAAGGGAGGAATCTAAAAAGTTAAGATGTTTTTTAAAACCAAAATAATAATAAATTAAGCTGCAACAGTATGATTGAAGCCACTTTTAAGATATATAGTACTATATGTGCAACATACATAAAAATGGGGTAGGGTTTTGATTATACAGTTGCGGCTAGCATCTTAACTTTTGAACACTCACACCCACAGATGCCCCTGTTTATAACATAGTATATATGTATAAGTATGTCCGGAAAGATAGGAATATTTGCATACCTACATAGCAGAAATAAAAATGCATCAGAAATAATATTTAAGAGATCTATAAGAATACTTTTCAAGTTTTTAATTGCCAATTTTAATTGTTAATTTTTCTTTTTTTCCCCTTTTTGGTTTATTTATTGCTTCACCTTAGATGCCACTGGAAGGCAACCAACAGACCCATAGCAAGTATATATATATATATTTAATATTTTTAAAAAATATTTAAAAAAATACATTTGAAACAGTGAAATAACAACAATTATGCCATAATTTTAATTGAAGACTCTTTACTTATTTTACAAAGATAGCATTATATGTTTTGCTGTAAGAAAAGATAGATAACATGCATGCCTTTTGCATGGTTTTTTTGCTTAACTCTAACACAACATATGAGCCTGTTTGCCAGATTTGTTGCATTAGAAATGGAAGGAGAAAAAAACCCCAAAGAAAAACACCAAACCTCTTCGTACAGCATACTATGGAATGATTCACAGAAAACCATGTAACTTTCTCAGCTCATGATTCATTCAGGTGTCAGCACATCTTTAATTTATTTATGATCACAAGAGAATTGTTGTTGTTTTTTACCTGAGAATGTTTTATTTCATGAATCAAAAGTTGGAATTAAGATTGCCGGGAGAAATATCAACAACCTAAGATATGCAGATGATACCACTCTAATGGCAGAAAGTGAAGAGGAACTAAAGAGCCTCTTGATGCGGGTGAAGAAGGAGAGTGCAAAAGTTGGCTTGAAACTCAACATTAAGAAAACCAAGATCATGGCATCCGGCCCTCTCAATTCCTGGCAAATAGATGGGGAAGAAATGGAGGTAGTGACGGATTTTATCTTCCTGGGCTCCAAGATCACCGCAGATGGGGACTGCAGCCAAGAAATTAAAAGACGCTTGCTCCTGGGGAGGAAAGCTATGGCAAATCTAGACAGCATACTAAAAAGCAGAGACATCACCCTGCCAACAAAAGTACGTATAGTCAAGGCCATGGTTTTCCCAGTTGCAATGTATGGCTGTGAAAGTTGGACCATAAGAAAGGCTGAGCGCCAAAGAATTGAGGCCTTTGAACTATGGTGCTGGAGAAGACTCCTGCAAGTCCCTTGGACTGCAAGGCGTTCAAACCGGTTAGTCTTAGAAGAGATCAACCCCGACTGCTCTTTAGAAGGCCAGATCCTGAAGTTGAAACTCAAGTACTTTGGCCACCTAATGAGAAGGAAGGACTCACTGGAGAAGAGCCTAATGCTGGGAAAGATTGAGGGCAATAGAAGAAGGGGACGAGAGAATGAGGTGGCTGGATGGAGTCACTGAAGCATAGGCGTGAGCTTAAATGGACTCCAGAAGGTGGTAGAGGACAGGAAGGCCTGGAGGAACGTTGGACACGACTTCGCAACTAACAACAACAAATAAGTTATTAGGGTTTTTTTTCCTATGTAAAGAATAATTGTCTATTGCCATCTACTGGCTACATTTACAACTACAATTATTGATATTTCAATTCTGACCAGTATTTTCAGTTTCAAGAACAGCTAAATTAAACAAAGAACAAAAGAGCTCAGTTTAAGCATTCTTTTCCTGTTTCATTTGTTAAAAGCAACTGTTTAAGCTGAAGGTATGGAGGTGGAGGTATTACTTTTCATTCAGTTGTCACCCCACCCCCCCATTATATGTGAAATTATAATGAAATCTGGGAATCTTTTACTGAAGCTTCATGTAAAACTTGCATATACCCATATGTATGAGAACCCCTTGTGCATTTCTTTGTTCTATTTTGCTTTTCCTGTTGTTTAATTAAGGGTAAATCTAAAATGAAAAATACAATAAAGCAGCAACTACTTTTTTTTTAACTCCTCTACTGGATTTTATAAACACTCTGAATTGGAAATTATTCTTCTTTCTTGCTTGATGAATAACCTTTCCTATATGGCAGACTACTGGATGAAATTGCTTATTTGGCTCTTAGAGAGAAAGGAAGTTCTGAATCAGAGGCCAGTCCCCTCCTCTAGAGATGGAACATTTATTTAAATTTCAATTCCCTAATACTCAGAATGAGGCTTATATGTATAAATCACTTGAGCTTCAGCAGTATATTTACTTCTGACAAATGTGACAAAGATTGGCCTGAGTTAGAGATATGCATGACCTCACTTATCAAAAACAAGGTCCACTATAATATTTAAGTATGTAGCTGCAGCCTAAAAAGTTTAAATAATTATTTTGCAGCTGTTCCAAATAATGTTTTCAACTTGTATTCTGAATTCCTATCCAGAGGGCATTGAACTATTCAAATCAGCTACAGCCCATACACATTTATGTCTTTTTCTTACCCTTCCACTTCTTATTCTGAAATCTCTGAATTTCAATTCAGATCAGAGGCTTACCTGGTCCACAGGAGACAACAGCCACCTATTGGAAGCCTAGAAATGAAGCCTGATTGCAATAGACCCATCTTCTCCATCAAGTAGTACTTAACAAGAAAGCTTTTTCTTGAAAAAGGAAAAGGAAATGCAGTTCACTAACACTTTTAAGTTTGAATTAAAACAAATGGGACAAAAACCAAGCTATTTGCAGGTTAATGGGATTGAACAGAGAGAAGATGATCATAGGTGTTCTTTTATACATCCTTTATACAAATTTATTCTGATTTTTTTTGCTCAGGAGTTGGATCAATTGCTTTCAGAGTCTCTTGTGTCTTTTCATTTACTTCACCACCTGCTGACCTGCACCGTAATCAAATTACTAAGAATCTGATTATATCTTAAAAATAAACTAGAGTAAACAATAGTTGTGTCAAAATTCAGTTTATTATTTTTGAGAAATTTGGCAACAAAAACAAGGTGCTCCTAACAACAAATGTTTCATTATTTGTTGGCATCAAATAATTATGACCATTCCTGACCAATCATTCTGTCTGCAGTGTTGAAATCAAACCAGTAACTTTGTTCAATCTCATGAAAATCTAAATGACATGTAAAATCAACATTCAATTAGGTGAATTCTATCATGTTCACAATTAGCCGACAAAATTAAAAAAATGATACATCATAAAAAGACAAAATGTAAAAATAATATCATTAAATAATTATCAGCAGTATAAGCAGTGTACATCTTGTCCAAAGAACATTGCACCTTAACGTAGCACAAGCATCTTTTGATACCATTATTTATATATTTTTGTATAGAATAGCATTGTACAAAAACACAGTGGAAACATTAACAGCCCTAAATGAAAGTATGCCAAGTGCTGACTCCTTTTGTTCCATACAGTTGCCTAGAATGCTTAATTAGGAATCTGGAACATGTTACTTGCTACATAAAAACAGAGTTTAGAAAATTCCAGGACAATCATTGAGCAGCTTATGTTGTGTAATAACACCCCTCCCCCCGCACAAGAAATACCAATGGCAATGCACCGGGGGGGGGGGGGAACCCCAATGTAATGTGACACTGCTGTGAAGACAATGCTGATCCAGGGTTAAATCAGTCAGTACTGTGCTTTAATTCATAACTGTAGACCTGATGAGCTGAAATATTTAAACCCAACAAAATTATCCAGTGAGCTCCAAAGGCAACTCCCTACCACACAGTATCTCCCACTGCCTAGCAAGTAGTGAGATCAGTTTTTCACGGCTATCAGGACTTGGGATGAAGACACACCAGAGCACCTCTTGGCTGACATTACCCTCTTGTGCAGCCTGTCCTTTAGGGAAACTGAAGACATTGCCAAAGTGATCTAAGGTCAGGTTCTGCATGAGATCATGATTCTGAATGTCATCAAAAACAAATGTGAGTGCCTGAGGATAGGCCTGATAGCCCATGAGCACACGATCTAGGTCACGGATTCTTCTTCCATCTGCAAGCTGATACTTGTCTCTCTTTGGTGGTTCCTTTGCAAACTCAGGCCGTGGGTAGCTGATGTAGTCCTCGTTGAAAAGAAACAAATCTGAGCTAGTTAGGATCAGTGTTTTAGGCTGGAGGGAACTGAAGGCCTGAGCAGTCCCCTCCATCGTATTGACCTGAAACGCCAACACATAAAGGAGTAGATTCAGGGATGGGGATTTCGTGACACTGTTCATCTTCTCAGCAACCAGAAAAGCAAGGTCCCCAATTTCTTCTTCATTGGGATATATGAATCTCACTCTGCTAGAGTGAATCAGTTCGTAGTTTTCCATTTTTCCTGAAACAATAAAGAAATGTATATTTTGAATAATTAGATTTAGAACTAATTCAGAGCACTTTTTCCTGAAAAAAAAATCTCAAATTAAAACTTGAAATGATTAAAAACACACTATAAAGAACAGAGAAAAAGACACACATACCAAATCCAAAGAAACTGAGTTATGAATCAGAAAATTCACCTGTGCTACACGTACTCATGAGGTAAACTATTTCCTTTTAATTTCAGACTTCCATATACCATAAGACATCGATAACCGGTGTGCATCATTTTGATATTTACTGAAATAATTAATGTGAAGCAACCTGAGCAATCCAATATAAACACATTTTAGCTTACTTTTAATTAATGCCCTTTCTTCAAATTGCTTATGATGGTATGTTCTTCCTATTTATTTTTATGAAGATCCCAGATAGCCAGGCAAGCAGAGGTATATGCACTGACAAGATAGGTTAGGGTAGTAGGAATACATGGCAGGTTTTTCTGTGGACACATGTGATTATGATAAGACTGATCGTATCTTTTTTTCTGTTTTGGGAGAGAGGCAATTATACTATTTGTTCAGACTTTTAACACTCTTGGACAGTTAAGTGTGGTGTAGTGGCTGTGACAGGCACCATCAAGTTCACTGAAGTTCAGTGATGTGACTTTAAGCTGCTCATTCTCTTTGAGCCAATCTACTTCATAGGATCATCGTTATGCAGAAAAAGGCAAGCAGGGAGTGCTGTGTATGCTGTTGAACAAGATAAGATATAAATCTAATAAACAAAACCTCAGCTACATTTTCAAAATCCAGTCATGAAATACTTACATGAAAGAAAGTTAAGCTTCCCGAGTGAGTTTTATTGAAATTTTGTGGGGAGACTTCTCTGATTGTTTAATGTGGTTTTGTTTGAAGTGGTTTGCATGTGCTTTTAACAAAACAACAACTGTAAAAGATACATTATGGCTGAGAGATAGCAATTGATGCAAAGCTATGCAGTGAGCTTTGTAGCTGAGTAGACACATGAAGCAAAATACTATTTCAGACATAGCAATAGCTATACCACACTGATTCATGCTGAGCTTTAATGCTGTGAAACTGCCCTATTTTTCTGATTACTATCACTGTTTTAGTTGGCCATTACTAAAACATGCCTTTGGTATACTTTCTAGTTCAATTTTACCTTTTTCTTACGGCTAATCTACCTTTCTGAAGAATTATATAATGCAGACGTTATGGGAATACAGTCGTTCAGATGCAGTTTAGGGCTAAAAGGAATTGCACAAATACTGAAAAAATGACAAAACACAATAACATTGTGTTAAAGAGCTAGGCCAGATGTTACGATCTTATTATTTTTGCATGTGAAGGAAGTATCCTTTCAAAACATGGGGAAAGAAGTAGGGGAGCATTTGCATCCAGTAACTAAATGATTCTATCCTCCTTCCCTATTCTAACTCTTTAGACCAGACCCATGCAATTCAGGACATTTTCTTCTGATTTTTTCTAAGAAAAAGCTAACTAGAAATGTTGCTTAAAGCCAATTTAAATCTCAGGTGTGCCTCAATCACCAAATGCATGGTATGCACATGTCACATGGAATACCCTCTAATGGTGTCACATAACATTCTGACTGTTTTCAATTATTAGTAATTTAAAACCATGCAAAACAAAAGTGTCCAAAGAACGTATGCACATCCACTCTGAGAGCAATGAGTATTCACTGACTCCACAATGTATGTAAATCACAGCTGATTTTTGATTATAGGTTATTTATGAAAAAATGTGGGCAGATGTATATCCAATGAGAATATGTAGCTGAGTTTGTTGTTGATAACAATGAATATATTTTCAAGGCCTGAGTATGTTCCATATTACTGATATTGGATTTTCAAAGTTTGCATACTTCATCAGTTTAATTTTCAAAGTTCTCAAAGCTTGCATGAATAAGAACAAAGTGAAAATGAATTGCACAAAAGTGGAAAACTCTTTGTCACGTTGTTGGTATGTGGGTGTGCCAAGGATTTCCTGACTTTGCTAACCAGTTTATGTCAACTCTATGCCCTTTCATTTTTACTGAGGAGTATTCAGTATTTTTTTTTCGCCATCAGACTCAGTATCTGGGAAAAAGCAATAGACAAGCATGAGGAAGTATGTAGAATAAGAAATGTCTTCTCCAGGGAAGAGAAGAGACTCCAATTTACATTAACTCTTTTTCCTGTGTTAGCAGGCACCAAGCACCTACCAATGCAGTAGCATAACGAAGTGAACAATTAATATGTCCTTAATTTCCTTCCTTCCTTGCATTCTATTCTATTCTATTCTATTCTATTCTATTCTATTCTATTCTATTCTATTCCATTCCATTCCATTCCATTCCATTCCATTCCATTCCATTCCATTCCATTCCATTCCATTCCATTCCATTCCACTCCTCCACTCACATAGATAACCCAATTGTCATCCTCTATGCTGCACATTCAAGATGAAATGTATCTACTTCAACTGGATTTGCCTACTTTAGTTTTAGCAAAAGATACTAATATATGTACCACTGCAAATGAGAGCCACTTTGGTCTAGTTAATGCAATAGATTAGAAACCAGGAGAATTTGAGTTCTAGTTCTGCCTTAAGCATGAAAGCTGACTGGGTGATTTTGGGCCAGTCACTCCATCTTAACCCACAAGGTCAGCTCAGGTTACAAGCTGGTTGGTCAATTCCTATTAAGATTTTAAAAAAGCATACTTGCAGAAAAAATGTTAGGAAGAAAAAATAGGTATCACTTCAAATGTAAAATGCCATTCTACCTATTGCTGTACCATTATTGGTCAAAAACATGCATTAAACACATGATGATTTGCTATCAAAAGGTAAAATTTTAGCAAATCAAATGAACATTATCCTAGAGAGGTGTGATGAAATATATTAATTTAGCCTACTAAAATACTTCTAAATCACTTTACCTGTATTTTTCTTCCCAAATTCAGAGTAGAAGTCCTTATCCACTGGTTCTGGCGATGGCGTCCTTGCAAGAAGTGAGAGCACTGCCATGAGGTGCTGGATAAAAGCGTGAGTGCTATAACTGTCTCTGGTTAGGCAGGTTAATATATGTTCCGCTGAATGTCCTGAAAAGGACACAAAACTAAGATTCTTTCTAATACGATTACAAAATTAGGATAGTTTTTAAACACATGCATACTGTGGAACTTTTATATACATTTAATAAAAACATTAAGTGAAAAAATTATAACCATTTCCAAATATTGTCATTTTCTTCATTCAATTTGGCACATGCTCTTCTATAAAACAGCCTGTATAATTTATCAGTAGAAGAGAATATACATAGTTCAGGGTTGAACTGTGGAGTCCTTGGTGCTCTCTGAGCTTCATTGTTTGCAGATGTTTCATTACCAGAATAGGTAACATCTTCGTGCTAGAAAGGAGTGGCACTGCAAACTTGCCCTGTCAGTGTTTATGGGGTGTTATTTTCTCCTTGGTAATTCCTCGATGAAGCTGTTGTTTACTACTGATTGTTCTTTACTGCTTGATTGTTTGTCTGAGCTGGTATTCCTTGATTAGGGCATTGTTTACTACTTGATTGTTTGTCTGGTGTTAATCCCTATTTATCTGGGTGTTGATTGCTAGCAATGAGGTATTCTGGTCTTTTTCTTTCCTTTTTAGCTTTTACTGTTTCTTTTGAAAGGTGTGTTAAAGTTGTTTTATTAACTTGCAATGTCGATGGCTGATGTGTCCGAGTGCCAGGAATTCCCAAGCGTTTTTGGATTCAGTTTGATCTTGGTCTAGCTTGATCTAGCTTGTCTAGTTTATTTGCACTTGTTACATACTATTGTGACAGAGTTCAGTCACTTCCAGTGTGCACCATCTCAGGCTCACCAAATCTACACCTTAATACAGAGAGATGATTAATATGCAGCAAGAGGAAAATTTCACCAAATTCAATTCACCAAATTGAAGAGGAAGGGCTTTTGGAAACTACAGGGAGTTCCTTGGGAGGAAGGAGAGAAGTAAGAAGTTGGGCACAAGAGTTAGGAAACTGTTCCTGAGCCTCTGATAAAAGGTTGTTATCTATAAGAAGCTGGAAAAGCCGAGGATTTCAGCCTCAGGCATAAGATTATGTTTCATAATTTAATTCATATTAATTGAACAACTTGTGACTGATATTATTGTTTCTATACAAGACCAGTAATTATTTTTTTTTTCAAACCTGCAAATTCTTCATAATAGAACTGTCTCTAAATAGCAGCAGACTAGCATAATTTTATAGTCTGGTTGAACTTTATGTCTGTCTATTGGAACTCCCTTTAAATCATTGACATTTTAACAACTCTATCTTTTAATCTTTTTTCCCAGTGAATATTTGCTTATTGCTTTTTAAAAATCTACTATTTAATGAGTAAGAGCCATAGGCACAGGCACAGGCACAATCATAGCCAAGACTGGATTTATTCACCTCTTCTGAGATTGGTTTATTTCATAAAAGAAAGAACCGATTCTGCTGTCACATATTTCAATTTCTATGCTATACATTCAAGAAGTGATGCTATAGAATTCATTTCATTTTCCCCCATCATTTTTTTCCTTTTAAGCTTCCAGAAAGTAACATGTGGTGTGGGAATCCCATGTCTCCCACCCGCTAGCACTAGGGCAGGGGTAGGCAACCTTGGCCCTTTTATGACTCGTGGACTTCAACTCCCAGAATTCCTGAGCCAGCATGGCTGGCTCAGGAATTCTGGGAGTTGAAGTCCACGAGTCATAAAAGAGCCAAGGCTGCCTACCCCTGCACTAGGGAAAAGGACATCAGGTGAAACATTCCTTATATAACCCATAGAAAGGAATTTTGCTAATGACATATTTCAAATGCTCATAAAGTACCATTATAAATTGTGCTTTGCACTAGGAATAAAGAATGGATTCACTTTTAATCTACAGTTTGCTGATAACAAAATGCAGGAATGAAGAAGGAAAGAAATCTCAATGCAACTTACCAGTAAGTCGAAAATACTGATCAAAAAGTCCAATGTTCACTGAATGCAGATCATTTAATTTTAGAACTAAGCAAGGAGTGAGATGGAAAGAGCTGAATTCAAAGTCAGTGCCCCCAAAACCTAGTGGGTGATAAATGTATAGTAGTCAATACCTAATTGCCTTAAAAATAATTAGTTTCAGGTATTAGGAGAATTAATGTTCATAATTGCATCTGACATCTTTATCTGAAATAAGCCATTATTAAAGGTGCAGCTATGTATTAGTCTAGGAAACACGTTTCTAAATCTGAATCATGTAAATAACTTAAACCAGAACCAGATAGATACAGAGACCAATAATATAATAGTTTGCTCCTTACCCATATAATTCTGCCTTGTAACAGCACTTGTACCACCCCCTATTTCTACTCTTTCTGGGTTACCAAGTAAAAATATTGTGGAAAGTTTTAAAAGATGATTTAATGGGTAATCAGAATTAAAAACCCTGTTCCTATTTGAGACGTTTTCCTTGAAAACAACTCCTCATAACTCTGTTAAAGCTATAAGGGAAAACTGTCACTCCCAAACATGCCACCAACTATGAGGCTTTCTCAAACTGTTGCTTTAAAAATAATGGAATACCATAGGTACCGTACAAAGCAAGAGTTTAAAATTATGGCACCTTTGCATAGGCCTTGGTGTGATTAAAAATCTGCAAACATTTTGAAAGCCAGGAACCGGCCTGTTCTACCATACCTAAATGGTGATCATTAGAATGCGTCACAGAATCATCCAACAAGAAGTAAATAGCTTTAGTTGAAAGTAGTACACAAGTTGTCACTTCCATATCCGGAGCTTTATAAAACAGAACAGATGACCACATGAGATGTCTTAGTTCTTCATTTTCGACCTATAATATTGACAACGCAATTAATCTTTTAGTTAAGTATAATTTTGGATGTATTTTCTTTGACCTGACAAAGACTCACATTTTACCATTATTTTGCATATCAGGGTGCTTGCACGTGTAAATTCCACTATGAAAATAGATACGTCTTCCTTTCCCTCTATCTTGCTTAGAGTCATCTATATAATCTCTGAGTTTTGTTAAATGTTTATAGTAATTCTTCAGCATTGTCATCGTTTGTGTGTCAATTCTTTCAATTCAGGGAAGCATCTTGATATTTCTGATATTGCATCAATGACCCAATTGCGTCCCCATTATTTGATGCATTTAAGTACAGAGTGCTTTATCTTTTTAAAAAATGCAGATTGTTTTATATATATATATATACTTATCAAACACTAACTTTCAGGGATTGCAGCTTAGCCTGCCCTTTTTATTATAGGTCAATTAAAGAAATCTACTTCACTGCACTTATAAAGTGGCAATAATAGCAATATGAACACTGTATTCCCATCTGTACCATCCCAACAAACGCTACAACTGGGTGAAAAGAAGAAAAAAAAAACCCATTCTCCTACAAACATTAATGCCTCAGTAAATGTGTGATTCTTCAGGATGCCCTTGGGCATTTTGCTGATCTTCAAATGCCATTAAAACAGACTAGCACAGCTTCTCTTCTGGAATCTCTTATTTTTGTGTACTAATACCTCAGCAATGCTGTTATGGAAAAATTCCATAATGTATTTTTCTTTTAGCCCAGCTACATATTGAAGAGATGGAGAGACTGAAAGGTGCATAGGTATCTGGTTCTCATCGGTAATTCTTTGCATCAGAAATTCAGATGGGTACAAAGATGAGAATGGCAAACGAGGCTTGCAAAAGCTGGAAAAACAGATTAATGCGTATTATCAGAGAGAAACAAAAATAAAACCCAAGTATTGATGCATTACAAGCATTCCATCTTATTACTCTTTCATAGAATAACATGGCTTTCAAAATATCAGTTTATTTTGCATAGAGCAGTTTTTATAAACTTCATAAGATATTAGAACTCTTTACCAAAGCTATTTTAAAAATATTTGACAACTTAATATAAGTCACAAGAACCATTGTTCAAAATATATATCCTACCTACTGTTTTGACTCAAATAACTGAAAACTCTCATTATTCCTCCGTTTTGAATATACTTATACCTTCAAGTCAGGCTTGACTCCTGGCAACAGCCTGGACAAGTTCCTGCAATTTTCTTGTTAAGCCATTGCCCTATTCCGAGGGCTGAAAGAGAATGAATGGCCCAAAGCCACTCAGTTGGCTTTGAACATAAGGCAGGACTAAAATTCAGAGTTTTGTGGCTTCCAGTCCAGTACCTTTAACCAGTACATTTGACTGACTCTTCAGGTTTTGAATAGTTAATTTAAAAATGCATATACCTACCTTGTAGTTGGGCCATGCCTTAAACAGTCTGTAAGAGAGTTTCTGACCGATTCTACATGACTGGCATCTTTGAAAATAATTATGGTCTTGACGTCTTGCAAAAGTGTCCTCAGAAAACTATAGATTCTCAGAAAATGGAATTTCTCGTGAGGTAGGACAAATATTGCTGTGACAAATCTGTAGCCAATTATCAATTCCAGGACGTATCCATCTGAAAATGAACCTTCTTGCTGAACTGAAAAACATGTGGGATGCAAAAGAACAGAAGCCAGTGGAATTCTGTTCAGTTTGAAAATGTTCCTGGCGTTCTCCGAGTCCATGAATTTACCTGGCAGTACGTTAAAATCAACTTTAACTATATGAAGGTGGTGAGGTGTGAGAAATATCCAACAAGGATGCAGCATACAATGGCTCTCCCCAGCTGATTTATGAATCGCAGAGTAAAATGCAGAGCAACCACAATGCTTAGAACAGGTTTGGCCATCATTGCCCAGTTCTGGCAAACATAGTTCCTTTTGACCATCAGCCTTATTATGACAGAAGAGGTAAACTGGGAAACAACCTTTTATCTCTGTGTTTTCGGATGAAATATGGTAAAACCCCATCAGCTGGTAGACAAACTCTTGCAAATTAGCTTTGCCACAATACAGTACAGAACCAGCTAAAGCAGGCTTATAGTGCTGAACGCGAAACTGGTGTAAACAGGAATAGAAATCTTGCAGATTTTGAGTGTCTGACACAACAAACAAGCAGGTATCGCCATTGTTTATGTTAAGCATCAAACATATTTCTGGTATTAAAAAACCAAATTCGCTGAGGTCAGAGTATGGAAAGCAAAGTACAACTTTCAAAGCAGAAAGTATATGCTGGCAATTTCCTTTGGAATCTTGAACAATTTCAAATACAGCTATCACATTACTAGCCAAAACAAAACAGGAAGCAAACTGCCTGAGTCCTTTATGAACCTGAATGCAAAAACTCCAGAGGATTTTGATTATAGTATCCTGTTTTGCTTGGGTCGTCTGCACACCACTTGAGGTGGGAGCCACTTTAGAGATCTGATATCCTTCATGAAGTCCCATTTCAAAGTAGCCATCTTCAGTTTCTGTAACTCTGGAATCACTCAAAAGATCTCCCATGTTCTCAGTTTCCACTGAAAAGAGGGGCACATGTCCCACGGCCTCTGCAATCAAGGTAGAGAGATGTTGCACAAAGTCCTGATTTGTGGTAGCGTATGACATACAAGTGAAAGGCAGAGTAACAGTATTAAGAGGATCAGGCAAGGAATCGGGTCCTTCTTCTGGATATCCCAAGCTTTAAAAAGAAAGAAAGACAGACAGAAAGGAGCAAACTATAGTAACCTAATTTAAAATATTGACTTAAGTTTCAAAAACTTTCTCAATAACTGAACCATATGGCATAGATCTAATGCAACTGCAAGCATAAAGCTCATTAACCCAGAAGCCTTATGGATCTCTATTTGCCCAGGTTTCTTTAGTAATGCAAAAGCTACGCCTCAGGCAGATATTTCATGAAGTTTTTGCTTTTGTTTTTTATTCTTCAAAGAATCAGGCAGCAAAAGGCATTTTTATACTATGTCAGAGTTCATCAGACAGAAGAGAATATCAAACTGAAACTGCAGTCTCACCACATGCGATGTGTGCTTTTATCAGAAAGGTCCAAATCTGGAGCAGGTACCTTCAAAGAAATGGGGGGGGGGGGAAGAGAGAAAAGGCTAAATATGATACAATGCATTTTTGAATAAACATATGCATAACTCATTGAATAATCTATACAGTGAGGGGAAAAATTATTTGATCCCCTGCTGATTTTGTATGTTTGCTCAGTGAGAAAGAAACGATCATGATAGGTTTATGTTAACAGTGAGAGACAGTATGACAACAAAAAAATCCAGAAAAATGCATTTCAAAAAAGTTATAAATTTGAATGAGTGAAGTAAGTATTTGACCCCTTCGCAAAACACGACTTAGCAGTTGGTGGCAAAACCCTTGTTGGCAATCACAGAGGTGAGATGTTTCTTGTAGTTGGCCACCAGGTTTGCACACATCTCAGGAGGGATTTTGTCCCACTACTCTTTGCAGATCCTCTCCAAGTCGTTAAGGTTACGAGGCTGATGTTTGGCAGCTCGAAATACTTATTTCACTCATTCAAATTTATAACTTTTTTGAAATGTGTTTTTCTGGATATTTTTGTTGTTATACTGTCTCACTGTTAACATAAACCTGTCATGATCGTTTCTTTGTCACTGAGCAAACATACAAAATCAGCAGGGGATCAAATAATTTTTTCAGCTCTCTCCACAGATTTTCTATGGGATTAAGGTCTGGAGACTGCTAGGCCACTCCAGGACCTTAATGTGCTTCTTCTTGAGCCACTCCTTTGTTCCTGCTTTGAGATCATTGACAAGATTCTCCCATATAGTTCTGGGCTGATTCCTCACCGTTCTCATGATCATTGAAACTCCACGAGGTGAGATCTTGCATGGAGCATGGAGACTGAGGGAGATTGAAGTTATTTTGTGTTTGTTCCATTTGCGAATAATCGCACCAACTGTTGTCACCTTCTCACCAAGGTGCTTGGTGATAGTCTTCTAGCCCATTCCAGCCTTGTCTAGGTCTACAATCTTGTCCCTGACATCCTTGGACAGCTCTTTGGTCTTGGCCATGGTGGAGAATTTGGAATCTGACTGATTGATTGCTTCTGTGGACAGGTGTCTTTTATACAGGTAACAAGCTGAGATTAGGAGCACTCCCTTTAAGAGAGTGGTCTTAAACTCAGCTCGTTACCTGTATAAAAGACACCAGAAATTTTGCTGATTGATAGGGGATCAAATACTTATTTCACTCATTAAAATGCAAATCAATTTATAACTTTTTTGAAATGCGTTTTTCTGGATTTTTTTGTTATTATTCTGTCTCTCACTGTTAAAATACACCCACCATTAAAATTATAAACTGATCATTACTTTGTCAGAGGGCAAACGTACAAAATCAGCAGGCGATCAAATTATTTTTTTTCCTCACTGTGTGGTCCTATTCACAAAATAATTATATGGAATTTCTTGATGATGGTTAATGGTGTCAGATATAGTTCTTTTATCATCCTTTTAACTTTTTAGCTAAAATGATTAATAAGCATTACTCAATCTAGGAGAGTCAGTATTTGCTACAATGAATTATTTTGGGTGTTTAGGAGGTATTTACACATGGGTTTGGCTCTTTGGTTCAGCATTTTAAGGAGATGCATGCAGTACAGGGTACTCATGTCATATTTTCAATACAGGCAGCTCTTTTGAAGGGTAGCTCTTTTCTTAGGCCTTTGGAGAAAATAACTGATCTTTCTGTTCCCTTCCAAGTTTATTATCTTTGCTATCATTATTCTTCTTTCTTGTGCTGCGTGTATATATTTTCCTACTGTTTTAAATGCTTTAATAATTATAAGTCACCCAGAATTGTCGGGAATCAGGCAGCATAGAAATTTTATGAATAATTATTATAAGCACAGTTGCTGTTTTACATAGCAACTGCTTTGCTTCACAACTGAGTTGCCGGTCCCAATTGTGGTCTAAATGAAGACTATCTGTATTTTTAACCATGATACAAAATGATCACAAATTCAATATCTAGAAAGTCTATGCTCTATAAAGAAAATTATCTCCTCTACCTAGAAGTTATTTTACAGAATCCTTTCATTGATCTTTTGTTTGGCAAGACTAAGGAAAACCAGTTCAAGAAACTTAAACCCATCTTAAAAGGTATAAAGTAATTTTCAACTGAACATGCCATTACCTGACTTGCACTACACGAAGCTGGTGTTTCAGGGCATCTTTGGGTAACTGTATGGCTTTCAGGAGTCAAACTACTTGATGAGAAACTGCTGACTAGGGCTGTTTTCTTGTATGTTATTTCTACAAAACAGAAGCAGTGTTAATGTTAAACAAATACATACATTCATACACAGAAAATATACCAAACTATGTTCTATTTCACAGAAGCATGTTTACTTATTAACAATAGTATATTTTATTTATAAATGTACTTTTTGATTCATCCTATATTTTAAGTTGCTCCAATGGTAAAGGCTGTGGAAAATGCTGTCAAACAGATAATATGCACTTTGCAGCAGAGTTAACATCCCATTAATTTACCCTGTAAACAATCTATTTTCTCCACCCAAACTACTTTATTTGTACAACAAATATGTAAATATAAATTTACACCCTCCTCTGAAACAATTTAAACAACTTATATTTGAAAGTCTTTCATATAATTTGGAATATGTGAAGTGTGGAAGCATGTATTATTCCATACTCAGTCATTTGAAGAATGTCCTCTAATACACTGTCAAATGAGGGAGGCATCTAATTTGCTGACCTCCCATTCCCATTATTGAGTTGACTGGAGAAGCAAAGTGGAAACTGTTCATGGCAGAAGTGTGTACACTTCACAGCATGCATAAGATACTGTCAAAACACTCCTACAAGAGCTTGCATAAGTGATGAGAAAGGAGGGAAGACTGTGCTAGAGAAAGTGTAACTTTTTAAACCATAACTATTGGCCAAGATGACGGGGCAGTATTTCACCTTTTTAAAACATGCTTATTGCCTTTAATGAGAAATAATTCATTATACCAGCTTTGAGATTGGGATAGGGGTTTTTTGCATTTTTTTCCTAGGGAAATTTTGTAAGAAACAAGAGACTTAAGATCCTGTGGATCACAGGCCCAATGTCAAGGTTCCGATAGACAAGACCAAACAAATCAGATCTCCGAGGCTTGAAACCAAGTCTGAAGTTTCCTTCAGAGAGCAACAATATTACAAAGTTAAACTTCCCACCCCAGTGCTATGCCACTAGCTACGTTCTCCAATAGAAGAGTTTGGCGGGCTTTCTAACTTAATGTTCCAGCACCTATCTGACTGACAGAAATGACCTTGGTTCCCAAGGGACAGTAAAATGTTTAGACTAGTAGAAATCCTCCATCCCCCTCCCAATCTTGTGGCAACTTAGAACAAAGAAAATGGCTGCAGCCAGGTTTGTTGTAGAGTTGACATCTCCACTATTTTAGGCTTTATCCAGAGAAGATTCAGCCTATATGCAGAATATGAATTTATTTAAAAGACTTATATGGCTACCCATCTTATATACAATAACTCTGGGTGGCTCACAACATAGTAATAGAATATAAAACACACAATAAGTTAATGTATCTACTAGCACAAGAGAGATCCTCCCAGGCTCTGTAAAAATGCAGCATAATAAGAATACAGCATTGATATTTTTACTGTATTCCTTTACAATATTCTTGCTACCCATGAACTGAGATTTTCCAAGAACAGCAGCATAATTCTGTGGCTATTAATTAGGAATATAGTATCTTTGTTTAGGAGAGTATATTCCTAATACGTTTAGGACTGCAGCGCAAAAATATGAATATATTAATACAAATATAATCTGTTATCTCTTATTCTAAAAAGATATATATATATATGTAAGAATTTATGTATGAATATGTTAGCATTTCAATTATTAATAGGAAGTTTGTACAGTTTGTATATCTGTCTCTTTATTAATACAAAACAAAAATACACAATCAAATTTTAAGAAGTTGAAAATGTATTGTATTATTATTGTATTACATACTACTGTATTATTTATATACTATAATCCAGAGGTCCCCAACCTTTTGGGCATCAGGGACGGGTTCCGTGGAGAAAGGTTTTTCCATGGACCGGAAGGTGCATGGTTTTGTGTGCTGCCTGCATCCCGTGGATGGGGCTTTGCTTGTTTGTGCGGACCGGTTGCTGGCATGCTGCGGCCCGGTACCGGTCCACGGACCAGGGGTTGGGGACCCCTGCTATAATCTATTCCACAGAGGTATTGATTAAAAAGAATAATAATCTTTTTAGATAATAATCTAAAAAGAAGAATAATCTATTCTTGCAAAAACTGAAGATAACAGGAAGTTAAAATAATATTTGTACTATTTTCTGTTTCCTGTAATAATATTTAAATCTAGGATCATTTTTTTTAAAAAAATAAGTCAGTGACAACTGATATGATTAATATTTGGGGAAACAGATGGTGTTGTTAAAAACATTCTTGTCATCATTTATGAAATAAAACAAATTGAATGGCCCCCATCTCAGTGCTTTTTTATATAATTTATCTCAACAAATAGGAAAGCAGAGAATGCTTTAGAGATAGCCATATATGTTACTGAGAATACTGCCCTACAGATGTTCTCTAATTATAATTTTTTTTCAAATAAGAAGAAAAATAAAGAATGCTTCAGCAAGCAACATTAATCTCACTGGGCCTTGATTTGCTCCATGTTAGCTCAGTAGTCGACACTGGGCCTCCTTGTCACTTCCTCCATTATTTCTAAGACTATCATACTCAGAGTCTCAGCTTTGACCCCAAGTTCCATCCTTAGTGGCACTATTAATCCAGAAATCCACATTTAATTTGTGGATGTCACATATGCAGTAAACCCATTTTAAATGTTTGGCAAACAGCTACGCAAATATCACCACTTTAGTTTATTTAACACATCTTTCAGCTCATTTCACTTCTTTTCTGTAGCTACTGTTTCAAGCTACTTCGCAGTCTTAAATTTATAAATTTAAAATTTATAAATTTATAACTTTGGCAATACACTTTGCAGAATTGTAATGTAGCTGTATAACTAAATAGTAAAATAAAGGAAGCAAAAAATCAAAATGAGAAGAGCAAGGGCTCTGCTTCTTTCCCATTTAATGCAGATAGATAAAAATATATAAATATGAACATAGCAACATATTTATTTGACTTGTATATCATTATAATCTGCTTAGATTCCAGGCAGCTAGCAATAGCAGTTTATATTAACAAATTAAAACTTCCATAGTAAAATAACTGTTCATTTGTCTTACTTATAGATATATAATAAATATTATTAGCACTGAAAGCTACAAAATTGGCATAGAAATGTTTTTTCTACTGTGGTTGCCAAATCCAATTTCTATATAGATAAATTCATGTATATCAATGCAGCCTACAAAGGCAGAACCAAGAGGCCCAGCCTAGCAGCATGATACATACATGATTACCTTGACTGGAGCTGACAGGACGTGGCAGAGAAGGAGAGGAAGGATGAACAGAAAGAGAAGAGCAGTTTGATTTTGAACTGGTAGCAGAAAGCTTGGAATCTTCAGGGATCTGAGAAGGAAAAACAAACAAACCAGAAGGGCTATGAAGAAAGGTGACAAAGTCATCCTATCAAGAAGAACTGACATACAAGCAAATAATAATGTAAGGATATTGTTGGGGGCAGTATCCTGACATTGTAAACCACCCAGACAGTGCTATAAAGCAATATGGGGAAGTACATAAGTCTAAGTGAAAAAAGTAAGGTTCTACATTTAGGCAAGAAAAACCAAATGTACAGGTATAGTATAGGGGGTACCTTGCTCAATAGTAGCAACTGTGAGAGGGATCTCGGAGTCCTAGTGGACAATCACTTAAATATGAGCCAACAGTGTGCTGCAGCTGCCAAAAAGGCCAACACAGTGCTGGGCTGCATTAACAGAGGGATAGAATCAAGATCACGTGAAGTATTAATACCACTTTACAATGCCTTGGTAAGGCCACACTTGGAATACTGCATCCAGTTTTGGTCACCACAATGTAAAAAAGATGTTGAGACTCTAGAAAGAGTGCAGAGAAGGGCAACAAAGATGATTAGGGGACTGGAGCTAAAGCATATCAGGAACGTTTGCTGGAATTGGGTATGTCTAGTTTAATGAAAAGAAGGACTAGGGATGACATGATAGCAGTATTCCAATATCTCAGGGGTTGCCACAAAGAAGAGGGAGTCAAGCTATTCTCCAAGGCGCCTGAGGGCAGGACAAGAAGTAATGGATGGAAACTAGTCAAGGAAAGAAGCAACCTGGAACTGAGGAGAAACTTCCTGACAGTTAGAACAATTAACCAGTGGAACAATCTGCCTCCAGAAGTGGTGAATGCTCCAACACTGGAAGTTTTTAAGAAGAGACTGGACAGCCATTTGTCTGAAATGGTATAGGGTTTCCTGCCTGAGCAGGGGGTTGGACTCGATGACCTCCAAGGTCCCTTCCAACTTTATTATTATTATTATTATTATTATTATTAAGTGCTACTGCTATTGCCATGGATATAGAGTGCTTTGGAGTGATTTAATACAAGTAGTTTTCACTTAACGACTGCCGTTTAGCAACTATTCAAAGTTACAATGGTGCTAACTTTGTGATCGGTCCTCACACTTACAAGCATGACAGCATCCCCACAGTCTTGTGATCAAGATTCAGGTGGGTGGGTGTTTATGATTGTTGCAGCATCCTACTGTCATGTAATCGTCATTGGCATGTTTCACAGTCAGCTTCCAATGGAAAAGCTGGCAGTAAAATTGCAAGTCAGTCATGTGATTCCTTACTTAAAAGACACAATGAATCATTTAGCAACAAAATAGGAAGCGCTATTGTAAGTCTGTTGCTGTCACATGATGTCTTGCTTAATGACTGCATTGCTCAGCAATGGATTTGCTGCTCCCAACGGTGGCCAGCAAGCACTATCTCTATTATGTTATAATTTTTTTTAAAAACTGATGAGATGGGTGGCGCATCAATTTAATAAACAAACAAGCATTTATTAATACTATTACATAAAGTTAAATTACTGTTTGATATAATAATAAACCTTGGTTGTCTCATATCTCATATGCCTCTTCTACTGTACCTGGGAGGAACTCAGCAGTTTTTATTTCATTTTTCTATTAGTTTAGTGACCTAGTCCAGCATGGACAAACTATGACTAATCTTAATTACAGTTTAGGGTTTGTTCAAATGACATACAAAAGGATAATTAATTTCTTCCTTGTGAGTATGGTAGCCTAATAAAATCTCAGTTTTGGGGAAAGATGCCAACCTCAAAAATTGTAAATATGGTTTAGTGTTATATTTTAGAGGAGATGACAGTTAAAGTGATCATACATCTATTCATATAATATCTCACCTTCTTATCGGAATTACTCATTTTGTATTTTACATCTTTTGCTTTTTGTATAGCTTTCAACACTTCAACAGTGTCAAGTTCTTTTTCAGTGGTTGTGGTATTATCCAAACAAACCTGAAGGATATCAAGAAACCAAATTAATCCTCAACTAAAAAGACAAATTAAATTAGATCAACAAAAAAAAAATGCAATAGAAATTAAAGAGGTCTTCCTTTTTAAAAAATAGGTTTAATGCTTTGACAGAAAAAAAGATACAAGATTCATAAAGTACAAAAAGGAAAAGGAAATAAATAACCCAAATTATTTTTGCCACAACCCAGGCATGACAAATCAAAAGACCTTCATAAATAACATAAATTTCAAAATTTTAGGCATATAATTTAACAATAAATAGCTTTAAATATTACTCTAATCAAAATCTTAATCATATTAATACAATTCAACCAGAAAATCATGACCAAATCATACCTATATATTTACCATGCAGAAAAATAACCAGCTCCTTTTAACAACCTTGATGGAACAGAATAGATCCAGAACAGAATTTTTGCTATATTAGTATCATCTTAAGATTGTAAAACATTTTTATTAAAACATCAGATCATAAGAATTGGATGTTCTTTATTCCCAAATCTTTTGTAAATTATCTACATTTATTGGTCAGATTCTTCAATTCTTAACATTTAAAGTAACTTTGTTTAATATACTTAAAATTACTGAGGCCATCAGTATCTCTGATCCAAATTTAGAACATAACAAATGTTTTATTTGAATGTATATTGCCATTTATCAGTTTTTGGTAGGCTATATTCCTTTTGGAGCTTATAAAAAGTCTTGAAGATACATTTAACAATAAGTCAGCCTATGATTATCCCCATTTTCAGCCCATATTTCATTAAAAAAACTCTTCACCCAACTTTTTAAAATAAGAATTATTTAAGAGAGTTTATTTTTCATGTGAGAAAAACTCAAGCTTGAATTTCTTATTTAGGAATATCCAAACAAATTTAGCTATATTTTCCAATTAAGAGTGCGATTCCGAAAACAGTAAAAACCAAATACAGGTAATCTTTGACTTACATCCACAATTGAGCCTAAAATTTATATTGCTAAATTAGACATTTGTTAAGTGAATTTTGCCCCATTTTACGTTTCTTGCCACAGTTGTTAAATGAATCACTGCAGTTAAGTGTCAACGCTGCTAACATTGGATGTTCCTGCTCTGACAACTGATGAAAATGCAGCCATTTTCTCTACTCCTTTAACATGCTTTTCTTACTTTTAGAAATCAGGTGCAGCGGGGGGGGGGGGTTGGGATGTAAGCTCAGTTAGCCATAATAATAACGCTGCCATGGGAACTCAAGGACGAGCTGATAACGTTTTGGCGGGCTGAGGAGTTGAGGAGAAAGCCCGCGCTTGAAGCTAATTGGGGAATGTGTTTTATGATAGTTTATTGGGGGTGGGAATTGTACTTTGTATCAGGGGGAAGGGAATTTAGTTTTTGGGTTCAACTATGTAGTGCCTATACTTTGTTTCCCGAATAAATGTTCTTTAAGGAAGAATTTTGCCTCGAAGTTCTTTTGATGGGTTTCATCTATCAGAACCATGACATTAAGTTAATAACATGGTTGTTAAGTGAATCTGGTTTCCCCATTAATTTTTCTTGTCAGAAGGTCACAAAAGGTGATCACATGACCCTTGGATATTGCAACCATCATTAATACATGCCAGTTGCCATGCATTTTAATTTTGATCATGAGACCATGGAGATGCTGCAAGGTTCGTAAGTGTGAAAAAAGGTCATAAGTCACTTTTTTTCAGTGCTGCTGTAACTCTGAATGGTCACTAAATGAACTGTTGTAAGTCAAGGACTACTTGTACTTGCCAAAATGTTTAAGATTGGAAACAGGTTTTTCACAGTGGTATATTTTTAATCTCACTTCATTCCAACATCGACAAGAAATATGCAGAGATATTCAACTGAATGTCTACAAGTTAGCCTTCCGTTAAAATACAAATGGGAGTCACAGTTTAGAAAGTAGACCTAGGAATGTGATCACGGCACAGAAATTTAATCATTAAATTATCAATTTGTATAAAACATCTAAGTAGAATTAGCATGGGCATCTCTCCCAAAGTATGTACAAGTCATGAAGAATATTGATTTTGACAATTCATTCTTCATTTATGATGCAACAGGGAACTTGTCAAACATGTCCTCTTATAGTTAATTGGATTAGAAACCTCTGGCTTGTTTTATCAGATAAAATAGAGACATTCAAAATATAAAGGTTATCTAGAATTCAACACAAGTTGTCATTTTATGCAGATGCTACTTTGGGTCTCGTTAGGAATTACAAAAGCTCTTTACCTAAGTTCATAGTCTGTGCAACAACATAGCAAGTTTACTGGATACAAAGTAATTTGAGTAGATCTAACATATTGCCTATTGATTAGGCTTCTGTGATTTTTTTGTTTTTGAAAATAGAAATATGTAAATGGGATTTATTATCTGGATCTTTTTAAATATTTAGGAATAATAATTTAAAATAAAACACAATTACTAGATACAAATATTTCTAATTGTTTAACACAGATGAACAGCTGTATTATTTATTAGATGGCTGAAAATATGCACTGTTGTAAAAGGAAAAAATAAATCTTTCCAAGTGGATGTCTAAATTCAACTATGACTACATAATCTAGTTCAAACTGTCAAAGCATCAGTTTGCATATACAAGCTTCATTACACAGATTCAGAAAAAATTATGTGTGCTGCCACAAACCTAAGACATTTCTCAAACACTGTAAACCCTCTCATTTTATGAATTACACTGCTGCTCCTAGGCAATGATGTTTATACATCATACATCATATTCAAGTCAAAAGTTAGAAGATGAACCAGTCTTTGAAGATTTACCTCTGAGGCTCTGTCACCAAACTGAGCTAGAACTTTGGTCCTATAATCAGGAATAATACTCAAAGGATTGTTGGATAACACAAGCTTTTCCAAGCATGGAAGGCCTCCTATATTCCTTATTTCATCAATCTGAAACAATAGAGGCATCTATTTCAAGCATTCATAAACATGGTCAAATATTTTGATATTACAACTGAAATCTACATTTTTTACTCTGATTTCCTTCTGCCATATTTGATATATTTCTTTCTTTAATGTGATGGCTCTAAGAAGTATGCATTAAGCCCTCTCTTCTGAAGTTAATAAACCCATATCTAGGGTAGAAAACAATTGCTTGCTCCATTCCTCCCCCAATATAAATTTATTACCATAGGTATCTAGGTAAACTAGAAGAAAAGGAGACCAATTGCTCTATTGAGATTTTAAGCAAAGGCTTAATGAAAAAATATATTTCTGCTATATATAAGAGTTAAAACATTTCCTTTTTAAAAAGAGAAGCCAAAAAGGTAGCATTCTAAAAGATCAGAAACCAGATAAAAATGATGCAATAGAAGCTGATTCTAACATGTACATTTCAAACAGACTTCTAAGAATATTAATTGAAAGCGTAATTAACTAACAATATTAGCTGATGTGTAATTATTCCCTTAGCAGATTGAAGCTTGGAATCCTAGACACACCGAGTATGGCATGACGAGTTCTGAATAAACAAATACATAATTCTCCCAGTACCTGATCCACTTTATTGTTACTAAGATCCAGGTTAACTAAAGAATAGAGTTTGTTGAGTCCGGAAAGTCTGTCCAAGTGATTCCCTGCTAAATTCAACGTTTTGATATTTCCAATTTTTGTATGAATTCCTTCTAACGTTGAAAGTTTATTGTAGGAGAGATCCAGGTGAATAAGATTGTAGAGATGCTACAAGTGAACACATAAACAGGTTATGCTATATATTACACAGACTTTGAAGTATTAATTCAACAACAGTTCCCCCTATTCAGAAAAAAATGGATAAGCTCAGCTAATTGCTTAAAGATGTGGTACGCAAAATGCATCAGGTTCACATCATTCTATTTTATGTTTCCCTTTTATATAGTTTCTGTGCTTTTCAATTCCATGTCATTGGTTTATAAGTCAATATTGAAAATGTATATTGTGAACTTTTACAATTGCAAAAACCTGGTACTATGAAGTCTGAAAGATACTTATTTTCCATCAATTAGAGAATAACCTGAAGAGCTCCCCATTTCTATGTTTAAACAAATATTTTACCAATAGGAATCGCAGGTGAGATATCTGAGCTGCTGACACCAGACTGCATGTTTTAATTTTCTTTTAGTTTCCCACTCTTAAATGTTAAATGACTTAAATGTTAACAATTTATTTATGTAACAAAACATGAATACAGTATTTATGTAAGACTTGTTTGTTTAGAATGGGTTTTCCATTTTCATCTTTCCACATCTAATAAAAATAATTTAAACTCAACAAATCACGTATTAATATCTGTTCCACACATTTTACTAACTAAGGCTTTGCAAGATAGTGATTTTCACATAGTAGTTAAGCCCTTGAGCATTTCTAATACAAAACATGTCATCCTACTACTGTAGATCAGTGTTCTCAACCTTGGCAACTTTAAGATGTTGGACTTCAACTCCCACCGATCTTAAAGTCACCAAGTTTGAGAAACTCTTATTAGATCCTTAAATTGAACTCAGATGAAATTTTGGTCCTGAATTCCAATAATTACTTTTAGGTTGGGAGTGACACACTGAATCCTGTATGCTTCAAATGACCTACCAGCATCCCCAGATCATCCTAACATAATTTGGCAGGTGGCATAATTTTAAACTATTTTAGGAGAGTTGTGAAAGCAAGCTGAGGGCGGGGAGAAAAGAATATTTTGTTTCCCAGAGGCTTCTCACTCTTTTTCTACCCAAAATCAACCTAAAAATAGCACTACCTTTTGGTAACATTATAGCATCACATGATATTCCCCTTTATCCAGCTATTTTGAAGCCTAATTGTGGCCGCAATCCCTCCTAAACAATGGTTTCCCTACTTTAGGTCATATCCAATTTGGTCTTCCCCTGGCAGATCAGTTATTGGAAAATGTAATTCTAGTTCTTGCTCCAAAGTATCACTTTAATATGCTTCAAGAGTATAAAGAATCCTCCAGAACAGATTAATGGAACAGAGGGAGTAAAAATAGAAGAATGGAGGAAAAAAATTGGCTGTAGTCATTACACGTCTTATATGAAGAATAAACATTTCTACAAAAATTACCAAATAGAAACTCCAAGAATGGTGAATGTAACATTTATTTTATATTTTGTTTCCCTGAACTATACACAATATAGTCATAAGTCTGCTGAACCATCAGCAATACTTTAAAAACGATGCTGAAGACTTCCCATGCTGAATTAATAGACATGGGATAGGCTGAAAACCTCCCAAGAGCTAACAGACATGGGATAGGCTGCACTTCATAGTCAAATTACCTTTTCAATTACTGTTGGTGACAATATGCTGACATTGCAAACCACGCAGAGAGTGCTGTAAAGCACTATGGAGTGGTATATAAGTCTAAGTGCTATTGCTATCTGAAGTGCAGCATACAGTGGTACCTTGGCAGTCAACTGCTTTGAAACGCATTGAATTTGGTACTCAATGCATTTTGACCTGAAAATTTTGTCCCGGTACTCATAATTTTTTGGTACACAATGCACAAGCTAGAACTTGTCAATGTCAGCTGCCTTGTGACTAATTACATTATTCCTTATGAGAATAAATTGGTACTCATCGTTTTTGGTACTCATTGCACTTCCTGGAACCAATTAACGATGAGAATCAAGGTATCACTGTATTACTAAAGCAGAGGACAGGCAATCCGGCTCAAATTACCATCTAATATTGCTTAACGGATTGCATGCATTAAAAATAGTAATCTCAAAGAGTTGAAATGGAAAAAAATTAAGAGAATGCATGCTATTGGCAAAGGATATATTATACTACCGTGTTTCCCTGAAAATAAGACCCACCCAGAAAATAAGCTCTAGCCTGATTTTTTTAGCGCGCGCCTAATATAAGCCCTACCCCAAAAATAAGCTGGGGGGTGGCCATGGCCAGCACAGGAGGTGGCAAGTGCACGGGGGGTTGACAGTGTGTGGCAGTAGCCGCAGCCTATGCAGCACAGGTAAGTCTGAGTGCTGTGCAACCACCAAGCCAGCCCTCCAAGCAGAGGTACAGAGGGGAGGCAAGAGATCTGGACGTGCTGCGTGGCCACCTGGCTCGCGGGAGGTTTGCGCAGTGGCACCAGCAGCAGACAGAGGCAGAGGAATGGGGGGGGGAGGAGGCAGGCAATTCAGATGCACTGTGCAGCCGCCTAGCTCGTGGGAGGCTCGCACGGTGGCACTAGCAACAGGCGGAGGCAGAGGTATGGGGGAGGCAGGCAATCCCGACGTGCTGCCCACTCCGTCCTACTGTCTCTCGGCTTGCCGGTGGCCATGCCAGGTCAGGCGGCTGTGCGGTGCATCAGGATCATCAGCCTCCCCCCGTGCCTCTGCCTCCACCTGCTGCCGGTGCCACCATGTGAGCCTCCTGCGTGCCAGGCAGCCGTGGGGTGCTTTGGGATCGCCTGCCTGCCCCCTGCACGTCTGCCTCCGCCTGCTGCTTGGACAGGTATCAACTCACCTGCACTACATGGGCTGCGCGGCCCAAGTATGCCAGCCAAGGGGCCGGTTGGCTGTGGCTGCTGCCAGACACCATTGGCCCCCAGACGCTTTTTGCCTCTTGTGTTCATGTTCATATATATATATATATATATATATGTTCATGTTCATATATAGACACCATTGGCCCCCAGACGCTTTTTGCCTCTTGTGTTCATGTTCATATATATATATATGTTCATGTTCATATATATATATATATATATATATATATATATGTTTCCCCAAAAATAAGACCTGGTCTTATATATATATATATATACAAAGGTATATACTATATACAAGTATACAAGTATGCAAGATACAAAGGTACATACTATATTATACTATACTATAATCAATTAATTAGTTCAACTAATACTAATGACAACAATCTGGAAGTCCTAGCAAATAGGCATTGTTATGAGAAATAAAAGCAAGGAGCATCCAGCTAGATTTAAAAAACAAAAAACAAAAACCACAGGCAACATCATTAAGACAGATTATAAGCAAACCTGTAAATTTTCCACTAGTGGTACATCATTGTGGCTTAAATCCAGAAATTCAATCTTCGGCATTAATTTCTAAAATAAAGGAATAGTAAGCCTTCAGTCCAATTAGAAGTTATCAGTCTTGATCCAAAACAATTAATCCCTAATAATGTGAACCCTTAAAAATTTTAGAACTATTTTTTTCAAGCAATAGCCCAAGAAGAAATTTCAAGGGATTTTGTACAAGAGTGGACTTCTTTACAGTTAAAAGCTATCACCATTCTGTAACATTCAATGTAATTATCAAGTCTTCTGCAAGCTAGAGCAAGTATTAAAAGTACTGATTATATCACTATGAGAAGAGATGTCTTCTCTGTCTCTTATGAAACTGTTCTGAAATATTTGTTATGAACTCTTACCACTGAATTGTCAATTTGAGCTATATTATTATGACTCATATCTAAAGTTGTTAATGTTCTCCAAGTTGGAATAACTGCTGTCACAGGATTTGAAGATGCGCCTTCTGGCTCCCACTGGTCAAATTCATAGGCCTCAGGTACTAGGACCTCCTGATCAAACCACAAATTGAAAAAAAAAAATTTAATATGAGAGGGAAAGAATAGAGATTTCTGATTAGTAAGTCATTATTTGACAAAAATTGTTAACTTCTAAACAAATTTAAAATCTGGATAAGAAATTAAGATCACTATCCTTTGCAAACATAACTCTTTATTTTATGGATATGTCTTATTTAGAATATTTAACACTAAATTCTAAGAATACACACGCATAGATACACATATATGCACATGTGTGCATATGTGTGTATCTGTGTATTCTTAGAATTTAGTGTTAAATATTCTAAATAAGACATACCATAAAATAAATTTACTAAAAAAATTCATTAATATCAATAGAGATGAAAGAATATTAAATGTATATAGTAAAACATCAAATATACAAAAACTGAGCTGCTGAATGAACAAAGAATATTTTTATGATTTAAATACAGCTTTTAACAAGTTATAATCATAATACAGCACATTTGAATCTTACCATCATGGATGTTGCTGAGAATTGTACACTTAGTGTTGCCAGAGTGTGCTTTGAAGATGTCAGCCCATTAATAAGTTTTGCACCACAGTGATTTATCTATTTTGAAAAAGCAATAGTAAAGAAAATGAAACAGCAATAAAAGAAAACATGAAACTGTTTCACATGAAATTTTACTTACTGCACTCTAATCTCCCCATTTTTATTAAAAAAATTAATAAAGTTTTTGCAGTATTTTATTAAAAAGTCTCTTTCAGGGGAATACTGTAAATGCAATAAAAATCAAGAAAGCCAATTATAGTGCCCAACATTGATTCAAATTTAAAAAAAAATCAAATATTACTACTACTGAAATCAGCTTCTGGAGGTGTAATTAATACAAGCAATCTGAAAATAGCCATGCACAACTACAAACAGGAGAACTCTTTCTCCTTACAAAAACATGAAACAACCTTTATGAAAAATGTTTTAGTGCTTGGGGGAATCCCTCAAAGAGTTGCTTTATGCAGGGATTCAAGAATAAAGAGAAACAGGCAAAATGGCCTCCACAGACTCCCTGCTATAAACAGACTTCTATTTGGAGTTAGCATGGGTTATGCTCTGCTACCGTAGAAACTATGCGATGGGTTCTAAAATGCAACCACAGAATATGCACACAATACTCCGCTTCTGGCATCCCTAGTTACAAGAATCTCAGGAAATTAAGATGAGAAACGCCAAAGGGGCTAAGAAGCAGCTCTTAGTCACAATAAGCAATGGTGGGCTAAAAACAGCAACACTTTGACTAGATTAAACAGTTTTTAAAAAATTAATTTATACATTATCTTTCCATTGAAAATGTACTCTCAAAGCAATTTAGAGTTTAAGTCAACCTAAAAATGCAAAAAGTAAAACAAAAATCGCAAGTAACTGAAAACCTAATAATCAAAGTATTGATGTTCAAAGGCCTGACTAGAGAAGTATATTTTTGCAAAGACGATGGATGCCAAATGCTAAATAAGTCATGCAAAGGGATGATACATGCTTAGGCTCTCCCTCATGCTGAATATACATGCCTCTGAAAGCAGGGCCTCCCCTACAGAGTTTAATGGCCAGTTTTATCAAGAGAA
Organism: Azemiops feae; assembly: GCA_023970755.1. NCBI lineage: Eukaryota > Metazoa > Chordata > Lepidosauria > Squamata > Viperidae > Azemiops > Azemiops feae. The sequence goes on along the minus strand of JALGBA010000078.1, from coordinate 269,478 downwards.
AAGCAGTCCTGCACAAGGCAGTCTGCTTTGGTAGTCACCCTGTGGAAATGCCTTCTATGCAGGTATGGACACGCTCAGATAACAGGGAACAGGGCTTGGAGTTGTGCTGGCCTTTGAAAGGGCAGGGACCTCAATGCTTCTAACAGAAGGTTTCACAATATTCCCCTCCAAATAGTCACATAACTCTACAAAGCTGTTTAGGGCTTTAAATGTTTTAACACCAGATCCTTAAATTCTGATAAGTAAAACATCTAACTGCCAATTCACACTCTAGTATTATTTGGCAGTTGGGCTGTTGCAATGGAATTTCTGGATTCTTTTCAAACCTAGCCCTGCTAGTATGTTGCAATGCTCAAAACATAAAATGATATGTGTGAACTGCTACTGTCAAACCCGACAGTCAAGTCAGCAGTAATGCTATAAATGCCTTCCTTCCCACAACTATCAGCTAAAGATCAGGGTACATTCCAAGGGTGTATCCCTCCTCTTTCAAGGAAAGCGCAACCTCATCCAGAATAGGCTAAATCTCAATCCCTGTGTCTAATCTCTTACTGATGAAGAACATGCCCATCTGCCTAGATTTAACTTCAATTTCTTCCTCATTACTCAGCTTGTCATTAAATTCAGACTGCTTACTGGTATTCAGGAACAATAATCTACTCCAAAAACAGAAGGGGTTTCCTCAGCAGTTTCATGTAATTATTTACCATCCCAGACCCAACGCAGAATATTTCTGGACATTAAAGGTCAGTGGCCTTTTAAGCTTTCAAAAACTGATTCCCCCCCCCCCCCCGGGCCTTTGGGTTGTAACTATTAAATCCCCACATGCATGATAGTGTCATTTCTATTTGGATTGCCATTTTATTATTGCTTATTGATTTATGTACTGCAGTTTTGTATTTTTAGGTTCTGTTAAATTTTATGTAAGTTGCTTATAGTCACTTTGATTGATTAGGGGAGCCTTACAATTTCTTTTAAACAAGTGTCCCTCAGCATGACTTTCTGGATAGAAGGATCAGAACCACTACAAGACCCAAGGTACCAATCAGTCCAGAAGAATACAAAATCTCTAAGAGTACATGAGAGCAATTTCCAATAAATACTCCACAAACAAAGCTCTTTTTACCTGAATCTGATGAAGAGATTTAAATATTGATAGGTCAAAAGGCAAAAGATGTTCCTGAATATTACTGCTTCCAACAGGTCCACCTGTGCCGGTTATCTGGGAAAAAATACATATTACTATATGTATATGTATGTATGATTTACAAATAAACAGAATGCGCAGATATGGTTTTTGTTTAGAATACTGAGTATCTTGTCAAATTATATTCCAGAGTTTTATAAATATATACTGCAAAATTTTAATATTTATATAACTAAATTTAGTAAAATATTGAGCCTGCCACATTGCTCAGTATCAAGGCACTGTACACATTAGAAGGTAAGTCCACAATCTTGTTCTTTCTTACAAAACAATAAAAAAATATAAGGATTTAAACTTCTTTTTTGGGATCTGATTTTAACACACTTTCCATTGTATTAATCTGTTTGATTTATATTTTTCATTTTACATGTTTAAAAAACTTTTAAATCTTTAAAAATGTTCTGAAAATGCTGAGGCTTATAGATAACAATAAGTAGTATCAATTAAGAAGTCCTTATTGAACTATTCATCATTTTGGCAATTAAACAAAGATTCAAATACTGCTAACATAGTAAAGGACAACTTCACATCAAATTATCTCTGGCATAGTGAGAGATTTCAAGCATGCACCCATTTGCTTGCTCAAGTATTAACACTTAAATGGGGGAATATCTGAATGAATTTTTAACTTCATTGAACCACTGAGTAAATTTATAAATATCAACACAAGTTGATATTTGGATCAACTTGTGTCCTCTTCACAACCTGTTTTCCCTGTTACCTTCTGGGAGGAGGCTTCGTGGTATCCGTAGCAGAACATCCAGATTCAGCCATAGTTTCATTCCATACAGCATTAACCTTGCGAACTCTCAAACTTCCTCCTTGCGTTATATATTCAAGATGGACAGTATTTAATATTTATTTGCTATGTATATGTAGGGATGTGGGTCTATATATATGTTGTACATAGTATGTTTAGGTGTGTGTCATGTATATGTTTCACTTTGAGAGCGGGCAACTAAATTTCATTTTTTATGTGTGCCATTGTGCCCACAATATAAAAAATGACAATAAAGGTTATTTATTTATTTATTTATTTATTTATTTAAGTGCATGCTACGGTACTATTGTATTTCTTATCATCTGATAAATATAAGATCAAAAACACTATAGGCTTATTCAAAGAAAATAAGTGTAACTTTCGAAAAACAGGATATGAAAAAATGTTGTAGTGAGATACAATTCTATAACCAGAACTGATACTTATTCAGATGCAAGTAATACTGAAGCAAAAAAAGGAACTTAAGGAAATAATTAACATAACAGTATATAAAGATCTTACTAAAAACATATTAAAGTATTTTAATCTCACTGTTCTAATTTAAAGAAATCTTCTCAACACAGCTTTTAAAGCTCAATGTATTTTCTAAAAGTCTACCTTAGAGGCAATTATCTCTGTCTTCATGGAATTATCTCCATCTTCATATGGCGATCCAGACAAATATCTGGACTATCATATATTTCTTTGGCATTCTTGTTCTTTCTTCAATTCCAATGCTACTGGGAACATAGGACTTTTAACTTACAATAAGATACATATTAGTCTTTAAAATAAGAAAGATCTGAATTGCTAATTTAAATATGCCGATCATGGAGGGCCTTAACCATCCATCTGAACAGAAGACCATCTTAACAGAAGACCTCAACAGTGCTACTTTCTTCCACTTTCTTCTACCAAGGCAAAAAACACTTCCTATAAAGCACAGTCTCTACAGACAACATAAATGAGCAACTGAAATATTTGCACTAGAGTCTGTTACCTTTAAATATTTGAGTCTGCATGTGAAATCCAGAATGTGACCAAGATCAGTTCTGGCATCACCATTTGCACATGTTGGTTTCCCCTGACGCAGCTGTTGAGTAACAGCATAAAGCTGCAAAGGTTTAATATTGAAGACTTCACCAGCCATAAGTAATTGCTCTCCTAGAAAACAAGATGTATATATTTAGAAATAATACCTAGAAAATAATATTGTAAAAAAGATATGATATGGTTATAGTGGCTGAAATTTGAAACAAGGATATACAATCTTTTCTGTTTCGAAGGACATTCTATCTTGTGTGGTATCCAGAAAGTACAAGTATACGGGTACATTTAATCTACAAGCATTCATTCAATGACTGTTCAAAGTTACAACGGCACCAAACGAATAGTGATTATGATCAGTTCTTGGAGTTCTGGCTGTTCCAGTCCCCCACAGTCATGTGATCTGATCTGGATGCTCAGCAATTAGCATGCTCTTACAACCTGTTGCGGTGCCGTACAATCAAATGACCAACATTTGTAGTCTTTCCTACTGGCTTCCCCAGAAAGTCAATGTAAGTCTTCCCCACCCATGCACCCTTCTCCAGCCCATCTGCATTCGTGATGCGCTGGCCGTTCACACATCCCCTTCCCCTCATGCAGCCTCTCACACACACTCTTGCACTCTTCCTGTAATGGAATGTGTGGATGATCTTGGGAAACAAGGGGAAAAGATACTGCCTAGGAAACAACCAGACAAGACACACAAAAGCCTCTAGTGGCTTAATGGTCAGAGAAAGAAACTTAGGAAGGATTGGATCTAATGGATCAAGCAGTTAAAAGTGAGGGGAGAAAGTTTATCCTTTCAGACTTGCAAGATTCTATTAATGTAGCCTTACAATTAGTCCACCTTGTTGTGTTTTCTGCCTGGTTAGCGGGGAAGGCTGACACTTCCCAACCCACTCCTCTCACGCACCTCCTTGGACCTTTGCACACCCTCCCTGAGCGGCACCTCTCGCACACCCTTCCAAACTCATACTGCACTACTTGCACACACCCTTGCACCTGCCTAATATGTACTGCACCCTCCCCAACCTTTATGTACCTCCTCAACTGGTGCCTCTTGTATACCCTCTGCACCCTTCCTGACTCACATGTACCCTCCCTGACCCCGCCACTCGCACACTCCCTTGTATCCTCTTCCACTCTTGCCACGCCTCACTCACTCCCCATCCAGCAGGGGCCACTTACCTGTTTTCTGGCCCGGGACTTGCAACTTCCTGCCAGCTTTCCCAGTGATCTTGGTTGTAGAATTTGGCAGGAAGTTGCCTCACCTAATGACCGTGGGATTTAGTTAACAACAACAACAACAACCAGGACTACAGGGGTTGCTGTCACTAAGTGATGTGGTTGCACTTTATGATTGCACCTCTTAGCAAAGAAATTCCAATTCCAATTGCCCATAGTAAGTCAACGACTACTTGTAACACTTAAAAAAAAATGGGAGAAGGAAAAATGGGCTGAATAATTTTGTTACCAATTAAATACTTAAAAGGAGTAACAAGACAAAATTTAAAAAATAAATGGACCAATTGCCATTTCTAAGCCAGGGCAACTCCAGGCTAATTTCAATTCCAATTGCAACAAAATCTAAGCCAGACCTGCACAGCGTGCAGCCCTAGATTCAACATGACCTAGATGACTGAGAATCTCCACAGACATTTAGCTATGCCCTTTGGGATGAACACCCTTCGAATGGTGCAGGAGTATGAACGGATTTCCAGAAAAAGTGCAGACTACAGGAACCATTTGCGCTTCAACACAGACTCATCCCCAACAGCCTGCGGCTGTCTTCAACAGTGAAGGGACACAGGGCAGAAAACATCCTGCAGAAAGCACAGCTCCACAACACAGTCCTTTCAACAGCTCCACAACACAGTCCTTTCAGCAGTCCCAAGGAGGCTCCACACCCATTTGCACTACTGAAGACACAAACCTCCAGGTGGCCTCAAGGACTCTCTAAAACAGGGGTGTCAAACTGCCGGCCCGCAGGCCGGACGCATCACAATGAAACCGCACCCACCCCATTGCTGGCAATGGGGAAAAAGTTCCGATATGTCACGCGACGTCGCGAGTTTGACATGTCTGCTCTAAAAGAACGCAAATGATCAGCTGTCTGCCAGGAATATAAATCCTTCCATTCCCCACTATCCAGTCAGAGCTGAAGAAGCTTCTTGGATGAGAAGCGAAACATATTCAAAGAAAAAGAAGAAAGTACAGTTGCCTCCTAAAAAAGTGCCTTTGGGACAGCATGCAGCCCGCTAAACAACCATCTCTAGTTTGCTAGTATTTTTTGAAAGCTTAACAAATCCACTACTGCCAAACACCACTTCCGCCAGGATCGATCACCACCACCTAGCTTTTTGCAGCCAGCTCTGCCCTGGAAGACAAGGTGCCAAGTGCCTCTAAGTCCTCACCAACACTATTCGCTCCAGCGCTGCCCCCACATCGCTAGCTGTCAAACAGCATCCCAGTTATTATTATTATTTTTTTGCAGCCCACAACAATTTCTAAAGTTGTGGTCCTTCCTTCTCTCCAAGCTGAGTATGCCTGATCTAAGTCTGAACTCTCTCGTTAAAGAGAAATTGTTCAGGGAAGTAAACTGAAGTTTCAGGGTGTATAGTTCAGTTATACTTGCCATATAAACATAACATACATTTAATGTAATGCTTATGCCTATTGGTGTATCTATCATGTATATATCACACCTTAGCCATGAAAGCCAGCTGGGTGACTATGGGCCAGTCACACTCTCTCAGCCCAGCCCACCTCACAGGGTTGTTGTTGTGAGGAAGGTGTGTTGGATATGTTCACCGCCTTGAGTTGTTTGTAAGAGGTGGGATACAAATAAATTTAAAAAATAAAATATAATTATTTGACCATCAAACAAAAGGAAACAATTTTAGATAAGCTTCAAAAATCATTTTTAAATATCACAAAGAGAAGAAATTTCCTATGACTCTAACCAACATACAGTAGTGGCCAAAATTGTGGAAACCTTTTGGGAAAAGTGTACAGTAGAAATGCCACCTTTGGTTAAGTTTCCACCAATTTTTCTTCTAATTTCTTTATAACTATAGCCTTGTTCACTTAATAACACTATTTTAGATCACTTTCTGGGCGACCAGTCAACTCTTTGCACCATTACTTTAATTTTATTACGTTTTACAAGCTCACTAAATGAAAGAAAGAAAAAACCCAACCAACCTGATAGCGATCACATAACACACTGACAAATGTCCTCCTCTCAGCTTCAATACGACATCAATAACTGAATCCTACTGTGATCTGATTGGCTCATTGCCAAAACAAGATGACACCTGATTGGCTCTCTAAACACTCATGTTCATTGGCTACAATCAGATGAAGGAAAGCTACCTGATATCAACCTAAGCAAGTTATGCTTCCTTTTTCTGGTTATTTGGCTATAACTTTTCATAGAATGCAGTACAGATAACTGAACAAACTATGTTGCATTACATTCTTGATTAAATTATCTTTCCATCGATATATAATTTTATGGTACTACTCCAAAAAAAAGGTGGTGTTATTAGCCATCAAACCTCAATAATACACTTTTTCCAAAAGGTTTCCACAATTTTGGCCATTACTGTAATTGAAGATGGATTGCATGCTGTACTATTATGAATGAGCATCCCCCAACATTTTTGGGCAATACATCTGCTTTATGAAATTGCATCTTCAACAATATAGTACTTTAGAATCTATCCACAGATAAATATCACATAGTTTAGTGGGATTCATTATCCTCTTTGCTGTACACTGGAATAAATAAGATTTTTAAAGAAAACATATGGTTCTATTTCAGGGATAAAATAATGGGATTAAATGTTAAGAATTCTGATGTTTCATACCTTTATGAAAAAGTTCTTCAGCCAATGCAGCTGTGATTCCAATGATTTCCTGCAAAAAATAATAATATAAAATCAAAATATTATTTAAATCTATATAGTTCATAAAACATTTTACAGGATTTTATATCTCAAGCAATAATGTAAATTACATGTTTATTTCTTCATGGAATATTTTCGTCTGATTCAATATTTTCAGCTCAATGCAGTAAAATAATTAAACAACAAGGCAATGTAAATAAGAAAAAGCGTAGTCTCGTAGCACTTTAAACAAAAGTACCCTTCCATCATTTGTCTGCTTAAGTTCCATGATGGCTATACTTTATGCAAAATATGCAGCATGGAAGGAGACTGAACAGACGAAGGAAGGCAGTAGTGGGGGAGCGCTGGAATTGCCACTGCTGGGTGTGAGGTCACATGACATCATGTCTTACGATTACATTGCTTAGTGGTGGAAATTCCAGTCCCAATGGTGACCAAGGACTACTTGTGGTTTTTGTTATTTATTTATATCTCTCCTTCCTGTGGGATGTATTGGTGAATAAGGGTTCTTTACTCATCCATTTGTCACCTCCTAAATGGGCTACTCTAATATGATTTCATAGGACTGCCCCAGGAAATGACTTGGAAACTGCATCTGATACGAAACACAACTATCCATGTACTAATGGAAACACCTTGATACTACCACATAACACCAGTACTTCAGGAGCTGCAATGGTTGCTAGTTTGTTCAATTCAAAGCACTAAGAATATCCATTTATCCTTCTATGCATCCATCCATCTGTCCTTCTATCTATCTTTGTTTCTTATAGGAACCTGCTTGGAATAGTTTTTGACTAAAGTGACTTAAAAGCATTTTTAAATGATGGATGGATGGATGGATGGATGGATAGATGATAGATAGATAGATAGATAGATAGATAGATAGATAGATAGATAGATAGATAGATAGATAGATAGATAGATAGATAGATAGATAGATAGATAGATAGATAGATAGATAGATAGATAGATAGATAAAGTCAATACAATGGCAGGCTATCTGACTGCTCAACTAAGTTCGGTAAATAACAACGATCTTATGTTTAAAAGTAACGCAATGAACTGAAAAGATAACTGCAAAATTTATTAAATTCTGGTAGGAAAAAACTTACATAAAAATGAAAATGTAAGAATTGTGATAGTACTTTGGGTGCTGCCAATGGAAATATAGCAAGAAGAGTTTGTAGGTATACTTCCAACTCTTTTTCTCTTTTTTCCACCAAGCTTTTGGAATTTTTACCAATAATCTTTTTGGGAGGCAATATATTCTTGTCTATCTTCTTCTCTAAAACAAGCTATAAAAGACACAAAGTTAGGTTAGCCTCTGAATGAATCAGTGCTTTAAGACTTATAACATTACATAATACTAATAATAAGACCCAGTTCTCATAGAAATAGCATATATTATTAATAATTGATAATAATCTAATCTATATACAACATTTTTTTAAAAAAAATGACTTTTAATTTCTAATGGCAGCTACTTGAGATATAACCTCAATTTCTCTGTCAATTTTGAAGGCTATTTCCTAATTACCACTCTATAACTTAACTGGGTAAGCAGATAACATAATTATCTTTGGGTTTGCAAGTGAATTTTGGGCTTCTGAAGAGCATCTTTAGAAAAAGAACTTACCTCCCACTCTTCAGTCCTTTTTTTCCATTAGGCAAAGCTAAAACAAGCTCCTAGGACAGTACTCTCCTACAACTTAATAAGCCAGTATTCCTTTTCAAAAAGCATTCCAGCATGCTGGAACATTTTCTAAGTGACTGAGTGTCAAAGATTAAGCCAACTCTTTTAGGGATACAATTTCAGAACAATTACCTTTTCATGAAGATCATGGAAGTCACTATATCGATGTTTTACTATCCACTCATGGGTTCCAACAGTCACTTGAATGATATATACCTAAAAGAAAAACAACTTTTAATCAACAAATACACATTCACATAAAAATATACAATTCTTGCAATGCGGCATTTATTTTAAATTCTATAAAGATTTTTTTCTCCAGAGTGAAGAATGGAGAATCCACCAATGGGTTATCTTGGACCTCCTGCCCATGTAGACCAAATCAATCAAAGCTGCCACGCCCCTCTGGTTGAGGGCACGCCCCCAGTTTCGTTTTGGTCTTCAGCCCAGACAGACGTGGTAGTTTTGGCTCCCAGCGATTTGAAAATCAGGTTTTATTTAAAACTATTTGAGAATCTCCACTTCAAATGGTTATATGAACACAGTGTAACCAAAAAAATACAACAAAGTAGAAGTCAGTTTCTATTTATACTAGGTTATTATTTTGTTATTGTTTGAGGTAAACTGAATACCATTTTGAAAAAGCTAAAACAACAATCTGGAAAAGAAAATATTACCCAGTGTGTAGAAATCTAAAAGTTATTTATTTATCAAATTTATATAGCAGCCCATTTCACCATGACTCTGGGTGCTATACAACAATCAAATAAAATCAGAATATATAAAAATTATTCTAAAACACATTATAAAACACAGAAAATCATTATTAAAAATTACTGTAACATGCTAACATTAAAAAGGCACAGAAGCTCTTATGAAATGTATTAGTACCTAGTTGGTCTCAAAAATGTTGTATGTATAAAATCCCTACATCCTTCCCAAGTATACAATAGAATCACTAGATCATAGCCTGCTATTTATTGTTATTTGAATATCTTGAAAACCATGAAATTAACAGATGTCAGCACAGACTCGTCCAGAAATGTTATTACAGTATACAAACTATAACAAATGAAAAACTAATAACTACCTTAGTTTTGATCATAAAGCTTCCTTAAAACATCCCAAATTTTAGATTCCCAGAACAAAACAGTTTTCAAATAATGTAATGTAACATTTCACAATATTCAATATTGGTCATATCCCACATCAAGTACTGTTGTCAGTCCTGCCACTATGCCCAATTCTGGATAACCTTTAAAACCTTCAAATAAACCAAAAAAGGTTCTGGAAAAAGTAACAGGGATCAGCAGGGACTGGAAAACTAAATCCTGTGAAGAGAGATGGAAGGATCTTGCCATGTTTAGCTTTGAGTAGTTAAGTCTAGATATATAGCACCCTTCAAACACCTGAAAGAATGTCAAACAAGAACGGCCAAAGGCCTTTCTACATTGCTGAATGCAGAATAAGGGATAATGGGTTTGAGCAAAGCAGATTTTGATTAACTGTTAGAAAAATAAAATTCTAACAAAAAGAGCAGCTCAGCAGTAGAACTAATTACCAGAGATAGTGATGTTCCCTTCATTAGAAGTATTTAAGTAAAGGCTCATTCATTTGTCAGTGATACTTTAATTTGGATTTTGCATTAACATGTTGAATTCAATAGCCTAAGCACAGGTTGTCCTGGATTACAGCCATAATTGAACCTACAATTTCAGTCGTAAGTTGTGATGGTCACAAAGCGGCTCACCATGTGACAGGACCTAATTTTATGACTCATGCAGCAGTTGTTAAATGAACCTATTGTTTGCTATGGGGCGGTTTCTGCCAGAAACCAGAAGTAAACACTGGTTTCCGGCAAAAATGTCATAAATTGCGGTCATATAATCGAAAGGCTGCAAATGGCCATAAATGCAAACCAGCTGCCAAGCGCCCAAAATGTGATCATGTGACTATGGAGGGAATGCAGATGTCAGAACTTTGAAACTGGGTCAAAAGTCTCATTTTTGGGGTCCGCTGGAATTTCGAATGGACGCTAAGTTACTGGTCTAAATCAAGGACTACCTATACCAGTGGTGGCGAACCTATGGCACGGGTGCCAGAGGCGGCACTCAGAGCCCTCTCTGTGGGCACGCGTGCTGTCGCCCCAGTCCTAGGCCTTCAGCTGGGTTTTATAAAACCTTTTCGCTTTAGGCCTCCGCCGCCGTGTGCAAAAAAAAAAAAAAAAAGGTTCAATCAGTCAATTTCAACTTCAGCGGAAAAAAAAAAAGATCTTGCAAAGTTGGAATTGGTTGATTGAACTGTTTAGTCCCACCCTGTCTGCCGTTACCACCGCAGCCACGCCCACCCAATTGGCCATGCCCACCCAATTGGCCACACCCAGCCAATGGGCCACACCCACCCGGCACTCGACGATGCATAAGTGGGTTTTGGGTTGCAGTTTGGGCACTCAGTCTCTAAAAGGTTCGCCATCACTGACCTATACTTATTTAATATATTTAAAGTTATATCCTATTGTCCCTATAAAGAGCCTCATTTTTATCCTCACATATTAGCATACCTCAGACACACACTGCATTGCTGTGTACTATAGACTGCTTGTTATAACACATGTTCTTGGTTTGACCTAGTGTGTGCTTTTCACCTTCGAAATCAAGATGCAGGGGTCGACTTGAATATAACATGGCAAGGGAATTGAATACAGTACTGCTCTACACCGAAATATCTGTGTTACACCTGATAGGACACTTTCATTTAAACAATACTGCCTAAATACTAAAGCTAAAGCTAAATAACACCATCAGGAAATAGACATTTATACATGGGGGCCCAACCACCCATACTGTGAACATCGGTTTTTGCCCTGAGTATTTCTGCAACAGAGTATGCAGCTGCAGTATGGAGTGCATCTACACATGCAAAACAAGTTGACATTGCTGTCAATGAAGCAGTATGCATAGTGACAGGATGCCTTAAACCAGCAGTCCCCAACTTTTGTGGCTTGGCGGCCTTGCTGGGGGAGAGGGGAATAGGTGTGCGCACACGCAGCTCCACTCACACAAGAGAGAAGAGAAGCCTTTGCAGTGCTGTCTCGGCTCCTTCAGACTTCTCCATGCCAAAAACTTTTGCAAAGGGACGGAAGGCCTGAAGCAGCACAAATTTGCTCCCCTGAAGCCTTTCATCCATTTGCAAAAACTTTTGGCACAGAGAAGAGAAGCCTTTGGGGATACAGTCTCATGTTCCTTCAGACTCACCAAGGTTGCCTGACACTCCAAAAATGGATCGGGTGTCCTGCGCAGGCAGCCTCGGTGAGTCAGCGAAGCTGAGCTTGTCCCGCACACTCTGCTCTCACCACTCTGCTTCTGGAGCACTGGGAGCAGGTGGATTGGTGGCCCAGCTGGGGGGGAGGGGAAACCGGGCTGCACGAGTGGAGGGCCAGCACGAGAGCTTTTGAGGCACCGGTAGCACGAGTGGGGATGTGAACACCGGCACCCGCAAGTGGGGCTGCACACATACGCATGCCGGCCAACCACTCACATGGCCCGGTTGCGAATAGGCCATGGCCCACAGGTTGGGGACCTTTGCCTTAACCCACACCAATTGAGAAAATGTATCCTCTTGTTATTGCTTCACCTAAGATTAGGAGAGAAGTAGCAGCAGATGCCGAGAGAATCAACAAGAGAATGATCCCTGGCATCCTCTGAATGGATACCTGCCCCAAACCTGTCGACTTAGATCTACCGTGTTTCCCCGAAAATAAGACCCAGTCTTTTTTTTTTCCTCCAAAAGAGGCACCAGGTCTTATTTTTGTGGGGTGTCTTTTCCACTCACCTCCGGCACCAACAACCCTGCTTCATTCTACAGCTGAGAATGGAGCTCAGGCCTGCATTTTGCAATCAGAGGCCTTTCCAGAAGGCCTATGCAGCTGAGAACCAAGCTGTGGATTGAATCCATAGCTTGGTTCTCAGTTACATAGGCCTTCCGGAATGCAGGCCCGAGCTCCATTGTCAGCTGCAGAATAAAGCTACTCCTTCGGCCGCAGAAGAATTGGGCCGGCGAAGCAAGTGTTGATCCATGGGAGGCCTGCTGCAATGGTAAGCTCCAACCCCCCACCCTCCCCTAGCTTGATTTCTAGGCATGCGCCTCGCCCCAAAACTAGGGCTTATTTTCGGGGTAGATCTTACTTTTGGGAAAACACGGTAGGAAGAGTTTCATGGCACGAACAAATATTCTTGAAAGTATACAGGAGCAAAACTGAATTAGAAGATGGAGGAGAGAAGTAATGGAACAAGGAATAATCCCAGAAGGTAAATGGCTGAGGGATCTGATCTCCCCTATGTCACTTGGTAGAATATTGAATAGATTGAGGTTGGGGGTGCCTAAGTGTAAAACCAATATAGTCAAGTGAGAGTTGCTGGTAGATAACAACACGCTGTGCGAATGTGGAGAGACGCAGAACCTGACCTATCTGTTGGTCTGTCAATTACTACCAGTAGAACGCATGGAAAGTGATTTGTTTCTAGCTAATGATAAAGCCAAAAAGGTGGCCTCATTTTGGCAGTTTAAGGTTTGATCTGGACACAAAATAAATAAAATCACATAGGTAAAAAGCAGCTAATCTGAAACAACATCACAAAAATCAATAGGATTTGGTTGGAGATGCTTTTTTTTTTGCAGGTGGCTCCATTCAGAGATGGAGAAAATTCCATTTAAGTCATGTGAATCCCACTGGTGAAAGTAGAGGGAAAAGATTTCAGTAATCTATGCTCTAATTTCAGTGCCTAAATAAATAGGCAGCTATTTTGTTTCAATAGAGACATTCATGGGCTCATTCTGCTATCAAAGCTCCTCTCGCACATATACATTTTTGTCCATCTCATGGAATAAGACACACTAGTTAAAGAGGTTTCTCTTCAGAAATATTTGAAATTAACTAACAAAGCTTAGCTAAAAATGAATAAATCAATGGTAAGTATTGGGATTGATAGGACTGGAAGGCTTTTCATAACGCATCAACAACACTAGATATACCCACAAAGCATTAGCATGACTTTTATTCATCTACAGAATAAAAACAGAAGAATTAGAAGAGGGAAATACAATGCATTAAAATGTTCAAAAATATAAAAATTAGGGTACCTCTTCTTTAGAGCAATGGAAATCAACTGCAATGAAGTAGCAAGCAAGCAAGTAAATTATATTTGCCCCTATTCAACCAAAATGAAAGTATCACAATAACTCATTTTCTTTTTCAATGATTTTGATTTCTAAATTATATTCTTAAATTACACTGTTTCAACACTAATTCTATAAAGCTATGTGGTGTCATATAGTAATCACATTAATGTAAGTCTTAATTGGTTAAGATAATGCTGACAGGATATATTTTCTTCTAAATATAGCTAGATGCCATGATTTGGCCCTAATGCCTTATGAATTTATGGGCAACTTCTTCCATCTCAATGGTCATTCTTTCAAGGACATTCCAGCATTCTCCTGAACACTGTCCTTCTACCATATCTGTTTTCCTCTCCAATGTCCCTGAATCTTAAGTTTTTTCTAGACCATCATTGACTCACATCACATGCCTGAAGAGTACAAGTATTGTTGATCATTGCTATAAGAGAGTGGCTCATTTTTATTTAGTCCAGAATCTAACTGGTTCTTTGCAATAAAATTCCATAATTTGAAGTCATTTTTTTCTCTTGCTCTTTCTCAATGTCCAGTTTTTACTCCAACATTGGTGCTCCAATTAGCCATTAGTAGTACATTCTTTCTATATTCTGCATATAGTGCTTCTTACAATTTGTTATAGATTACCTCACTCTCTTCCATCACTGATTCTGAAATAAGTGTTCATATTTGTAAAACACTGATGTTCACAGGATATTGAATAATTCTAATACATATGAACTTATTTATTGAGTTACAGCTGAGATTATTCTGAGTGTTAATGCCACTTCATTCCTTTGTATGGTCTTACGACCTGAAGTCTTTATCATATATTCATCTAATTTTGGTAAACTAAATTCTACTTTAGACCTAAAATATATAATTTGAATGGTTCATTTCCACTTTGATAATTCCAAGTCCTCCTTGGTTTATAGTTTTATCATTCTGCATTGTAACTGTCCTTTTATCAAGAAACTCCTCTTCCAAATTTGAAATTAGTCACTGAACTTTCTCAACAACCAGATTTCTTTATGGTTTTGTCCAAGGTTATGACTTCCAGATTAACCTCCCAGTAATTAACAGTTTTATTTTAAATCCTAACCAGTGAGCATAATCTGGCATGAAAACATATGTTTACTTGAAAATAATTGAGAAATGGTTTGCCTTTGCTTTTTAATTTTTGAAAAATTTCTGTTTAAGTAAGCTGGATTTCCTCATACATGAAGATGCCACCTACCCTCTCCACCTGATTACAGATTACAGGTAGTCCTCACTTATTGACTTCAGTTGGCTCTGTTGACTCAATAGGTAAGCAAAGCTGTCGCTAACTGAACATCACATGAGGATGATTATGTTTATGATTTAACTTCACATTTCCTTTGTTTTACAGCATCAGAAGGATATGAATCCAAACCACAGGAAAGTTTTATAGAACTTGACTGTCGAGAAAACAAGGTAAAAAAAAGCACATCTTATGGTCCTTTTTCTTTACTCTCCAATCTTTGGAACATTCACCTTGGCTAGAATGGAATTGATTTGTAATTACATTCATTGGAGAGCAAGGGATTACAAGAGAATAAGCAGAAATACATTGAGAATACACATTCAAATGAATGCTGATTACAGAGGATAAGAGCTGTTTAGGAGGCAAACAAAAGCTTTTAAGTGAAACTGACTAGGGTTGGTCAGTGTCATGAAGCAATGCTAGCCTACCTAAAGATTTAACTAATTAAAGTTACAGAGCAAAGCTTGTTAACATGTTAAGCATCTTTTGGGAAAGGCTGTACTGCAAAGAAAAACAGCTCAGGAAGACATAGCCTGTTTAAGCAATCTCTCTATTGTGTGAAGGAGAAAAAAGGGGGTAAAATGGATCAGGCACAACATGATACCGTGATGGAATGTGCAGCTGAAGGAATGGAGGGTGAGAATGTCACCAGTAGGACCAGGCTGATGGCAGCACACTCCAGAGAGGGGTCCAAAGATTGTGCAATCCTGTACTGGATGGGGGAAGGATGAAAGGTTTCTTATTTAAAAGAAACAGACCAAATAAAAGAGGAGGTGGAGTTGCTCTATATGTAAGAAATAACTACATCTCTACAGAACTAGAGCACAACAATGATGAAAACTGTCTTGAATGCATTTGGGTCAATATAAAAGGGGGGGGAAATGACATTGCCATAGGTGTATACTACAGGCCAACCAACCAACCAGAGCAAATAGATGAACTTTTTGCTAGTCAGCTAACTAAGGTATGTAGGAAGCACATCACAATAGTAATGGGGGACTTTAACTACCCTGACATCAACTGGGAGACAAACTCTGCACCAAGTGGAAGATCAAACAGATTCCTTGCAAACCTAGCAGACAACTTTGTCTCCCAAAAAGTAGAGAAGGGAACCAGGGGATTAGCCATTTTGGATCTAATTCTCACTAACAGGGATGAAATGATAGAAGGTGTTGAAGCCACAGGAACCTTGGGAGGAAGTGATCATGCAATATTGGAATTCAACATTATGGAAGCACAAGCAATAGAACACAGTCAAACTAGAGTCTTGGACTTCAAGAGAGCTAATTTCAATAAACTTAGAGAGGGATTGGGAAGGATTCCATGGATGAGAATCCTCCAGGGGAAAACAACACAAGATGCTTGGGAAATTATTATTATTAAGGGTAGCCACATACTAGAATTCCCCAGGGTGTTTCTATTGGAAGGTTATAGGTTTAGTCTGTCTATTAAGTATAAGAAAATAAAGAATTAGATTCAATTGGATCTTGCTGTATCATGTTTGGGCTTAGGCTTGACACTGGCTGTAATGGTAAATACATAACAGAGAAACACTGCAAGGATCATAAATGCATACATTGGTTACAAAGTCACTTTTTTATCATTGTCGTAAGTGCCAATGGTCACTGTCCAAGGCAGTTGCTAAATGAGAACTACTTGTATATTCATAGCTTCGTTCCAATTTTCCTGCAAGATAGCTCATGCTCTGCTGGCTTCAATTTCAGAATCAGTGTCCTATTTAGAAAGCTATGTTATGAGCACCGTCACATACAATCTGGTTCTGAGTATCTGTTTAACTGACTGGGTCAATGGGGAGAGGGTTAGCCAAGCCAAAGGTTCACAGAGAGGAAGGGGAATCGGCCTATTCTCCAAAGCACCTGCGGGCAAGACAAGAAATAACAGATGGAAGCTTAACAAACTTAGAATCCAATTTAGAATTGAGAAAATTCCTATTAATCAGAACAATTAATCAATGCAATGGCTAGCCTCCAGAAGTTGTGGGTGCTCCATCACTGGAGGTTTTAAAGATGAGATTGGAGATCCATTTGTTTTGAATGGTAAAGGGTCTCCTGTTTGAGCAGGGAGTTGGACTAGAAGACCTCCAAGGTCCCTTCCACCTCTGTTATTCTAAGTGCTTCCATTTCTCCATTTCATTCACTCATTAAAATGTTAGAATATACAATGTGCTAGTTCTAATAAATAATGTAGTTGAAATACCACTAGGAACCTTGTTATACACTGTTATGCAACCTACTGAAGCATATGCATGAAAACTTCTTTGAAGTTTTCATTGCAGCAGCTCTGACTACTAAAGGAACTAGCTGCTTTGTAAACTGAACAGTAGAAATACAAGATGCTGCAGCAAAAAATTCAAAGAAAATTTGGGTTGCATCTTTAGTTTTTCCAGCACATGCACTCCTCCAAATTATGCATCTAGAATGAACATAACAATCTATGCATCAATGAACATACAAAAGATATACAAGAATTCTGTTTTACAGTTTAAGTGATAAACTATATATGCTCGGAAATTGCCATTTTTTAGTTCTAGAGTTAAATATTTAATGTTACAAAGAATCATCATTATAATTATCCAAATAGACAGGGAAGCTCTGCATTTAGTGCTTGCAGATTTTATCAGGGAAATAATCTAAAAGGGTAGTGAATACATAAAGACAGATGAATAAATCCAAAATCCCCTTTATCCATAGGCATATAAGCATAATAGATAAGATTTCATATTGGACCTTATGAAAGAGGATAAAGTTATTAGCAACATAGGTAACAGTATTCTTCTAGATCACGGGTGTCAAACTCGCCACATCACGTGACATGTCGCAACGTATCACGACTTTTTTCGCATTGCTGGAGTTGGGATGAGTGCGGCCTCCGCATGATGCAACCGGCCCACGGGCCGGCAATTTGACACCCCTGTTCTAGATGATGTGAGCCATAATCCTGTACAATGCTAAGTTAGAATTCCAGAAAATCTTGAACTGCTATTAGTCTAAGAGTGCTGCTGAATTCAGCCCATTCTCTCTTTTATTCTTCTAATCAACAGGGACAGATAAACTACAGATTTGAAAGTGTATTTTTTATTATAACAGGTTCTGGCTTGTAACTCAGTTTTTCCAATTCCTGGTTGAACACTTGTTGGTGAAGAGAAAACAAACAAGGGGCAAGAAAGATAGCATCCTTTCTACAATACTTATACACCCTTTTACAATAGTTGTAAGTATTGTAGAAAAGGATGTATAGGATTCTCACCTTCTTCAATCCAGTGCCCTCATAGTGCATTGTGTCTTTTTCTTTCACAATTCTAACCAAAATGGGAAGGAGCAAATCATACTAACTGTGAATTCCTGAGGTTGCAGATCCAACACTTCTATCTGGTATTAGGTCAGAACAGGCTAAACTTCATAGCACAGTTAATGGAAGTTTTTTAACTACTTCTTGCTATATTCTAAATAGCAAGATTTTATATATCAGATTTAATCACATATCAAGTTGCACAACAATTATACCTTCAATTTATTTTATTCTTGACACTCTCGTGATACTGTGCAATAAGATTTCTACCCATTTCTTTCTACTGCAGTGCCTGGAATTGAAAATATTGCTGCTCAATAACAAACCAAACAGATCTAGCACATTGATTTCAACATAAGAAACTTAGCCACATATTTTACTCTCTTCTGCTGAAAACATACTTTTATCCAATTTTAGCTGGTCCATGCATTATGCCTTAGATACTGTGTACATAATAAGCAAACATTAAATTTGGAACTACGGCATTGAACTTTATCTTATCTTAATAAAACCTGAATGACCTTCACTGATCTCAAAAAATTTAGAAAGGTTAGAATTTATTAGTATTTGCATGGAAGATAACCAAGAAATCCCAGGTCTATAGGTCAGACCGAGAAGTCAAAAACCATCTCAAAAGGCACAGTCAAACCACTTATGTATTTTGAAGAAACCTACAGTATATAAATATATTAGTATAGTCCTTGGGAATTGAACTCATCTCAAAGGTCTCTTCAAATATTCATTTTCTTCTGATTAAGTAAAAATGACCCCATATATAAACTTGGAATATTTTTGCAAAGCATTTCAATAAAAACTGATTAACATTTTAGATGCAAACTCTAATGAAATAAGGCCTATTCATAGTATATTATCAGTTCATTAAAAAGATCACTAAAACTGTATGCACACATAAAGTTCACAGATGAAAATTATTTAGCTGAAAAATTAGCAGATGAGCCGTTTTGGTTATATAACAAAACAGCTGAAATATATTAAATTATATATTAATATATTAAATCTTTTTGCAACGTTAGCTCTTAAATATTTTCTGACTCGCTGTTTTATTACAGAGACATAACTCTGTAGAAAAGGACAATTGCAATAATAATGTTATTGGAAAAACATTACACAAATAATTTTCCTTTGCTATCAACAGTTTCATAAGTCGCAACATTTGATTCAGATTCAAGAATATTACCAGCTGATTGACTAACATTCTTTCCACATTTTACTTTAAAGCCACTGTATTATATTTTTAGTTCCTTCTCCACAGATGCTGCATGCTATTCAGAAGAGAATAGTTTTTCTGTCTTTCCCAACCAGACACCTTCAAGGTAAGTTAGGCAGCCCATTACTTGTTGCCAGCAATTTGATCATACAGGCAGGGAATGATTGGAACTAGAGTCCCACAAGTCTGAAAGGCACCAACTTCGGAAAAGGACCATTTACAATCGCAACCCGGAATAAGACACCACCTTAGCTTGCTGATGCTGAGACATCAATTTCCTTCCTCTAGGGATGCTGTTTTCTTTTGTTTTTCCACCCAGGAACTAAAGAACTCCCTGAAACTCTAAAACACGGAAAGCACCGGCCAAGACAGTTTGGGCCCGAGCGCCCACGAGAATGAAGTAGTGCGCTTGTCCTTCCCCGTCAGAAAAGGCGTGAAACCTCCCCGAGGCGCCCAGAGTCTCCTCGAAATGCTCCGGACAGGGAGCCTCTCGCCCTTTCGCTACAACGACTGAACCGACAGCGCTTTTCATGGGACCCTGGGAGACCCCATCGTCTCCATAACCCCTTCGCACACCGCCTCACCGTGTAGGTCTCCACCAGCTCCGACCCAAGAATGCGGATACTTTTTGGAGGCTCCTCGCCCTCTTCGCTGGCCCTCAGCGCCTCCATGTCCCTAGTCGGAGCGCAGAGGTCGGGACCGACGGGTTGCCGCGCTCACTCCGCCGCTGGTGGAAGGCGAGCTCCGGAGGCGGCTAGTGTCGTGGCAGCTACTGCGCCGCTTCTCTCCGCGCTGGCCATGACCAGCGCAACTACAATCGTCACGACCGCCATATTTGCTCCCGTGCCACCTCCCGCTCCTATCCGCGCAACTGAGGCCAGGCCCCGATAACGTCACTCAAGGCTCGGGAAAACAAAGGGGCGTAGCCTTGGGCTAGAAGGCGGAGCCTACAAGGCCTTGAGGTTAAGATCTGGGTTGCGAGGCTTCGGTCGGCCGCGAGGTGGCAGCAAAGCGGGGAGGCGATCGGGATTTGTTTACCGCCTAGTGACGCGCTGACGTCTGCACCCTCCCAGGAGGCTTTTATTTTGCATTGCAAGATGTGATTTTAAGGGTTTTCGACCCCCTTTGCCCAGCTTGTTTACGGCGTAAAAGGTAGAGAAAACTCGGAAGTGTTGAACCCATCAGCGTAACTGTGATGGGCAGACAAAATTATAATGGAAGTTGTGGACTACCGTTTCCATCGCTGCTTTTAAGCTAGCATGACCAGTGAAGTAAAGCCGAGTGGGGGAGTAGCTTCTCGGCTCCGTAAGGCAGGATTTGACGTATTTTCTATTCATTTCTTTAGCACGAATAATGCTTGTGGTGATCACTCCTGCTTAACGTTAACCAAAAAGTTGTGCTATTACAATGCTGCCTTTGTAGTCCAGTCGCTGCTCTCTTAAGAGCAAGGCTTAATAGAGTGACATGGAATTTCTCAAGACATGCCATGAATTTAGGAACTGTAAGCATGTTTCCAGATGAATTGAGATATGAAAAACCATTGTATTATTGCATGTTACAAGAATATTTTTATACTGCATGCAACACAAGTTATAGCACCAAGGCAAATCTTTTACATCATTCTACATTTACTGAGAAAGGTGAGAAACATTGACCCTGAAAGTAGGTGGAGAAAAAGCTGTTTATATTCCTGATGTTAATTATTGGCAAGGGGCTGGTGGCTTGGACAGACCTCAAATTTTGCTGACAGGAGATTGTTTTAGTGTACATAATTCCCTATTTTGTTCTTATTTTGTTTTCTGCCTAGGAGCAGAAAAAAAATAAAAATTGATGCTTATCAAAATTCAAAAGAAAAGGTGAATATAAATCATGTCACATTTGGAACACCTTTTAATTCAAATGAAGTTTCACTACAGTAAGGGTGCCCCAAGACATTTAAAGAGAATTAGAAAAAAAACATGTTTGGGAAAAACTAAGTTAGGAATATCTTGAAGACAAATGGCAGAAGAACATCCCTATTAACTGCTGCATTGTTAATTTTGCACTGTCCAGTACAAGTCTGTTTTCATCCGCTGCTATGTCCAGTTAGCAGTTGTTGATATGGATATGACAGTTAACAGCAGTAATGTTGGTAAGAAATAGACTGCACTGTAAAATGGAGTGCTGGGACCCCAAACTCGGGTTGTCCTGCTGAGCATAGTTGAGCATATATGAAGGAGAGGGAGAACGGCAAAGCATGATGGATAGGGAAGTCTTTACTGGTAGATCTCCAGAGAATATCTTGTTCGCTATGGGTAACAAAACCTGCTTGCCCACATTCTTTTCTCTTTTCCTATTTTTTCTTTTCTCATGACATTAAGCATTTGCTGCCAAGAAACAAACATATGACAATATTTCAAAGCTGTATAAAGTTCTAGGGTTCACTGTGGTCAAGCCACTTTTTTAAAGGTCACATGTCTTCTTCAATTAACACTGATTTCATTTGATTTTATAGAGGGAATGGACAAGAATGTTTAGGAATGAGTCATCCCTCCTAAAGATTTTTTCATAGTTATAAAAAACAAAGGAAAGCAATAACAATCGGTGTGGGTAGGAAGGCAGAGAACCCTGATTCTCCAACATTGTATTTAATATGGTTTCTACCTACTGTAGCCATTAGTTCCCCAAAGTAGGTTTGCTGGCCACTGACCAAAAGATTGCCATAATCCTGCATTATTCCTTTTTGTTATTCCAAACTGTGGTTTCACTGCCAATCTTTCACTGAATGCTTTTTTTTGTTGTTGCTTTTTTTCAAGAATTTGGCAAATAACATGCAACATGCTGATTTTATCCATTAACAACATTTGGACTTGTGTTCCTATGATCAGGAAGGTTGAGAAGATCAAGCCGAGGAACAGAGTCATGAAGTACTGTACCTTCATTAATGGACAGTGATGTTATTAACAACACAAACAGATCAAGATTCCTTACCAGGTTTAGTCAACATCAACTATATGTTGCAATATAAAGTCACAGGGTTGCTTTGCCATCTATCCCTGTTAATAATACATAGAATCACCAGAGGCATGTTGTATGTACAAGCACTGCTTGTTTGCAGAAGTCTTGTGGGTAAAGCTCCAACATTATAAGGAAAATATTCCTGATGTTTTATAGGACAAGATTGGATCTAATGGTGCTTCTCTTGTGGTCTCTTCCTCCCACACCTTTTCTTTGATCTGAACATATGTTTCAAAACACATTGAATCACAGGTGAGTGTGTCAGATCAATCTTTATACTTTCTGCCAAGTGATGTTTCATCTGTGAAACTACTTAGTAATGTTGTCCTGTCGGACATGGAGCTTCTTTGCCAGAAGGAAAGATTGGGTAGTTGGAATCTAAAAAAAATCTCAACTCTTTTTGAAATGGGATAGCAGTAGAAAGACAAGGAAGAGTATCCCAAAGATGCTTTTCCACGAGGCAACTGGACTTGCTTGTTTTTCTTTGAAGACGTTTCGCTTCTCATCCAAGAAGCTTCTTCAGCTCTTGACTGGATGGTGGGGAATGGAAAGATTTATACTCCTGCAGAAAACTGTTCGTTTGCATTCTTTTAGCGAGTCGTTAAAACTACCTGTATCTTCAGGGTCACCTAAGTAGTGCAAATGGGTGTGGAGTCTTCTTGGAAGTATTGAAAGGACTGTGTTGTAGACTGGAGATAGATGATGTTGGATTCTTCCCCCTCTGTTGAGAGAAGGCTGTTCAATTTTGACATAATGGCTTCTTTGACCCCTCTTTCAAACCAATAGTCCTCTCTGTCCAAAATGTGGACTTTGCTGTCTTCGAAAGAGTGGCCTTTGTCTTTTAAATGCAGATGGACTGCTGACTCTTGTCCTGATGGATTTGTTCTCCTATGTCAGGATGTCAAACTGGCAGCCCACGGGCCGGATGCATCACACACACAGGCCATGCCCACCCCGGCTCTGCAAAGGCAAAAAAAGTTGTGATACGTCACGTGACGTGATCGAGTTTGACACCTGTGTCCATATGTTTATGAAGTTGTTTAAGAAAATGACCGAGAGCATATAGCAGCTTCCCCCACTTGGATGCACTTCAGATCTATTGGGCCTCAATTTCTCGTAGGGTTCTTAGACTATATGATCACATGCATGAAGAATATATTTACATGATGGGATTAAAATAAACTGGAGTTTTGTAAGTGTAAAGAAAGATATAACTTCTTATTACAATGAAGAAATAACAAAAACGTCTACAACTAGAAAAAAGCATGTCTTAATCATCTTGTGCAATCAATTCTAGAAACTATAACCTGAACACTAGTATAAAAGGAAGGTAATAAAATGTGAGAGGAAATAGCTTCATGTTAAGTAATTTTGATTATTGATCATGTAAACTCGTTAATATGGGTGGGCTTACTAAGTTTTTGTCAGTTTTATCTAGATGTGTGCAATATAGTTAAACAGAGGGGGGAGCTCTCAGTCAGTGGACAGATATTTTTTATAGCACATAAATTCTCTTCATACCAGTGCCTCTCACTGAACAATCCATATGAATGGCTGAGTAAGTTGTTTTGCTTAAAGGCAGGAATTTGCCCAGCTTGCATAGATGTTTGCAGCAAACAAAATAAAAGAGTCAGTGCAAACAGTCAGATCATCAGGTGATACAATAATGCAGCTGAGGAAGCCTTTTGGGAAAGGGCCACCAGGCTCTTAAGCATTCTGTCTGAGGAATTAGGGAGGTTGATGGAATGCATTTTAAAAAAGCAATTCAATCAAAACAATCTGCGGTGGTTTCATTGGGTGCCATAAACTTGTCTGTGGAAAGAAGTACTTGATATTTGTTCTCTTTGCCTAGAATGCATGCCTATGAAGCCTATCTTTTGTTCTGTAACATACGTACAGCTTTTTGGAAAGAGTTCTTTTAAAAGGATAGTTATTTTAGTGGGTCACTCTTGTTCTGCCAGGGGGAATGGGGACTTTACAAACATTTTGATTTTTGCCATAATCACTATTAACCACATGGAATCAGAATGCCTCAAACCCGTAGTAAATGAAGGCCGTAAGGCCCAATGTGTGGTATAGGAAACATCTGATTCCTAACAACAACAAAAAAGCATCAACAAAATTGGATCAGAATTTAGAAATGTCAGCTGTAACAAACTTTGCATACCTCCCTGAAGACAGGGTGAAGAGTCAGACTTGGAATGAATAGCGTGGCCATTCACAGATGTCTGTATACTGGGCTGTGTAGTTCTTGACTGACACATTTAGGGCTGACAGCCTACTATAAAAGGAGTGCTTCAAAGAACAGAAAGCTGGCAGAGGTCGATATTTGTCTCTGTACCATTGTTCATCTCCATCTAGTTCCTAACCCACAATAACTAACCATGGATGATATTTACAAGGCAGCAGTAAGTAACTTTTCACACTCTGTTGTATTAAATCTCAGGCAGATTCTGAATAATAATATTTAGGATTATAAGGAAAATGTTTTAATAAAGAGCATTCAATCAGGTCCCATAAATGTTTTACATATTATGATATTCATTAATGCTAAAACTAATAATTTAGAATGTACTTTTTTAATTTGGTGCAGAGCATTTTTATATATCCTAAGTTCCTTAGGTATCGCAAGATGGTTTGGATGAAGTCTTAGCGGCTTGTATTTTCTGTGGAAATTCAAAAAGCTATTGAAGCCCAATTCTAACTAAAGCTGAAAGTAATTTAAACCTCATGGCTTTGACTGATTTTAACATAATTGTTTGCTGCATAGGATTAGTCTGTTAATATAAATGCAGATCTTTTTATTTTTACACCCAAAGTATTTTGCAGAAAATGGCATCGCTTCCTATCATTTTATCTTTTTTATGACAGTACATTTTTCCAGATTTCTGTCTGACAAACTCAAAAATTAGTTACATGTGAAGATACGTTTTACAAATTCTAGTGATATATATGCATGTATAAATATGCTTCATGAAAAATGAGTCACCAGAATCCTGGCTGCTTAAAACTCTTCAGGAGATTTAGACCACTTAAGAGTTTAACTAATATTTATACTGGTGAGTAGAAGAAATAATTGGAGATGTAATGACGATAATAGAAATATCCTCAGTAATTCCACTTTAAATGGAAGTAACAGGATAGATGCACTTCTTAAGTAACACTAATAAGACCAATGGGAGAAGGGCAGTTCCTGCCTTGAGCTCATCCTGATGAGTGCTCAGCTCCCCAGTGTAGCTTTAAACAGCTGCTGTGTGTTGTAAATAATTCTCCACAGGAAAAGAATAGTTCATGATTGGACACATTTCAGTTTAAAATAAAGATTCCTTTTTAATATTTATTTTTTAAATATACAAGACCCTATCTTTTAGCTTGTCAGTATCCTTTTGATTC
The DNA here is from genome assembly GCA_023970755.1 of Azemiops feae. Classification (NCBI taxonomy): domain Eukaryota; kingdom Metazoa; phylum Chordata; class Lepidosauria; order Squamata; family Viperidae; genus Azemiops; species Azemiops feae. The sequence goes on along the minus strand of JALGBA010000078.1, from coordinate 243,473 downwards.
AGAATGCTTTGTCTATAGTGAAGAAAGAACTGGAATTTACAAATTACTAGGACTCGGCTCCAAGTTATTGTGTTCATTTTTCAAGAACAGATGTCAGCTGAAATATTTGAGGAAATGTATTATTAGTAATATGCATTTCAATTTTAAATGTTTTCTATAATAAGGTACTTCGTTATTTCTTACTTCTAAAATCTTTGGCATTCTCATATAATAGAATAAGAAGGGTATTTTCTTGTTTTTTAGCAGTGTTTTTCAGAAGCTAACTTAATTTCCCAATTTTGGACTCCTGAGGAGCACAAACCTCCCTTAGCTTGACTAGTCTAGAGTGAAATTGCCTTGAATTATTTATTATGTACCAATGGTATCCCCCTCTCTTATACCCATTTGATTTTCACAATTATGAAGATTACTCAAAGTTGAGAGATATGATTTGTCAAAATCCACCCAGCATGCCTTACAACTGTGTGCAAATGTGAACCCAGTATCTTTTGCCTGAGTCTCTTGTCATGGCACTACATGAAGTGTGTCATATCTGAAGGGTCATCCAGAAATGAAAGAAGATGTTCTTCCTGCATTTATTATAAATGTGTGATAGCTCTAAATGTGTTTTCATTTGAAAAAACATTCATACAGACCTATGAAATTCAATGGATTTATCACTTTCCCACTCACATCTCTTATGCAGAGATAAGTTTAGAATGGCTTCCAGATGCTTCTAAACCATACAACTTTGCCAGAGACATGTTACTAGATTAACGTCTCCTGTGATAAATGCCAATGTCAGCCAGCTTCTGGGAACAATCAGAAGTGTTATCTATCTTCTTAGCACCTAAGCCACTAAGGCATAAAAATAGCCAACTTGCCAAAATAGTCCAAGTATGTGGGCTGCACAACAGAGAGGCATTTGCTGTCTTCAGACTTTTCAGCTACCCTGGGCTGTTGAGGAGAGAGAGGAGGTTATTTTGGCCATTACAATGAAGGAACAATCACAGCTGCTCCAGTTCCATCACAGTGGCTTAAATAAATGGGTTCAGTTTTCACTATGAAATTTTGAAGAGGCATCTTCTTGCTTTTGTTATCTCAGCAGTGTAGGCTATACTCTGCCTGCTGGTGCTGCCACTCCTCCTCCATCATTCATTTTGTCAGATCTCCCCTTTAAACCAATTAGGTGTTTCAGATAAAAGCAGGTGGCAATGGATTGGTGCATAAGTGAAAACAATTTAAGAGAACTTGTTCTTCATGAGAGCCTTAAAGAGGAGGAGAGGGAGCTAAATAAAAGAAAGGAACCAGTTTCATGCACAGAATGCTCTATCAGTATTTGAAACAAAGACCTCTCTGGAAAGTTTCTGTAATCATTTATGAGGAAAATGGTTGACTACTCTATTTTCATATATCTAGGTCTTTGTAGGTTAAAATTAGCTGACTTGTATTCAGGAATGAGTATCTAGTACAGGTGATATCAAAAGCTCTGAACTCTATTCCCATAAAACATGTAGTGTAGTATCATGAATTAATGGACATTTCGAAGTAAGCTTCTTGAGCATTACAGTAATCAAAAGAAAAAGTGACAAAGGCACATATTTCTAAAGTTAGGTAAAAGGTTTCTAAATGAGCTTCTATAGTGCAGCATCCTTAACTGGAGAAGTGAATCTCTGATAACAGCTCTGACCTGTAAAACTAGGGTTGGGTTCATATCAGGTTGAAGCTTTGGAGGAAATCAGCTCCTTCACATACCAGCCAAAATGCTATTGATTATATATTCTGTCTTGTACAGTCTGTTCAAGCACTTATATGGGCTATCTCTCACTTTGTCCAGGTTTTTTATAGAGAGAATAAAATAATTAGGTGTCTGAATTGAAACTTTGGACAACTTCTACAACTCATTTGAGGTAGATGTTAAAAACAAAGGCTGCCCATGCACACTTTGAAAATTATTTGGAAGTTCTTCAGTTCTTGTAGCAGCATGACCAGGGCAGCTGCCTGCTGTTCATTAAAGCATACACGATTTTTATTTTTTTAGGCTTCTATAGAGACCTAGCAAAAGAAATACCCTTTATAAGAATCACATTAAAGACACACTTTAATGATTTAACTCAGTGAAACAGGAGCAAAATCTTTTTTCATGTTTTGGCAAGATCTGAAGCAATTCTTCTAAATCATCTTCAAAGCATGAAGAGCCCTGTTGAAAATATTGGGAACAGGATAATAACTAGAGAAGTCCCAGATAGCAAAACTAATGGGATTAAATAAAAGCCCCAGCATTTTCTCTTAAAAATGTATTTCCAGGAAGACTGTAGAACTCACAAAATAGTGTTTCTAATGCTCAACTCAAAAAGATGTTGTAATTTATAATTGTTAGTAAGAATCTCTTTGAAGGCAATAGTATCAACAATAATACATTCCAAATAGGAATTGACATTCAAATCCATTTCAGCCCAGTGGTCAAGTGAGACCAAAATGAGTTTAGAAAATCGATAGTATCTTGGCAAACTTGGAACTGAGACATAACCATCCATGTCAACAACATCTTGCCCCAATTTGGTTAGTAAGAAGGTGGGAGATCTTTCACTCTATAACAACGGTTTCCATCATGTGATAGTATAATAAGAATTATAATTTAATTTAAGAATTAGAAGGGTGTTTTAAAACACATAGTTAGGAATTAAATCACAGGCAGAAAATGTGTATACATTTCTATACTTGACCTTTTACTATATCCTTCCAGGATTTGCTTCACCCTGCCTGATAATATGCTGGATATCTGATTTGCAGTTCTGTCCATTTTACAGACAAGTTTTTCAGAACCGAATGCTTCAGCATTTTGCTCAAGAGATAAATTTGTTATCCATCTATCAATACCTAATTTTGAGCTAGCCAGGTTGGATGGAATCTTTTTAAGTTGTTTCCCTGCTAAGAAGGGGATACAAGATAGAATCTGAGTCAACTTTTCCTTCTTTGGACAGACTTCCTATATTGTGATAAAAGGAAATTTCTGCCTATTTTAACTGGCTTATACAAGTTTAGTAGCTGAAAACAGCCATTTTGCATTTCTTCATGTAATTTCATTTAACATTATTTTCATATGAATACACTGTTATTCTCCTTTAGTGTTATTGTTAATTATTTAGTTAAAAGTAAGGCTGTATGGTCAGACCTGGGTAGATTCTGACCTGTTGTATTTCCTTCTGTGCTATTGCCCTTGGGCTTCTCCATCAACATTTTGAAGACTAATTTATCTGCTAAAATGTTTGTTTGTATATCTGTATGTTACTAGTTCAGGGCAGCTGAGTGGACATAAAGCACACATTGGCAAAGTAGTGAGTTGGTATGCCAATCAGAGATTTTCCCTACTTGATAATTAGGGCTGCAGTCTATATACCCTCCTATGTGGATTAAATTCCACTGAACTCAATGGTACATAGCATTGCACTGGAAGCATCTCACTACTGTGTTGATTCAGGAGTTATGTCTCTGACAGGGAAATGCCATCCTATAATAAAGCTGGACAATAAACATGATTGCAGAGAGAAGGGATGTGCATAACAGATTTATATTTGCAGTCTAATTTGTTGGTTTAAGAATACTGTAATTAAATGACAGTATCTGTATATTTTCACTCCCTTTTAATTTTATATATGTGTACAAGGAAAAACCACTGATGTTTTAATATTGTAATCGGCTGTATGAATTGCAGCTATTTGTTTGTTGAATGGTTTGGTCTCCAGGTTGTTCTATATGGAACCTCATTTACAAAATTTTATGGAGTGTCCATGTGATATTGTTTCCAATTTGGGACCCTTGAATACTATCCCATCTTTTCCTCATTCCTACTTTTTTTTCTCATCAAAGACACTTCACTTGGAGAAGGAAGAGAGGAAAGCCTTGCCATCACAATAGTAATGGGGGGACTTTAATTACCCTGACATCAACTGGGAGACAAACTCTGCACCAAGTGAAAGATCAAACAAAGCTGATAAAGCTAGCAGACAACTTTGTCTCCCAAAAAGTAGAGAAGGGAACTAGGGGATCAGCCATATTGGACCTAATTCTCACTAACAGAGATGAAATGATAGAAGGTGTTGAAGCCACAGGAACTTTGGGGGGAGGGGGGAGTGACCGTGCAATATTGGAATTCAACATTATGCAAGCACAGGTAATAGAACACAATCAAACTAGAGTCTTGGACTTTAAGAGAGCTAATTTCAATAAACTTAGAGCTTGGGAAGGATTCCATGGATGAGAATCCTCAAGAGGAAAACAACTCAAGAAGCTTGGGAAATTTTGAAAAGTGAGATTATAAAAACCCAGTCTAGCACAATACCAACGAAGAAGAAAAAATAACAGCTCTCAAAAGAAACCAGCATGGCTGCATAAAGAACTCTCTGATAAATTGAAAGACAAAAAGGACAAGCATAAAAAGTGGAAAGACGGGTACATAACTATGGCAGAATATCAGCAAATAGTCAGAGCCTGCAAAGATGAAGTGAGAAAAGCTAAGGCTCAAAATGAACTAAGGCTTGCGACAAAAGTAAAAAATAACAACAACAAAAGCTTCTTTCAACATGTAAAAAACAAGAAAAAAAATAAGGAAATGATTGGTCCATTAGTGGGAGAAAGTGGCAAGAAGGTGACAAGTAACAGGGAGAAATCAGAACTACTTAATTTGTTTTTTGTATCCATCTTTATACAAAGGGAAAAAACAGTTCAACCTATCAAAAACAGTACCGTAAAAAACAGATTAGAAACACAAGTTAAGATAGGCAAGAAAGTGGTAAGTGAGCACCTGTCCAGCCTAGACGAGTTCAAATCACCAGGACCAGATGGATTACACCCCAAGGTTCTGAAGGAACTGGCAGATGTGATCTCAGAACCACTGAACTATATCTTTCAAAGATCCTGGAGCACTGGGGAACTACCGGAGGACTGGAAAAGAGCTGATGTAGTTCCCATCTTCAGAAAAGGGGAAAAAATGGACCCAAGAAACTACAGACCTATCAGCCTGACCTCAATACCTGGGAAGATTCTGGAAAAGATAATCAAGCAACAAAACAGTGAACATCTAGAGGTAAACAAAGTCATAACCAAAAGCCAACATGGGTTTGTCAAAAACAGATTGTGCCAGACAAATCTTATTGCATTCTTTGACCAGGTAACAAAATTAGTGGACCAGAGGAATGCTGTGGATATAATTTACTTGGACTTCAGTAAGGCATTTGATAAAGTAGACCACAACCTACTACTTGATAAGATAGAAAAATGTGGGTTAGACAGCATCACCACCAGATGGATTCGTAGCTGGCTGACCAGGCGTACTCAGCGTGTGGTCTTCAATGGATCTGCATTTACATGGAGGGAAGTGTGTAGTGGGGTGCCCCAGGGCTCTGTTCTGGGCCCAATGCTGTTCAACATCTTCATCAATGATTTGGATGAGGGGACAGTGGTGGGATTCAGCCAGTTCGTACTACTTCAGCAGAACCGGTAGCTAATTTTTTGTTTCCCAGGCCCAGAATGGACTTCCGGAAGCAGCATCCATACAGAGAACTGGTTGTTCATATATTTGAATCCCACCACTGTGAGGGGATAGATGGGGAACGGATCAAATTTGCAGACGACACAAAGCTGGCAGGAATATCCAACACTCCAGAAGATAGGCTTAAGATACAGAAGGATCTTGACAGACTTGAACATTGGGTGCTATCTAACAAAATGAAATTCAATGGTGAAAAAAGTAAGGTCCTACATTTAAGCAAGAAAAACCAAATGCACAGGTATAGTATAGGTGGTACCGTGCTCAATAGTAGTAACTGTGAGAGGAATCTCGGACTCCTAGTTGACAATCACTTAAATATGAGCCAGCAGTGTGCTGCAGCTGCCAAAAAAGCCAACACAGTGCTAGGCTGCATTAACAGAGGGATAGAATCAAAATCATGTGAAATGTTAATACCACTTTACAATGCCTTGGTAAGGCCACACTTGGAATACTGCATCCAATTTTGGTCACCACGATGTAAAAAAAAAGTTGAGACTAGAAAGAGTACAGAGAAGAGCAACAAAGATGATTAGGGGACTGGAGGCTAAAACATGTAAGGAACGGTTGCTGGAATTGGGTATGTCTAGTTTCATGAAGAGAAGGACGAGGGGTGACCTGATCGCAGTGTTCCAATATCTCAGGGGTTGCCACAAAGAAGATGGAGTCAAGCTATTCTCCAAAGCACCTGAAGGCAGGACAAGAAGCAATGAATGGAAACTAACCAAAGAGAGAAGCAACATAGAACTAAGGAGAAATTTCCTGACAGTTAAAACAATCAGTGGAACAACCTGCCTCCAGAAGCTGTGAATGCTCCAACACTAGAAGTTTTTAAGAAGAGACTGGACAGCCATTTGTCTGAAATGGTATAGGGATTCCTGCCTGAGCAGGGGGTTGGACTAGATGACCTCTAAAGTCCCTTCCAACCTATTATTGTTTTCGTTATTGTTGTTGCTGCTGCTGTTGTTATTATTATTATTATTATTCAGTGTTAGGAGCTCTTCTTTGGAAGCAGCTGGGGAAATTAAGCAGGGGTATTAAATTAGGCTATAGCCAATTCCAACTAAAATTTATCAAGGTAGCTGCAATCTATTGGACTTATTCTGACAAACTTCTCAGTTCAGGATTTGCTCGAGATAAGCTCATAGGGCATATATCCCAGTATGGTAATTATGGAGAGTAAGATTTCAGTGAATAGAACGTGTTTCTGAGATGAAGTTAATAGGTGTCTTACAGCAATGAAACTCAAGGACTTACAAATGGCAAATAACAGTTAGGATTATATACTAATATTATAAGGACAGTATTAGTATTATAATATGTTCATTATATAATATAACCTGTAATTTTTATTTTGCTCTAAAGATAAGACAAATTATTAATTGAAATAATTAATGTAAATGAGTCACACAAAAATAAAATAATCTAAAATCCAGATTTACTTCAATTTTTCTATGAGCACAGCTACTTCTGATATAGTTTATAGATAGAAATTACCATTTGAAATTCAATTTTAGCTGTATTTCACTCTAAAAGTAAGCCTTTGAATCAACTGGAAGATGGTTGTCTGCAATCTTTTATTACATAATCACTTCATCAAAAGTCAATGATTTGGGTATATTCAATTGGATTTACAAATTGATGAGCACTATTTAGTTTCCCTACTGTACTTTCCAAACTAAGCTGAGTCAAGACACTGTGGTAATTTAACACAATTAAGAAGATTTCTTCAGAGTTCCAAATTCTACCAAAACAACTTCTACCCTGTTGAATTCAACATTTAATAAATATATTCTATGATTCATAATTTAATTTCCCGAAAGATGTTTGTCAAATCCATACTTAAAGTTTGATATAATTGTAATCTGTACACTAATATGTATTGCTACAAAGTGTGCATTTTTGTATGTCTATTGTTTTGAGCTATACTCTAGATATTAAATGATTACAGTACACAGCTCATCAGTGTGAGAATTGCTAAATATGTAAACAAACATTCATCAATGGAATCTTTATTTTAATAGGTTGAGCAGTTGACAGATGAACAAAAAAATGGTAAGTATATAAACTTCATTTTTCCAAATACCTCTCAAAGGGTCTACCTTTAACCGAACAGAAATCTTGAGGATCATTAAAAAAAAGAGCCATCACCAATGAAAGTCAATTTTCAAAATGAATGTGCTCATTTTAAGAAATACATTCGGATTATTTTTTAAAAAATTACAGAGTAATGCAAGAGTAGCTTCCATAAAAGTTCATAAAATATATAAAACCCAATAGAAACAATTCATTTTACTGTTATGTATCAGGTCAAATCACTCAAATCTATTTCAGCATATTATTCAATACCATGAATAAACTATGAAAAAAGGAAGAAAATGCTTTATGTGATACTAAATGTCAGCTTGGCAACCAATCAGAAGCTTAAAACAAGTGTCTCTGATAGTTTTTAAGAGAGAGAGAGACCTAAAAACAGCACTCAGCTGTCCCCCTCTGCCTCCAAGTCATTTATTCTTACTGCATCATAATCTAATGTTCTCCATTCATTTTTTTCCATGTAAAAATGAATGGCCTAGTAAACATAAAAGGGTGGTGATCCTAAAATATTAGTGTAATTCTTGGGATTGGGTTTTAACTGGGTTATTTTACTCTCACATTGATTCACCCAAATCATTTCAATATAGTTCATGAACTATATTATAAGGAAGAATTTAATTGCCTTAACTGTAGTTTCCATTGGGAGTCATTATAAGTCCCTACATTGTGCCTGAATCAATTTGCTTCTGAAAGTGAAGGGAAGTATGCAGTGCTTCTGAGGAATGAGATCCAATCAGTATTATTGAGAGGAAAAAGTTTGTATTAGCAAATTAGAGTAAAAAATATCAATTTATTTTCAATATATCCATACAGGATGTTTTGTTACAAAGTTTTATAGATCTCGTTGATTAATAAATTCCATTAGATCTCCAATTTAGTTGATCCCATTTGTGCCTGAGAGAGAATCAGTCTGGTATTATATGAGACAAAGACTAGAATATTACTGAGTTGAACCCTGCCCCATTTGTACCCATCATAGCACAAGCATGTGTAAGCAATATCTTTTTCTGCAGTTCCTTAACTCATCCCTAGCCTGTGGGTGAGACAGCCTTAAATCAGCTGTATTTGGGAAAATGATTTACCCCTTAAACTAGGGCATCTAACAATGGCTGCAAGGAATGTACAATCTGACATGCTTTCCCACTCCTTCCCACTGGTGGTGAGGTCAGATGCTCAAGCACTTGTTGACCATTTCAGGCTGATACAAGCATATTCCCCTTTCTCTGCCTCCACTGCTTTTCTCCAAAAATGTAGGCACAATTTGACCTGTAAAACATTTACAAGAAGCATGGGGGGAGGGACTGTTTTTCCGTTTTGGCATGGTATTTTTATAACTCGGGGAGGGGGGGGCGGTGCATAAAGGCCACCAGAGGGTTATACTTCAATAGGAACTTCTGCTGGTTGTAAAATGCTGCCATGGGGCCACCATTGTGGACAAGAGAGTTGCTTTGTTTTAGAATTGTACACCAGTGCCAGAGATGCACTCTCTTGCTTTGCTGCATTTATTTATCTGATTTCTAAGACTGCCTAATTGCAAAATGTTCCTAGCCTCTGAACTGGAGGAAATCAGCCTTTGCATTTATTTTATTTTATTTTATTTTTGTATGTCAGTGTAACTATGTGGGTTTGTAGGTGTGGGAGAGAGTGATTTCACTTCTCTCTTCTTCCCGTTCATTTCCCAGTTTTAAATCTTTATCAAGAGAAAGAGCACTGAAACTCACAATTACCAGTCCTCTCTCTTTTTTGCATCTCTGTCATGATGCCTGGATGTTTTCCCCCTGACTGGTGACATTTAAAAGTTAAACAAGGCTGGAGAAATCAAACAGTTGCTTTGCTTAGCATGCCTTGCAGGTGCATAGTCACCTTACCACAATTTAGTAAAGGATTAGAATAGATACATTCAAGGCACAGTAGGAATCAACAATGCTCAAGATTTGCTCTTGAGGTATCACACTCTTAAATTAATTAGTTTTGCTTCTCTCTCTCCAGAATTTAAAGCTGCTTTTGATATATTTGTCCTGGGTGCAGAGGATGGATGTATCAGCACAAAGGAATTGGGGAAGGTAATGCGCATGCTGGGACAGAATCCTACCCCTGAGGAGTTGCAGGAGATGATTGATGAAGTAGATGAAGATGGTGAGCAATTTCTGCTGGGTGTTTGTACAGTATAAGGCTTTAAGTTTAGATTCGCTGTATCGTGTTTTGAAATCTAACTTAATATGGGAAATAGTTTGAACAGAGAGGAAGTTAACTTAGTGCTCTATTTTTCCTTGACAGGCAGTGGTACAGTAGATTTTGATGAATTCTTAGTTATGATGGTCCGGTGTATGAAAGATGACAGCAAAGGAAAATCAGAAGAAGAACTTTCAGATCTCTTCAGAATGTTTGATAAGTAAGTGGCTCTATTAGCATATGCCAGAGTCCAAGAGAGTACAGTAATCAAGTTGAATCTTCATGAGTTTCATACTGATAACACAAGTAAGACTGAAAACCTCACTGTCATGACTGAATTACATATATAGATACTTCTTGTTTAGCAACCACAACTGGGACCGGAAATTTAGTCATTAAGTGAAGCAGTCACTACATGAAACCATGATTGTGCTTATATGATTTCAGCTTTCCTTTGCTTTACACACCTACTAAAGTTTTAAATAACAAGGATTGGTCATAAAATTAGTCTTTCATCACCATCATAACTGTGAACAGTTGCTAAATGAGGCGGGTGCTAAGTGAAAAACTACTCTTATTTAATTTCTGATATAAAATTAAAGCTGTTTAACACATGTTTATTAGGAGTCATGAAATCAGCTTGATCTTTACATAGAAAAGAATTATTTTGTAATATAATGCTTCTTGTCTTCACTGTTTCACTTTTTTCATTTATAATTATTCAAGGATGGATAACAGTTTTAATAATGTTAACAATAAAAAATAAAATGTATTCCTGAAGGCTAAATGCCAATGATAGAAATCAGAACTGAAATGCACTATGGACAGGATTTGTTTCAGAAGTGGATAAAACCATTCATTCTGTCTCCTCCCTTTTTTCTAGCCTTCTTTCTAGAATGGTTCTCCCTAATGTATTTTGTGACACACAAACTTTCACACAACAGCCAGGCAGGAGGGAAGGGATAACGGCCTACTTGACTGGAGGGCAACACAATCTGTAGTTTTCTTTGCATTCTTGAAATCTATTTCGATGAAGATGAACAATTCATGTGCAGAAGTGGCTAATTTCTACCAAACCATGGAAAAGAAAAACATTTTATTAGAATGTGATTCTTTTCATACATGAATGAACAGAAACCTCTTCAGCCTGGGTTCAGTCCTATTCTTGAGATAGAATCATCCTTTGGCCTGCTAAATGTTCACCTGTGAGAGGAAGACAGAGGGGCATATTTGTGTTGATTTTGCTTGATCTCCCAATAGTTTTCAATACTGTCAACCCTGATATTCTCCTGTAGTTACATTAATTCCACTGCTATTTGCAGGACAAATAGAGAATAAATTGGGTGATTCTGCCTCTGACAGCTCCTTTTTTTTTGTTTTGTTTCTGGAGCCATTTAACATTCATAAGATCTTCTTTGGAATGGTCTGATTGGAAATAAAATACCATCACTATACGAATCAGATCAATTTTTCCATATCCAATTCAGAGGAGAAAAGGCATGTTCTGAAACCAGTGATGGAGTGTTTAGGACAATAAACTGACTGGATCTTGAAAAGATGCAGAAGGAGATCTTACAGACAGTTTGTTCCTGGAAATAGAAATCAGAGAATCTTCCCAATCTAAATGGGACTATGTTCCCTTAGAAAGAGTCTCCTAAAATCACCACTGCTCTTGAAGACTCAAGTAACCTCTATGGCCAGGATTGGCAGTTCAGTTGATATACCAACTTTGTTCTTTCCTAATTGTATATGTATATGGCTATTTATGTGCTGGTAACCACATAATCCAGTTACTATAATCTCCCCTGTGGTCAATCTGGAAGCTCCAATTAGTTCAGAATTATAGTTGCCAGGTTGCTGAGTCAAGCATATATTCCACCTTTGTTCAAGTAGCTGCAGAGGCTGTCAGGCATCAGTCAACCTTATTGTAAGTTTCATTTTTAACATCTAAGGCACTGAACAATTTGGGGGAGGTTATCTGATAGATTGCCTTTATAGAACTGGTTAATCACTAGAAGTTCCTGCGGAATATGCAGTATTTTTCCCCCCCTTCCTCATGGGTAGGCCTTTTCCGTATTAACAACTGCATTCTAGAACTCTCTCTCTCTCCCTGTCAGCCTTCAGAGGTAGTCCTGACAGGAACCACACCCAAATAAACTCATTCTATTTTATTGTAAGGTTACATTAACAGAATCTTGACAGTCTGAAAATACATTTCTCCCTGCCTCACCTTTATAATCCAAGAAACTAGGGAGGGTCCTTTCTAAAACATTTGCCACACTCACATGCTTTCTGCAGGCTAAGCTGCCTCTTATCTGACCCTTGCTCTGGCTGCATCTCTTTTCCCTGTCTCCCAAGGTCATTCCCACATAACCTTACACACCCTTGAAATTTGTGAGGCATCTACTATAAGATTTCTGTAATGATTATTCTTTCACACTGGCTTCCTTGGTGTAAATTTTAATGATGAGAAGTCTGTTTGGTTTTCCATCTCAGTATCTCTGGGAAGAGCCTCTAACAATTCAGATGTCATTATCAAGAAATTTGTGTTCCCCAAAATATAATCCCATAAATTATCAAACAAAAAGAAATGAAGACTGTTATAGTGACCTTGCAGTATTTGAATGGGAAGAATTCACACAAACATTAAATGTGGTGGAATTTGAATTCCATTTAGCCGTGGTATCTGGGATGGAAATTCTGCAGGTTGCAGCTCCATTATATCAGGAGAGCTGGAAAAGCTGTTTTAGGAATGTAGTGATGTGTCTATGAAATATCCATTTTTAATAGCTCCAGTAAATTGGCCACTTGGGGTTTTTGCCATTCCTTTCCTTGTAAAGTTCAGAACTCACACAAATCCCCAGGTGATTGTGTCTCTTGAAATGAAAAGGCAAATGGTGACTGAGGCTTTGTTAAGTATGCAAGATGTGTAAAGGAACTGCAGACACCTCACTTTCTGAAAAAAATTGTGAAAAGTAACATTTGTAAAAGGGCTCCTGTTTTTTTAGCTTATCCTTTCTTTCACAGAAACTCAGATGGATACATAGATCTGGATGAACTAAAGCTCATGTTACAGGCTACAGGAGAAACCATCACTGAAGATGACATTGAGGAGCTAATGAAGGATGGCGACAAAAATAATGATGGCAAGATTGACTATGATGGTAAGTTATGTTTACACACTGCATAATATTACAGCCAGAAATGCAGTATTATAAAAACAAACTGAGGACAGGAATCACTTCAAAATTTGGAGCTGCATCTTAATCAGTAAAAGAATACCTGCTGGTTAAATGAACAATAAAATTCTCAAAAGTGCTGCAACCTGCCCAAAATAAAAACACATGCTTATGTCCTGTGCTTTCTCCTATTTGTCACTCCCCAATGGTCTATGTTTAATTTATGGGTAAGCTTTTCAATATATGGAATTGGTTTTTTGATGATTATTCCCGAATGAACCCAACTTGGATATGTCAACAGACTTGGGGATCTCATGGAAATGGGAATTTAATAATGTACCTCTAACGCTCTAGCCCTTTGGTCTTTTATAATGTAATATTCATGTTTGAATTGTAGATGGTTTTTACATAATTACTGTTTTAATGGTTACATTTTGTGAGATGGGTGGCATATAAATAAATACATTCACACATACACATGTCCTGTATTCACCATGAAAAAAAACTCCAAAGAGTTTATTTTTTGCCAGATCATTGGAATCCATGGCCATACACTGTAAATATTTTTTTTTAAAGTTTGGCTTTAGAAATAATAAACACATTTTTTCCTAGAAAAAAAGTACGTAAGTCTAAACAAAAGCATCATCCCTACCATATGAATGGGATGAGCCTTGACATAAACAAATTCACCAATCATTGTTGAAAGAGACCCAGGTCCACATTCAGACATGGAAGGTTGCTGAATGGCTTGGATGAAGACCAATCTTTGAGCCCAAGTGTTATGGGGACAAATTGGAGAACAAAATACTCAATGTGCAGTCTTGGATAGAGGAAGTAGCACGATGAAAGAAAGGGCTGAAAGGAACAATGTGGCAAAAGTCAGGAACATTGCCTCATTTTATGAATATGATCTTTGGTTTCTCTCCTTTTGCAGAATTTCTGGAGTTTATGAAAGGCGTTGAGTAAACATGAGAATTTTTGAAGGCAGTATCTTTATTTGAACATCTTCGGTGTTGTCTTTTTACATTTCATCAGATCTGCTTCTCTCATTATTTTCATGAAGTTATGTACTGAACATTGTGAAAGTCAGGAAAACATGACCCATCTCTTTTTAAGTGCCTCAAATGGTCAATAGACGTTGACTGAGCCAGATTATTATGCAGTATAATAATGCCACATGCTATGGCATCATCAAACCTAAAAATGTTCCTTAATTGATGACTAGGTTCTGCTGGTTACAATGAAAAATAACACTTTAATAACTATTGAGATATTTAAGTTATTATCAAACATTTTCATTTAACATTAGGATATGCTTTTTCCTTTCTGTACCTCTTTGCTTGCCAAGTTAAAGTATGTAAAAAACAAATGTATGTACAAAAAAGTTTTATTTCCAAAATGCTAATAAAAATAATTGCAAATCAGAGTGTTTGTTTTGCAGAGGTTCCTGGGTATGGAATGCTGTCGTGCATGCCTATGAGAAAAAAAGAAGCAGCTGTAATTAAGGCTTAGGTTTATATCTGAGACAGTCATATTCAATATACCAGACATTCCAAAGTCTCCATTTAAAGTGTGATACTTTCTGTAACTTTCCCTTAGCCTGGTGCCTTGAAATGTATTGGACATTAGCTCCATAATTCTCAGATAAGCATCCTTTAATATCATCTCATCTGAAGACCATCAGGTTGTTGAACTAGCAAATACAGCCAGGCTGCAATAATTCTTAAAATGTCCAATAGCCTCTGACAGATAGGGAACTATTTCTAGGAAATCAGTGTTTGTTTATATCAATATATTCACCCATTTTGCTAGCATGATTCCAGATGATTAACAGAATTAAAACATTAGTACAAAACAAAACAACGATGAAATAAAAACATCTATAATCAAAACAAAAAGCAATTGATCGATTGAATACATTGAGGGCTCACCTAACCTCCTGAGCCTATACCCCAGATCTTAATGATTTTTCAAAAAAATCAATTTGGTCAACTTAACTTTAGGTAGTATCATATTCCAAACGGCAAGTGCTGTGATAGAAAAGGCACACTTCCTGAGTCCTGCAAAATAACATTGTCTAAATGATGGAACCTGGAACATATCTTTTCTGCTGTTCCTGATGGAACAGGAGAGACCATTGCAGAGAAAGGCAATCCTACAAATAACAACCCTATGACATGAAGGGCTTTATTAGTGAGCATATATTGGAAAGTCAACGCAGCTCACAAAGCAGAACTATAATATGGATATCAAGAGACACCCATATTGCTTAGGCTGTTGATGTCAAGCTCAGGAAATGGAATTCAGGCAGTTCAAATGAGTATAGGTTTATTGTATGCTAATTCTGTCTACAAGAATCTGAACTACTAATGGTCAAAGCAAATTGGTGGTAGATAAGAGTCAACAGGGATTCAAGGTGGGCTGGATTTAGTTCTCTTGTGGGTGCGAAAGGACTTGACGCACTTGATGCATTTGACCTCCTCCCTCAAGCTCAGCCTGGTCACCTCCTACAATTGCTTTCTAGACAAATGCAGCTTCCAGATATACTTCAAAGACAGCACTTTGTAAAGCACGTTGCAGTACTGTACTATAATCCGTTCAGCAGGTGAACCAACATGAGTCACCATACATAGTGTCTCCTGGTCCAGGAAGGGGCATGTCAACCCAACTAGCCAGACCAGACCAGGGAATCAACTCCACAGAAAGACTAGAACTATTTTTATTGAGAGCAGCTATAATAATAGAATCTTGCAAGGGAAGCTGTTGGCAATATTATCTTGTTTCCCAGGACTTGCCTACTCTCTTCAATTAGGGCCATAGGTTTAGAAGACAAGTTGCTTTGATTGAGGACACTAAGTACCCTTACTGATTATAAAAATCAGCTTCCACAGAATCTAATCATCTAGCTGTGCGTGTGTGTTTGTGTGTGTGTATGCACATGTGCACCTGCTCATTACCAGGTTTAATTCTTGAGCTTCTTTCTTTCATCCTTTCATCAAAACAGATTGCTTGCAGCTCATTCCTTAGACTGAGCTCCTGATGGCGTCTGCACTGTTTTTATATACTGTAATAGACTTGCCTGGTCTGAGGCTACTTGTTTCCTTCATAGCCTCATTTTACGAATACTAAGCCTTCACCAAGAAGCACATTTATTCACCAGAACCAGAAAAGAAAATTAGTCTCCATTGCTGCTACTCTGTAAGGAGGGATGAGTAACAAGGAACCCACTTCTATAATAAGAGCAAGTGTGTCTTTCTAATCATTACCTGAAGGGCTACATTCCTCTGCACCAAAAATAAAAATGGGGTACCCATGAAAGCGAGATCTCTTTGTAGTATCATTAAGGCAAGCAGTGCCTTCTCTGAGATATAATAAAATTATGATATTTTCCTCTTTCAACAGATCTTGAAACAAAAGGGAATGATCTATTCTAATTTTTATTTCCAAATAAAATTCTTTGGATCCAATGTAACATATAGTTTTATTATCTGTTGCATCAGGCCTTTGAAAAGAAATACAAGTTTAGATTAAAATTAAGTTTAAGAGACTGAGTAATGATTCTTGGTGTTTATCATTTTTAATGGAAGTTCTATTTTATGCACAATTATACCATCAATAGTTCATTTCACATAATATATTAATTATTGTGGCTGAATCCAGCCATTCTAATTTATATTTGAGCATGCTGTGTGAACTCAACTATTTGGAGGTTATTTGATAAATCATGGTTGAGACATGTTTATGCAACACTTTAATGTATGAACAAAAATTAATTTAACCACTGACCAATTATAGTGGAAAAAAATCAAGGCACTCAGCCAGACTAAAATAACTCCTCCAATTTCTATTTAGAAATATTTTTTTCTAAACATCTGAGTGTTCACATTTCTGTTTTATCATTGAGGAATTCATAGAATTTTCGAAAATATATGGGTTAAATGCAGATAGAAAAGTATCACACTTGCCTGCTGGAAAAATGATCCTGAATGTGAGAAAATTACTCTAAAAAACAAAAGTTAGGACAAAAACATAATCTATATCAATTACCATATTCTCAATGAATCTAAATTTTTCCATATTTTTAAAGAAAAGTATTTGGGAAATAAACTAGCTTTCCTTTCAAATAAATGTAGAAACACAATATTTTAATGGCACATCATTAGATTTTTAGCCACACCAGATGCTGCCTTAGGACCTCTTTCCAGAGCACGATACCATAGTCTCTCGAGACTGAAAGATGCCAACAACATCATTAGATATTAAGGAATGTGTCATGTCTAGAAATTGATATTGGAATCCCGTGTTCACATATTTCCAGGAAATTTTGTATCAAAGCATCAGCTATTTTAGAACAAGTAGCCACAAAGAGCAGGTGGAAGTTGAAATCTTTAGCTCCAACATTCTTGTTTATTTATAAACTATATGACCTGCTTTTCATTATTACAAAAAATTCTAAGCTATGGCTACAAAATGAGGTTGAGCAAGGAAATTATTTAATATTACAAAACCAACTATTTCCAAGATAAGTTTTGTTGGGTCTGAGACTGGTTTAAATCTACAGTGTTATCTTGTTATGGCATGGGAAGAAAAAAAGAAGTAAGTTTCGCTGGTGGGTGGAAAACTCCAATCCCAGAGTAAGATATCTAAAAAGTAAGATCCTTCTGAGTCTAAATTAGTTAGATCTTTAGTTAGTAAATGAACGAATGAATACTTCTGCCCAGAAACTGTCACCTACCTCTTATCCAAAACTAGCTGGTTTCATCCATGAAATGGCTTCATCAAGCCATTTCCTTCACCTTTCACCTTTCACTTAGATAAAATTGTACCAGCTCACATTGTTCCTTCGTTTGGTCTTTTTTACCAGGTGGCATCACACAAACTACAGTACTATTTCTCAGTCATAGTCCTATCTCCGTCGGCAACATCGGCAACATCAAAAAAAGCATAATCAAGGCTGGTGCCATTGTGACAGACTGGATGGTGATCTTGCCCATCTCCCACTCATTTCTACTCAGGGTTCAATCTCCTTGTGACCATATTCCACAGCTGTTGGTGGGTGAAAATGGAAAGCTATAGAGATGAAATGTTTACACAGCCTGTCTGTTCATAAGAGTGCTCTGGGCCTCTATCTATATATGACTACATTACGTGCTATAATTGATGAAAATATGTGCATTGTCTAGTATTTAAGAAAGCCATCTGGCTGAAACTTTAAATAGGTAGATCACTTTCTTAAAAGTACAATAGCAGTGCAATCTAACACGTGCCTGCCTGCTCGAAGTCTCTATGAATCCTGACTCATTTGCCAATTATTTGCAAGACTATAGTTTAAAAGCAGAAGCCTTAAAACTCACAGTACTTTGTATATGTTCTAATTGATTGCTTGAGTCAGGTTGGCATTGGAACATTATAAGCAACATTTCATGATTTTTCTAGATATGTGGCTTAAGGAAAGAAAAATATCAGGAATAGTATCTGCTTAGCAGGGTCTTGTAACAACTGTCTGGAGTTAATTAACCATCTGAGTGAAGCTTGCATTCTACCCTGTAACAATGAGTAGCTATTTATAGGCACATTATTAGAGGGGAAGGTGGAAATTCTTGGCAGACCAGAGGCATTGCGCAAGCAGCTGTCACAAACCGCTATCCTGTGATCTTTAAAGTGTTCTTTAAAGTCTCTCCTCTTGATTTGTGTTTAAAAGTATAGAACATTGTCATAACTTTTGTTGAGAGAGAAGGCAAGGAATAGAATTTTAGTATGTTCTACTCTACAATTGATTCTAATAAATATGTCACCCAAAAGTGAATTAAAAAGTTATTTCATCTTTCATTTAATAGAAAAATGTTCTCAAAATCTTATGTTGACATTGAGTCATTTGTTTTCACAAGTTTTCAGATAGTATGTTATCTTTTCCAAGCTGTGAAACAGAGATCTTTTACTGGATAGTGTTCTGTCCCAGCCTACGTGAGTCCTTATTATGCTCACAAGGAGAAACCCCTCTTCCAAGAAACAGGCAGGAACCGCAAGAAAAAACCAGTCCCTTTTATTCTCACAGACCTGAGTCAGTGTCCAAGGCAAACAAACACAGTCCACAGAAACTTGATCCTCAACACAAACGGTTGCCTTTGGCAACCAGCACCTCCCACACCTTCCCTTTTATAATTCAGCCAAGGCGTGGCTTCCTAATGCCTTCTCCTTTGCCTTTGGAGCCGCCCCATTGCATTCCTCTGTCCTACTCGCTTCTCCTGCCTGCGCATTCATGCATCCGGGATTTGTCCCAGCTGTTCTTCATCACTGTCCAACTCGGGCTCCCAGCACAGCTGTGTCTCAACCTGAGTGCTAGTAGAGGGGCCAGGCTCCTCGTCCGACTGTACGTCTTGGAGCTCCTCAGAGCCTTCCTCTGACTCTGATGTCACTCCAGGCCCCTCCTCCTCATCTGATTCCTCAGACTCAGCTGCCGGATCCACTGGTTGACGAGGAATCACAACAGATAGATAGATCTGAACTCATAGAATCATATAGGGCAGAAGAGACGTCAGAGGTCTTCTAATTCAGCTCCCTGCTCAAGGCAGGAGCCTTATACCAGTGGCCCTCAACCTTTTGGGCACCAGGGACCGGTTCCATGGAGAAAGGTTTTTCCGTGGACCACAGGGGGCATGGTTTTACATGCTGCCTGCATCCCATGGATGGGGCTTTGCTTGTTTGCACAGACCAGTTGCTGGCATGCCATGGCTGGGTGCCAGTCCACAGACCGGGGGTTGGGAACCCCTGCCTTAAACCATCCCAGTCAAATGGTTTCCAGACTATTTTTGAAATTCTCCAGTGATGGAGCATCCACAGCCCCAGGATGCAAGCTATTCCATTGATTAGTTGTTCTCACTGTCAGAAAAATTCTCCTTATGATTGTATCTCTTTTTAACAAGCTTCTACCCAATATGTCTTGTCCTGCCCTCTGGTGCCTTAGACAATGTCAATCCCCACTTTGTAACAGCTCCTCAAGTACTGGAATTCAGTTATCATGTCCCCTCCCTCCTTCTCTTTGATAGGCTAGATATACCTAACTCCATCAACTGTTTGTCACACGATTTAGCCTTTGGACCCTTTATCATCTTTGTTGCTCTTCTCTGCACACAATTTCCAGGGTCTCAACATCTTTTTTTGTATCATGGTGACCAGAACTGGATGCAGTATTCCAAGTGGGCCTCACTAGTGCGATGTCAAGCAGTATTATTACATTTCGTGATCTTGATATTATTCCACTGTTGATGCAGTCTAGGATTACATTGGTTTTTTTCAGCAACTGAAGCACATTGCTGGCTCATACTTAAGTAGTGGTCCACTAAGACACATAGATCT
The DNA here is from genome assembly GCA_023970755.1 of Azemiops feae. Lineage (NCBI taxonomy): Eukaryota > Metazoa > Chordata > Lepidosauria > Squamata > Viperidae > Azemiops > Azemiops feae. The sequence continues at coordinate 223,142 of JALGBA010000078.1, read as the reverse complement.
CTCTAACAGTTACTACTATTGTGCCAAGTACCACCTATTTTGTACTTATGCATGTGGTTTTTCCTGCCTAAGTGCGGGAGCTTACTTTTCTCTCCACTAAACTGCATCTTGTTGTATAGGACAATTGGTTATAAGTTGAGGACTATCTGTGCTCTTTTTAAAATCTTCTTTCCAAGCATTAAGCAAATCCAACTCTATTTAGCTTTGTGACCCAAACCAAGATTGGTTGTAAAATAGGCTGTAATACACACTAGTTGGAACCTCTTTCTGCCAAACAACAGCTGCTGCAGTGACAAGTCTGTCTATTGTCATTATTTGCTCTGACATTAATTGGCCACCTATCTCCAGTGACCCAGGTCACTCTCTGTATATGGAAATATCTGAGATTTTTCAGAGGATGTAGAATCGGGTCTTAGCAATAGAACAAGTGACTAACCAGATGATTAGACATACAAATAGAATATACAGTTATTAAAATGGTAAACACCTGCATTAAAAATATAATTGTATCATATCTATCTGAGAGAATGTGGAATGACTGGATCCAAAATTAGGAATGTCATCATGGTGAAAAACATGAATTTTAATACTGATGCAGCAAAAAACTAGTTTTGGGCTACACAAATATTGCATATGAATCCCAGGGTAAAAAGGACACCTTTGACTTTGAGGGGTTAAGATTTTACTCCTACACCAAGGCCATCTCACAATGCTGAGGCAGACCTGATATCTTTGCACTGTCAAGCAAACAAGCCCCTGACTCTTCTTACAATTAAGTTCTGGCCTTAGATTGCATGATTCCAATTATTCCATCTTGCATTGTGCCACATGTGGCTATTTTAGTCTGGACGCTGTTCAGACCATATTTGGGAAACTCTAGTATAGGACAACAGAACAGAAGGTCAGGGATGACAAAGGCTTCCAACAAAGCTAGAATTTCGCAACTGCAAATGGAAAGTAGCCGAGGAAAGCTATTTGGTGTTGCTGCTCACGGTTTAGGAATTTATCTCCCATGCAAAGATTTTTGTTCTGGTTTAACTAAAACTGGTTTGCTGACTGAAGCGGGAAAGGAGATGCTCATACGTACTGTATATGTCTAACTCAAGCTCTTAATTGGAATCTTGACCAGCCAAATATTTTTGTATCTTGATCAGTGACAGGTTTTCCCATCCTTGTAAAACAGAATGCATCAATGTTATATGAAGAAACAGGAGTTCTCAGCTACACTTGCCCCTATGCTTTTTTCCCCCCTTTGATGATAAAGGAGGAAGGAGGTGAGAAGCACACAGAAAGAATACTAAATTAAGGCCTCACATCTGCATTAAATATCAACAAGCTTGATTTAGAATAATCAGGCTGTAGCATTTACATCTGTTTATTCCAGTACCAACTGGGGAGCTCTTAAAAATGCAGAATTTTAATTGGTGGTATTCCAATGAAGAATACAGTATAGGCAAGAATACCAACCTCAGCCAACATGGTGACTGGTAATTCGAGTGGCAATTATGTAAAGCAGTGGAATGATTAAGGGTGAGGTTACAGACACAATTATATATTGTTCCTGTCTCACATGAGGAAATAATTTCTGCAAACTTATGTCTCCATCAGCAGTACGCACCAAACATATTCCCACGGTACTCCCAAGGATCCTCCAAATAGTAGATAATTAAGGTAAAAGCTCATTGGAATTGAGTCAGACTCTTGGTGACTGCATGGATGTCTGGCAAATGACACAGAAATGACTTGCTGTTGCTGCATTCTGGGTTATTTTTTAGCTTCCTCCTCTAGCCTACAACTCTGGTATTCCTATCAAAGTAAGAAATGGTCCTGATTCTACTTAATTTCTGAGCTCAGATGAAATTTTAGGAGAGCACAGGGCTCCTAAAGGCGAAAGAAAAAGTCTGTTCTGTTTATGAGGTTAGTGTCTAAACCAGCCTTCTCCAGGTGCCCTCCAGGTCATATGCTGATCATGTTAGCTGGAAATTTTGGAAGTTCAAACATAACTGATTCATACCTGACTTAAGGCTGTCTATCTTTAAGCAAATCACAAGTAATTATAACTTTCAGACACAAAGCCATATAAGTAGCCCACTCTCCTGACTGTGAGATTATAAGGAGAAATAACTAAAACAGCTTTTGCCCCACTAACTTTGAAACACCTTTAAACAACGTCATTGTAGCAATAGCACTTAGTTTTATATATCACTTCGTAGTGCTTTACAGCCCCCTCTAAGCAGTTTACAGAGTCAGCATATTGCCCCCAACAATCTGGATCCTCATTTTACCGACCTTGGAAGGATGCAAGGCTGAGTCAACCTTGAGCCAGTGAGAATCGAACTGCCGAACTGCTGGCAGCTGGCAGTCAGCAAAAGTAGCCCGCAGTACTGCATTCTAACCACTGCGCCACCACGGCTCTTTAATTATAATAATCTAACTGACATGTATCACTAAGTGATAAAACAGCTTAGCAGGATATGCAAATCCATCCATTGCTGCTTAGTAATTCTATGTGAGTGATGATTTCCCTGCAGTTTTCACCTTGGAAATTGTATAGTTCTAGCTATTAAAAATCAGCTAATTGCAATACTGTAGATGGAAAAGATGCAGAATCAGCAAACCAGATTAATCAGTTGGGGAAGCCTCCTTCTAACAGAAGGCTGAAATGTTTAGGAATTTTAACTTCAAATATAAGTACAATGTGGCTGGTCACATAGGACAAATTAGATCACAAAACAGCACTCCCACCTTCTTTAAGAGTAATCAGAAAGTCAATCCATATTGGAGGTTTTTGGGAATAACAAAAGTGTCATTGAGAGTTAGGCAGCATACAGGTTTAATAAATTATTATTAATTGCTGTCTTACAATAAATAAATAAATAAACAAGCTTCACTTCCTGGTCTAAAGCTCCAGTGTTTCCTAGTGATCTTCCATTGATGTATTAACTAAATTTGTGTAGGAGATGACCAGGCTGAGTCTGAGGGCAGGTCGAACACATTATCAGTTTGGAGTCTCTACGCCCATGTAAGACATTTAAGTCCTACCCCGCCTTGAAGTCTTTTGACTCTTATCTGGTGCCAGTTTGCCTTGACCATTAGTAGATCGGATTCTTGTGTATAAATAGCATGGAGTAAACGTGTAGTACTTTTGAACCCTATTCTGGCTCCTGTTTTCTTGCATCTGGTAGTTGGATCCTGCTTGGTTTTTCCAGGGTCAGCCAAAGACATTACTGGCATCTCATAGATTCAAACTTTTTTACATTCACACTAAGACAAAAATGGAACATTAGATCAAATTAATTAGTAGAGGCTTATTAAAGGCCATTATACAGATGGCATCTCTTCAGCTTCAGTGTTAACTCAGAAGATGAGATTCTTATTGATAAAACAATATAACTGTTGTCATGACTTGCTTATCAGCTTGCCAAATAGTTGGCTGGGAAATCTTGAAAACAAAACATTGGATGAGATTTTCCTTTGGTTTTTTCATGAAGAGTTTTCTTATGGGCAGCGAATGACTGATATTCTTCAGGTTAGCAACCAACTTAATTATAGTCTTCCTTCCAATGCATTTCCATCAGAAATTCTCACCTATCCCTTTTTAGTTGAATAGTGTGCGGAACCTGCCCCCTTCTGGACAAGTGGTCATATTACTGATTACTGTATAGCTCATAGAAATAGAGAACACTGGAAAAACTTTTAAACATTCAAGGCTATGGAAGGGAGGGAGGAATCCATGACTATTATTTTTGAAGACTACTTTAAATTTTTTGTGAGAAAGTTTTTCACACTGAAAAGGACAAAGTAGCAGACATTCCTTGTTTTATTATTTGCAAAGCAGATAATCCCAAGAAAGTTTAAATGAGCATCAATAATGGTAATGCTAGAAACCTGAACCTAACATTTGGCTCTAGAATTCTGAGCCAATATCTGAAATTCATGATCATGGGGGCCCCCTACCAGGTAAATATTTTAACACATTTGATTACATTTTTAAAATATAAAAGTTTCATGAAATAAATTTAATAAAATTATTTAATAAATGTAATAATGTATTTACATTTAATAAAAAGTTAAATTTAATTTTATTAAATTTAATAAAACTGCCACATTTTATTTTATAAATGTTATTCAGCTTGGATTATAGACCTAAGAATTTGAATATTTGTAATTTGGGTTTTTTATTAATATTTAAATATTTAATTAATATTTAATATCACCAAGTATTCCTGCCATTTTGTTGTAAACATCATGGCGTGTAATAAACGATGTTAAAGGACACAATTCTTGATTTTTTCTGTACACATAACTCCTAATAAAAAAAATACCATAAAACTGTATGTCACCTTTTAGCCCATTACAGTACTATTAGATTTTTTGATTTTACCAAAATAAAAAAGGCACAAAATTCAGTCTACAAATGGGTCATGGCAAACTCGACAAAATACGTTTAAATTGAAGGCTACAAGAATTAACACACTGAACTATTTCACAAAGGGATTTGTAAATGCAGAAGAGATAACTAAACTGGGCCATATTAAGCCATTTAATGAAAAATCAGGAAAAGCACTCCCATGTACAATTCAGTCTTCATTAGAAGCATAGTGGCTCAGTGCTTAATAATACTGGAGATGGTTTCTGCTCCAGCAGCTCAAGTCCTAGCACTCACGTCCTGGCAGGGTGAGCTCCCGTCACTCGCCTCAGCTTCTGTCCATCTAACAGTTTGAAAGCATGTTCTGTGCAAGTACATAAATAGGTACCACTTTAGTGGGGAGACGGGTTGATGCTCCGCACAGGCAGTCAGATTCCTGCCGGCTCTGAACCTTCTTGGTTGTGTTGCCTGTTTGCAAGGTGGCTCCGGGAAGGGAGATTGGGATTACTGACACAAAACAATATAATTACTGTATGACTAAAACCTATATGAAAGCATTGTAATTGACAGTATCACTGAGGAAATTAGCTCACTGCATAAAAAGCTTAAGTGAAATTCTAAAATAAGAAGGAAACACAAGAGTGAAAAGAGCAACATTGTTCAGGAATACCAGAATATTAGAAAATTTAAAGTGCAGAATGAGCTGAGGTTAGCCAAGAATACCAAAAAAAAAAAAAAAGGGGCTCCAATTGTTTTAAGTAACAAATTTCCAGCTATTCAGTGAAAATGTGAAAATTGTTATAAAAAAGGCTCTTTCCTTGCTCAGTCTTCTGTAAGAAAATGTGTGAACAGCTGAAATAACTGGGATTCTGCCTCTGGCATGACAATATAATCAGGAAATATCTCCTGATTTTGAATGCTTTCAAAATATCCAGACAGAGGATTGTACCTTAAGATGCTGAAGGTACGGCCCCTAGTCAAACTGAGAAATCCTTGAGAAGGGAAGCAAATTATGTTCCTATCTTCAAAAATAGGGGAAAAGGGGACCAAGGCATAAAGATATCATTTTGGACTATGAATGTGACATTAATACCTGTGAATATGCAACGGAAACTATAGATAGATTGAGATGCAACCATCTTGAAAACAATGTTATGACTATTAATTATTAATATTAAAACAATCATGGATTTCTTAGAAAATCTCAGAGACTCTATTTTTTGACTGAATTATTTCCATAATAGATTCTCAGAATTATGGGAAATACTGTAGCTTCATTGCAATGAGGCATTTAATAAAATACCCTGTAATATTCTGATCTGCAGGCTAAATAAATATGGACAGAATTGTATGAATATACTGAATTCATATCTATCTTGAAAATTCAATTCGGAATGCAAATTCTTAGTTTAATAATAGAAATGATTGTGGGTCATCTAACACAGGAAGAATTACGCTTGGAAAATATAAATTCTTGTAGACATAATGAAAATCTGACACTGCACATATATATTACACTCATTTTTATTAATATAAAATACTTTTGAGTGAAAGACGGTACATGGAAAAATGGTCACCCAATTACTAAACAAGGTAGTTCCCTTCGCCATACAGAGGCAGGATGGTTATTTAGCATTTTTAGCATTATTAGCCCGCATTTTTTTCAGCCCTTTCTTGTTGTGCTTCTTTGCAAAGCGCATATTCCTCAGGAATTTGGGATCCACCTAGAAAAGGAGAAGGGTTGGGAATACACAAGAAATATAATTTGCTTTTTGATTCACATATTATTTGGAAGTCTACTAGAGCTCGACAGTGAAGTAGACAATGTATTCATTGTCTTATTGTTTTAATCTATAATATTTTATCTGATTGAAAGCCACCCAGAGTTCTGCGACATTGACAGCGAATAAATAATTTAATAAATGTTGACAATACCATGGGGTACTGCTAATTTCTTAATAGTCCTGTTTACATCAAATTCATAAATCCACTCAGAATGGCCCCCAAATCCATTTTTGCCTTTTGTTCTTTCAAGTATGGGGGATATGTTAGCTGCCCTAATTATTTGTAAAAAGAAATTAATTTTACAATTAATTTGTAAAAATAATAAAAATTATTGATACAAATAAATAAAATAACAATCATGGAACATTTGTATCTGACCGCACAATCAATGCACCGATTTGTGAACAGAATAGTCTGGAGAACTCTGGCATATTCTATTTCCCCCCCAAAGTATGGCAAACCTCATATGGTTTCCAAAAATAAATCCTTGGAACTATTAGCAATTCAAAATGTCCTAGATATGGTGTTCAAATGAAATAGGTCCACTTTAGTGTCTGATCACTCTTGACTGATGGTGGCGAATTTTGCCCTTTCCTAATCAGCGTCATAAGGAAACAGAGTCGCTCAGAGAATAATAGTTGTATGCAACATTGGGCACATACAAAATAAAATCCAAAGTTCTCAGATATTAGCGTTATTAGGCTTCTTCTTTCAGATTGGGGGTTTATAATATTGATGTGTGGTACTGAAGTGGGATTGCTGCAGTGCTTTATGTCATGGTCTGTGACCGTGCACTACCATTCACTGTTGTCAGGCCCCAATACACAGACACAATGAGCAGGCTGTCAATGTCAGCAGCTGCAAATGAGTTGACAAAAAAGGCACTCACCCCCTTCAGAGATTCGTATCTCTGTGACCTGGGTTTCTTAATGCCGTTTCTGTGCCATTTGCGAGCTGTTCAAAGATAATATTCAAAAATTTAAGGCAACAAATATTATACATTTATTAGTTTTATCCCCTTCTTTAAAAAAAATAGCAAAATGCCTATTTCAAGTTGCTTTTTCTATGTTTGAAAGTTCTACAAACCAATGTAACAGAGTGGCTAAGAGCCTAGAATCTAACATAAACGATCACCCCTGATTTTGAATTGTGTTTCAGATAAACTTGTCATCAACATTCACTGCAATATCATAGATAAGCTGTTCCTCTGCAGCAATCACATTTCTTGGGCTAACAATCAAGGCCAGTGAAAATGGGAAGACAACTGATGAATGAAATAGATGATACTGTTTTGATTACAAAGCTGATGTTTCTCTGCATAGGTTTTCTTTTGAGATGTGGAACTGCCAAAATACGTTCATAATTTCTCTCATGAAGATCACTTAATCGCTTCCAAGGGTTTCTTCTTTACGTGATTGAAAGCCCAATATTTCATAACAAGTCGGCAGTACATATCTATTGTTAATTCCTATAAGGTTTCAATCTTGTTCTAACTATATACAATTCAGTATTAAGTCAATTAATTAATCAGAATAGATCTTGAAGGAGGTCGTCTAGTCCAACCCCCTGCTCAAGCAGGAGACCCTATACCATTTCAGACAAGTGGTTGTCTAGTCTCTTCTTAAAAACCTCCAGTGATGAAGCACCCACAACTTCTGAAGGCAAGCTGTTCCACTGGTTAACTGTTCTGTCAGGAAGTTTCTCCTTAATTCCAAGCTTGCTTCTCTCCTCAATTAGTTCCTATCATTTCTTGTCTTGCCTTCTGATGCGTTGGAATAACTTTTCTCCAATCATAAGTGATATCCTTCTATCAAGCATGTACTTTAATGTCTCAAACTAGGTTTGTCAAGCATGCAATTGTTATCCATTTGTGTTTTCACACAACTTTATTCCAAATATATTTCTACTAACAAATAGAAACATTTGCCTGACACTAATGGAAAGTAGTATTACACTCAAGGATAATTCTATATGAAGATTACCTAGGAACCAGGGAATGACAAGACCAGCCATTATCAAAAACCTAGGAAAGGATCACATTTCAGTGTTTATGCTCAATGCTTATGCAATGTGTATACAGTTGCCCCTGTAAAGCTACATGATTAGCCTTCTAAGTGACTAGAATTGGGATTGCCTGCTTTTGGGCAGAGATGTCTGCCTCTATCAACCAGAGATGGGAAGAAATCTGGCAATAGTTTTTGCTTTCTCTAGTAATCTAGTAAGGCAACCCCTTCCAACAAAACAAATCCCAATCAAGACTATTCAATTTATATTACAATGTAATCTATATAGCAAATGTTAATAAAAAAGTTATTAACATTTAAGCTATTATGCCAATGTTAATCCTTTCAAATACAGGCAAATAGTAACATTATAGCGATTGTCATTCCTCAATTCCCATTAAAACCTACATTGATTGTGTGTGGTATGGTTCTTGGACTTGGCCATGGCTAAATCTGTTGAAAGAAGCAAAGAGAGAAGCATTAAACTCAAATATAGAAAAGAGCAGTACCCTCTCAAGTATCTTACTACACAGGAATATTCTTTACTTAGCAACTAATGCTCACTGCTGAATCAGAACATGGCCCATTCAATTTGACACTTCCTATGCAAGCAACTAGACGTCTGTATGAAACTACCAAAGAAGGACACAAATATCAAAGTTTCAATCTCCAATTACTAAAAAGCAAATCTTCATTTAATAACCGACAATACACCACTATGTATGTACTACATGCACAACAGACTAAATTCCATCTACCAGATGTCCAATGTCCATCAAGCAGCACAGCCTTCTTAGAGCCGAAGTAACCCCCCAGAAAGCCTCATTTCATTCCTTTTCCACCCGCTAATCCCCGGGACTTAAAAACGCTCCCTCCGCCTTTCTTCTTTCATCCTACTTCTCTCCGGGAGAGTATCAAGATGAACCATCTTTCTTCAAGCTCATCTATTCCCCCCCCCACCTCCCCATCAGGAAAAAAAAAAGATAACACGTTTAGTAAGACAACCGTATTTTCCCCTCCCGGGAGTTGGCTACACTACAATTTTCCTCGGGACAGATGATTGCGGATTCTGGAGATAAAATTCAACTTACGCGTCCGCCGAAGTTCAAGCCAAAACCGGAAAAGAGGTAATTGTCGCAAAGCATTCCGGGATATCAGTCATAGAGACCGGTAAAAATGCAGCTGAATGGGCACGCAAAAGTACTGTAGTGTAGTGTGTCCGGCTGGAAACAGGAATCGCAGTGAAAAAAGTTCCGGAACCTGAAAACGACTTTTTCGACTTAAAAAAAACCCTTGTTTAAGCGCAGTCAGATAATTAAAGAAAAGTTTTAGAAATGAGCGTATTCTGCTCTTTTCAAAACGTTGGCGGCTCTACAGGTTTCTCATTTTATTAAACGGGTCACTGCATAGCACATCATGAGATGCATCGTTCGTATCCTGTGTATCATAGTATTGATTGAAAGAAAAAGTGTAGAAAGTGGATATTTCTCTTTAGTCAGAAAATTAACAGTGATTTTTTTCAATTATAAACTAATTCTGTAGATTATTACACGCTTGACTTTCAAAAATATATCCTGTCTTCTATCCTTTGCTTCACTTCTTTCTTTATTTTCCTTTGTAGAATCTGAGTATTGAAACATTATCTTACCATCAGAACGACATGCTTCACTAGAAAAATACAAAGGCGAGTTTCTTTTCTTGCAAATTACAATTTTGGGGGGAGATAAGCTTTAAATAATGCATAAAAGTAGGGATATGTACCAAGAACAGGATGCTGAATCTCAATTGGGGCGAGGCAAAAATTCTTGGAAAAGTATGCCAACTGCAACGACTGAAAGGAAAGAATTGTTCAGAGCTGTTCAGAGCAATCAGTTCAGCTTTTAAAAATGGATGAAGTTGCAGGATCAAGCAGATCCAGCTCAGTACCACAATTGTATAAGAAAGTGCCTTATTTTAATAGTGAAATTCTCCTAAAACCTGAGCTCATGTTTGTCTCACTGGGACACTATTTTATAATAAGTCAAGGGAGGGAGGAAATTTTGTACCTACGTGCACACATTGTAATTCTTCTGAATGTTCTATTTTAGTATATTAATAATTTTGAACTACCTAAATACTCCTTAAACATTAAATATTAAGAAAAAAATTCTACATTTTAAGGTGGAGAAACAGAACTGAAAGTAAGGAAATCTTTGTTCAAATTCCATTTTTTTCCATAAACCATGTGGACACAAAATCTTACGTTTTTTCCCCGAGAAGGTAATAGCTTTGTGTGTATCCCAATCAGTTATCACCTGGGAAATACCTAGAGAGCAGTTCTGACTCTTTTAATTAAGTCAAGTGAAGTTATTAATTTTGAATCTGAATTTTGAGTTACTAATTTTGCTGCATTAAGTAGTATAAGGCTTTTAAGATATGTGATAAAATTTGAACTGCCTGAATGAAATATTAAGGCAATGCAGAAAGATTAAAAAAAACTTAGAAAAAATAATGTTAGAATCTCCTTGAAAAAGAATTCAGGGGTTGGGAATGATGGACACAATACTGAAAAAAAGAGTTGACAATCCTGTTGAACTGGCTCAGGTTCAAGGTCAGATCAGACATAAACATCTTAGTCTCTTAAACTCTTTATGCTGAACATGAGCAAGCTCTAGTGGCTGTAGTGGAGAAATATTTATAGATCTATTTAATTTTGCTCAGGAAGAATTTCTGGAAGCTGCATATTAAATTCAACCCAAACTATCACAGTTCAAACTCTGGTTGAAGCGGAGATTTTTCAAATATCTAATAATAACATTTTCCAATTATTTTAGGCGAGCAAGTATCTTGGGATATGTGGCAAAACGTTAATCTGTTCTGATTTAATCTTAAAAAGCATAAATAATTCAATTAAATTCATAATACGTTTTTGAAATAATTTTTCTTGAAAGAAGGTTTTATATAGATTTTAAAATACCATAGAAGCATAAAAGAAAATGTAGGAAAAAAATTTAAATGGTGAAAAAATGTGAAATAGAAAGGTTAATGTTTAGAGACAGCAAGGAATACTTTCTCCTTTTATTCTGCAAATGTCAGCCTATGCAAGGATAGTGGAATGAGGAAATTTTATAATCCTGAAACTGCTGCAAACTATCTCAAAATAAAGTTTGGAGTTGATACTGCTTTTGGAGCAATATAGTACGCACAAAAAATGTATCACTATGCTCTTTATAACCGATTATGAAGTAGAAGATTATTGGAGGTGGGGGAAATTTTACTTCAAAGTAATTAGAATAGAATAGAATAATAGAATAATAACTTTATTGTCACTTTGAATGTACACTAATCAGCATACATTAAAATGAAATTTCGATGCATACAGCTCTCAAAGGGTCACCACCTCCCATATACACTACATAAATATGACAAAAATAAATAAATACAAATTATGCATATACCCACATATATGACACAGAGAGACAATATAATCTAGTTCGGATTATGTGTACATGTGCATGGTGAGAAAAATGAATCTTGCGAGTTTACCACACAGTGGCATAGGGAACAAAGCTATTACAGAATTGGGTATACTTGCTAGTAATACTTCAAAACCTCCTCCCAGAGGGGAGCAACAGAAACAGACCTTAAAGTGGGTGTGTGGGATCTCTAATAATGCTTTGAGCTCTAAGCACATAGCGCTTATAAGCAGCATCCTAAATACCAGGAAGCAAGCTTCCTATGATCTTTTTGGCTGTCCTTACCATTCTCCGTATGGACTTTCTATCTGAGGCACTGCTGCCACCAAACCAGACAGTGATGCAGTTTGTTAAAATGCTCTCAATTGTGCCTCTGTAAAAAGTCACCAGGACAGAAGGAGAGAAATGTGCTCTCATCCAACGCAGGAAATCAGTTTAGGAGAAAGAATGAATGTGTCTCTGTTTCAGGCTTATCAGGCTTATCATCCTGGGATACTTATCTTTTTTATTATAATGATTTCCCCCCCAATTGTACAGGTTTTTTTTTTCTGTTTTTCATTTTAACATGAAAAGGAATTCTTGTAAAATTGGATTTTTCTATCCTTATCTTTATTTTTCATATAGGCTACCCAAATCCTGACAATTCAGGGTGGTGAAAAACAATAAAAATCAAATATAAAAGCAATAAAAACAAACAATGGTTGGCTTGGAGGGAACAACCTACAACCACTCCCACATACATATCCTTCTAAAGGAATTAGTCTAGCCCAAGGCCTGGGTGAAGAGTCAGATCTTCAAAGATTGCTTGAAGAAAGTAGGAAAAGAGCTCTTTCAATTTCTGGGGGAATATTGTTCCAAAGGGCAGTGTGCAACAGAGAAGCCATGTTTCCAGGATCCCATTAAATATCATTATTTAATAGGTGGGATCCAGAGCATGTTAACTCTGTCTGAACAGGTGAAATGGGCACAAAACACGGGAAACAGGCAGTCCTTCAGTTCTCCTCATGCCATGTAGTCTTTATAAAGCACATTGAATTGCCTCTGGAATCTTACTGGCAATGAGTGCAGCTTGTGTGACCATCACTAGTTATACCACCTCATTTTGGATCAGCTGCAGCTTTAAGTAGTCTTCAATGCACCTAGATTGCATTGCAATTGCCACATGCAGGACGATAAAGGTATAAATGACTCTGCGGAGGGCCTCCCGGAGCAACACACTAGATGTATCTATGCAAAGGCCTTCTTGGCTACAGCTACTGCCTGCTCACCAAACAGGAAGATCAAGTCGCATATCAGCCCCACTTACAACTCATCCAGAACTAAGGGTAGAAATTCCTCTGACCCATTGTGGTCCCACAGCAACAACTACTCAATCCTGCTAGGGTTGGGCCTGGGACTGTACTTTCCTATTCAGATACTGATGTCGTCCAGCCTGAGGATAACGCCTTGACAATAATATTTGGTCAACCTGAAATCAAGGTATACAACTGGTTGTATGTATATAATGGTTGTATGTATATGTTAATATACCTATATATCATCTATATCTCTAGAGAAAGAGACAACAGAAATCACATCTGTGTTCCTCAGTTATTGCAGTTACTTTAAAAAAAAAACTTTTATTCCTGGTATTTTTAAATGCTTCCTTTCTACCATAAAGATGTGATAAAATACATGGAACTTATTTTGAAGAACATTGTTTTAAGAATAGTATCAACAGGCCCAATGAAAATCCGCCTCAAATGTCAAATACACGTTTCTTTTTTAAAAAGTTTATTGTAAAACTTTTTAAATCATTTAAATGAATATATACATGCATACATATAAAAACAATTGTCTTAAAAACAGACAACTGTTTTTAAGACAGTTGTTTTTATATGTTTGCACGTATATATTCATTTAAATGATTTATATGGGGGGGTGAAATCTCATTTCTGTGACTTTGGAGGACTAATAAGTAAAACCATAATAATCAAACTCTAAAAGTCAAAGAAAAATGACCACAGCAATAACATTAATACAATGTTACTAAATTTTGTTTTACATCCTTTAACTATGTATGTATCTTTCCTGCCCTGTCTGGATTTTATAGCCCAGATTGGGTAATCCTACCTAGTCACGCTAAAATATTTTGAAGATACATGTTTGAAGTATAATGATGATGGATGTTTTACAGTCTTCCACTAAAACAGCTTCAAATGAAAAAAGAACACCTGTCAACTTTGTATAATTTTATCCCACAGCAGTCTTCTGGAAATAAAAGAGTGAACTGAATAGAAACAGTAACTGGAGAAGTATCATTGGCTCTTAAGGATTGTCTGTTTCTTTTCATGCAACATAATTTACTCAGTCTTCTCCTCTCACACTTTACTATTAGGAATAGGGAAACACTGCTCATCTTTCTATGCTTTGTGGGTGTTCTTTGCCTATTGCTCTAGGATTCCATGGAATTGAAGCCCAGTTTATAAAATCTTTTAATACATACTTACGTTCATACAGACTAAGTTTAAATTGAGAAGATGGTTGCATGGATGGTAAATATTTCATGCTGTTGATTTTCCTCTCCCACTCTGCTCTTTGTAACCTTAAAACCTGTGTGAGCCAGAGATGGGTGGGGTGCTCTATTGGGCTACCCAATCTTAATATAGTGAGAAATCTAAAACCCTTTGCTTTAATTTACATTCTGCCCCCCTTCAAAGCCCTTGGAACTACCAAACTCCACTCCCTTCTAGCATGAAGATGTCACCCAGTCTAGTAACAAAGTGTCTGCAAGCAAACAATCGAGCTCAGAGAACACCAAGGATTCCACAGAAATGAACTATGCTTGCAGGGGAAGTTATGTATTATATTCATGCCAGAAGGGAGTGGAGTTTGCTCTCTGTTTATATACAGCAGCTTGTCAATGTTGGTGGGAGTGTTCTTTTTTCCTTGGTAGTTCCTTGAGTAGGCTGTTGTTGGAACATAGTACAACAGATGCGTGGATGGCATCCACTTCTCTAGGGCTTTCTGAGCGGTGGGGAAATACAAAAGGTTACTTGAGAGAAATAATCTAGAAGAGCTTTGTTTCCTACTGATCCTTAATATCAGTCACAATGACTGTTGGAAACATGAACATGATTCTGTATGAATGGGTTACAGGTGGTCCAAAGATGAGACCATAGCTTGACTCAGATTATCGATACAAATACTCATAGGTCATCCCTGCACAAGCAGCTTTATTACCAACATGGAGTCTGCAGTCATTTGTTTCTCAATGCTACTGAAGAATCGGCTAGTTAGTTTGGTTCAGTACTTGTATTTTGTTTGTAGGAATTGGACAGATTCCATATAGCAAAAGAAAAAAGAAAAGAAAAATCATCTGATTAAGCTATATGTGTGTCTATCTCTTGTTCTTGAATGCCATCTCTGTTATTTCAAATCATGTTTCCACTGCAAAAAGCTGTGAAACTAAACAGTTGGAAGAGACTAACTTCCACCCTAGGTTGTATGATAATAACCTTGTTTAACTCCCTTCATAAACTGAGAAATCTGAAGGATATTAAGTTGGGGAATAATAGTCTAAGTGAAGTCCATCCCTAAAGAATAGAATACAGTAGACCTTAGAGTGAATTATTTGATATAACTTTTCCAAAAATGTCCAGCTAGGTAGCAAAAAGCTATGCAACACCTTACTGGGGCTCAAATAGGTCAGCACCCAGGAAATCACAAAACTGTAAGTTGGATTGGAAGGTCAACAGATCATCCCAGAAAAAGGCAATAAAACTATTTCTACAATATTATTATCAAGAAAGCTCTATGGGCATGTCTATATAGTTTACCAGAAGTCAAATTCAAGTTGAGATGTTCAGTTCTAAAAAAAAAAGAAGGCTAATCAGTGGAAGCAGCTGGAAATGTTGCCACTAGAAGGAGCTCCTGCACAGTGAATGAAAAGTGTGCAGCTGTTGAATTATTACTTTTTTTTTTTTTTTCCAAAAAGGAGAAGTGGAGCCTGATGGAATCTCTCTCCTCTCTCTATTGCTCTTTCTCTTTTTTAATCTATTCTTATAGATTTCTTTGCAACATTTCTTATTGTTACAGATGATATAGAGAGCTTATCACAAATACATTATTTTGAAAATGTCTGGTATAATATAATGTAAATGTACACATTTATATCCTGTTTATCTTCTTTTGCGATGACAGGGGTTCCAGTTACAAGTCAATTCTTATTTTGAAAGTTCCCCTTACCTTTGAACCACTAAATACTCAGGAGGATCATAAAGTGTGTGTGTGTGTGTGTGTGTGTGTGTGTATGTGAATATTCCAGAATGCAAAAGAGTCAGATATGATAGATTTGGGGGTTAAGAGCAGCTCCCCTCAGTTTTAAGAACTCTGCCAACATCATCCATTATTTGATTTTCAGTCGTCTGTAGGTGAGTTAAAGAATGAAAAAAGTCATGAATTCAAATACTGTCATTGTATTCCTGCATGTGGCAACTTTAAAGAACATTTTTTCAAGGGCTCCAGAAGCTTGAACTGTTTTTGTGGACTTCACAGATTCTTGGTAGAACTTTGAGAAGATTGTCTGCTTTTTTTAATATCACACCAACAAAACAGGCTCTCTGTCTAACTCCTGTTGTTTGCAGATCTCCTGTCCTCCATCATTAGTATTTGCCTCCTGGGTTTTAATTTTCATTACTGATGGAAAAAGATGTGCAGCTATTCAGAACCAATGCAGGAAGGGCGATCCATTGTGAGGGTACAGTATTCTTTGTACATATCAGCAGCTCCTTAAGGAAGCCGTATTTTTTTTATTTTGACAGACAAGCAGGAAATCATCAGGTTGTTGATAGAATACTGTCTCTATTCTTGTTTTCATATTGGTGAACAGGTGGTGGATATTGTTTGTGTGCATTTTTTATTGAAAGCAAGTTGAAGGGAGCCACAGGTGTGATATTACATGAATGTTAGAATTAAGTAAGGGAGGGAGTTGGTTTGCTTTGCATTTTAATGTGAACTGCCCTTTGTTGAATCTGTATTTTAACTAAAATGCTAACATTCACACTTTTCAGAATGTGCTGCTGTTTACATCTCAAACAATACATAGCAAAATGTGTATATAATTATGAATAAGGGAAATAAAATACAGATTACATTTTGAGGAGACTTTTTTTTAAAAAGTAACATGCAAACATGTGCATAGAAAGGGTGGAATATACTCAGGAACTATACATGAGTAAAATCAAAGCTTAGAGTTGTACTTTTAAACCTCTGTTTAAAGGTGTTGACGATCCTTTCCTTTACAGTACAGTCTCTAAATTCTTTTCCCCAACACTGGCTGATCTCTCCTTTATGAATACAGTGAGCTTGCAATATAAAAATACAGCAGGTTCACACATTGAACTGACCCATAATTTGATTTGTTTGCAACTTAGAATGATGTATGAACTAAGCCATTGTGGCTTAGTACCATCCAGTGAATGTATTCAACTAACCATGATTAAAAAACTCCTGGCTGAGTGTGACATTTTCTAAAGTGACTTATTCTATGGCTGAAGCAAGATTTGAACTTTAGACTTCTTAATTAAAATTGGCTCCAATGTTTAACCACAACACTACACCAGTTCTTATATTACCATGCATTGAGGCAAAAAAAAGAAAGAAAAGGAACCACTAATAAGTTTAAGTGGGTTCTTTTTGTCCTGGTGCTTTTCTATTTTCTTTCTTTCCTCCTCAAGGAATTCAGTTCTGGGGCACATATAATAGTGAATCATGAACTGAGGTCTGTGGGAGGTAGCTAAGCCTAGTAATCTAGGATTTTTCTATTGAGACTTTTCTGGACATTTCCTCTGTGGTTGAAGGTTCTCCTTTGGGATTCTTTGGGATCCCCACTGCAGCTGCTTGTGGGGTCAATAAAGGGCTGGAAGGAGACTAATTAAATAATTGTTCTTAGAAGTCTTGGCAAACAAAGATTCCAGTCTGCAAGACTGAATCCCCTTTGATGCCCCTACATTCTTTCGCAATGAATTTCTTCCAGATTTCACTGAGGTCAACAAACCACAATTTGTCTGGGACCTCAAAGAAAGATCTTCAATCAGGGAGCATTTGATGATTAAAAAGGTAGGAAAAACAGCTTTGTTGATCAGAGCAGAGGCTTGGGAGACAAAGGGTCATGCCTTTATAGCCTTGTTGCACTCATATGATTCTGGAAAAGCCACTAGCACTGTGAGCTTAAGACATACTTCTACTTTTTAGTAGCAGTTACTTCTGGGCAAGTGCACTCTGACTTAGTAGCTATATTACATGTATATATGGCCTGTAGATACATTTATTATTCCTTGTTCTTCACAAGGAAAACTTTGGCAGTAAGACAATATATGGAAAACATAGGTTGATTATCCTTCTATATATTGATTTCTGTTGAGAAGGCAAGTCATAAATTATTCACCATTTTTGACTCCCAAGCATGCTTATTACCCTATTTGCCTTCGTCGATGGGTAGGCATATTTGACAATTACTTTCTAAGAATATCTATGGGCAGCTGCTATTATTATTGGAAAATGCAAAATTAGAGGCTAGTCCTTATTTAAAAGAACTTTGTAGGTTGTAGTGTAGACACCATTTGGGTTGTATCACTTTGGTTCTCATACAATTGAATCCTTGACCATGTCCAAAAATCAAACCAAAAGAGAAAACTCAGTCTAAGGGACAAGGATTCCAGCTTCAGCCATACAGTTATGTGGAAATTATCTTCATGGGCATTTGAACTCCCTGTCATCATCATGATGGTGCAATCCAAATATATCTTTTAATGTTATTGGCCACAATACCTCTGTCTATTGTTACATTCAAAGAATCTATATATGAAGTATAGATGTCCTTAAAAAGTGAGCAGTAACCATCTTATGGAACATTTTGGAAAGGGAATCACGTGGGGCACTCTGTGTGGAGAGGGAAGGGGAGAAATGGGTGCTTCAACAAAACATGGCTACATAAGGGGCAGTCCTTATGGTTCCTGTTGCAACAGCCATTTCCTCCTCATGAATTGGTTCTGGGCCCCTTTCAGATGATCTCAGAATTTGAGAGATGTTCCAGAATGTTATAATTTTCATGCACTTGGCCAGGCAAGCCTATAACTAACTGCAGGATTTGGGCAGCCCAAAAATATTCACGGAAGCCTTCATCTAAGCATTTACATTTGGATCATACTTCTCTGTAGTATCTAAATCTGACACAACAGCATGTTTTGTTAATGGTGGGACTGATTTCAACAGTTCACCTTCCAGTGTAGAGTGAGGCTTAGGGCAGTTTTCGGTTTCACCTTGAATGTCTGGAGGGACCTGAGTTCCTGTGTCTTTGGATGCCTGAGTGCTTCAGTTCTGTGCTGATGGGATCTAAGAGCTTGTGCTGTAATTCACAATGTGTTAAATACTTGTATTCATCTTATCTCTTTTGGGCAGGTGCCAAATGCAGGTTGAAGCTCTGTAGTATAGGTTTTCAAGGATAAACCTCATGTGTGTCCAAGCTTACAAAGAGGTTCTCTGCAGTTCTGTGCCTGGAATTAAATCACAGTGCTTTACAACACTTTCTGAGAAGTTTACAAATGTCAGCCTATTGCCCCCAACAATCTGGGTCCTCATTTTACCAACCTCAGAAGGATGGAAGGCTGAGTCAACCTTGAGCCTGTCAGGATCGAATTCCTGGCTGTGGACAGTTAGTCTGCAATACTGCATTCTAACCACTGCGCCACCATGGCTCCCTCTATAAAAGAAATCTTCAGGGTTCCATCTTCAAAGAACACTTAATCATGTTGCATAAAACAGAGCACTAAATTGATGCTATTACCCCATTCCTTGCAAATTTCATAGGAGGCATGGGAATAAACATCAAAATTTGAAATCTCCAGTAACAGCTGAAGTTTCACAGACTCAACCTGGCTAAACAAGTTGTTGGATAGTAGACAAGAAAAAAATCCTACAGAGAGAGAGGATCTACTTCATGCAGAATATAGGAATTAAGTCCTGGATATAATCTGAATTGTGCCAGAGCTTAAATTCTAGGCCTTTTCCTGCTACCCATTTGAGTCTCTGGACTTTTGCCTATTCTTTTCCTGGCTTGTAGGGTATAACCATCACCAGCTAACATGATATTTGATATTAATTGAACCATAGTCCAAGTGGTTAGAATGTGACCCTGGAAAATATGATTATCAGCTCATTTTCCTTAGTAGAAAATCAGTCCCTTGAAAGGTTAAGTTTGCTTTAATTATTCACAGGACATTCAAATAGCAAGACATGCATACAGGACATGTAAATATCTACAATGGATATAGAGAAGTAATATTTAAGAGATAGAAATACAAGCCATTTGGCATTGTTTTGTTTCTTTATAATTTTCTAAAATATTTAAAATAAAACATTATTTCAAGAACATAGTTTTTATTGACTATAACTCTCCTCTTTAAACCTTCCTTCCTTCCTTCCTTCCTTCCTTCCTTCCTTCCTTCCTTCCTTCCTTCCTTCCTTCCTTCCTTCCTTCCTCCCTCCCTCCCTCCCTCCCTCCCTCCCTCTCTTTTTTGAAACCTATTTCCTTGACATCTCAACTGTGAAGCTTCTGTTACCAAGACATATGGTATGCTTCATATCTCTATAAAGAGATAAAGTACCTACCATGCTTATAACCTATTAATTAGAGCAAGTATCCAGATCTGAAAATGGAGCAAATATAAATAGCTTATGGTTTTATTTTCTACTGATAAAAAGGCATATGTTTGCTGATCTATTAGCATGGGTACGTGCTTCAGTTACTAGATTCCTAACAGATTTGGCCATTGGAAACAAATACGTGTTTTATAACATAAGCTTCCAATCTGCTATCATATTTTTTTAGTTTCCTTGCGCTGTGGTTAATTTAATCCATGTATTTCCTCTTGCTTTAGAGTTATCTGTAGACTTATTTATTAATATTTTAATTCCACACTGCTTGTACATAACCCTTGTGCTGGAATACTAAAGAAAATACCACTTCCATAATGTAGCACTCTTGGGCTGTCTCAGGTGTGGGAAGGCACTACGAGGAATCTTTTCAAAGTTTCTGCATTCTTAGAAGCACATTCTTAGAATATTTTTTCCTCCTTCAGACCCTGCTCTGTGCCACCTTTAAACCATTAGAACTAAGAGTACTGTTTTGGAGTTGCTCTGAAGCATAGGGTGATTGCCTCAAATGACAGTTGTGAGGAAGGGCAACACATGTGCTGAAGGACACAATTATACATTCTATCTATTCCCTATATATCTAAGCTATCTTCCTGACAATAGAAATTGAAGATGCTGTAAATCTGTCTGTCTGTCTGTCTGTCTGTCTGTCTGTCTGTCTATATCTATCTATCTATCTATCTATCTGTCTGTCTGTCTGTCTGTCTGTCTGTCTGTCTGTCTGTCTGTCTGTCTGTCTGTCTGTCTGTCTGTCTATATCTATCTATCTATCTATCTGTCTGTCTGTCTGTCTGTCTCTATCTATCTATCTATCTATCTATCTATCTATCTATCTATCTATCTATCTATCTATCTATCTATCTATCTATCTATCTATCTATCTATCTATCTATCTATCTATCTATCTATCTATCTATCTATCTATCTATCTATCTATCTACAGTATCTATCTATCATCATATTTTAAAGTGGTCATCTCTCTCATAGATTGACTCTCTGAATATCAGCAGAATGTTAGAATCATGGGCCAATCCTGAAGTGGGAAGGTGGCACTATTTTCTCCTTTGCCTCAGACATCAAAATCTTTCCTTCTTATAACAAAAGTACTAGTGTAAACAATCCAGTGATGTATGAGGTTTGATATCATACCACAACAGAAGAGCAATGAGTAATGGTGATATTAAAATAAACCTGGCAGACTTAAGAAGCAGTATCATTCATTTGCCTCTGTTGTCATGGTAGATATGAAATGTGAATTTAGTGGGGTAGGATAAGGCATCTGGATTTGAGAGAAAGCAGTACAAGAGCGGCTTATTTTCTGGAAAATATGGATCAATACGGCACTTGTGCCTTTTAATATGGCAGCAATGAAAATGTTAGATAAAAAACATCTGGCAGACTGGCAGTTTGCTATTATCAAGCAGAAATTGTTTGCTGGCACATTCCATTCTGATGTAGCCATGATAATATAATTACATTTCAAAACTTTTAAGCACATGCATGGTCTGTACCAGGATTTTTTATGGGCTGACAGCAAAAAGATAACGGCAGTCCAGATTTTAAAATAATTATTCTTAATATAGGATTATTGGTGGAATTTCTATTTATCCCAGATCCAGCATATTAACCAGGCTTCCAAGTAAATCAGTCTTAATTTACAATCAATATTACAGTATTTATGATGCAAATAAACATGCAATTGCATTAGGGCTCTTGACAACAAATTGGACCTTCTAAAAAAGTTTCCGGTGGGAAAAAAAACAAGCACTCAACACTGGACTCATTGTGTAAACTCTGGAAAGCAATGGGGTGTGATTCAGCCTCTTTCACTAAGCTTTCTAAATCCAAGGGAAATAAGAATGTGGACAGAAATAAGATTAGCTGTATAAATGAGGAATGGGTGATATTTTCAATATTCCAGCCAATTTCTTTCTAGATGGTCAAAAGCTGAAGAGGACCCACTCATGGATGCTCTCATGAAAAGTCCATTGCTATAATTGGGGAGGTATCATTACACCAACTAAGAGAGGAGTATTAATCAGCAGGTCTGCGTTTGTTTCCCCCGAACTTCATGCTGTCCAGGTAGTTTGGACTGCAATTCCCATCATTTGAAATCAACTTATGATTGGATGTGCTGGCTGGAGATCATGTGTGGTGTGGACTGACAGATTTGGAGGGCATTGCATTGAACAATGTTAATTCATAATCTGTAAGAAACAAGGCAAAGAAATTCTTCAAAGTGTATTTACCCCTTTTCCAAGTGACAGTCAACTCTTCTTTATGTGTAGAAACCAAATAAGCACAAAGAAATAGATCTAATTTCATTACATACTGAGAAATTCTATAAGCAAGGAAAGGAAAATTATGTATGCCCCCAAATTAGCCTTTTGGGATGGAGAGTTGGCCAAGAAGCCTGAAGAACGAGGGAGAACTGCCCTGCAACAAAAAGTGGCAAGAAATCCTGATTTAATTTAATTTAACTTAATAAAATAAATCCCAATCCCAATCCCAATTTTCATGTATGCAAATCATAACAGAAAATAATGAAGTGTTTTACAGAGCCAATTGTGGTGTTAGCTCCAATATAAATTTGTGAGAATGTTGTTAAGCCCATGTAAAAGAGACGTGGGTAAGTTAGATTGGTAGCATATACATCCACATCTGAATGCTTTGAAGGTCTCTCTTGTCCTTCATCAAGCATGCCACATGTTATTTTCCCTTCCCTTTCTCTCAATCCCAATAGGCTAATTCAGGGCCATATTTATCAGCAGCTCTAAGTAGATGTAAGGCCTCTCCCTTGGTATCTGTGGAACATTGTCTTTGGCCATGAAAGGGACTGTGGGAAGAAAATGGGGGCCAAGGAATTTGGTTTACATGAGAAGAAGCAACACAGTCCAGATGTGAGAGACGTGGGAGGAAAATGTTTCATAAAAACTCCACCATAATTAATTCACTATAGCTGAAGCTGGGAATTTATTCTTACAGTTTTCAAGATTCTGTCTATATTTCAGACAGGTTAAATATACCTTCCTGGAATCTATATTGTTCGTGCTTCAGTGGTTTGTCAGTTACATGGGGCTCAAGATGAACAGAAGAGTCTCAGCAACTCTCCCCCTCTGTCCTGGAATTACAGCTGATATACTGTAAACCTGAAAGGCACCCCATCTTTGTCCATCCAGGTTTCAGTAATACAATGTCAGGTCTGCCCTTTTATCCAGGATCAAGCATGGATGAGGAGTGTTTTAGTGTAGAAAAAGCTGGCATTTAACAAAACTAATTTGACTCCAGGATATTCTGCTACTTAGTACCTAAATGGAGATTGGGGGCTAGAAAAGGGAATTAAGATTATATTTTTGACCTTCCTTTTTGGATGATGGCCTGCCCTCCATCTTCCACCATATCTTTCTCTGCTCATTCTTGCTTCAGTGGCACACATCCTTCTTCGAGTCTTCTTCTACCCTCCCTGTATTTTCTTCTCCTAATGATTTGGAGATAATACAATCAGATAGGAGATGAGAATAATACCTCAATCTTATGTTCTCTCTTAATGCATTACATTTATATGGTCTATCCATGACTGCTTTAACAAAGCTATTCCATATTCTTAACTATTCCACCCATCTCTGCCTCCAGATTTGGTTAGACCCAATTCTATGTTGGGAAACACCCAGCCAGGCAGGGAGGAAGGATCAAGTAGGTAGCTTTGAATTGTTGCACAGCCATAAGAGATCCAAAGAGATCCTTCCCCCCAAAAAAACCCCTCCATGAAACTTTTATCTATCTGTTCCCAAGGGAAGGTGAGTGGTCTGAGGAGATTCCTGCATTGTAGGCAGAATATAATAAAGTAGTTAGCTTGAATTCTACACATGTGGGTCTGGTCAGTTGTGCCTGACATTCTAGTAAGCAAAGACTCACCTCACTTCAAGTTCTTATGTGTAATAGTATGTGGGAAATGGAGAAAATAGATGCTCTCTAGGGGACAGACAAATAAGAGAAGAATAGCCTGCAGCTTGATAGTGGGGGGGGGGGAGGAGCAAGAGGCTCAGGAGGGGCCTCCCAAGTTTCTTGGGCTGCAAAGGAGATGGAAAGGATATTTATATTTTTAGACTTGCAAGATTCTGTTAATATAGCCTTACAATAAAGAAGAATTCGCCTTCATTTGTGAAAGTAGAATTAGCTCATCTGATTGTGTTTCCCATCTGGTGCACCTGGTAAGGCTGATATTAATTTGCAAGTCTAAAAGTACAAATTTCTCCCCCCCCCATCTCCTTTATAGTCCGAGAAACTAGGGAGGGCCCCTTGCTTTGCCCATACTTAGATGATTGTTCCCTAGGCAGCATCTCTCCCAAGGTCTTACCCACATATCCTTACAGTATGCTTGTGGACAATCTACTATAACTTCCACTCTCACATGGAACTGTCAACCCAAACCAGGTCCTTGCTTGGTCCAATCCAAAATAAAATCTCCTACATTCCCTTTAGTCCCAGGTCTCCACCTCTACATGCTTCTCTATTTAATCCTGCTCAGGTCTAAAATGTAAGGCAATTTCCTTGGGGGTTCATAACTTCCTCTCCCATGAAGATTGTTCTTTTGTTGTTATATTTGCTATCCTTCCATTATGGATACCCCCAAGGACGTGAATGAATATGATGTGACAGTATATAGCTCAAACAATGGCATGTTACTCCTTTATCCCACATGCGTTTACTGAGCTTGATTCTATCCACAGCACTGGAGTATAAAGGCATAATGCTGATTTAGGCAGGATCTATACTAGTGACTCATGATATCTTTTGAAAATGATCCATCTATCATCGTCTCAAATAACAGTAATGAAGTCAGGCTTTATGTTGCCTCAGGGATGGGTAGGTAAAGCTAGAAGATGCTAAAATGCATTAGTGGATGATTATTAGGGCAGCTCGCTTTATTTATATCTGACCCTATATTTAATTTTTGCGAGTATATAATCACACAGCTAGTGCAGATGGATTTATTCCTGAATGATGTTTTACCAGCAAACCAAATTCAGCCAGGATTGTCACTCCATTCAGTTTTGCTATTTATTGATGGTCAGAAGAAACCTCACATGGCTTTAGTTTTCTGCTGTAATGTTGCCATTGTGAATAGACCAGTTATGTGTGGGAGTTCGCTAATTACAGAAATAGCTGCATCAACTCAAAGAGAGAGGAAGGAAAAGGGGAAAACACTGAAATGACAAGCACATCTCAGAAAGGAAAGACACAAAACAACATTATTCATCATGCAGGAAGAATGAAATTAATCTCAGGCTTGTATTATGTAACCTTGGAGATGAGCAGGAACTTACTGTCATGGCAACACAGGACCTGTTGACATACCTGTCTCAAAATGTTTACAGTGGAGATATTAATCGTGGTTTCTTCCAGCCAGTTGGAGTCCAGCATGTTTTATTATTATGGAAATCAATCACAACTAAAAGAACTACTTCTGCAAAATGGGAATATTGAAGGGTTCTCCTCACGAATCACCCAACTTTGTTGCTAGAGTTCTATAAATAGCCTTCTTGAAACAAGTTCTGTAGCACGACTCAGACAGCTGGTTCACAGACATTTTTGCAGGAAATTCTCATAGGCAACCCAACAGTTTGTTGCCCATCTGTCTCCTTATCTCAAAAATCATGCCCCACTTATTGCCATCTCTGAAGGTGAGAACATTCTACAATAATTCTTTCAAAGATGTCTGAGTGGGTTTTTTCTATTACTTAGCAGGATTTTACTTTAGAACTGTTTTTTTCAAACTTGGCAACTTTAATATATGTGGACTTCAACTCCCAGAATCCCACAGGCAGCATATTCTAAAGATGCTTTAGATTTAGAAGCTGGTCAGCAGTTCATACATGTAGTTTACCTTACTCCCCAACCAGAGACTTGCAAAAAGACCCGAATACGCCAAGACCTGCATATATATGTATATATATATATATGTATGTATGTGTATGTGTATATGTATATGTATATGTATATGTATGTATATGCATGTATGTGTATACATATATATATCCATCCCCAGTGCAGATTCAAGGGATTTAAAAAAACCTGGTGACAATGTTTTTGGTAACATACCTGTCCTCATGCACAAAGTATTTTTTTTTTAAACGATAGGACCTACATTGAGAACAGCTGCAGGCAGTGGTAATTCCTTTTTCTTAAGTGATAAGGTTCTGCCAAGCTGCAGCTCCTAGCTCTAGCAGGACAGTCATAAGGTATGAAAGAGAAAATTGCCCACTTTTTACTTTTTCTAAGTTGAACTGATACCACTGTTGGATGGAATGCAGCTTCTGCCTCCTCCAATAACTGTCAGCCTCATTAAAATATATAAATGGTTATTGATTTCATTTATTGTAGCATTCTGTTTTGAATGAAGAGATGACATACTTGTGGGAATTTCAGCCTGAGGGGCCACAATAACTTGGTCAACCTTGGGGACCATGAGTGATGGTAGAGGCTGCCCCACAAATAGCCCTGTGGAATATAAGAGCTTTCTGCTCAGTGCTGATTATCATGAGGCAATGATTGTCTAGAATATAGCTCTAGCTGGAGCTTCCTTCTTCTCCAACTAGAGCTGATCTAATAGTACTTAGACTTT
Source organism: Azemiops feae (assembly GCA_023970755.1). Lineage (NCBI taxonomy): Eukaryota > Metazoa > Chordata > Lepidosauria > Squamata > Viperidae > Azemiops > Azemiops feae. The sequence continues at coordinate 196,211 of JALGBA010000078.1, read as the reverse complement.
CTCACATTTCAGGCACTGGCCTTAGAGAGCAAAGAGGTAGGAGACCTTCTTTTAAATTATCTTTTTAATACATTTCTTGCAACAGGTGCTGGAAATCCGGGAAGAACTTTGTCGTCTTTGGGGGCCTGTCTTGATTGATGTCCATTTAATGAATTGACAGGGAAATGGAAGTCCAGTCACAACCTATCAGAGTCAAGAACTCTAAGGTCACAGCCCAACATGGATATGTGAAAAGTGTATTATTATCCTTCTCACCTTTTCTATTACCTATTTCTATTGGTATCTTATGACTATTACTTGTAGGTTGTATCGTATGACTTATGATTATAACTTATGATTTATGATTTATCACTTTGTTGCTTGTATGTATACCAAGAGCTTATGCATCAGAGACAAATTCCTTGTGTGTCCAATCACACTTGGCCAATAAAGAATATTCTATTCTATATTTTATCTATCCACGAGTTACTATAGTCAGAGTTGATGTGTGCAGGAGGGAGGATGTGAGGGAATTAAATCTGGTCCTGGGAATGGGGAAAGGAGGAATAAATTGCTAAGGGAGAAGAATGTCCAGAAAATATTGCTTAGTCCTGGGAAAGAAGAAAGCATGATAAAAAAACACAAAATAATCATGCCTTGACTTTATTTGGTATAAGCTCTGACAGGCCTTACCATAATAAAGAGCATTTCTAAAACTTCTCTGCTCCTGACTTTGCTTGCCTCAAACGGCTGACTGAGGGAAACAAAGTAATAGGGGAATGAGGGCGGAGGGAGAGGGAGATTATCTATTTTCAGCTATTCGTGACTCTCCTCTTAAACGTTGCCACAGCAATAGCTGTGTGGGCTCAGCTTGATGACACTGAGACAATATGTTTGGGATTTAGAGAAGAAGGATTTCCTAAACATAGGATATATTGCCCAGTAGATTGCCACAACTTCGAAACTTTTACTGACCCTTCATTATGACACGGGAACTGCCAGTCAGTTGGACCAGGTCAAGTCAGCCTAATTGAGATAGCTCATTAACACATCCCCTTTTAGCATTTATTTATTTTAGCATTTATTCCCACAAGATGCAATAATAGTTTCTAGCTGTCTTTAAAAAGTGCAACAAATATTCTGAACTTGAAAAGTTAAAAGACTTAGAATAGTTAAAACTCACGAGTGCATATGTTTGTGTACATGTTTCTTCTAAAACTCCACAGAAGAGTTTTGTCCCTTCTAAAGGGTTTCCTCGGAATTGACAGCAACAGCCCACTAAGATTTGCATCTAAAATACAGCCTTTAGCCTACAGTGCACATGTGATTTAGAAGATCCCTTTCTGTTTTAAGATACAGCAATTAAAATATTCTCCATGTATTATCACTGAGAGCATTCTCAACTTCTTTGTATATTACTTCACAGAGTGCAGAAGGAAAGTTATAACTGTTCATTTCCTCTATCAAAATCAGAAATTTTTGAACAACCTCAGCACTATTCTTCTCTATCTTATTTATAGTTTAAAAGTCAGTGAAATTAATTTTAAATCAATCATAGCTGTACTGTTTTTGAAAAAAAGAATGTTATATGTGCCTTTGTTTTGCAACTGAAAAAGTCATTTGGATTTAACAGACATTCAGCTTTAACAGACACCCTGTCCTCCACTATCGTATGATATTAACAAAACGTTAATTAGCATTTTCATTGGATCTCTCCCCAGTCCAGTCTACTACTGGGTGCTAAGATATACAAGAAACAACATCGCCCAATGTTGTCACCAAAAAGGATTGATTACACATGGAGGGGATGTTTAGTACTCGGAGTCCAGCCATGGGAATCTTTATTGGGATTTTTTCCTGTTAGTCAGATATTTCTTTTTCAGTATATCTAAGATTGAAAGATAGAACAAAGTTTAAGGGGACACCTCCCAATTTGTCACTTTGATAGTTCTTCTCCCCTCCTGATGGAATAGATAGAATTTATGGATTTTTGTCTCAGACTTTATAAAAATGGAAGGGTAAATAACAAATAATTAAATGGATATGAATTGCTGCCACTTTTTTTTTGCAACTTCACCAGGGTGCTACACATTATATAGTTCTTAAATAAAAGTATGCACACTTCTAAATCAATTTCAGTAAAACTGTCATCATTTTGAATCTTCAGAAATTCAATAGATAGAATGGAAATTAAAAAATGTGTCAGATTATTTAATATTATTTTATTATTGCCACATTATTCTTTTTCTAGATGAATAAAGTGGGCAGTACATGAGCTGAAAGCATAAAACTATCTGAATGAGAGGCTTTTCACGAAATATTTATCAGCTTCAGTAATATACTAGTGAAATATTACTGTTAGATCAGCATCCTTTAATCAGATTTTCCTTCTGTCTTTAAACATTTAGCAGTTACTCAAGACAAGTTTTCAGTGTCAGAAATCCAGTGCAAAAGAGCTGATAAGAGTTGGGCTTTTCATCATGGCTGAATTCAACTCTTATTCCCCAGTCCATGAGCTAGCAAAAAAATATACCTGTACACACATAAATATTACTCCCTCCACTGTGATCCTACCTTGCCACAGGCACGACTCTGGGAAATGCTGATGCCCTTATTTATACAGTAGTTAATAGGAAACATTATGGATAGGGACTTGTTGATCCTTCCCCTTCTACCAATTATTAATATCCAACTGAAAAATTTCCACCATTTTGCTTAATGTGAGCTGGAGCTGGAGAGAAGAATTTTGATAGATGATTATATGGACAGGTTTAGCCTTTTGTCAAAATTTGTTCTGGTTTTGCACAAGGGTTTTATGTGAGTGCATTCAAAGGGAGACTGATTATTGGCTCATACCAGCTAACAATATCATTCTGGAAAAGTATTAATCTAGCTGATAGCCAGGGCTTTTTTTGGACATGGCTTCAGCACTGTTCCAGAAGAGCTTTAAATTAATTTAAAAAAGGTCTCAAACCCCAGACAACAGCTGAGAAGTATGAGGAGAGTTGTAATATGAAGCAGAAGAGAAGAAATCTGATTCTTTGTAGCAGCCCTTGTTGTCACCTTTGGTCAGCTGCTGTTAAGACTGATTCAGGTCTCCAACTTCTGGATCAGTGTCTAGGATATGGAAGAAAGGGGTATGTCCACTGCCTGATTCAACTGTTATGGCTGATTGGGAAACACAAAGCTGAGAACAATATTAAACTGCCTCAGGTGTGGGTTGGGAGTGAGATGAAGGCAATGCCTTTTTTTGCTATCATGTCCACCTTGTGGAACATTCTCCTTCCAGATATGGATGGCCCCAACCCTATTAGTCTTTTGTAAGGGCCTAAAGACCTGGTTGTGTGCTTGGGCCTGGGGCACCTAAAACCTATGCAGGGACCAACTTCTTGATTGCGTTAGTGATTGGGATTTGTTGTTTCTTGGTTGCTTTGTATTTTAACTTTTGTAACTGTTTTTATTTAAATTTAATTCTGTTTGCCACCTAGAATCACATATTGAGATGGGCAGCCATATAAATTGGATGGATGGATGGATGGATGGATGGATGGATGGATGGATGGATGGATGGATGGATGGATCGATCGATCGATCAATCAATCAATGTCATGAGGACATGGGGGAACAAAGATGGTGATGAGGCATGTTCTAGGCATAACATCAATAAAAAATGAGGGGACATCACCCACCCCTTATAGCCTGCTCATTGTTGAACTATTTGTTCAATCATTTATTATCATGCTTAGAGTATAATATTCTTACCTGCACTGAGGATTCTATAAGTTCTATAGAACATGTTATAATTCATACCTATTTATTTGTAAATTTGTTTTATAAATTTATTTGTTTTATAAATAAAAAAACTGATTTTTTGGGGGGCGGCACACATTTTTGAATAACCCTCTGAAGAGGAAAACGTTGGTCTCTATGCCTCCTACCCAGCATTAAGTTACACTGCACTTCCCTATTTTATTTTTTCCAGGCAAGCTTAGCAAATTAATAATCCCACTTAATATATCACTGTAATTTTCATGCAATATCTAAAATCCTTCTTCCAGCATTCCTTCACTTCATTTACATCCTAAATAACTTTTTTTAATTTTTGTTTCAATATATATGTATTCTTATCTTGATTTTGGTAATCTTGACTTGTGAGGCAACACAAAGAAAATGTTTGGCTTGATTTTCATTATTTGCTTTTGTTTTTTAGTCACCAGGATCTAGCTTGAACAAATCTTCTAAAATATGTCTCCCATGACATGGAAGTCTCATTTAGTGTAGGGTACATTATGCTTCTGATCCACCAGTGATGTTTACAGGAAGTTGTATCTGAAAGCATAGAATTAGGATGACCACAAGGAAGTGAGAAATTATTTACTGAAGATTAAAGGGCTTAGAAAAGCCACAAGATAAATCAGTCAGGTTAAAAGAACAGTAGCTGCTATTTTAGATTTGCAGCTGCTGGCATTTGCATCCAATTGTGTTGCAAGAGGAAAGGAATCTGACATGCATGTTACTTCCCAGTGTTTGCTAACCAGCTCTAGACAACATTCTTCTGACAAGGCCTTTTTATTGGCAGATGGTTGCTTTCCTCTGAGATACCAGTATTTGGAAATAAGGAGCAACAACACTTTTAAAGTAGCACAAGTCCAGTCACTTTCCTCCTTTATTTGTGTTATGGATTTCTAAACTAATTTCTATAATTCTCGAAGCATCTTATGAAGTCATAATCATCCTTAGTACCCTGAGCAAGAACCATTAAGCAAAAGATGCATTGTTACTGTCTCTGCTCCTTATACCTGTCAAATGCATCCTTGCCATTATAGCTATTTTTTTTATTCCGTTCAGTCATGTCCAGTTCTTGGAAGCTGCCTGGACGAGTCTCTTTTGTTCAGAAATAGTTTGACATTGCCTCTTTTGAAAGAAAGCGATTGGCCCAAAGTCACCCATCTGGTTTGTGCCTAAGTTAGGACTAAAACTCAGGGTCTCCTGGTTTGTAGCCTGATACCTAGCCTTAACCACTCCACCAAATTGGCTTTCATTAAAGCTAATAGCTTAGTCCCAAATGGCATTCTGGTGAATCAGGGAGAAATTTACTACCTTTCATCCTCGTGAGAATTCTGTGAGAATATTTTTATGAAGCGGCAATTGACCTGCTGGAAAAAGATTTGGACTACCCACTTAGTGTTTTGGAGGGGAGGGAGAGGAAAGAGAAAGGTTTGCATCATTGTAGCTGTCAATAAACAACAGATCAGGAAAAACAAAGTCAGACAATAAGGAGCAATTTTTTTGCTTAGAAATGGAGAAGAGGCCATCCAGGGCTGAAGAGACATGGTGGCCTAAAGTGTTAAGGAACTAAGTTCTTCCACTTCCCTCCATGCAGTAATTTTCAGGCTTTTCATCATGTAGGGATGAGTGACTCTTTCCCAAGATTCTGATAAGAAATTGTCACCTGGATACTTTGATGCTATTAGCACTAATGTGAGCTCCCATCCCATCCTCGTAGGATTGCATGGAGGTAGAAAGGGGGCTATATTTATAAGGCTATGATGGAAACAAAATGATAAAAATTAAGCCTCCTGTTCTGCCTAAAGCTCTATGTGTCTGTTTGTGGTGATAAAGGGCAGCTGGAAAGTATGAAATGAAAAATAGGCTGCACGGCCAAGCACACTTCTTTAGCAAAAGCAACAGCATAGTTTATTGCACCTTTGGATTTGTTTGACTGTCTTTCAATAAATCATAGGACCAAGGTTTTCTTTTATTAATGACCTGAAAGTGTAGCTCCTCTCCATCAGAGAAAAAGCATTATGAATAAGCCGCGCCAGAAGTGAGACCTGGATTATGATAAACTGGCATAAAGATGGAATTCTTTATTTGTTTAGGGAGATATATATATATTTTGGTCTATCTATTGGCCATCTTTTCAGCTATGGTTTGCGACATAGTAGCGACAATTTCCATCTTAATATTTCCACTTCAGGTAGGGTAAGGTTGGGAGGGAGGGAATATTTCTGCTTTCTCCATTCATTTGTTTTGAAAGGAGAAAGGAAGAGATTCCACTGGTCTGAATTGCACTCATTATTTCATTGATTCCTATATAATGAATGGGAGAATGGAGGGCAGTCACATGACTCCTGAAAGCAGGCGAGTGCTTGGAGCTATTCCTAGCATCATCCTTATCGTAGCAAGCCCACTGCTGGGTTTGTGACAGCAAGTTTGTTTAGTCGTGGATAAATTGCCTTCACAAAAACTGGATCAAACCAAGTTCAGCCCTGCTAGGATTTCCATTTAAATTATACTCCTGAGATATGATTATGAGGAGTATGGAGATTCTGTTTTCTGAATTCAGATATGAATGGGGTAATATCCAATTCATTCCTGTAACTTTTTCCTCATCTAAAATTATGCTTCATTCAAGTGGCGTGTTTCTTAGTAACAGTGACAGCAATGCACCATTCTTCGCAGCCGGCTTCATCCATTCAGACTGAATTCATGAGGATAAGTGATCCTAACCCCTTGAGATATTTTTTTTAAAAACAGCTTGCAGCCAGGTCTGTTGTAGATTTTATCTCAGAGGAACTGCTTTTTATATGCATGATGATGATGATGATAATGATGATGATGATGATGATGATGATGATATCCATTCAGTGATGTCTGACTCTTGACAATTCTATGGGCCAGGTCTCTCCACGTCTTCTAATCCTGCACTACTTTTTATATGAACAGAGTTTCTTTTGCAGAGAGAGAATGATTGAGGAGGCCAAATTTTTTCCGTGTGTGTGTGTGTGTGTGTGTACATACCAGTGGTGGGATTCAGCCAGTTCGCACCAGTTCGGCAGAACCGGTAGCTAATTTTTTGTTGCCCAGGCCCGAATGGACTTCCGGAAGTGGCATCCACACAGAGAACCGGTTGTTCACATATTTGAATCCCACCACTGGTACATACACAAATACATACACACATCAATATAAAACCTTCAGTTTAAAATGAAAGCTACAGATGTTTTCTATTTCTGTTTATTTAAATATCAAGCAATTTAAGATAAATTCTGTGCTATGCAAAAATGTGTTTAATCTGATTTAATTTAAAGCTGTTTTATTCACTGACACATAGGTTTTCAGATGACATGTATTATTATCCCATAGGATAGTTTCTTTGGAACAAGAAGTAACGTGGAATTATTGGATAGCAGTTATAACGCAAACCTTGAGGGCAAAATGTTTATTTGGGAAGAGATAATCCAAACTGATTTCACATACTTCTGATGTCCATAATGAATATTTCTTTGTTATTTACAGTGTCTAGTCTAGTAATTACTGTCTTAGTTAGATGTGGGCTATGAAATCGATTTCTGAAAACCTAAGAATGGCCACTAATTTGGTGTTGTTAGAGCCACCATTTAAGGGGTGTCTTATAGTTTGGGCAATGAATTACATTAAAAATAAATGCCATTTGTTTTCAAATATGGAATTATAATGAATGTGTAGGCAGCAGCCCATCTCACCATCCATCCCTCCATCCCTCCATCCTTCCGTCCCTCCATCCGACAGCTTGCTGAAATTGAATTCTGAGCCTGAATTAACATTTTCACAAGGATGAAATGCTTTTTCTGTCATGTAGTAATGGAGAGATACCCCAACCCTTCCTTCACTTTAAAGATTTTTTAAAAACAATGGGAGAACAAAGGAAGGGAACAGTCAAAAAAGATATGTGTTGGAGAGGAGGAAAGAAGTGAGCTAGATTATTATTAAAGTGGATTTTTCAGGGAAAAGTGACTTAAAACAGAAGAAATCAATGTTTCAAGACTTTTTTTATTACTATAGGACTAAACTATTAAGGTATTTTTATGTGCTTGTAAGGATCCTTATTTTTCTGGACAACTGTATGAAGTTGAAAGCTGAATGTCAGCTTCATCCATACTTCAGAATGGCCATAAAGTTATTAATTTTATGAAAAATCTTTTAAGATGATCCATTATTTTTTTAAAAATATCTCAAAGAACTAACACTATCCTCTGGTCTGCCTGGAACATTGCAGATACTTTTGTAAATTTCTCACAAAATTAAAAAGGGCTTTTACATTTGATTTTTGTTAAAATTCGATTTTATTTATGTTTTGTCAGTTTGGTCTACTTCCCAAGAAAGGCTTGCAACTTCTAGCTTACTTTGCTTTATGCTATATGGATGGAAGATTACACTATGGTTTCATTTTTGTTTTAATTTTTATCTTTATAACTTCCAGTAAGCCAGGACTGCTGGTGGAAGATTTCTCACACACTGAGGTTAGGAGAAGATACTGGGTGAGAATACTCCTGAAAAATAGACAGTGGCACAATGAAATACCAAGACATTACTTCAAAATGAAGGATGGTAGAGCGGTTTGTGAAGACAGAGGGTTTTAGCAAAGGAGATCTGAGACTTTCAGATTTTAACCAGACAAACTTACCACTACAATTATTTCATAAACAATGGACATACGTGTTTTTTTATGGCCTAGAAAAAGTTTTAAAAAGTCAATGTTGGTACTTACATTCAGAAAAGCTTTTATAATAATAATAATAATAATAATAAAGTTGGGAGGGACCTTGGGGATCATCTAGTCCAACCCCATGCTCAGGCAGGAAATCCTATATCATTTCAGACAAATGGCTGTCCAGTCTCTTCTTAAAAACTTCCAGTGTTGGAGCATTCACCGCTTCTGGAGGCAGGTTTTCCACTGGTTAATCAACTGGTTAATTTTGAATTTTTCCACTCGAAGAGCGATATGTGGATTGTTTTATCCACAATCCAGTACACAAACTGAACCCTATTGAAAGAGGCAGACTTGATTCTGGATTAATGGGTATTAATATATTTTATAAAACATTACTCCATAGGTTTTAGAAATATCCTTGAATTCAGCATTAAGTCACTGTTCCGTTTACAGAATATTTTACTAAAGGGAGCTAGGCTCTCAATAGGGTAAGTAGGTTACTTAGTTCCAAATTGTGTGTATGCCTTTGAGTTCATTTTTTGATTCCTGGCAAATGCTTGGATTAGTCCCTGCAGATTTTTCAGAAATGCAGTTTTCTTGGCAAGATTTTTCAGTAAGGTTTGCCCTTACCTCCTTCCTGGGGCTGAGAGAGAGAGTGACTGGCCAAAGGTCAGCCAGCTGGCTTTCTGCCTAAGGACTAGAAGTCATGGTCTCTGGTTTCCAATACACCAACCTGGCTCCACATTAGGAGAATTCATTCACTTTTCACTGCTTCACTGCTGTTACTTTATTACTGGTCTTGAAAATCTTTGGAAAACAACCACATCCCTATTTACATGTTAACATGCAGCGACAGCTAAGGAGTCATATAGGATCATATTCTTATTCTCACTCCCAACATCATACACACTGAAGTTACCTTGAAGGTCCAGATATTGAAATTGTACAGGCATTGTATAAGCCCTAGTTTACTTAAACATGGTTTGCTTATAAGTTGGGATCTCCATCATAGTAAGCTATAAATCATGGTTTATAAACACCAATGGCTGGTGTACAAAGCAACCAACCCCAAAATAATTTAGAAGTCATGTGTCCCTAGTTGATGAGATCAGGGGTTTACAAACCGGAAAGAATATGTGAGCTCTGTTTGTTAGCCCTATTCCCATCAGCAGGAGTAGCACAATGGGAGTATTTTCCAAACTGTATATTAAAATGATTGAGCTCCTGTCAGAAAATGAAATCATTTCAGCTTCCTGCACTTTCTATCATTTCTTTTTTTTGGTTTTGTTCCTTCCTGACTCAGATCTCAGAGGGGCATCATCGGCCCACTCCTAATTATCTTGACTGGGAACACATCCAGGCAGGTTCACCTTAATTTACTTTGACCACAGACTGTGCAACAACTTCCCAAGATCTTCCCCATGGCATCATGGCAGGAATGACCAAACCTTTAATTGTCAGGAGTGGGGAGGATGTCAGCACAGATTGGGGACAGCAGCCATTCAGAGATAATAAAGGAGGAAACAGAAACAATGGAGGCGAGGCTTGGCCCAAAGATTTGGAACAGGAACTGACAAATCTTAAGATTCAATGAGATGAAAGGCTGCAGTGGATAAAGCATTTGTCTTTTACTTGTTTACTTAAGAAATATATCTGCATTTATTTAAAACTTTATTTTGCCAGTTGTGTCGAGAAAAGGCATTGCTTCTTTAATTCATGGTTAACAATCTCACTGATTGTTAGAGGAAAACCCTCAATCTTTAGTGTGTTTTTTTAAATTATAATCATTGTGGGACTTTGGAATACCATATAGGTATTCTTGACTTACGACAATTGAGTTGCTGAGAGAGACATTTGTTAAGTGAGTTTTACCACATTTTACGACTTTTCTTGCCACAGCTGTTAAGTGAATCATTGCAGTTGTTAAGTTTGTAACATGGCTGTTAAGTGAATCTGGCTTCCCTATTGACTTTGCTTAAGGGGATCACATGACCCCCGGACACTGCAACCGTCATAAATATAAGTCAGTTGCCAAGCTCTGAATTTTGATCATGTGGCCAAGGGGATGTGGCAATGGTTGTAAGTGTGAAAAGGTCTTTTTTTTAAAGTCAGTGGTAACTTTGAATGGTCAGTAAATGAACTGTTATAAATTGAGGACTACCTGTATCTCCTTTATGGACATCTCAGTAAACAAGTAATATAGTAATTTTAAATGTCTAATGGACTTTTGTAGATTTCAATAAGGCAAGGTAGGATAGAAATAGATCTGCAGATGTTGGCATGGAGAGAAGTACTGTGGGATTAATTTTACTGGGAAGATTAGGAATACAATTTGCTGAATATATGGCTCTTTAAGACAGCTCTCATACCAAGGATGTAGCCTACAGATCAGAAAGTGTAGCTCATTAAATTTCAAAGAAAACACAAATTGAAAGGATAATTTAATGAATGAATGAATGAATGAAAGAATGAATGAATGAATGAACAGACATGAGATTACCTTTATTTTTTCAGCTCTCACTGTAGTATCATTCTGTATGTGAAGCAGTTGAAATTCAAGACTGAAATACATTATTGTGACATAGTAGAAATAATATACATATTGTTTTTCCTATTGTTAACGCTATATTATTTTTTCCCCTTCACTTGAATTGTCAATTCATCCTTACACTACCAGAACTGTATAATATTATACTATTGTTCTTTTATGCTGTTTTTGTAGGACTTTTTGTATTGTATTTTGCTCTTAATTTTTTTTTAACAATTGTAAACTGACCAAGGTTGTTGAGATTTGGGCAGCATATAAATTAAAAAGTATTATTGTAGTCTTTAGTATTATTCTCCTTTAGTCAAAGAGGGATTTTTTTTTCAAAAAGCTCTCAATTAAAAATAAAACCCCTTGCTGATATCTGATTAATCATATTAGTGCAAGATACTTGCACTAATTTCCACAGCAAATGTATCTTCCATCCATAACCAGATTTTCTTAACCTCTGCCACTTAACCTGTCACACTAATCCATCCTTCTCAAGTTCTTATAATAGGAACCCTAGAGGTACCTCTCTGTGTTAAATGCCTGCCAGCTACAAGTACTTTTTATAGACGGAACTAAAGAGGCCCTCTCAGTTCCCTGGGAGCCTTTCCAGATGTTAGGCATTGCAAAGAGCAATAAATGTTTCTTTAATAGCCACCTGCAGCAGGAACAGGGGCTGCTAGCCTATTATGCTTTTAAAATGCACCCACCCAGTTCTAATTTAGAAGTGTAGATGTGCTGTTCATGTACATTTTTCCCCCTCTGCAGACGGTTTCAACTCAATGTTTTCTTGTCACCTCCTTCTCATGTGGAGTAAATCTACCCAATCTGCAGAACAGCAAACTGAATGCAGTCCACCTTTTGTTTTGATGGTAATCTGGTTTGCCCCTCCATTTGAAGTTAAATCAGGTGGAAAAACTGAGGTCTTTAGAGGGGCGTCATATCTGGGCTTGATGGGATTACAATCCATGTATGAGCACCTTCAATCCTGGAAGGTTATGGAATTTACATATTTGATTTCCAGCTTCAAATGCAGGGATAATCTGGAAGAAGAGACAGCTGCCTTGTATCAGCAACTTTTTCTGTGCTTTGTATTGTGGGATGAACTACTCGACTAAAAATTCAGGAAGCTTCCAATATGCATCAAATAGATGGTTAACAAAGGCCAGAGCACACTTTTCAATCCACAGGCTGCATTTAAAGCAACCTTTTCTTTATTGGAATCCTGGGGGGGGAAAAACCAGATCGTTTGACTTTTCCTTTCATGCATCTTAATAAATTAACTGCGAGGTTGATTTTACATTACCCTCCTTTGCTATGAATTATTGTTATGTTAACTTAGTGGTTTTTAAGGTGAGGCACACTTTGAAAATAATATCAAATTTTTATTATCAAATTTATTTGCTACCCTTCTCGTAGTTCAAAGCAACTCTGTATACAGAACAGTGGCTTTGAATCACATGCTTATAAATGGAGCTTAGCACCCCTCTGCTATTCATTAAAGCATGCATGTCTTCTTTCAGGCTTCTATTACTGCTTGGAAAAAAAATGTGGATACTTTAAGAATTGCATTAACTTGGATGGATAGATTCCTTAATCAGTAACCTCTTTTTTTTCAGAATGGCACAGAAGTCTGAAAGGGGGTGGGTGGGGAAAGACTTGTGTGCATTGATGAATATCAGGGAGATGCTGGGCTTGTACTCACATGAGATCTGAAGCACTTCTGAATCATTCATGAAATGTGTATGGCCACAATATTGATCTGTAATGGGTTGCTAGGACAGGAGAACAAACAGGGAGAAAATGCATCCCAAGAAAACAGTTCAGAGCAGGAGCAATATCATTGGTAGGAAGGCCTGATCAAATAACTGGACTCTTCTTGCTCCGGCAAACTAATTAGATGGTAATGAGTTATTTGGATTTTACTGCTTTTTTGTTATAGATCAACAGAATGAAAAAAAATAATCAACCAGAAGTTGGATATTTCCAATCATGATGAGGTTCCTGTTATTTCAGTTTAAATAGGAAAGCCTTTTAATTTTTTGCTGATTTTTCCAATTACATGTTATATATTACTGGATGGGGATTTTTAGTTAAAGCTCCACAACTTTTATAAGGCAAATCTATGCAGCCAGTAATAGTTGGGCTCAATGGACCTTCCTCCAAGTAATCTCTTGTCATTCTGTGAGATTTTACATGTAGATGTCAGCACAATACAAAGACATTTTTAACTTGATGGTGTTAGATCTTTCATGTAGAAATTACCTATTGATTAGCTATCTAATTATAGCTTGGGATCCTAACCATAGCTATTTTTTGCAGCTTTGATTGGATTGACTGAGTTCCTGAATCAAGTTGAACCAGACTGAAGGCCTACCATTCTTTTCCCATAGTGGCTAAGCAGATATTTATGGGAAGGGTAAGCAAGTTATGAATGCCAGTTGGTTGTATTTTCTAGCTGTTGTTAGAAAGAGGATGTGCTAGTTCCCCCTGTACCACCACAACCCCCAGGTTAAAAGATATTTCTAGACAGAGATTAAGGTTAAAATATGTTTATGCCAAAACCTGAGTCAATCATCAATATCGAAGGCTGATTGCTCTGTTGTTCAGCTTTACTCTAAATAGATACTGTAGAAAACATCTGGAAAATACTTGATCATATCATTGAGGACTGGTTGAATATTTGAAATCCTTCTTATCTCTCTAGACCTTCAGTCTCAGTCTTGTGAACCTGCTTTGTTTTGAAGAGACTGGCAGTTTTAAAGCTAGATCTGGTTCTGAAGCCCCAGGGAATCATAATATCCCCACATATTAAGGTCCATGATAAGGTTGGGAAGCTAAATCGATTCAGTTTCAGTAAGTAAATATTATGTTTTGTTTGATTTTAAAGTGCATCCTTTCATTTCTGACTCCCAACTGCTGAATTCTTTAACAAATAAAATGATTAGGGAATTCAGGTTCATTCATTCTTTTCCTTAGTTTGAGGAGTGGTGCTACTTCTATGTCCAATGGCTGGATAGGAAGGAAGAAAACTCTGGAAAACAGGCCTTTCCTTCACTAGAAGGGCAATCTTTATGGTTGATTTCTAATGGGGCCAAACTGGAGTTTAGTCATTGTAGATCACAATGTGACTACCTTGAAGATACATAACTAATGAGATGTCTTCTCCTACTTTGCAGGGCTGGAATTGCATATGATCCAATCTATATCAATAAGTCAATTAAATTAGGTCTAAGGGAATTCAGTAGTGCCCAGAGGCTCACAGTTTGCTCATCCTTGTTCTGGTCATGCAAAGAGAGGGGACCATTGAATTGCCTATACTCTGAGCTTATTGATATAACTTACTAAGCAAGTTTATCTGTAACTGGGGGTTAGACAATATGGGAAACAATGCCTACTTTCAGCTTCCTGTCTAAAAATCTACAATTCTCTCTTTTTTTAAAAAAAAGCGTTTTGGGAACAAAAAGAGCAACCAGCAGCCCTACTGGGGTTAGAACCACACAGATAACTGTTAGCTAGAAGGATGAGTTAAATATAGGTTATCCACCTCCTCCAAGTAATCTGGGTTACGATGATACATAGAGGCTCAGGAACACACAGGGGAGTTCACTTAACCAAATCCTGGGTACAAATTGTGGTGAAGGGACCTTGCCTTAATTATAATTTAATCTATGGTCTGGGCTAGGACCTCAGTGCTAAAGCTAACCATACTAATGCTTAGTGTGTCCTGTAGGCCTGGCCTTTCTGTTTTTTGGTGAGAACCACTCTGGCCTTTCCCCCAAGAAGGGAGCATAAAAGAAACACATCATGTTAAGCTCCTTTTCCTTCAGAAGGAATTAGGCCCTAGGGCTGGGGAGCCTCAGGTAGGTGGCTTTCCACTGAGCGACCCCACGTTACGTCAAATGAACTTCCTATCCCAATGATTCAGGCAGTGCCAGCCTGCATATTTTGCTGTGGTGAGCTTTTTTGGGACCTGGGTCTTAGCTCCATCAGCCTACGCAGATGCTGTTTGAAAAAACAACACACAGTTCAGCTCTGCAGCAATTTACTCTTTCTTGATCCCAGCGAATTTTTTCCCCCTCTTGCATACTTATTGTGTTCTTCTTCCTCATCAGCCAAGAGAAACTGGAAAGGGAGTTGCTTCCAGATGTGAAGCAGAAAAGCATTTAATTACTGTCCTCTGGTTCCTGTGGTAGATATGCCTCCAGCCCTTGCCTTCTTGCAGTGTGAATGAGGCATAACATTAAAAGCAAACCCTCTCGCTTTACTCAACAATATTTTTTATTTATTTATTTATTAATTTTATATGCTGCCCATCTCTTCATCAAGTGACTCTGGGCAGCTTATAAGAAGATAAAACCATAATATAAAACATTAAAATGATAAATATTAGCATTAGTAGCTAAAGAAGGACCAACATGCAACAGGTGGAGGTGGAATCCTCTCTTAATACACTAATCACCTCCAGTATGGAGGACATACATCAGGATCCCAAGCCAATCAGCAGAGGAAGGTTTTTAAGGCCCCTATGGAAGGCCAAGAGGGTAGGAATGGATCTTCCCTTGAGGAGTTTGATGTTCCTGAAGGTGGGAGCCAGGGTACCCAGGTGTTTCCTCTGGACCCTGCCACTTGAAATTCCTCGACTGACAGGTCTACAGCATGCCCCTTTTGCCAGTGTGAGCAGGGTGGGCCAATACGATTGGGGTGAGATGGTTCTTATTTTCACATAAATCAGACTGTAATACATTTGGAAGATACCACAGGTGACATGTTTGGGAGGGCACCTGCAGAAAACCAGGTGATGAGATCAATCACCTGCAAAGCTTGCTGACCTCTCTGTTAGAATTGCCAGATCAGAGGTGCAGATATTCAGATTTTTGTTCAGCATTTTGCAGCCCTGACTTGTCCAGTCCTGCCTTTACTATTTCCTATTACCGTGGTGTTGTGGCTGTTAGTATTTGTACTATAATCAGTTATAAGAACTTTTCTGTTTGTATGTATGTAGAGCCACATCAACCTAGTTCCAATAAAGAAGGTATTGTTAAGTTGAATATTTACCTTTGGGGCCCACGTAAGAAGAAAAAATGCTCAAGGAAAAGATATGCACATCTGATGTAGAATCTTTCTTTTTGGTCTCTATATAGATGAAACAATTTTAGATAAAACAATCCAGATCCATAGATCTTTTCTTCTTTACTTCCCCTTTTACCACTTCAGGTCCCAAGGGAGATACAAAGTTTTGGTTCTTGCACTTCTCGTGGCCTCAACCATTGTTATTTGATGCTGCTGTAGTGTATCTTTAGTGTCTTTCCATCTTCTTCTGGGTCTGCCTTCTTCTCTTTGACCTTCTCCTCTTTTTATATGGTATGGAATCTCCAGGCACTCTCTCCAGATGGGCAAACCACTTTATTTGCTGTGTTTGTATGTAGTTTAATGTTGGTTCTATTCCAAGATAGAGGTGACAATAACAGGACCAGAAGGGTGGGTGGAATGGTGGCACATCCTGATTCATGATGGACTATACCAAGTTTGAGTCATTCTTTAAGCCTGGGTGTTGAATTGACTATGGGCAAGTGTCAGGAGAATGCCAGCAATTAGTAAATACACATCTCAGTAGCCATGCAGCCCACATATTTTCATATATCTGCACATATACACACAACACATATTGCACTCATATAAAATAGATTCACATACTGCACTAAGACGTGGCTTGTTTAAATGTATGCATTGAATGCATCCCAATTGGATGGGTTCACAGTGTGCTAATCATAGACTGGTTACTATCACAATGGCCAGGTAGACATATAGTGCTAAATCAAAACCAACTCCCATTATGAATGTGAATCAAACATTGCATCCTATTCACTCATTAACATACAAAAATATTGTACTTTGGAAGATTGTTTAGAAGATCATTTCTGCACTAATGATTTCTAATTGTCTTCATTGCAACATCCTATCTTCATCAATGGTTTATTGCTGCAGAGATTGCTGGATGACTTTCATACAGAAATAATCAATATCTTGAAGAGGCAAGGTTATTTCCAAAGATGTGAGGTCACCGAATTGGGATGGACCTCTAGAGGATAAGCTCTCTACCTGGCAGCATTGAAAAAAGGGTCAGAAAACAATACTGTGTGGAGAACTTTTCTTGCACCTTGAAGAAACTGACTCTGCTACATAGTCAAGTCTTAGTACATTAAGAAAACATAACATCATTATTCAGTAAAACAACAGGGATCAGATCCCACTTAATGATGTAAGATGGCCCAGAATTTAAAGGCTTATGCACCACATTATATTTTGGTCATGCAATGAAATAACTTTTCTACAGTTGTAGAACTGAAGACAGAGTTATACAGCAGCCTCAATGACCTGGTTAATCATGTATTGTGCAATAGCTTTAAAATGACCAAACTGATGACTGATTAGAAATAAAAACTAAAGTCTGTTTCAATAGTAATAAGATTAGCATGAGCTTTTATAAGTTTCATGTTTCCTCTTTCCCACCTATGATGCCAAATCAAAGAACAGTCATTGAAAAGCACTAAAAAAAAGTGAAGAATTAATAAGCTTGCCTGTTAGTTTGATTCTTGGAATAGACAGGAAATAACTGACTGGGTCTGCCATTCCATGACCTGGAATGTAGAAATGAAACATTTATTTTTAATGTATTTCTTCTATTTCTATGGCAGCCCACACACCAAGTAAAATAGTTCCTGTGGGCAATGTTTTGTCACTGCTAGTAACTAAAGGGAGAGAAGATGAAGGAATAAACAAGGAATGGTGGAGGTAGGGTGGTAGAGTTAATTTATCTCCAAACTCCTTCGATTGAAGTTTGGGATGATGAGTTTTATATTTGTTAGCTAAAAGGCTAACAAATATAAAACTAAAAGGAGATGAAGAGATTAGGGAATTGTTTATACTTGTTACAAGAGAGTGGGAAATCTTTTTCTTAGTAGTATGTCTATAGTAGTATGTGTATATGTATCTTTTTATACATTTATTTTTCTTCTTTTTCTCCACTGGATTCTATTATCTTTTATTGTTCCGACCTATAATACAATTGTTTGAAAAAAACCAAACTCCTTGGATTGATGCTGAATAATGATTAGAGCTTTGGTTTCTAGATTCATACCTAATACTTTGGTACATTCCTGTATACAAAGTGCTTATTTTTCTCCCACTTCATATGTATCTACTAAACCTGGGATTCATACCATAGCTCTCATGAATATCAATGTGCAAGAGTGGGTGGGTAGGAGCATTCTGGTACAACAGGACTTGGGATGTGGTGTGTAACCCACAGTAGCCATTTTGACAAAATGCAGATCCTCCTCCACATTATATATTTTTTTTTCATGGAAATGCTGTTAAAACTCCAAAGACTCCCACTATTGCTTGACAGACTGGGAGCTACTGTGTATGTTGTGGGAACACAGACATTGATTTGGCATGCTAAATTAGCTGGGCCACTGGGTTAAAGATTGTTTATTGCTTGGGCAAAGCATCTTAAGTAGACAAAAAAAATGTATTTTAAGAATTAAAAGTGTAAGGTTAAGCTTGTGTGAAATCACCCAATATATTTGTAAGCATGTTCAGGGGAGGATGCTGAACAGAACTATCCAATTAATTCCTCATATTTCACTTAAGGTCCTCTAAAGAGAAATAGAGCCATGAAGAAAAAAATGCTAAGAGAGTACATTTTTTCCGAAGAGACTGAGAGACATGAGATCAAATAGTTAACGTAAGACAGATAATGAAGAGAAGAAAACAATATGTATAAGAAGTCTGTGTTTGCTTCACTTACAATAAAGCCTTTAACTTGGTGATCATGCTAGAAAGTGGAACAAATTATGGCTGACGGGTGTGTCAAAACATCTGATTTTTATTCTGAGGAATCTTTATAATGAACAAGAAACTACTGTAAGAACTGAGTTTGGAGAAACAGAGTGGCTTGTAATAGGGAAAAGAGAGAATCAAGAATGACTATAGTCCCCATGTCAAATAACACATACATACAAGGATGGCAGGTTTGGACAAGATGACAGTTGGAATTGAAGCAGCAACTGGAAACACTAGCAATTTAGATATGCAGATGGCACCTCTTTGTTAGCTGAAAGTAAAGAAGACCTAGAAGAGAAGGATTTTTAAAGATAAAATTTTCCTTAAGAATTTTGATTATAATAGTAAACTGTAACACAAGTTAAATTTAAAGAAAAGAGGATACAAAGGAATAAAAGGTGCAAGAATAGTATTAGCAATAGCACTTAGACTTATATAGCACTTCACAGTGTTTTACAGCTCTCTCTAAGCAAAAGTCAGCATATTGTCCCCAACACTCTTTGTCCTCATTTCACTGATCTTGGAAGGATGGAAGGCTGAGTCAACCTTGAGCCAGTCAGGATTGAACTCCAGGCTGTGGGCAGAATTAGCCTGCAATACTACATTCTAACCACTGTGCCACCACGGCTCAAGAAAAAAGGGAGAAGAGAAAAGAAAGAATAAAGAGAAACAAAATAAAGAAGTGACTTCCAACCATCATCATAACAAGTATAAATACATTTAATGTAAACCCCCTCTAAAGTTACAAATATTTATCTCTTTAGGCCATATCCTTAGTCTATCCATAGAAACTGACATCATTACTGACACTGTTGAAACTGTGGCTACTATTTTCTGATTCAATTCTTCAAAAGTTTGCTCAGTATTTTCGTTTTTAGAATGTTTTGGAACATTTTACAGGTTTTTAAATATTGCCTCTGCCTAAAAACTTTAGTTCCTGCTAGTACCCATGTTTTGAAACCATGAAATTGCATATCTTTGTTTTGTCTTGTAAAAACCAAAACAGAATATTTCACACAAGAAGTTGCATATTTTTTATAATTAATTCCAAAATTTTATTGTAAAAGTTACAATATTCCAATTTTATTTCTTAGTTCATTTATAATTCTAAGATCATAGTCTTATTTGGATTCTTTAAATTCTTAAGCGTATGATTAAAATTTTATTTCATTCATAATTGAAGGCAGACTCATCTAGTATTTTAAACTGGCAGATCTGAAGATCTGTAATAACTTAGAAATAAGTAATGAGCAATTTTTGAAAACGATTAGAAAGTGAGGTTTGCAAACCTAGTGTTCTTTAAAAGTCTCTGCAGTTGTAAGCAAGATGGCTAATTCTGTCATCTCCCAATGAAACCCATGAAAAACCACTGTCCTGCAGTCTCCTCACGAGGAACACCATCTGGAGTACAGATCTCCTGTCTTCTCCTTAGCAATAGCAAGAGCACTTATATACCACTGATATACCATTTCATAGTGCTTTACAGCCCTCTCTAAGCGGTTTACAGAGTCAGCATATTGCCCCCAACAATCTGGGTCCTCATTTTACCCCACCTCAGAAGAATGGAAAGCTGAATCAACCTTGAGCCATTCAGAATTGAACTGCTGGCAATAAGCAATGACTTAGCCTGCAATACTGCATTCTAACCACTGTACCACCATGGCTCTTGCCTGGAGATTGTCCAAGGAACCACTCATTATTCTTTAGTCTTTGCCACAGTTATTGGCTCCACTTAAAGAGATTTTTCTTCAGTTTGCTATTATTTCCCCGGATGTCCCCAGAAAAAGCAATTTCTTTCCAGCAATAATGTATGTCTGTCAAAACTAACCATTGAGATCAAAAGAGAAGACAGTCATTTTCAAATATAGATTAGGAGAGTACCCTGATTGATTTTTGTAATCCAATCAGTTCTGAGCCAGATAAAGACTGATTATTCCCTTAGGTGATGAGGTGATGATCAGCAAGCAGAAGCTTACATCTTTGGCCATGTAACAGGAGATGATGGGCTAATCAAAATGATTATGCTTGGGAGTCTTGAGGCAAGTAGAAGATGGAGAAGACAACATATAAAATGGATAAATGGGATTAAGAAGATTATGGGGTAATGTCATAGGAAGTTACTACTATAGATAGGCCAAGATGGTGAGCATTTGTCCATGAAGTCATGATGAATTAAAATTGATTTGATAGCACATAGTTAAAAAGAGGAAATAGAGACTGCTCTTGTCTCTAGTATATATATTCTGAACATTTAAAAGATTGGACCATGTCAGCACAGGATAGAAGTTTTCTTTGATGTTTATAGAACAGGGGTGTCAAACTGCCGGCCCGCGGGCTGGATGCGTCACGCGGAAGCTGCGCCCACCCCAGCTCTGGCAAGGGGAAAAAAGTCGCGATACGTCGCAGCATGTCACGTGATACAGCGAGTTTGACACCCCTGTTATAGAAGGTGGATCTTCTCACTGGCTATCTGAGAAGTTTCTAAATTCTTAATGATTCAGCATTATAATCAATGAAGAGTACAAAAATTGATGTGTGATTTTTCATCAAAATGCAGAATAGTATAACTTTTAAAGTTCAAAATATGAAGTGGCATGCAAAAATAAAAAAAATGGGAAAAGAATTACATTTGATCTCTAATCTGGATTCTGTAATGTTCTTGGAAAACCCTCAAGTGTCTTTGCAAAACAAGGTCTAAAAAGTCACTTCTTAATCCAGGTCTGACTATAGTTGAATTTTCTTTTCTCCTCAGTGTTCAGTGACATTTTATCCCCCTTTCTTAGTCAGAAAATCCCAATTATATCTTACTCAGAAACATGGGAGAGTCTAAATAAATACCCTAACAAGCAAACGGTATAATAGATGGCAAGATTTGTTTTTTTTTAATGAAAGGACATAGTGTCCAAGCCAAGCACTTACTTAAGTAGATAATACACAAATCCTTGCCATTTACATTTGCCCCACTGCATTAGGGACAAAACAGCTACTGGGATCTAATGGCCTATTTATTGAAAATAACTGTGGGAAAAGGATAAACTTATTAATTGGTATTGCCTGTGACCCAACAATAGAACCCTCCCATCTCACAGTGCCAAAGAAAATAGATTATCCTGCCTTAGCATATTTGAATAAAGACTGAATACAAAGATTGGCCATTAGGGTAAATAGGTAATCAGCTGAGGCTATGCCCTCCTGGAAGAAGGAAACCTAAAGGCCATTAACACTTTAATTCAGATTTCCTCTTCCTTCTTTGTATAAGCTTTGATTAATTGCCTAATCCCTCTGATCCTCCTGAGAAAAAAACACTTCAGCTGATCTCAGTCTAAGCTTAATATGATTTAGACTGTCCATCTTGTGATCTGCCAATGAAAATATAGGCCATCAGTTGTGCATAACAGCTTAAGACATATTTAGTGGTCCAGCGATTTGTTCAATATCACAAATAGGTGTTTTTCCCTGTGTATAACACAAAATAGAGCAGCATTTCCATACCTTTACCACTATTGCAATATTAAAGAATGCAGGTACTTTTTTAGGTATGTATTGCCTCAGTTGTATCCCACATTTTCTCTGAGAGGTCAACATAGCATTCAGGAGAAGCCTCCTGTCATTTTATCCTTTCGGAGGAAAACAGGCCTGAGAGAGAATAACTGGACCAAACACTTGAGCTACTATTTTGAGAAGTACAAATGTGGGGAAACACACAAAGGGGGAAAAAAAGTAAAACAATTCTACCTAAATGTAACAGGCCTCCAATAGTTTTTTGTATCTGACCGAAAGAATTAAAATTAAATCTCCCCATTATCTTCAAGAGACAAGGAAATAAGATTGAACATTATCTTGGATTTAGTTTTTTTGATAGCTCCTTTTTAGGGAGAAGAATGAGATATAAGTAGTCCTTACAAACTACAGCTGAGCCCAAAATTTCTGTTCCTAAGCAAGGCAGTTGTTAAGTGAATTTTGCCCCATTTTTTGATCTTCATTTCCACATCTGTTAAGCAAATCATTGCAGTTGTTAAGTAAATCATGAAGTAAATCATGCAGTTGTTAAGTAAATCATCAAGTGAGTGAATCTGGCTTCCCCCCATTGACTTTGTTTGACAGAAGCCAGCTGGGAAAGTTACAAATGGTGGTCACATGACCCCAGGACACTGCAACTGTCATAAAAATAAAAGCAGTTTTCATCTTTTCTCTTTCTACAGACTGCCTTTTTCTCTTTCTATATTGACCATTAAATTCTCTATGGTTTGGAGCAGAGTTAGGACCTCTGAGGGTACCCCAAGACCCTCTCAGGAGTCAGTAAAATCAAAATTACTTGCCATGTCTATGTTGAAGAACACTATTTAAGTCAAACAAATGTGAGAAGTGGTAGCAGCAGCAAATACATCATTTTTAACTTTTAATACAGTAAATATAACTCATACCAACAAAAGCTTTTTGGGAGTCCTTCATGGTTTTTAAAAGTGGAAAGGGGTCCTGAAATAACAAAGTTTAAGAAACACTGCTTTATAGTAAAAAGTACAGCTCCAAATGCTTTGTTTCAGAGATTCCCAAAAAACTGATAGCTGTTTTTTGGGGTGCAGGTGAAAATTAGAAGACTTTGAATTCTAGTACATTTTGTAGGAAATGATGACATCCGTTATTCTGAAAGAGACCAAATTCAAATGTCTCCTCAGATGATCCGTGTTTGTTTCCAAAAAGAGATATATTTGCAGGACTGATTTGTCTTCCTAATATTTATTTTCAGATACCTGATTTCATAGTCTCATCTATCCTTAAGCACAGAGGTCACCAACCTTTTTATGCTGGTGGCCTGGAGGGAAAGGGAACAGCTTGGAAATTTGCACGTGCGTACATGTGTGTGTGTGCAGAAACGGGGCCACACACATCCACATGGCACTAACGGCCCTGTTTGTGTGCAGGCGCTAGCCTCCGCTGCTAACCCTTTGCACATGTGCAAACGGGCAGCATAACCCGCAAGGGGCTAGCGGCCCCATTTGCGCATGCGCACAGGTGCTAGCCACCACTAGCCCCACGTGCAGGCACGTGCAGGTCCACGGGCGCTAGAGCAAGGGGGGTGAGTTTGTGCATGTGTGTGTGTGCACTGGCCAGCCTGTCCTGTGGCCCGGTGGCCAGTAGGCCACGGCCCAGTAGTGGGCCACGGCCCGTAGGTTGGGAACCCCTGCTTAAGCACTCAGTTAAAGAAACAGTGATTCCTTGTGCATTTACTTATATAAGCTCTAAGATAATCTTCTGGGTTCTCCGGTCTGACTGAGTCACAACGATGATTTAGAAGAAGGCCTACTTAGTTGTGGCACTAATTCACTGAAATTTAACAAAATAGTTAAATGTTGAAGGTTATTTTTCACCTTGCTTGGCCTTCTAATTTGGTAGCTCTTTCCCCCTTTATATTGTGCTTCTTTATCATTATGTTATCTTGTTTTGATATGAAATTTCTTGGAAATGCATATTAAAGTGTGCTGTGCAAATTCATCCAGTAAATTACAAATATGATGGTAGCCAACTGGACATCCAAATTAGTGAGTTGGCCTTGAGTACTTCTTTTTAACAATTTCCTCCTTATTTTACTGGGAAGCTTTTGGACTTATGATAACCTCTTATCCTTCTAACATCCATTACTAAGGATTTTTATAGTGACAATGTAATCCTACATTTATTTTCATTTGAAGTAAATATACCTCACTGAATTCAATAGGACTTACTTCCAAAAACAGGGCACAAATTTGTTATAGCTGGAAACTCAACTGTTTCCTTTATTCAACATTGATCATGTATGTCAAATCAGCCACACTTCTTCTGTGTTCATTTTGCATGTGGAATGAATATATATCTGTAAATAGTTTCAGTGCAGCTGCATTTCAGTTTCTATTGCATTCCCCTGATAGAATTCTTTGCTAGAATTACAATTCCTTATGGGAATGACACTTTAGCTTGGGAGATCCATTTAGCTGAAAGGCTAAATGGAACGGCGCACTTTTTCAGCTCCAATCTATAGTGACTGGAATCTTTTAAAGAGAAATGTTTATATGACAAATTTCCCATTCTAGTTCCTGTTAAAAGCCTAAACAAGTTAGCTACTCCTCCTCTACACATTCAAAATTGATTGTGGCTGATTAGGAATGACAGTATATTCTGCAGTACAAACTTTACTAAGCAAGGCTTTGAACATATTCAATAAACATTGTCAAGTTCAGTTTTATAAAGTCAGCACATCATTTAGAATTGTGTCTTCACAGCATTTCATTTAAATGAAATAATTACATTCCATGGTATTGAGATATAGGCCAGGGTCAGTATTATTTAAGGATGCAGTGGAACATACGCTGGTTTGTTTTCTTTGGTTTTAGCTATGTTTGAAAATAGTGTAATTTTTTCCAATGGTTTCTGGAAAGTGTTCATTTTTTGTCAAATTATATACCAACTCAGCATTTCCTGCCATGTACAATGAATTTAGTGCTCTGCTATTGGTTCAGTTCTATGAATGATTGAATTATAAACACAACTTACTTTCTTTACTTGGGTATAGATACTTTAATGCCCCTTTTACGTTAACTGAATTTGCATTTGCTGTAAAACTAGAAGAATAACTAGAAAAGTATGGAAGACCCAGTTGGGACCTGTTTGTAAGAGGTAGTGATCCATTAGAGCACAGGTGTTAAACTCGCCATGTCACGTGACATGTTGCGATGTATCACAACTTTTTTTTGCATTGCTGGAACTGGGATGAGCGTGGCCTCCACATGATGTAACCGGCCTGTGGGCTGGTAGTTTGACACCCCTGCATTAGATGGTTTACGCATCATCTACAGCAAGGGTGTCAAACTGCTGGCCCACGGGCCGGATGCATCATGCCGAAACCACGTCCACCCAAGCTCCGGCAATGGGGAAAAAGTCACAATACGTCGCAACACATCACATGACATTGCGAGTTTGACACCCCTGATCTACAGCCTTGCAGTTATAATTTAAATTACTTACTTAACCATATTTATAGTTAGCTGTAATCGTAATGGATGGTGGCATTGTATAACAAAGTTGATTGACTGATCGATTCATTGATTCATTCGGTATAGCTATCCATCTTAAACCAGTGACACTGGGTGGCAATAGATTTAAATGTATAATAAATATAACCCCACTAAATAAACATAATAAATAATTATTGTTATGGTTGGTTACACAGGCAGCCAGATATTTAGATTGGATCTGGCATTTTTGTCTACCTATTGACTCCTACCCAAGGATCTGGGTATTAAATTGATGGTGTTAAATACATTGCTGTAAGATGTAATCTATTATTATTAGCATTATTTTAATTACATTTATTGACTGCCCAACTTCAGTGGACTAGATATATAAATATAGCCCTTATATAGATAAAACTCTCTCTCTCTCTCTCTCTCTCTCTCTCTCTTCCTCTCTCTCTCTCTGTGTATACATATACAGTTTTTTATAATATTGTTTTGAACTTCATGCTACATAACTATAAAATATATTTTGTTTAATCCAATTTCAAGATTGCCTAACTCCTTGACAACTCTGGAAAGTTTACAGATAAAAGAAAAAATGTATATAAAAAGAGATCATAGTTGGTTAGAAGAACAAACTCACAACCTAAACCGATATAGAGATAGATAGATAGATAGATAGATAGATAGATAGATAGATAGATAGATAGATAGATAGATAGATAGATAGATAGATAGATAGATATCTACCTATAGATAGATAGATAGATAAAAAAATGAACCGAGCTGAAAGGAGCTTCCCAACCACCCTATCTCAAGAAGAAGAGAGCAACCAGGTAATTAATATTTCCAAAACATTGTAAGGGTGGGAGCCACACAATGCTCTGGAAAGATATCATTGCAGAGGGCGTGATTCTTGATTCTCATAAGATGGCATTGTTTGAGTGATGGATCTTGGAGTGCACCACCCTGCTTGATCACACTGGATGGGCAAAAACATCCAGTGCCATTTTTATTTGAAGTTATACATTTTAAAATACCCTACCTTGCCTTGTACTTGCAGCTTCTTTTTCAACACATGAATATTCAGTTTTGCAGCAGTTTCCATTTTGGAAAAGGGCAAGAAAAAATAATCCTTAAATATCTAGCCTTTTTGTGCACAGCTGGTACAATTTATTATTATTTTTTTCCTGATGATGGGCTTGAATTGGCTCAGGATACAAGGTGAAATGTTGCTCTTTGCAAAGTCTCAGGCTAATTTTAGCATGATACAGAGACTTGTCCTATCAATTGATGCAGAAACAGGATAGTTTGGAAGCTGTGTTAATTGAAAATATCTGTCAAATATCTGATTTCTTTTTAAGTACAGTTCTCTCTTTTGGTCCCCAAGTCGAGTTTTAAAAGTTTTCCTTGTATTTAATGAGGCCAAGAAACTAGATTCCTTTCTCATCATGGTTCTGTGGAAAAGCTTCTCATGAAGGCAAATTTTATATGTTTCCTTGCAGTAGTGATCCAGGAAAAGTGGTTGCAGGTTCAGGACAATCAGGAAAGAAAGTTCCTTCTACCAAATTTAATGATCTTTCACAAAAACATGTTACAAACTATAGGACAGTTTCCCCCCTACTTTATTTTAGCCTTTTATGAAGTATATTACATTTCATCTACCTAAAAATATTACTTCCATATCTGATGTAATTCTTTAATTTTAGATATGAACGAAGCCATCTATACAATTTGCCTACTAGTACACAGAAGTCCAAATCTTTATATAGCTCTACTCTCTAGAGCCTTTTTCTACCGTCTTGCCAGGCCAACAAATACTAGGTTGTTCTCTTGATGAATTTGGAAACCACCTGATACAAGAATCCTCCCTAGCCTGAATTCAGTGATTCCTGCCTAGTAGCTTCATTCCTTACAGACAATTCATGTAGTTTTATTGGTTGACTGATGCATCAGAGTTGAACAGTTGCTGTTACCTAGGAACTGATTATTGCATATTGCCACTACATAGGGGAAGTTAGCAAATTCCAGGCACTCCATGGTGCTGTCTCCAATCCCACTTGTTTGTTTAGGTAGGGATCGAAGCAAGAGGAGATAAGAGAAGTTGACAGAAGTGAAGCAAAAAATTCAAAAGAGACAAAAGTTCTAACAGTTTCCTCTCTGAAATGTTAAAGATGTTGAGTTTCAGACTTCACTTCAATCATCCCACAAATTTAACTTCACTATTTTTCCGAGATAAGGAAGAAAATCCATAAGGGAAGGGATTGGATAACTTGATTGCACCAGAAACTTCCTGCCTGCTGGAGCCACATATTGAATCCTCAAAAAGAATTCAAATTCCAGCATATGAAAATATTCCAACATGTGGCTTTCAGTGTACTTTTTGAAAGAAGGTGATACGGAAGTATCTGATTCAAAATCAGGAGAAGATGCTGAAAGTCAGGAATGCAATTCGTCACCATAAGTGAAACAAAAAGAAAAATGTACAGGAATGGTTTTAGATTTTTCACAATAATTTGATGGTTGTTGGAACTGTTTACCAGTACACAAAGTCCTTGCTTAACAACACAATTTGCTGGAGGCAGCACCATGGAGTTCCCAGAATTTCCTAATTGGGATTGGCAACTTGGTCATTAAGTGAAGTGGTCCCTAAGTAAAACTATGAATGTGCTTTTGACCTTACTTCAGCATTCATTTGCTTTACAGAGCTGCATAGGTTGTAAATGTAAGGCTTGGTCACAAAGTTATTTTTTCATCACTGTTGTAACTGCAATAGTTGCTAAATGAGGCAGTCGCTAAACATGGACTACTTGTATCTTGATGGAGCTGAAGAGTATTTTTTGTGGGGTCCTTGGTGCTACTCTGGGCTCGGTTGTTTTTTTGCAGACATTTCATTACTAAACCAGGTAACATCATCAGTGTAAGAACTCTGCATTCCAGCCCTGAGCTACAAATATTCTCCTCTAGAGTATTTTTTTAAATAATATTGTGAAATGCTGATTTATGTAAATTGTCCTGACACAGTGAAATATTATAGTTAGTGTATTGGATCTAAAGAATATATTACAAAACTGGACATTTACCTTCCCTTCAAAGAGAGAAAGTATCGATACGCACAGAAACAACAGCCAGCTAACGTTTGCAGTACCTAATTTTGAACTTTTAAATGACTTGCTGTCTTTTAAACTTAGCTCTAGCCAATTTCCAAACCCATATTGTCTGCTTTGCTGCCTTAGCTTATTTAGTAACAACTGCATTTGCTGTTCTTCAATTATAGCAAACACCCAGACTCCCAAGGCAGTTTGCAATAAGGAGAACAGGAAAACAATAATCCATCAAAGAAACATCAGTTTTAAAATTGCCAGTAATGGCAGAAGCAGAACCTAATGGAGTCATCAGGTTCTTTCAGTTCTGATTACATGGCAGAAGGCCTGACATCACATTTGGCAGTTGGCAAGCACCCCCAAGAGAGCTCTTGAACATACTGTTCTGTATGCCACAACAACAACAGCACAAAAGGAGTCAGCACTTGCCCAAATCCAGATGAAGAGTGTGTTTTAGAAGATCTCCGAAGCAGAGGGTGGGAGACCTTTTCCAATTGATTGGTACTTTTATGAAAATAGTTCCCAAACTGGCAAATGTCTGCTCTATTTTTAATGAAAAAACAGAGAAAAACTGGCCAAATCAGACCCATATTATTTCATCAGCTTTACAAAATGGTTTTGGAGATTTTTATCTATTTTCTTGGTTGTGTTTTGAAAAGACTTGCCATAGTAACATTATTACTTTCACTGTTTCACTGTAAAGAAATCTTTTTTTCTTCAGCAAGCTGAATATTGGCTTAAGTGCCTCTTTTTAAAAAGATAAAATAAGAAGAGATACTTGGTCAACTTGTACTACTTGGGAAATCAATGCAACTCCTGACTATCCTGATAGTCTATCCCCCCTCCCCCCCAAATTTACTTCCACAAGAATCCATGGCACAATGGGTTAAAATCCTTCGACTATGCATATACAATTTGTGTATAGTTGTGGGGTGTACTGTTGGCTTGTGTTTTTTAGAGACAATTGGATTAATTTGCTCTTTCTGGATTAATATATTGATTATAATGCAGTTTCCTTCAGGACGTACTAATGTTCAAAGGTTGTATGAAAAAAATATATTATGAAAATGTACCATAAAAGAAATCTATACAGGTAGAGAAAGTTGTGTATAACTTGAGTAGCTGCATTCATATGCATATGAATCTTATATGAAAAGTGTGAGATTTTGTGTATTAAAAAATCAGAATAACATGAACATCAGATACAGATTATAATTGGATGCAAACAAAGCAACTTGAATCAGATATAGATTGATTTGTCCATCCTTAGGTTGCTTTATGCTTGCTTTATGAATGATGAACTGAACTATCTGGATCCCATGATGTTCTGGACTTTTATGAAGGAACGTACAATCTCTGTCACTCTGGGGACATCGCTAAGTTTTGTCTGGATAGTTGAGGGCTGTATCATACAAGTGGCCACAACAAAGACCCTCTTTTGGGAAAAAGATGTCTCAAACCTCTGAGTACCCATTTTGTCCCTTTCTCCAAATAATGTAAAAAAATGGGGGGAGGGGGCTGAACCCTTTGCCTTCGTCCTTTCTGGAGTGGCTTTGCCCGCTGGTTGGCCACTGATTCCCTACTGAAAGTACTTTTGGTGCCTCTGCTTTCTCATGATATTTTTAAAAAACTTTACAGGTAATCCTCGTATAGCAATAACCCTGTACCGCAGCAGATCGCAGTTAAGACTGTGATAAAAAAGTAACACTGCCATCAATGCACACAGTCCTTCTCCCTCCCTCCCTCCCTCTCTCCCTCCCTCCTTCTCTCCCTCCCTCCCTCCCTCCCTCTCTCCCTCTCCCTCTCCCTCCCTCCCTCTCCCTCTCTTCTCTCTCTCTCTCTTATATGTTTGGCATTAGTCAATTAGTATGCATTCTCCTATGCCTGTCTAACAAGCTATCTTTTCCTGAGCTGTTTTTTTATAGCATAGTGCGACCCTAAAAATACTAAATGCAAGTTAACAAGCTCCCTTCTGTAATCTTAATGACTTGATTAGAACACTCCCTCTCACAGCTGCTGCCTGAAGTTGACTAGATTCTAATCAGTTTCACACTAAAAGCTTTGTTTGCCTTTAAGTGGCTTGCATGCTAGGCAATCAGTTTTCTTTTCACTGCAAATTCCCCATTGTATGCCTGCTTACTCTCTTGTAATCCCTTCCTCTCCACTGAATGGGTAAATAAAGACATTGATTCCCTTCTTGCTAATTATCCCAGCTCTGAGTGGGTTGAGTATTCTAAAGGGTGGAGAGTGGGAAAATGGGCTATAAGATGTGCTCGTTGATTTGGCTCCTTTGTGTTCTGGAAACTTTCCCTCCCATTTGGGTTCACCAGGCTGTTTGGAGTTATATCCTTCTGATGCTATAAGGAAAATAAAAATGGAAGTAAAATCATAAACCCAGTCATGGTCATGTGGTCTTTACTTAGTGACCAGTTGCGGCTGGGGGTTGTGGACCCCTGCATTAAAAGACGTAAGTGAAAGTGAACACACTTTTTAAAAATAAATATTGCAAGTCTGAACAGTTGCTACCAGAGTCTTTTTCTTGGTTTCCATAGCCTAAACCAACTGTTCTCCTGCAATGTCACATAGATATCCAGCAATCTTCCAACAAGATAATAAGCCAAATTTTATCTGAATCATAATGAGGGTGGGTCTGCAATGATCCTTCCAAGACAAAATAGTTTAACAATGAAAGAAATTTTAAGAACATCTTACAAAGATTGAAAAGAGGTAATGTGGATTGGAAAAAAGGCTGTCTAGCTTTCCTTCAAAACCCTACCTTGTACTTATAATAAACTTGCCACTCTTTAAGTGAGCAAAGAAAGGAGCAGCAGGCCATATATTCTAGTCATGCTGGCAGGAGGGAACTGAGACGATCTCTGTAATGTTTAGAGGCCAAATTATAAGGCCTTTGGAAAGTGTTCACTGCTCAGAATTAGATGAACTGTTACCTCAGGAACAGAAGGTCACTTTCAAGTTGAGCTGGAATACTTTCAAAAACAGAATTACATACATTTTTAGAAACAAGCAAAAAAACAATCCTCCCAAGGGTGAAATATTATGACTGAGCCTGTCCCACTGATGTTACGGATTTAACACTTTCTCTCTTCAGAAGCCATTTGCTGGAAATGCAGAGTGATTTTAAAACTGTCACACAATTTGTTTGAGTCACTGCCTTCTTCTAAATAGATAAACATGCAAAAATAGTTCAGGTGATGAACTTAGGTTAGTCATAACTAAAGTTGCTCCATGAGATTTGGTTGGACACAGCTTAGATTGTCTGTTAAAAGGCTGGTGTTGTGATGTTTTAGATCACTGAAGGATAAGCAGAATCACGTGATTATATTCAGGTGTTTTTATTGTTTACTACTAACAACTGGTATATGGGCAGACATTTTTTGTCTTGACCACAAAGGTTGACTTGCTCAGTCCAGTATATTCTAGAAAGATTTGGGTTATAAGTCTCAGAGAATGCTGGCAGTACAGGTACTCCTCGACTTACAACAGTTTGTTTAATGACCGTTTAAAGTTACAACGGCACTGAAAAATGTGACTTATGACCGTTTTTCACAGTTATGATCTTTGCAGCATCCCCATGGTCATGTGATCAAAATTCAGATACTTGACAACTGGTTCATATTTATGACCGTTGCTGTGTCCTAAAGTCATGTGTTCACCTTTTGCGACCTTCTGACAAGCAAAGTCAATGGGAAGCCAGATTCATTTAACAACCAGGTTACTAACTTACCAACTGCAGTGATTCACTTAAATACTGTGGCAAAAAAGATCGCAAAATGGGGCAAAACTCACTTAACAAATGTCTCGCTTAACAACAGAAATTTTGGGCTCAATTGTGGTCGTAAGTTGAAGACTACCTGTATATTGTGAGAGTTGTTGTCAGAGCATCAGGCTGGTCGATTAACTTTTTTCTTCCCCCAGAGTATATAGCTTTGATTTGAAATCCTCTAGTGCTATCAGTAGAAAATCTTTGTTGATATTTTAATTTGGGACTGTTGGGGGGAAGTAGACGATACCCTACACCTGATTTTAAAATTAAATTTCTGGGTCTGCTAGTAGCAGTTTTTTTTAAAAAAAAGCTCATGTGAAACTTCAAGGTGTGCGCTTATTAGTGTCCTTCTGGTTTGGTTCATGAATGCCAATCTTGAGGGAATCAATCAAGGAGCAGCAGGCTGGCAAAATGCAATTTACTGGACAAAACATCAGTGACTGATTTCTGTTGCTGCCCAGGAAATAATGTTCCAGAAACTGCTGTGCCCTTTCCATTTTTCCCAAACTGAAGAAAAAGTCATAGCCTAATCATAAAAAAGCCCTCTCAAACACATGTTCTTCTCAGGTGGACAGTGCAAAAGTATTGCTAAATGTCACTCCATTAAGCCTGTTTTAACATCTTGATCAATCTATTTTGTGGAAGTCATCAGAAATGCCAGTTGGCTTGTACTACTATGGTTTTGTTGTATATTCTATATGAAGTGGATTTTTGGCTCTTCCTTATTCACTGAATTTTAGTTGATTGTGGGAAAGTAGAAGATTCCAATGAAAAGGATGTTGAAAGTTATGGGAAGGTCAGATTGCTTTGGCTAGAAGTCTGAATATATGCTTGCAGAGGATTGTTGAAATTAGGTAGAAAATTTTGGTCAATATGATGCCTTGATTTAACAGAAAAAAGGTGGCTGCTTTCTAACTTGCTTCCATGAAATGATCTGATTGCTGTTATTGAGACACCCTGGATTTATAGGTCCAAGGTCCATATAGACTAATTGTGATGTTCCAGTTCTAATGAACCTATAGTATGTTAGGTGTTTCTTGCTGTCAAAAAAGACTGTAATGGAATCTTTGAATACCATGTGAATACCACATTTCAGGTCTGAGGAATGTGCAAAGATATTTGAATAATGCTCATCTTAATTCTCAACCTTTTGAGATTCAATTCAATTTTTATATTTTATCAGAATCCCTCTTATATGTTATTTTGCCTACAACAGTAGAGTGCTCATGGTAGATGGAGTGTGTGCTATATAGATCAGCCTTCCTTTGGTGGGACAGATAAAGTTCTTTCATAAAGCAAAAAGTCCACTGAAAATATTTCTCATGTTAGACTTATTTCTTAAGATGCCATATCTATATTTCTACTTGAACAAGCAAACATGATAAAGATAGAGATGTCTGCTAGTTAAAATAAAGTCTGCGGCAAATCTGGAGAAACATAAGAGACATAAGACTGACATCAAAAAACTATGCATTGTCAAGACCAGGATTGCAAATGTGGACTATCATAAAGTCTGAACAGAGGAACATAGATACCTTTGAACTGTGGTTGAGAATGCCTTAGAGCACAAGAACAACAAACTTTTCAACACAGGATGAAGTGAATCAAAATGCTCACTAGAAGCACCAATAATAAAGCTGTAGGTTAGCTATTATGGACATAAAATGTGAGGGCAACAGATGATAAGCTGGCAAGATACATAGTTTAACTGAGGACACATAGATGATCTTAAGAGAATTCAAAGAAGTAGGTACTAAGAAACGGTTTGACAAAATAATGTCTACTGGGTCACAGAGAATTGGAAGTAACTGAACAATTACTGCAATAATGCTCCTCTCCGTCTTAACGAGATTTCCTGAATGGTTCTTTCAGGAGACCAGCATCGGAGAACAGAGATCTCCTTTCCCTGGAGATCAGCAAAGTTAGGTACTATCACTTTTTATTCTTGTCTGCAAAATATTTCTTGGGTATTACTGTTCCCTGTTCTCTGTTATTGTTCAGTTTTTAAAATGTTATTATCATGAACAGATTGTGACCTACTCAGCAGCTCCTGATTGAAGAAACAAATGCATCTGAGTATATAAATAAATAATAAGATTCATAGCTCAGTTGGGAGATCACTGCTAAGTACAGCTGATGTCAGTATTACTGGATTAACTGCTTACAGTTACCCCAGTATTACTAAGATCAATTGATAGACTTGTTCTAGTGTTTTCAAAAAGGAGATTTTGAACATTGCTTGGAGATTCTAGAGATGGTACTTGGGATCTTTTGCACGCAAAGAATGAACTTTATCTAGTCCTTACAAAAGTTTATATACACTGCAGGGAACAAAGTCCCCCCCCCCAAACCTATCCTAGAGATGGCAGAGATTGATCCTGGGATTTTGTACATACAAGGCTTCTGCTCTACCAGGAGGTAGAAACTGTGATATAACAAAAAATGGGGCAATTCATGCACTGAAATAGGGAATTCAGGTCTGTAATCTCAATTTATGTGCATGGTATTATCGCTTTCCATGAATATGGGAAACTGGAAAAGTACCACTGAATGAACTACAATGTGAAAGAAGGCTGATTAGGATCTTCAGTGTTGAAGTCTATGTTTACTAATTAGATTAAGCTTCTCTGTCGGGGCCACATTTGTCTCAGTGAGGCATGTTGCATCACAGACATGACACTATTAACCTTGTTAAGGCATACCAGGATTATGTGTTGACTCACAAGGCTGTTTTGAAAGGGTGCTCAAAGGATGGATAAAGTGAGGCCCCCTTTCAAAGCTTTCTACAGCTCTAAATTAGAAGATTCATGAATGAAATCTCTGCTGAAGAAGCTGTTAGCTTTATGGGGGGATTTTTTTTCTACAGAGTCCAAGGACTACAATTTAGATTGGAGGAATGCGCAGTCAGCACAGCTAATATCCCATAATGTCCTTTCTTTCATCTTTGTTACCATTTCTTCTGTTTCAAAACAGCAGTGCAAAACTGCTAGTTGCGTAATTAAAAATGAAAGGAAACAATAATCTGCTAGAGACCTGAGGGACCATGAGGGCATGTTTGGATCTCTTTATTTTAGAACTAATCTTTATTTGTGTATATATGTAAAATGTAAACTCTAAAACAATTTTAGTTGACATATGGCAGTTAAAATGGGCATTAATAGAAAGGTAAATCTCATAGAAGGCCTGAGTCATATGGTTTCTGAGAATTTTAAGAAAACAATCAAATGTAAGTTAGTCCATTCTATTGTGTTCCCCGCAGCTACCTATGATTGTGAAAGTTGGACCTTAAAAAAGCAAAACAGGAAGAAAATTAACTTGTTTGAGCTGTGGAGCTGGAGAAGGTTCCTGCATATTCCTTGGACAGCAAAGGTGACTAACAAGCAAGTACTGGACTGCATAACACCAGACATGTTACTGGAAGGCAAAATCATAAAACTGTGTATCACTTATTTTGGCCATGTCATGCAAGGGAATTCACTGGAGAAAGCAATTATGTTTGGAAGAGTTAGCGGTAAAAGGAAATCAGGCCGCCAAAGGACACAGTGGCTGGTCACCATCAAAGCTGACTCCAGCCAAAGCATAGAACAACTCAAAGAAGTAGGGCAAGATTGGAAGATGTAAAGAGACCTGGCCATTAGAAATGCCAAGAATCGGACATAACTGAATGGATAACATAATCATCAGGCTTCGCCTATCCCTATAATATGTTTCCTGTAAATAAAACTTCATGACAGTTATAAAACTTGCTTCATTAATCCTTCCCCATGTTAGAGTTTTGCTCTCACAACCTATTGCCTTTCTGACAATAAAATAGGACAAAAAACAAAAAGTGAAATAATTTATGCAATGCCACTTCTTGGCTGTTTAGATCTGAGATAAATGTAGTCAGATTTGTTATGAATTTGCTCAGGAAAAACTTTTTACACAGATGTACCCTGTGCTTTTCAATGTACCTGGAGTTCCAGGGAGATTTCATCTATATCAGTGATGGCGAACCTTTTAGAGACTGAGTGCCCAAAAACCGCCCCGCCACCCGGCCGCTCCGTGGGGCCACCCACTGCCTCCACAGCCTGCTGCAGCAGATCACCCAGATGGCCCTGCAGTGCCATGGCGGCCACGCCCTCCACCCATGTCCTGCTGCATCATCTGCGCGCAATGGGGCATGAGGGAGGAGTCTTGTCCCTGCTGCCCGGCTGCCATGTCCTTAGCTGCGCTGCTCTGCATGGGCTGCACCTGGGGGTGACTCTCCTCCGGGGAGCCTGCTGGTGAGGGGGCCGTGGGGGGCCATGGGGGGCCGTGGGGCCAGGGCGAGGGCACGCGTGCCCACAGAGAGGGCTCTGAGTGCCGCCACTGGCATGCATGCCATAGGTTCGCCGCCACTGATCTATATATTTGAGGCTCTTTGGAGAGATTCTCCACTTATTTTTCAACCTTACTTCAGCCAACAACCTCTGCCATTCTCTGTTCTTTGTTTTTCAAAAAGCATATTAGTTTTCTATCTTTAGCCAAGGGAGAGTTTGGAGATATCTCTCTGTGCCTACTTGGCAGAGACAACTTCTCCCCTTGTTAAAATGTGTGCTCCTTCTTCTGAGCTGATCTGCTGGCAAGGAGGCTATATGTGTAACAAGAGGAAAATAAATGCATGGGAGCTGATTGTATTAACTACATTGGCTGATTTTTAACTGAGTTGAAATGAAATCGAATGAAATCAAATGTAATTTGGCCTTGCCAACATCTTGAAAATATGGGTTCTTTTATGTGCTGCTTGGCTTGCTAAAACATATAGCTCTAGTTATTCATTATGCATTGTTCAGCTGCCAGTTTATGGAGCAGAATCATCCAGTAGTTTTTAATTTAAATCCCAGCTGAAAGCAGATGCTGATGTTAGAGACTTCTGATCAAATACTATAGAAGTCCAAGGTGGCCATCTATTCCATTTTCAGGGATACTCCTGCCACAGCACTAGGGAACCATAGCAACTGAAAGAGACTGGAATAAGTGGCCTATAAATTACCTCATGATTCCTAGGGCCAGGAAGTGGAACATAAAATGCTGCCTTACCTCTCCCCATTCAACTTAATGGAATGAAAGCTGCCCTCCAAACACTACAGATCAATATGCCCCTGTTCACAGAACCAGGAGTCCTTTTACAATTTAAACATAATGAACAGTCATGAGATGGATAAGCCAATGTTTAAAATTTTAAAAATGCCAATCCTAGGCTCATGCCTGAGGCGCCATAAGTAGTCTGTGTGATATGTTTAGTGATGAGAGAAGAAAGAAAACACTAGGGATCTCTCCTCTGATTCATCCCAATGAACTGGAAAGATAGCCTAGAGCAGGGGTGTCAAACTCGCAACATCACATGACATGTCGTGACGTGACGTATCGTGACTTTTTTTCCATTGCCGGCAATGGGTGGGTGCGGTTTTGCCATGACGCATCTGGCCCGTGGGCTGGCAGTTTGACACCCCTGGCCTAGAGTCATATTTAGGCATTTGGGTGGGAACCAACTAAATATGACTCCACAGCAATCTACAGCAAATACTCTACAGCAGTGTTTTTCAATCTCATCAACTTTAAGACAAGCGGGCTTCAACTCCCACAATACTGACTGGGGAATTCTGGGAGTTGAAGTTCACACATTTTAATGAGATGATGAGATTGAAAAACACTGCTATAAACTATGTCTGTAGTGCATTGGGATGAATCAAAGGGGATGTCATGGGGAGATGCCTCTTAAAAATGGTTACTGAGGCATCTTTGTGTTACAGTTCAAGGGAGATGAGGAAAAGCCCACAGTCTCCTATGAAAGCAGAGAGAGAGATTGAAGAGGGGATTCCAGATAATGGTAAATTAGGCATATTTATTTCCTGTTTTTGCCATTAAAAAAAGATATCAACGGACCGTTTGTCTGAACTGCTCGAATACCAGTTAGATTCATTTTCATTTATGTCTATTTAGGGCTGTGCGTAAGAAGCAATCCTTGATTATTTCTGTTTTTTAGTAATGGGTGAATAAACCATCTTTGATAGATATTTTGCAAATTCCATTTAATTTTGTAGATAATTGTCATATTTATCTACAGTTTGTTTGCTCATCCTCATAATCTTGGACTGACATGACAGAACATTTAATACACTTGAGTACTGTTTTGCAGACAATGGCAATACTGTGAGCAAAAACACTGTGAGCATTTGAGTTGGGAATACAAATGTGTTGGATATATAGTAATATAAATATACAGTCCAAGCTATTCTCAAGTTTTTAAGGAAGTAGAAGCATCATTTACTGTATAGGTAGATATAAGAGAAGTATTTATTTTGCAAAACAGAAAACAATTGACTATAGTTCCTGTTTGACAATGTACCAATCTGTTTTTTTTAAAAAACTGAAAGCAGAGTTAATGGGAACAACTCAGTACTGAAAGTCAAAGCTAGTGAAACATAACATAACATGGGAATAAAAATGGCAGATGAGTGAAAACTGCTTTCAGTAATAGTAGACCCCAGAACTATTAAGAAATACAAAATTGAGAAGCATATAACTAAACATAATAATAATAATAATAATAATAATAATAATAATAATAATAATAATAATAATAATAATAATAATAATAATAATAATAATAATAATAATAATAATAATAATAATAATAATAATAATAATGTTGGAAGGTACCTTGGAGGTCATCTAGTCCAACCCCCTGCTCAGGCAGGAAACCCTATACCATTTCGGAAAATGGCTGTCCTGTCTCTTCTTAAAAACTTCCAGTGTTGGAGCATTCACCGTTTCTGGAGGCAGGTTGCTCCACTGGTTAATTGTTCTAACTGTCAGGAAGTTTCTCCTTAGTTCTAGGTTGCTTCTCTCCTTGATTAGTTTCCATCCGTTGCTTCTTGTCCTGCCTTCAGGCGCTTTGGAGAATAGCTTGACTCCCTCTTCTTTGTGGCAGCCCCTGAGATATTGGAACACTGCTATCATGTCCCCCCTCGTCCTTCTCTTCTCTCTTTCATAGGATAGTTATAAAATAATTACACTGTGCTATTTCACCATGATTCTTGCACAGATTTCACAGTAAATTATTTAGTCCCTTGCATACATAGGCCTGCCTTTGTTTTAATCACATCTCCTTGTCTAATTAAGATTGTAATAGTAATGTTGTTCCTTGGGAATATTACTACCTCTTTCTCTGTCTTCTGGTGAAGGATAATTTAATTTGGGATTTGTTGATTGCAGCAATTGTGTGGATATTCCAGAGAACACTTCATTATCCTCTAGCATTTTTTCTTTTGCATTGAATTGATGAGATTCTGTTGATTACTGAAGCAGGGTAGCAAGGAAGAGTTTAATGGCCATTAGGAGGGAGTAAAGCAACAAATAATTCATTATTCTGACAATCAAGCTGCTACAGGAAAAGACATGAACTATGCATACATTCTGTGTGTGTGTGTGTGTGTGTGTGTATACACATATATATGTTTTCCAGCTGCTATCAGGTCAAATTGCATTATGACCTGATTTACTTGCTACAAACACTTTTGGAATTACCATAATCTAATAGTATGTGCAAAGGATTTGTAATTCTGGACATGCATCTCCAAATGTCTTATGTTCTGGTCACTTATCCTGCTTACTTTCTAAAATTTATATGAGCATCCCATGAGCCACTTGAGATTCTCAGTCATTCCAGTTATTCCAATTACTTTTTCTCTGCTGCCCAACTAATCAACATCATCTGATCAATAGCAGTAACGAAGCTATGAATGTCTTGGTTACTAGATCCAAGAACAAGATGTAACCGTCATCTCTTTCTAGCAAGCCTGGTCAAGATAGTTGCTTCTCGGTTGGATTGCTGGAAGGGGGAATGTTTTATCTTGATTTCTTTCCCAGAAGGTTCTATTGTACAGCAGCATTCTTTGTCTTGTCCAATGGCCTCGTTTAAAGAAAGACAGACATGGAGAGGTGTAAGGTTGCAGGGAACAAATGAATCTCTTTCTGACACAGGAAATGAATGTGGACAAAATATACTTTTAAATCAGAGAAGACAATTATAGAAGGTTGTAGCACTAGCAGAAATGCGCACATTTGTAGGAGTATAAACTACAGACTACATTTTGGACTTGAGTAAAAAACACACCGATCACAATCTTCTAGCTGCCTGTTAGTATTGGATTCTGAATAGATACTGTAGGCTGATGATTAAATAGAAATTGTGGGTGCTCCAACACTGGAGGTTTTTAAGAAAAGATTGGACAACCACTTGTCTGAAATGGTCTAAGGCTTCTGGCTTGAGTAGGGGGTTGGACTAAAAGACCTCCAAGGTCCTGTCCCAATTCTATTATTCTGTAAGTAATAAAGCCAGGATAAAATTTTTAATAAATAGATAAATATTAATATTATTCTACAGATTATCCTCACATTTTATCTGAGATAATTCTGATGGAAAGTATTCTCAGAAAATCTCTTGAATGTTTCAAGATTCATGGCATTTAATATTCATAAATGTTGCAATTGCCGTAAGAATGTAATGGTATCTATTATTTAGCAACTATTTGAGAACTGACATGCAGTTGTTTATTGCTTATTTGTTAATTTATCAA
Source organism: Azemiops feae (assembly GCA_023970755.1). NCBI lineage: Eukaryota > Metazoa > Chordata > Lepidosauria > Squamata > Viperidae > Azemiops > Azemiops feae. The sequence goes on along the minus strand of JALGBA010000078.1, from coordinate 154,895 downwards.
ATTTATATTGACAAAATTAGTGGACCAGAGGAATGCTGTGGATATAATTTACTTGGACTTCAGTAAGGCATTTGACAAAGTAGATCACAACCTACTACTTGATAAGATAGAAAAATGCGGGTTAGACAGCATCACCACCAGATGGATCCGTAGCTGGCTGACCGGCCGTACTCAGCGTGTGATCCTCAATGGAACCACATCTACATGGAGGGAAGTGTGTAGTGGGGTGCCCCAGGGCTCTGTTCTGGGCCCAGTGCTCTTCAACATCTTCATCAATGATTTGGACGAGGGATAGATGGGGAACTCATCAAATTTTGCAGACGACACCAAGCTGGCAGGAATAGCCAACACTCCAGAAGACAGGCTTAGGATACAGGAGGATCTGGACAGACTTGAACACTGGGCACTATCTAACAAAATGAAATTCAATGGTGAAAAAAGTAAGGTTCTACATTTAGGCAAGAAAAACCAACTGTATAGGTATAGTATAGGGGGTACCTTGCTCAATAGTAGTAGTTAGTTGTGAGAGGGATCTCGGAGTCCTAGTGGACAATCATTTAAATATGAGCCAGCAGTGTGCTGCAGCTGCCAAAAAAGCCAACACAGTGCTAGGCTGCATTAACAGAGGGATAGAATCAAGATCACGCAAAGTATTAATACCACTCTACAATGCCTTGGTAAGGCCACACTTGGATATACTGCATCCAGTTTTGGTCACCACGATGTAAAAAAGATGTTGAGACTCTAGAAAGAGAAGAGCAACAAAGATGAATAGGGGACTGGAGTTAAAACAAATAAGGAAAGTTGATGGAATTGGGTATGTCTAGTTTAATGAAGAGAAGGACAAGGGGGACATGATAGCAGTGTTCCAATATCTCAGGGCTGCCACAGAGAAGAGGGAGTCAAGCTATTTTCCAAAGCGCCTGAAGGCAGGACAAGAAGCAACGGATGGAACTAATCAAGGAGAGAAGCACCTAGAACTAAGGAGAAAATTCCTGACATTTAGAACAATTAACCAGTGGAACAACCTGCCTCCAGAAGTGGTGAATGCTCCAATACTGGAAGTTTTTAAGAAGAAACTGGACAGCCATTTGTCCGAAATGGTATAGGATTACCTGCCTGAGCAGGGGGTTGGACTTGATGACCTCCAAGGTCCCTTCCAACTTTATTATTATTATTATTATTATTATTATTATTATTATTATTATTATTATTATTATTATTATTATTATTATTATTATTATTATTATTATTATTATTATTATTATTATTATTATTATTATTATTATTATTATTATTATTGTCAGTATCTGCTTTTACGCCATCAAAACTGATAGCTATTTTAAACATATAGAATCCGAAGTACATCTCAAATAAACAAGAATAAAATGAATAGGAGGCAAAATGTCTCAACCAGTTTTCTGAAATATTTTTTTGTTATCTAAAAACTATCTCACATTCACTATGAATAATTTTCTTTCAACAAAGAATGGGAAGGTCATCTTGGTTACTCTTTCTGATCACTTGGTGGAGTTGTGATGGTGATCATGATCAGAAACAAGACTAGGACTGAGTCTGTCCTCCCTAAGGCTTAAACATGAATTAGGCACATTAGAAGAGCCATGAAACAGTTTCGCTAGCTCGCTGAGCCAGTCATCACCGCATCTTTTACCTCTTGTGGTGGCAGTTGTTGTGTATGGGAAGCAAGAGCCCTACTGTGGCAGAACACATCTTCAGCTGCAACATATCAAGCTCTGATTAATAGCAGGTGGGCGCACACATCTACTTTTCAATCCTGTAGATAGAAGAGTAGGAAGGGGGGGAAAACAGAAGCAACAACATAGCTGGGGCTAATATAACCTGACTGAGACTTGGTTGAGTGAAGTTGCTCTGTTCCACCTCAATTACAGTTTGAAGAATGTACCCTATGGCTCACTCTTCAGGGTCCCATACATGCTTGAGAATCTCTGATCTAAGATACGGGAATGGTGCTGTCAAAGCACACTGTGATGGCCTAAATGTGGCCATTGTTGGATTCAGGGGTTTGTTTGATTTTGACTTAGTTGCCTTGTACTAATCCAGTAATTAAGAAATAATGACCACATTATTATGGTCACTTTGCTGAAAAAAGAGAAAAATAAGCTTGTGTTTTATGAGTTTGAAGATTAGAAGGGATAGCTTATGGGAAGAAGGAAAATATAATGTAAGCTTAGAGAGAAAGTGTAAAATATAAATGCATTTATAAGCGCTGTCAAACAGTTTGGAAACTACTTATTTATAATCTTTGCTTCATTTCTATTTCTACTTCTACTTCTGTTTCTATTTTCTTTCTTACACATTCAGCATTGTTCATTCTCTTTGTTGTTTCTTTTCTAATATTTGAATTATTTTTAATCTTGCTAAAATTTCTTCAATAAAAATTATACTACTAATAAGTAAGAATTAATTGCCACACGATCTTGCACAGTAGAATCTGCTCTGACAAACTATTCAGACCAGAGCCACAGTAGCACAGTAGCTATAGCATTAGACCAGCACCAGAGAGATCCAGGCTCAAGTATATAAATGTAACAAATAATAATACAATAGTCTAGGACATTTTATGAACTACTGTGTTCTTATACACAATGCTTTCATAATAGTATTGCATAAACCAAGCCAGTTAAATAAATTGTAGCTTAATGTGATATATGAATCCAGAGTAAAGCAGCTTTCATTGCATTATATTTTATAATTTTAAACTGCCCGTAATCTGATTTGTTTTAACACTTTCATATTTTAGTTTTCTAGTGATAATTTTGCGAGCTGTCCTCAGAACTGTGACCAGAGGAGTGAAACAAACATGTTATTCCTTTGGCTACAAAATAAGCCATTATCTTTCTCTGTCACATTCTTTACAGTTGGCATTGTGTGCATGTGTGTGCATGAAATATATTTTCAAAACACAAGAGTAATATGGCTTTTCCTTCTTAAAGGCCTTTTAAAGGAAAAATATATATATTACTGACACCTATGTAAAGGGGAGAATATTATGGGCAACATGAATACACAAAGTAAGGAGGCATCCTTTTTTTCATTCAAAGATTAGATACAGTATATACAATTATATAAAAAGAGATAACAAGAGTTTCAAAGGAAGGAAGATAAAAATGATTCTGCTGGTATATGGGGAATAATGAATGGTACTACATTTGACAGAAAAGCTTGAATTGCAGCCTTAAGAGAACCTTCCCTGAGTTCAGGAGAGCTTCTCTTAGTTCTGGGTTTCCATATCAAAGACATGAGAACTGATTTCTATAAATCACTGTTGAAAACAAGAGAGAATGATGTCAGATGAACTATAGTTTGAAATTCAGTTAGTGTTAGTGTCAATAGGTTACTGTTGATTTGCATACCAAAAAAGGAGGGTCAGGTTCATTGCAGAAAAAAAAAATACTTTTGTGTGAGTGGTAACATACTATTGTGAAAGTTTCAAGAATGGAAAAATGAGGATTATTTATTTTCTTGTGATATATAATTTGAACTCCATCTTGCCTCTGATAGTGTTTCACTTGGTAATGTTTTCCTTTATTATTACTCTTTCCTTTTCCTTTGTTTCCCCTCCTACGGCATTGGTACTGTGATCTTATTTTTCTACAGCCTACAGCAAATCAGTGTGCCTCTTATTTTGGTGGAACTAAAAGTCTTATTTTATATTTATCCCTGCTTTCTTCTTATGCTGTTCTTCCATCCTAATAAACGCAAAGAGCTTCACAAATGTTTAACTTAAGAAGAGTCATCTGACAAATGCTCAGTCTCTACTGGGAGCGTGAAAGGGAAACTTATACCAAAGGTATCCACAGTTATTTGTCCTTTGCCATGCGTTACTCAGAAACGTTGCCAGAGTAATGAAGAAAGCACTAGTGTTTTTGCTCACACTGACCTCTTTTTGGCTTTTTGTTGTTCTGGCCATGTTTCAGTGATATTGGTCTTGTTGAAATAAGAATGAGATGATTTATGTTTCAGATATATCCAGAAACAAAATTAAAGTCCTGCAGGAATGGACTCTCATTCACATGACTCCTGAACTGGTGGTGAAGCACAGAAGAAAGCCACTTCTCTCAATTTAGCATGGACTTGCAACTCCCCAACAGCTGGCTGTGTTCATGTGACACCACTCTGTGTCTGGATGTGCAGAAAGGAAGGAAGAGAGAAAAGAGACTGAAAGGAGATAAAACCAAGGATGCAGCCAGATAAATGAAGAAGGCAAAAGAGTCTTATCTAAGGCTTTCTTGCCACATACCTTCTTATGCTGCATACTGGAAGAAATAAGATTGAAGATTTATCTTGCTCTCCCGAATCTTTATTGTTTTTCGTACCCTCTCTCTCTCTCTCTCTCTCTCTCTCTCTCTCTCTCTCTGGGAAAAACATCTACTATTGCATTTATTTTCCACTGAAGTTTCTCCTATAGTCAATCAGGTTATGCAATTCATACCTATTCAATTCTTCTTCTCCTTCTCTTCCTCTTCTCTTCTTCCTCCTTCTAAAAAATAAATATGTAATATTCATTTAAAAAAAAAAATTAGTCTGCCTGTCCTGATTATTTTGTCAGTGCATTGGGCACATTCTCACTTCTGGTGCTTTGCAAATCTATTCACCCTACATTAACACAGGCACTGTACTGCTCCTGATATGTTTATTAAGCAGTAATCTCTTTGAATGCATAGTTATGTGAGCAAAAAGTCTCTTCTGACAGCAGTCTTAAGCTACTTGTCCCTTTTGCTTAAAGCAGCTGGAAATGAAGCTGGCCTAAGCAATTGCTCTCCAGATTTTTTCTTTAGCTTTGGCAACAATGCTGTTCAGATGTTATTCAGATGGATAGCCTGTTTCTTTATCCATTCCATCCAGGAGAGCAAGCACCATTCATTTTCCTTCCTGACAGCTTCCTATCACTGTTGGGAAGAAAACTCCATTTTGCCTTCCTTTCTGTTCACTTGGCTACAAAAGGAAACAGGCAGGACTCTTATTGTTTTAATGTGATTAAAGAAAGGGCAATCTAAGATTTCGCTGGTCTTCAAGTTGGAATAAAAATTGTCCGGTAGTTCATTAATTTTCTCAAGCTGGCTTTTACTTCTCTGATGATTGGTATCCTGGTCACATGCATTTAAGGGAATTAGTGAAACAGTGCTTCAGGACAGTGTTTCTTGGAGATATAAAAGGAACCCATAACGCTTGAGTTCTGTCTTGCAAACTACAGTAGCACGATCCTTTCCTTGGTCTCAGACATCTCTCAAATTGTCCTAAAAAGCAGAAACCCATGACCAGAAGAGAAGTGGCATGTCAGCAACTCCACACAGTGCCCAATAAAATCATAGACATAACCAAGATCAAATTAAACCACAGCAGAGAACTTTCACAGTCAGAAAACATCACTTTTTGGGTAGAGCAGGAGAGGACAATTGCAGACTGCATCTACTCTGGGGTGTTATCTTTTTCAAGCCCTCTCATGTGGCTGTTGAGGGGTTGTTTGCCTGTGTTGCAGGATGCATGGAAGAGTCCTAGAACTGGCACCTCCTAACCCAGATCATTTGACTCTACCTGATGCAAAAGCATTTCCTAGCAATGTTTCCCTCCTTCTGTGGTGTTTAGTGTTCTTATGATGGTCCCTTCGTCTTATCCTCAACCACTATGTGACAGTAAAAATGAATTGTTCTTAATTGTTCCACTGTTAAAATGGTCTTTCCCCTCTCATTCAAACATAGTGCAAGTGCAGCCTTGGGATGTGTACAAATTCTTAGGATTTGTTACGTTTCTTTAAAAGGAAGTAAGAGACAGTAGTGACTTGAAACAGATTGCAATCACCAAAAAGGTTAGCATTAGGAATAGTTAGTTTCATGCCACTTCAACTTAGCAATGGGGCTTGGCCCATTATTTCTTTAAGAAACACTTATTTTTATTCAGGAAAAGTTACTTGACATAAGTACTTGACTAAAGAAGCTATATTTCAAACCAAAAAAAGAAAAGAAGTCCAGTTGCCATGACTTCATTTCCAGACAACTCTATCTGGATGACTGAGAATCTTCATCAACTTACTTGATATAATTTCTCAGTTCCAGTGAAGAATGTAGACGTATTTGGGGAAAAAAATTCTTTCTCAGGAATATTCAGGAATACTCAAGAAAGTGAGGATTTCACTATAGATTAAATATGTCGTATTTAACATTAAATATGAAATACATTGCAGTTGTTAGTTTGTTTATTTTACAAATGAAGCCAAATATACCTGTTCTGACCAGAAATAATTTCTCTAAAGTTTTCTCCAAAGGGAGAGATTTTAACATAGATGTTAAAAGGCAGATTTATGAATTAAAACAAATCTAGCTATCACTAAATAAAAATACTTCATGAGAGAATATTTTAAAATGAGAGACAGAAAGACTGTCATAGAGTCTTGATTTTAAAGAATAGAAGCTGTGACTGAAAAGGCTTTATCCAAAGATCTATAGGATCGGACATGTCTTTCTAAAGGAATCTGAAGGAGACATTTCTATAAACCAGAAAATACAGGGACAAACATACGGACTGATATTTGGAACTGTTCTTTTCAAACTACATAATCCTAATATCTTCTCTCCTTGAATAAAGATGGCACTAATTCAGACTTCCCTTCCTCACATCCTCTGGCTATCTTGGGATTTCATCTCCCAAAATTCATAAACACCAGGCACCAAAATCAAGAAGGCTGAATAAATTAGAGGGGATGGGGTGGTGGTGGTTATTTTTGAATTGGCAATTAAGCATCCATTTTGGAGGCAATCCAAGACTTTGTAAACTCATTTCCTCATCTTCACACCAGTGTTTGGCCTCAAGCCTAGTTGCTGAAACTTTGCTTTGTTTACCACTAATTTTTAATTAACAGCAATAGTCCTGTATAATTTTCCTAATAAATTAAGGACAACCTATGGCCTTTGGCAGATTCTCCACTCTTCCAGAGAGTTCTTTTTTTTTCAGCCTCTTGATTTTAAATTTCAGAAAGCCTCAGTAAAATGTAGTCCATATTCCTCACTGAGAAAACAATGTTTTCCTCCAGTCGATGTTCTTTCACCATCTTCTATGATTCTTGTGAAGATTAAAAGAAAGGAGAATGAAATCTGAACAGCAGATGTTTTTCAATATGTTTTGAAGGGGCCATAGGTGCTATTTTGTTTACCATATATTTATTCAATCCCCTTGATTCCTTAAATGTACTTTCTCTTTCTTTTCCTTGAAATAAAATAGGGTAATGTAATTGTTTTCCTTGGATCAGCATTCACCAAAGCGTATGCAAGCTTCCAAGAGACATGAAACTTTTTATCATATCCCATAGAAAAATAACAAAATGTCAGTTCCAATGTAGAACAATAAAAATAAATCATAAAATAGATATTCTTCCACATGTAGTCAATAATCATTGGAAGGGAGATGCTGGAATCTGTTTCCTGGTAGCCCACTCTGGAAGGCAGACCAGGCTCACTTTCAAAATGTTTTCAGCATCTGAGGGTGCAGAAGCTCTGGCTGGGGAAGTTAAAATATTGCTTTGAATCTGAGGAGATTTGGGAAACCTAAGCCTGGTACAAACCCATTTTGTGCCTCACTTACTTTTCCCCTGCAAAATCTAGCAATAATCAGCATAAATACGGGGTGTTAAAGAAACAAAGTGCTACACTCAATTTGCCAGCAAATTTGGAAAACTCAACAGTGGCCACAGGATTGGAAAAGGTCAGTTTACATTCCAATTCCAAAGAAAGGCAATGCCAAAGAATGTTCAAACTATCGCACCATTGCACTCATTTCACATGCTAGTAAAGTTATGCTTAAAATCCTACAAGCTAGACTCCAGCAGTATGTGGATTGAGAACTACCAGAAGTACAGGCAGGATTTCGAAGAGGCAGAGGAACTAGAGATCAAATTGCCAACATACGCTGGATCATGGAGAAAGCTAGGGAGTTCTAGAAAAACATCTACTTCTGCTTCATTGACTATGCTAAAGCCTTTGATTGTGTGGATCACAACAAATTGTGGCAAGTTCTTAAAGAGATGGGAGTACCAGACCATCTTATTTGTCTCTTGAGAAATCTATATGCGGGTCAAGAAGCAACAGTGAGAACTGGACACGGAACCACTGATTGGTTCAAAATTGGGAAAAGAGTCCGGCAAGGCTGTATACTGTCGCCCTGCCTATTTAACTTATATGCAGAGCACATCATGAGAAAGGCAGGGCTACATGAATCAAAAGTTGGAATTAAGATTGCTGGGAGAAATATCAACAACCTAAGATATGCAGATGATACCACTCTAATGGCAGAAAGTGAAGAGGAACTAAAGAGTCTCTTGATGTGGGTGAAGAAGGAAAGTGCAAAAGTTGACTTGAAACTCAACATTAAGAAAACCAAGATCATGGCATCCATCCCTCTCAATTCCTGGCAAATAAATGTGGAAGAAATGGAGGTAGTGACATATTTTATTTTCCTAGGCTCCAAGATCACCGCAGATGGGGACTGCAGCCAAGAAATTAAAAGACGCTTGCTCCTGGGGAGGAAAGCTATGGCAAATATAGACAGCATACTAAAAAGCAGAGACATCAACCTGCCAACAAAAGTGCATATAGTCAAGGCCATGGTTTTCCCAGTTGCAAAGTATGGCTGTGAAAGTTGGACCATAAGAAAGGCTGAGTGCCAAAGAATTGAGGCCTTTGAACTATGGTGCTGGAGAAGACTCCTGCGAGTCCCTTGGACTGCAAGGCGTTCAAACTGGTCAGTCCTAGAGGAGATCAACCCTGACTGCTCTTTAGAAGGCCAGATCCTGAAGTTGAAACTCAAATACTTTGGCCATCTAATGAGAAGGAAGGACTCACTGGAGAAGAGCCTAATGCTGGGAAAGATTAAGGGCAATAGAAGAAGGGGACGACAGAGAATGAGGTGGCTGGATGGAGTCACTGAAGCAGTAGGCGTGAGCTTAAATGGACTCCAGAAGATGGTAGAGGACAGGAAGACCTGGAGGAACGTTGTCCATGGGATCGCGATGGGTCGGACACGACTTCGCAACTAACAACAACAAAGAAACAAAAAAGGCTACTTTTAAATTTCATTGAGAACATTTATTTAATACCATACAGCCCATCTGAGACAGCCAAAAACCTGGCCTCACCCAGTCTATAGATGCTCTGATTCAACTCTAAGAATCACTTCAGCTTGTCCATCCTCACTTTGGGGTTTTATTCTCGGACTGTTCATTGAATTTATAATAAGCTCAGTCAATGACACACACACAGAGTTTCCTCTCCCTTCCCTTAACTGTAACTATGTAAAGAAGATACATGAATAGGGTTAATGGGAACTAATAGGTAACCCTGAATGCTCTGGATGGATTTTTTTAAATTAATGATTTAAATAAGAAACTGGAAACTGCCTAATATGTGGGTGTGTGTATGTGTGTGTACATGTATAAAACTGTCCGGGAGGTGTTAGTATGGTAGATTTGTAGTTGCTTTCAATTTTTAAATTTCAGTTATTTATTTGTATCCCACCTTTATTATTTTTACAAATAACTCAAGGCGGCAAACAGATCCAGCACACCTTCTGCCTCCTATTTGCCCCACAACAACAAGCCTGTGAAGGGAGTTGGGCAGAAAGAGAGTGACTGGTCCAAGTCACCCAGCTGGCTTTCATGGCTAAGGCTGGACTAGAACTCACATTCTCCTGGTTTCTAGCCTGGTGCCTTTAACCACAATTCCAATTCAATCAGCTTTGGTATTCAAACAAATGGGGAATTTAACTAATGGGGAATTTGAGTTTGTGCTAATAATTAATTGTAATTACAACAATTACAATAAACCATAGGCCTTTGTGAAGTTTTTTTGCTAATTAGCAATTAATGAATATCAGATAGCAGCAATGATTATATGCAGAACTATCATTCAGAATATTTGTTGCATCTCTCTCTCTCTCTCTCTCTCTCTCTCTCTCTCTCTCTCTCTCTCTCTCTCTCTCTCTCCCCCTCCCTCCTACTCCCCTCTCCCCCTATATATATATATATATATATTTGTTTCTGAGGTTTTTCACGGGTGTTTGTATGTAGGTCTTTGGTAATTCGGGTTTTCTCCGTGTGTAAATTGGAAGTGTCTTGGCGACGTTTCGACGAAGTCTCATTCGTCCATCTTCAGGCTGGTGTCTCTTCGCCTCGTGCTTCTAGGAGCAATGTGTGATCGCAGCTCCTAGAAGCACGAGGCCGAAGAGACACCAGCCTGAAGATGACGAATGAGACTTCGTCGAAACGTCGCCAAGACACTTCCAATTTTACGCGGGAGAAAACCCGAATTACCAAAGACCTACATACAAACACCCGTGAAAACCTCAGAAAACAAATATATATATATATTAGCCTGATACTCTGATAGCCACTAATTCTGTTCTGTTCAATTATTCTGGCAGTACTCAGTCATACAAAGCGGGTCAGAACTATTCATCCAGTTCCTTAAGGAAATGCCCGCTACTGTTGCAAAATAGCCCTTTTGGCCCTGCCGAACAAGACAGGGGCTTGACTTGGGTAGTGCAGGCAGTCAAGACTAGGGAGAAATATTTTCTGCTTTGTGTATTCTGCAATGGGCAACCCTGCTTCTTCAGCCATTCTCCATTGCTTGCTCTTTCCCTTGTAGAACAGATGATTAGAGGCAGGATTTACAACTACCTAGAACTGATTAAATTAAGATATTCACACAGTATGTTTCACTGGGTTAGGGTAATTTAATCCAGACAAATCTAGGGCAGTTTGGAGTTAAAGCTAACCTCAGAGTTTGATTAAAACTAATCCACTGCTGATGGGATTATTGTGTCTGAATAATTCACTGATTTCCCTCTGTGGGTCTGTAGGGAAGAGGAAATCTAGGGCAGCAGCAGAGCAAATAAGAACCACCAGATTGCTGCTGCTATAAACATATCAGGACAAGGTCCTTCATGAACATCAATGCACCCCATGTTTACTCTTGGACCAACTCAAACTATTTTAAGAATAAAGCCCTATTTGACCTAGGGCTGTGGTAGGCAACCTTGGCTCTTTTATAACTCATGGACTTCAACTCCCAGAATTCCTGAGCCAGCATGGCTCAGCTTGGAAACCTCTCCCTTTCCCCTCAGCTGGCTCAGGAATTCTGGGAGTTGAAGTCCACGAGTCATAAAAGAGCCAAGGTTGCCTACCCCTGAGAGGAGCAGATGAATCCATTCTCAGCTGCCTCAGTCTTTGGCTGACTTCAAGATGTAGGAAGGAACCTGTGTGCACGTGCTTAGGAAGGGTTGCTGGGATATCCTCATGGTGGACCAATTGTGTTGGTGTAAAGTATATTTAGCTATGTTTCCTTTTCTTTCTATTTGGCTATTTATTTCTTTTATGTCCTTTTCATAACATTGTTTATCCCAAAAAGGAATTGAATGATGGATAAGATTGTACATATTGGAATCCATTCGACATCTTGGCAAGCCCTTGTCTGGCAGTCACAATTGAGGCCAGCTTAGAGAAATGGTTGCTAAGTGACCAGATGTGCAAAGGTCATAAATATGAGAATTGATCATAAAGTGATTTTTTTTCATTATTACTATAATTGTGTACGATCATTAAACAGTGATTACTTGTACACAAGACAGTAAAACAAACACAAATTTCAAAACAAAGCAAAAGAAAATGAAACCCAAACCCACCGGGATCAAATAGTTATTGCGCAACTATTGTTCAAGCATGCACACAAACATACTACACTGCACTGCACTCTACTGGTGATGAACTAACAAAGTTACAAATGCCAAAGTACTGTTGCAGCATCTGTCTAAAGGCCACACCTTTTGATTAATTTCAGCATGTTGCTTGGGAGATGAAGCCATGCAGTTCCATCAAAAAGATCTTGGCATATTTGTGTTGTTTGAAATAGTTTTTTTCTTCCATAGAGAAAAGGTCAATGCAAATTTACAGCCAAAAATACCTACCGCCTGTCTCTCCAAATGGCAAATATTGCTTTCAAAATACTGAAAGGACTCTAATAGGTTGCCCATCAGGAATCGAGGCGTTAGTGTGTATGTGTTATTGTGATGCATGCTACTTTTTTGATTATGTGATTTTTGTTGACATACGGAGCCTTCTTTTAGATTCTCTAAGACACCAATAGAATCCCATTTCATTTTACAAAACCACACATGTTGGGTAGCATTTTATTATTACTGTTTTTTTTTTATTGGTAATATTGTTCTTCTGCATTCAGCCTCAGTTTATTGATGCACATTTGCTAAATTGTTCCATCTCTTTCAGTGCTAAACTGCACCCCATGAGTCGATTAAGCCATGTGGCAGGTCACACAGTTTAAGAACAAATCACTAAACAAATAAATATATTCAAAGCACACTGAAGAAGAGTGACAGCACAGCCTATAAGAAGCATTGGTGCTAATTGTTTTCTTCTTAGAGGAGTGACTGGAAGTCTGATTCTGCTAATTCTTTTCAGCCATCTACACACTCATTTCTTAGGCTTTGTTGCTCCCAATTAAGGCCATCGGTCTAAACATCAATTTAGCCTTAATGTGACAAACTGTTGACTAGCTTTCTGTCCTGGCATCTCTTCCTCAGCAGAGTCTGCTTCAAGGGAATACTTAAGCTTTCTAAGTGGGATGAATGCTGTTCCTTTCTGGAGTATTTGAATTCATCTGTTGCTGAGAACATTGATCTGCGTAGTCGAGATGGAGCTGGACTAGGGGAGCTATTACTGCCTTGCCAAAGAACAGGACAGACAACTGAATAAAATGTGTGTTGACTAATGTTCATATGGGCACCAGACAAATTAAAGAGAAATATAATTTTTCTCCTTCAGTGCTACAATATGGTAAAGAGCCTTGGTGGCGCAGTGGTTAGAATGCAGTATTGCAGGCTAACTCTGCCCACTGCCAGGAGTTTGATCCTGACTGGCTCAAGTTGACAGCCTTCCATCCTTCTGAGGTCGGTAAAATGGGGACCCAGATTGCTGGGGGCAATATGCTGACTCTGTAAATCGCTTAGAGAGGGCTGTAAAGCACTGTGAAATGGTATATAAATCTAAGTGCCATTGCTATTTCTATTGGTATTAATCATAGGCAATGATAAAAGAAATGTAAATTTATGAATGTAATCAAATGCACAGATAGGTTATGGAATACCTAGTTTGGTATTAATACTTATAAAAAAATATTGGAATAGTGTTGTTTATCATTTCACTGAGTATGAGTTAGCAGAGTAGAAAAAAGAGACACTGTAAATACAATCTCAGCAGAAGTAGAGACTTCAAATCTTGGAAAAACAATACTCAACATGGAAATAATGAACTTGAATGAAATTATTTAGCCTCTCAGATTTCAAAAATGTTTTTCATAATCTTCAAGTCCAGCAGTGTAGCTTTAAATCAATATTTTCCAATTGCTACTTCCTATTATCAATACTGGCTATGAGAAGGTTGGCATTTACCGAAAATTGAACTTATCAACATTATGGACAGTAATGAAGTGCTCCTTGTCAAGTCCAAGTGTCAAGTCCAAGTTGATCTTAATAAACACTATCAAGTCATGATTTATATTATTGTCTCCTCATAAATTAACAACATGATGGCTATGAAACTGTTGTCTTAGACAACAGAATAACAGAGTTGTAAGGGATCTTGGAGGCCTTCTAGTCCAATCCCCTATACCATTCCAGATAAGTGGCTGTCCAGTGATGGAGCACCCACAACTTCTGGAGGCAAGCTGTTCCACTGGTTAATTGTTCACACTGTCAGGAAATTTATCCTTAGTTCTAGGTTGATTCTCTCCTTGATTAGTTTCCATCCATTGTTTCTTCTCTTGCTTTCTGGTGCTTCTGGAGTCTCAACATCTTTTTTATAATATGGTGACCAAAACTGGAGGCAGTATTCTTAGTGTGGTCTTACTAAGTCTTTGTAAAGCAGTATATTAAGGCTTTATAAAGTGGTATACTACTTACTGAGGCTTTATAAAAACGGCTTTGAATTCTGAAAACTTTCATTCCAGTGTAGTTGAAGGTTATTACATTGGGGGAAAGAGGGAGGTTTCTTACAGGAACATGGAATTTGTCATTTTTACAATCCCCTACATTTTACACGTGATACTATATTTTGATTATGACATAGATTTCCTTGGATTCCTTCTTAATACTACCATAGTTTTGCTTTGGTTACTCAACCCCTATTCACTGGTTTTTTTATTTTTATTTTGCTAATCTACAATTCCATCCTAATGAACTAAAATAGCAATTCCCAATCTTTTGGGCTGTGCATATTCGACATGAAAGTATGTCCCCAAAGCCCTCATAAAACAGTTACCATGAAGGATGCAGCATATTTTCCAATTAACAGAAGGCAGACTAACAAGGTTGCTTCTTGTCATACTTTTGACAAAAGGCTTTTTCAGCCATTAGTAACCCCAATCCTCAAAGCACTGATTCATCTGCTTCCCTCCAAAGCAGGATGAATATGGCTGCTTCCATGACCTTTCAAGGTCACTTGCGAATGCATTGATTATAGCCCTATTTTCTATCCAAATGATTATAGCCCTATTTTTGTTTTCTCTTTTGCCTTTGACTTGATGATCAAAGGCAAAATGAAGGGTAACAAATATACCTTGATAACCACTCTTCTGTCTTGTCTGCATGACATTGCCTTCATCTCATCTCCAGTCCACCAGTGAGACAGGGTTAAGTTATCCTTACCTGTACTGGGATTAATGTGCATGCTAGCAACTTTAACAGTATAAAATCAATTAGCTCTGTTATCTTAGCAGGTATTTTAGCAGGTATCTAGCTGAGTTTTCTACCAACTTAAGGGTGGTTGGAGAGCATGTCAATTCTTCCCTGAAGAAAAACCTGTAGACTTTTTCTCTGACAGGTGGACTTTCATTAAAAAAGGCTTCAGCTTCAGTCACCCATCAAATTTATTTCTGAATCAATCAATCAGAATAGAGCTGGAAGGGACCTTGGAGAACTTCTAGTCCAGCCCCCTGATCTGTATCATTTCAGACAAGTGACTGTCCAATCTCTTCTTAAAAACCCCCAGTGATGGAACACCCACAACCTCTGAAGGAAGCTGTTCTGCTGGTCAATTGTCCTCACTGTTAGGAAGTTTTTCCTTTATTCCAGGTTACTTCTCTCCTTGATTAGTTTCCATCCATTATTTCTTGTCCTGCCCTCTGGTGCTTTGGAAAATAAATTGATCCCCTCCTCTTTGTGGCAGCCTCTCAAATATTGGAATACTGCTATCATGTCGCTCCTAGTTCTTCTTTTCTCTAGACTAGCCAAACCCAAATCCTGCAACTGTACTTCATATATTTTAGTCTCCAGCCTTTAATCATCTTAGTTGCTCTTGTTTGGACTTTTCCCAAAGTTTCAACATCTTTTTTGTAATGTGGTGATCAAAACTGGATGCAGTATTCCAGATCTGCTGTTCCAGGTGTGGTCTTGCTAATACTTCACAGGATTTTGATTCTATGCCTCTGTTTATACAACCAAGGATTGTATTAGCTTTTTTGGCTGCTACCGCACACTCCTGACTCATGTTTAAGTGATTGTCCACTATGACTCCAATATCCCTCTCACAGTTACTATTTTTAAGCCAGCCTTCACCTAATCTGTACTTGTACCTTTGGTTTTTCCTGCCCATGTGTAAAACCTTGTTTTTCTCCACATTAAATTTCATGTTGTTGGATAGGGCCCATTGTTCAAGTCTGTCAAGATCTTTTTGGATCCTGAGCTTGTCTTCTGGGTGTCAACGCTGCTAACATCGGATGTTCTTGCTTTGACAACAGATGGAAATGCAGCCATTTTTCCTCTATTGCTTTTAGAGTTAGTTGATGCTGGGAGGGGGAATGTGGATGAGAGTCCAGCTAGTCATAACAATAATAACTCAGCCGTGGAAACCCAAGGTCATTGGGCCCTGAGTTGATAGAGTTTTGGCAGGCTGGAGAGCTGGGGAGAAAGCCCGCGCTTTAAGCTAATTGGGGAATGTGATTTATAACTGTTTATTGGAGGAGGGAATTGTACTTTGTTACATTGTACCCAGGGAAGGGGAATTTAGTTTTTGGTTTCAACTATGTAGTGCCGATACTATGTTTCTCAAATAAAAGATTCTTTAAGGTAAACAATGCCTGGAAGTTCTTTTGAAGAGTTTCATCTGTCGGAACCATGACACTGGGGTGTTGGCTATTCCTGCCAGCTTAGTGTCATCTGCAAATTTGATGAGTTCCCCTTCTATTCCTAATCTAACTCATTTATGAAGATATTGAAGAGTACTGGGCCTAAGATGGAACCTTGTGGTATAAATTTGTGGAATCAAATTTATGGGGCCTATGCAGCATCTAAATGCATCCTAGGAAAGAAAAATCAAAGTATATTGATAGTCAATTTTCAACATTCCAATGTCTTTTTTAAGATATTCTATTTTTCCCCCTCAAAAAGGGGTCAAGTGGTTCTAGTAGATTGCCCAGAGTCTATATTGGGAACTCCCACATCTAGAAGGACTTTTCTGAAGCTTCTGGAGATTTCTAATAATTATTGTAATAGCCTATGCAGAGAATAACTATGGAAGTGTAGAAAAGCACATGGCCTATGAAATAGCTGCTAAAGACAGCATGCTGGAATATACTTTGATGAAATGGCTCCATTCCCACAATTACAAACTTACACACATCCTGAGCTAAAGGAAAATTAAGATATATATTAGTGTCTGCAGGAAGCTCAGTTACCATTTCAATTTATGGGAAAATATGTCTCAAAAAAAATTTCATCTCTGAAAAAATCAGAATTGGGCAGATGCTAATGAAACATTTTAAACTTGAGCCTAAATCTCATTTGGCATTGTGCTCTTTTGCAAAGATCCTGGACATCTGACATAAACAATTTATTAAGCTATTCAAAGAACCAGATGTGTGTGTGTGTGCTTTGTATCTTATAATTATTTTGTTCTTGTATATTATAGGAATAGAAAATAATTTTAAAAAGAACCATCTGTACATGTTGTTATGTATCCAAATATTTATGAATGTGCACATCTATATTTGCCTGCTAGGAAATAAGAACCGGGTATGCTTTGTGTGATATTATTAATAATAGAAATAGAGAACACTGACTTTGTTATACAGTTCCAGTATACTGTAACACTGAAAACAAACAGATAATTCATAGTTGAAAGTGTCCTACATCCTACTACAAATTTAGTCATTCTCTCTAAAAATTTAAATCCTGGAAATAGTGCTTCTAAATCTAAAGTATAGGATGTGCTATATTTGAAGGCCAAAAGTTAATTTGAAATACAAATCACACAATGTGCTATTTCTTAAAGCAGCCACCTCTTTTCCTGCAATCACCTGGCAGATCCCCACAGCAGTACTAATTTTCCAGATTTTGATTCCCTGGAACTTCAGAACTTCAGGCTAAAAATAAGCGGTCCAGAGTTGCTTGATGGTGAGAAGAATAGCATGCAAATTCAGTAAGTAAACAAACAAACAGACAACCCAGGGCAACCCCACCTCCTAATACTGAGGAGAATCTGGACCCGAATCTACAGAGGTTTTATTGGGCAATTAACAAGACTCTCATCATGTGCCTCTGGGCTTCTCTCTTTAACCTACTGTATAGGTGGCACCTATAGAAAAGCCTGGATTTGGTTAGAGAGTCACAAATAGTATTGGGGGACACTACGTCAGCACTTAATGTGTTGGTCAGCAAGTTAGATTCCCATCCTACTTCAGGAGATTAAGAAGACATACCTACTTCCACTTTTGGCCACAACAACACTGGGAGAAAAGTTAGATTGAGAGAGAATGACAGAATCAAAGTCCCCCAAGGAATTCCCATTAGTAGGCTGGACCTGGGCCTGGTGATCTCACTTGTAATCCAGCACCTGAACCACGACACCACACTAGCAATCTGAAAACACAATGAGATGAAGCTAATGTTTTATGTTTGTTTGTTTATTTCCCACCTTTATTATTTTTACAAATAATTCAAGGTTGTGAATATATCCAACACACTTTTCTCCTCCTATTTACCCCACAACAACCCCAACCTGGGTTGGGATCAGAGAGAGTGGCTGGTCCAAAGTCACCCAGCTGGCTTTTATGGCTAAGGTGGGACTTGAACTTATGGTTTGCCACTTTCTACCCCAGTGCCATAGACTTAGACAATTAGATTAAATTTGGCTCTTGTTCCTGCAAATTAAGAGATCTTGCAATAACTTGTAACCTCCAATAACCCCAATCCGCCAGTCCTTTTGACACCTCCTGGAAACTAAGTCCCAGCATATGGCAGCATCTAGCTGACCTTGCATCTTCCTGGGCTTGCAAGCTAAGCAGGTTCAGGGAATAGCAGGAAGGTCTACCAGACAAGACCATGAAGTCAAAAATATTCCTATGCAGGCAATGGAAAACTTCTTCTGTAACACTGCCAGGGAAACTGCCTTGTTGTGTCTATTTGCTCCTAGGAACCATGCCTGGCTGAATGCATCTTTGTTTACTTTACCTGGAGGCGGACAGCCAGAACACTGTTAATGACATTTTTTTCCTAAAAAAAGAAAAGAAAAGCCAAGACACAAGGTTCTTCTTTCACAATCTTTTGAATTTCTTTCCGGAAGGCTGTGCATGTGCTGTGTCTCATAGATAACAAGAGTGCATGAAAAAGTAGAGTGGCATTTAAATGCTTTCAAGCCTCTTTGAAGAAGCAGCTAAAGTGTGATAAATTTTAAAAGGTAGTGCATGATATAGGTGGACTTATAAAAGTTATTTTAAAAAAGGGAGAAAACTTGGAAAAGTAAACAACATGAGAGGCACTCGGCTTGTAATGCTGCTCTTGACATTTCAGTAAAATGCTTTTTTATAAAAAAAAGCTTAGAATTCTCAGTACAAGTGTTAATCGCTGGATATAAGAAGGAACTGGGACTAGATGAGCATGAAAGGAAATTTAAAGAAACCCACACACAACTGACAATAATTTACAATAATTATAAATATAAATAAATATTATAAAACAATAATTTACTTATGTAACAGTAACAGTCTGATTGATAGTCTCTATGTAAAAGCATGATCTGGAAAGGGAGCCAATTTGATGGCATTATATACCATCATTGTAATGATTACCTCAATACATGTCATAGATGACATATGCTATAACCCATCCTTGAAACATTTCCCTCAAAAATCTGTGCTTCCCCCTGTCATGAGGTCTTCGGTGGCTTCTATGCACTGCTAAGTACAATGTTGGAAAGCTGCAATGCCCTCAACTTCATCTATGAAACACTGGCAGGGGAAGATGTATGCTGCTTACACAAGCAAAGAGAATCAGTATCAGGAGTTCTCAGATGGCACTGTGAAATTGACCAGAAGGGATTATGAAATTGACTAAAATAGATTGTACTATGTGGGGAAATTTTCTAGAGAACCCATGAAGTGTAAACAGGCTTATGGAAAGAAGTGCTGCTTCCCCAAAAGAAGAAAGATGGATTATTTTAAAAATCATCTAATGGCAAGGAATTAAGAAGAGTTTAGTAGCACCTTTTCTAACACATTTTATTAAAAGGCATATGCTTTTGTGACCTGCAGCTCTCTTCATTAGATGCATTGTTTCGCCATCATAGACTAACACACTTCTCCTCCTACAATATCTATACCACATGGGTGGAAACCAAAATATTTTCTTTGGACCCCTCCCTTTAGCATATAGAGAACTGGATTAATCCTTCATCTCATGTATGGCAATTAATTGGTGCCAATTAATTTAATGCAATTTATTACAATCTTTTACTTCTTTTACTTCTCTCATAGTTACTTTAGACATTTCACTGCACTGTTCATGAATTGCCTACTCAGGAGTGGTTGCACTTTGGGGCCACCTCAGTGCCTTGGGGAATCCAACATTGATTCTAATATGTACTGTATTCTAATTTCCTTTTTTTTTTCATATATACCCCTGTTCTGTGACTTCATTGTTTTCCCCACCTGTGAAATAGAATTGTTAATTCATAGTTTATACACACTTGGCTTAATAACTCCAAAATAAGGAGAAATAAGGATGCAGTTTGGGGAGATTGAGGTTTATGCAGACTCATTATCTTAGCAAAAACTGGGTAGAGAATAACTTCTGGAAGCCATTTTATTTGGACAGAAGGTTACACATAGTGACTAATGGGCTGGAGCAGGGAAAAAATGAAGGGCAATCAGCCCTCTCTTTCAGTAGTAACCTCAAGTAAGTTTGTTGTTTCAGAATTCAACTTTGCATCGCTAGCTTTATGCCACTCATAACCTTCCTGAGTCCTGAGGCAATAGATGTAAAAGCAGTTAAGTAAGTTGTTTTCTTGTGTAAATGACTTTGCATATGTCTATGTGACACTCCCTATTGGTTAGATCAGGACTTTTACCACTTCCTTCTTCTCTTAGTCCAATTCTCATCCTCTTTTGGTTCTGATCTGTCAAGTTCAGGCTCTTTCCTGACCAACTCTTTCTCAGTAATGAAGAAGAGCATATTACAAGAACTGAAAGATTTAGTAACATTGGTTTCCATTGTTATGTTATTTTCTAAATAAAGATGCATTTATTTTCTTTCTTGCAAAAACCACCCTCAAGAATATTGTCTTCTAAAAATTATATTTCTAACTTCATTGTTTCTCTCTCCTGACTTTATTTTCACTATTTACAACAAATGTATCTTCTGAAGAAAAACAGAAAAGTTATTTCTATTTTCTATTTTTCTCTCTCCCCAGGCTGTATTTAGAAGTGTGGAGTTTCTGAGGTTTGAAATATCCCTTAGTTCCTGTTATGAAAGCTCACAACTGAAACTCATCTCAGGAAGAATTGACTGATTCAGATGGCAATCCTGAAAGTAAACATCAGTGAAAATGAGTGTCATCAGATGACACTGCAAAGGGTTCAACTTTTCCAGTAGGAGATCCAGGCCAAGGCTCATGAGAAAAAGGAAACAAGGCCATTTAAAGTGGAGAAACGGAAAAAAAAATAGGAAGCTTGTCATGAGGGCAGGGATGCTGCTTGTTGACTTCTTGACTGACCTGTAAAGATGAAAGGTTTAGATCCTGTCAATTTCTCAGCTGTAAGAATTGGCCATCAAAACAAACTCTAAAGACGTGTGTAATGTATTCACAAATATCAGTGAGAGAAAGCAGTTTTTCTTTCATGCTACTCATGGAACTCTGCTATTCACTGAGAATGTGACTTTGTGGGAACATCAATAAATGCTTCAGGCTTCTTCCTGCTTCTCACACTGTGAAGGAACTCTGTCATAGATTCCTTCCATCTAAAGCCTATATTTCAATCATTACTGCCCAGAGAGACAGATATTATCTGTTCCAAACTAGAGCAACAACGTTTGAGGGCATGGGAATTACTCCTGGTCAAAGTCACCTTACAGACAGTTCAAGCAATATGTAGAGGTTAATGTTGCATGACCTCTCTGTACATCTCTTTTTTTCATATGTACAGAAGAGGGTGGGTATCAATCACTCTGACAGAAAGGAGACTTTTGGCTGTAGTTCTCTGACTAACAACAGATGATCTCTGTCAGCTTTCCCTAACTAGACAACTTCTCTTGTGTTGGGTTACAACTCCCAGTACTCCCGGCCAACATTTGGGGTTCTGTAATTCTAACACAGAACACATCAAAAAGGGAAAGTTGTCCTAATTTTGACTTAATAAGGATTAAATCAATCAAAGAGCAGTTAGTGGCTAAGTGCTACACAATTATGACTGCCAGGTTTGAAGGCCTGATCAAGAGATTTACTAATGATATAAAGAAATTTCAGTCAAATAGCAGGTTGCTGGTATTGTATATTCCTAATACAACCAACACATCTTTCAGGAGGTATGTGAACACCCCCCCCCCATCTGTGTTACAAAGTCTAAAAAAGCCCTGCCTCTATTTCACCTCATGCAATGCTTAAACAACACTTTATTTATTGCAGTTATATCCTTCCTTTTCTATAGAATCTTTTCCCACTGTATCTTCACAACACTCAGTTGTGATTAATCACTGTATTACAGTACACCTATTTCTTCAAAATTTGCTAGGTTTTGCCAGTATAAATAACACAACAGGATATAATAGAGGGAAATCTTGCCATCCTCTGGCCTCCTAGCCTGGGATCTGTAGATGATACTAATAATGGCAGGTTTATTCTACTAAATATATCAGTGTAGCTTGTGTTGATGTAGGCTCAAATGAAATCTATAATTTTGAAACCTACTTAAGAGAAGAATTCTTTGAGTGGGAATCTCCTTTGAGGTCAATCCAGTGTTAGAGAGAGAAATCACATGTGAAGCTACTTAGTATGAACAATGTTCTTGGATCCCAGTGCACAGAAATAATTGTATAATAACTGCAAATGTTGTACCTATTCATTTATGGTGTCTTTTCTCCATGGGTTTTCTCCAGATATGCTATTTAGAACACTTATCATTCCCTGGCCAGCATGGCTACCAGTTTAGGAAGATGGATGCTAAAGACATGTGAAGGTTGCCAGAATGGCAAAGATGTTCTATAGCATCAATATTATCAAGACATGCCAAGCAAACAAACTATTTATGAACTAATCATATGAATTTCTTTCTGCTTCTTTTTTTTTGGCCTTGTTTTGACATTGCAGCACATGGAAGAAATTCTCACACAATAAAAGATATGGGATGTGATTTCATTAAGTGTAGGAGATACTATTGTAGTTCTGAAGAACTCAACTGGCTCCTTGCAAGGATCTGAGACAAATCAAAGACAACATAGGGCTATTTCGTAGAGAAATTTCTGCCTCGTAGAAGCTAGTAGCCCACAAGCATTTGTTAAGTGGTTAAGTTAACTCTGAAGCCATTTAGGGCTAGCTGTTTCTTTCTAAAGTCCACCTTTTTGTCATTTCTCTGCATTGGTCACCTGGAGGAGAGGTTTACTTGATTAAAGTGCTATGTTTTCTTATATTCCTGGCTTATTATTTGACATGTTTCATTAATGCAGTAATCTGCACTGCATATGAAAGAAGATGCAGAGTGAATAAAATTCTTGGTGGATATTTAATAGATATGGGTGGTAGTCACATATCATTGAAACAGAGGAGGCTGAATTAATATATATTTTTTCTCATATAGTGAATGACACTTTTGTCATCGTAGATACCTTGTGGTGCAGACAATCAATATAGTATAATTGCATTGAATGGAAACATTATTATAATTCCTTTGATACTTCATCTTGGTTCATGTTTGTCCAAAATAATTAGGATTTGGCCACAGTCTGACTTGAAATCACTCTTTGTAGTGAACCGTTTCAACCCTAATCCAGCCTTTAAATTCCATTCGAACTTTATTACATGTGTGCAGATTAACAAGGTATAAGAAAGCCTTATCGGAGGACCAAACCAAATGATTACCAGGCAGGATTTTCTCTTACAATAAACAGGTCCGTCAACTGCTTTCAAAGTTGGTTGTTACACCAGTTGTCAGGAAAGTTGGGAGGTTTTCTTTTTTTCCCTTAAATTATTTCATTTACTTATTATGTTTCACCTTTGCAAAATCCAAAGAACTAGGAATACCTTCTCATCTGTGTGGCCAAAATCTTCAATCAGTTTCTGCTCCAGAAATGAGCTAGTTTGGTCAGTGTGCCATGACTTACACACCTTTCTCCTGTCACCTCTCTTCCGAGACATCCTTGCTTTTTCCAAGATGCAAGTTTGTTGTTTTTTACCTCCTATTCTCCAACTATGCAACACTGGTAGAACACTAGTATGTTCCAGTGATGGCAACTCCTGAATGCCTATGATGATGGAGTCCTGTCAATGAGGCTTGGAGCTCAGAAAGGCCTGCTAAGTGCGTTAATTCAATGGATGCCCATCAGGTTGTGAATCACCAAAGTTGTGAATGCAGCCCACATAGGTTGTAATAAATTGATAACTACTGTCTACCTGGGATGTAAAAACAAGGAAGTTGATAAGCATCTGGTATTTACAGTAAATGGTGAATGCCCTGCAATTAGCCTTAGAGGTCAAATAGCGCACAGTTCTAAGTTAGGGGAAATGTAATTGCTTCAGATTTTGGTCTGATTCACGAGGAAGGTGAAGTAATGGTTCAAGCATTGTATCATAGGTATTTGCATACTGTTTGAAAAATATATGGAACACAATAATGTGGCAAATAGGAGGAAGCATGATCGATATGGTTATTTCTCATGTCAACATTATTTCCTGTTATTACAGATAACATGAATCTGTCCTTCGTATGTGTTGAGATCTTAAATTTTGATCTAATAGCTGAATCAGAAGTTTTAACTGATAACACACCTTGGAGTTGCTGCAATGGAAAACTGAGGTATAAATCTCACATTATAGATAGAGAGATAGAGATAGAGATATAGAGATAGATAGAGATAGATATATAAAAATATAAGATTAATATAGTAATAAAATAACATGCTTTTTGGAGAACGTTTATATAATTTCAGAGTATTTCCAATAAATAAAAATGACTGAATAAATTCATGAAGGATAGGACTATCAACAGCTATTGATCTTGAAGATTTAATGTTATTTTTAAATTTTATTTTAGATTTTTTTTCTCCTGCCTTTAATATTTTTGTGAATAACTCAAGGCAGTAAACATTCCTAATACTCCTTCCTGCTTATGTTAGGCTGAGAGAGAGAGACTGGACCAAAGTCACTGAGCTGGCTTTCATACCTAAGGAGGGACTACAACTCACAGTCTCCTGGTTTCTAGCCTGGTGTTTTAAAGACTAGACAAAACTGGCTCTCTTTGTTACCTTTAGGTTGCGGTCAGGAGGCCTCCAAATAACAGCTGCATGGGAATGTTGGTGGCAGAGTGGTGGGTCTTCATCTTTTACTTGTGAGCACCCCAGAGGCATCTGCTTGGCCACAATGAGAAACAAAATGCTGGGCTATGATAATCTGTGATGTTATCTAGCTAGTCTTATGAGATTTGCTTAAGACAGAATAGAAACAACAAAGAACTAAAAAGTTAAATTATGAACAATAATGATGAAACTGAAGGATGGAAGATATCTGACACATCTCCACCAGCAGACAAGATGTTCACTGGACTTTGCCAATTGGTAGAGCCACAGGCAGAGATTCTAGAACAAATGAAGATCAGCCTCATACGATCTGGGAAAAGCCATTTCCATATACTCTTCAACCTGAGCTTAGAAATACGTACCATCGTTGACTAAAGCTTGCTTAACCCATCTAAAAATATTCAAGTATAGAATCTTAGCTAAATAAATATTGGAGATTTAATTATTGAAATAGTGTAGAAAATGACATCACATCATTTCCAATCCCTAATCTTTAATTGGCCAGTTTGAGGCAACTTTAATACTTTTTGGGACTCAAAATGCAGAGAACACATTGAAGAAGTCAGTAATTTGCCTCCAATCATTCAATCAGCTAACAATAATCAGGCTACAGTATTAGAGACCTAGGAGCAACAAAACCTCCCTCACTGTTGCTCCACAACAAAAAAGAAATAAAAGGTATTGCAAAAAAAATAGATCCAGGAAATTACAGACCTATCAGCCTGACCTTAATACCTGGGAAGATTCTGGAAAAGATAATCAAACAACGAATCAGCGAACACCTAGAGGCAAACAAAATCATTACTAAAAGCCAACATGGGTTTGTCAAAAACAGATCATGCCAGAAAAATCTTATTGCATTCTTTGACCAAGTGACAAAATTAGTGGATCAGAGGAATGCTGTGGATATAATTTACTTGGACTTCAGTAAGGCATTTGATAAAGTAGATCACAACCTACTACTTAACAAGATAGAAAAATGTGGGCTAGACAGCATCACCACCAAATGGATTCGTAGCTGGCTGACCGGCCGTACTCAGCATGTGGTCCACAATGGAACCGCATCTATATGGAGGGAAGTGTGTAGTGGGGTGCCCCAGGGTTCTGTTCTGGGCCCAGTGCTCTTCAACATCTTCATCAACGATTTGGACGAGGGGATAGATGGGGAACTCATCAAATTTGCAAACGACACCAAGCTGGCAGGAATAGCCAACACTCCAGAAGATAGGCTTAAGATACAGGAGGATTTGGACAGACTTGAACACTGGGCGCTATCCAACAAAATGAAATTCAATGGTGAAAAAAGTAAGGTTCTACATTTAGGCAAGAAAAACCAAATGTACAGGTATAGTATAGGGGGTACCTTGCTCAACAGTAGTAACTGTGAGAGGGATCTCGGAGTCCTAGTGGACAATCACTTAAATATGAGCCAGCAGTGTGCTGCAGCTGCCAAAAAAGCCAACACAGTGCTAGGCTGCATTAACAGAGGGATAGAATCAAGATCACATGAAATATTAATACCACTTTACAATGCCTTGGTAAGGCCACACTTGGAATACTGCATCCAGTTTTGGTCACCACGATGTAAAAAAGATGTTGAGACTCTAGAAAGAGTACAGAGAAGAGCAACAAAGATGATTAGGGGACTGGAGGCTAAAACATATAAGGAACGGTTGCTGGAATTGGGTATGTCTAGTTTAATAAAGAGAAGGACGAGGGGGGACATGATAGCAGTATTCCAATATCTCAGAGGTTTGCCACAAAGAAGAGGGAGTCAAGCTATTTTCTAAAGCGCCTGAAGGCAGGACAAGAAGCAACGGATGGAAACTAATCAAGGAGAGAAGCAACCTAGAACTAAGGAGAAACTTCCTGACAGTTAGAACAATTAACCAGTGGAACAACCTGCCTCCAGAAGTGGTGAATGCTCCAACATTGGAAGTTTTTAAGAAGAGACTGGACAGCCATTTGTCTGAAATGGTATAGGGTTCCTGCCTGAGAAGGGGGTTGGACTAGATGACCTCCAAGGTCCCTTCCAACTTTATTATTATTTATTATATTATTATTATTATATTATTATTATTTATTATTATTATTATTATTATTATTATTATTATTATTATTATTATTATTATTATTATTATTATTATTATTATTATTATTATTATTATTATTATTATTATTATTATTATCTCCCCCTCACCCCATGTATGTTCCAGAACATAGCTGTTGCTATTAAGAGATTGCTATGAAGACACTTAGCTCCAATTTAGTTTTTGTATTTAAAAACTTTTTAGCTGTGATGGTGAAAGGACAGCACACTAGCAGCTTTGCAAGCCTCCCTCCACTCCCCCATCTGTAACTATGGTTGCATGTTGCTACAGTGACTGAAGTGAAAAAGAGGGGAAAAGACATTCTAAATAATGTCTAAAGATAGGAACAGGATGCTGAAATTGCTTGTTGAGATGGATGACGAAAAAGCCAGAATCCTCACATTCCCCCATGTACATGAAAGAGAAAGAAAGGAAATTGCTGGAACACCTTGTCCAACAGACATGCACTGGAACAAAATAACAAACCTCTCACCAGTTGATTCCTGCCAAGAGATGGGGGTAACAGAGTGAATTCTTAGCAATTTTACCCAGTTCCCTTTGCCTGGGCCACAATGCATGTGGGGAAAGTGACAAGGATGAGCAAGCAGTCAAAACAACTCATTCAAGGCTTGCTGCTATATATAGTGGAAGAAGGTGGGCATTTGCCTGGTTAAGTGCCAAATAAGTAGAAAAAGAGTGAGCAGTGGCTGTGAAGGAGGAACTGAAAAGCCATCAACATCTCTTTCTTCTTTACAGACTATTAGGTGAAGTCCAGGAAGAGGGAAGCAAGAAGAGACATGAAAGTCTATCATTAAAGTGGGCTTGGGAGAACCATCCACAACTTTTTGTGTACTGTGCTTTAGGACAAATTGTAATTGACACAGAAAGAAATAATCTCAACTGGTGAATGTTATGATAAGGCAAGAACACAGAAAACCTAAGCAAATTCTGGAGAAGTGCAAGATCTGATTGTGAAAATGTCCTTAAAATATTTTTTTTATTCACTTCAATAACAGTTACAAAGAAGATAGAATGATCACAAACATTGTGAAGAAGCAGTCAGCTGCTACAGGTAGTCCTTGACTTATGACTGGTTGCTTAGTGACCGTTAGAAGTTACGATGGACTTCCCATAAGATACTTATGACCCGGTTCTGAAATTCCAATGGCTCCCCCCACCCAGTCACATGAGTGCATTTTGGGCACTCAGCTTTTATGGCTCTTTGCAATGTCCCACAATCCCATGATCATGTTTGCCAAAACGTGGTGTTTACTTTTGTGTTTTGGTGAAAAGGCCTCATAGCAAACAAGGGAGTCCAGGGTTGTTAAGTGAACTCATTAACAACTGCCACAAGAAAGGTCATAAAATCAGATTGGTCATGTGATGATTCATTTTACGACTGTTACGACTTATGACTATGATGGGCAGGCTCCCAAGTCAAGGACTACTTTTATGTATAAAGTGAAAGGGAGAAATAGATTATGGCTTAGAAAGAGAAGGATATGTCTTTAATTGATAGAAGATGTGTAGCCAAGGAACATTTGGCCAGGAGTGGAGAAGCAAAGCCATAATTGCAAATATTTTTACTTGAAAATAAATCCTAATTTATGTTTGAAAACAGCACCCCGTTGAAAAAACAGAGGATTGCTGTTTGTATACGTTTATATGGGAGAAGCAGAAATGCATGGATCAGACTCCTATGTGATCACTAGCCAGAACCATAAAAGAAAGTAATGGCAAGGATTATGTTTTCCCACACTCCCATGTTACATGACTGGAATTCAACAGGAGAAAAACCACAGGCTCCAAAATCACTCAGACTGGGATGACTTAAGAGCCACTCAAAACATGCTACATCAGAGCAACACACAATTGTATAAGTTGGCAGTATTCAGCTTCTGAGAACAGAATATAAACACACAGGCTCTTGGAGTTCATTCATGTTCTCTGCAATCTTTTTTGAACAAGCACAGGAAGCAGTCTGGAAGTTACAGCAACTCTGTTGTGTGTCTTCACAGAATGGAGCCCACAAATCTCTCTTCTAGGATGAGAATCACTCAGGAAAGAGAGTCTTTTTCTGTCCAGTTAATTTGTGGGAGCAGAAAACGATGAATTGCCAGATCGGTTAGTTACTTATTCTGCATCCGTTACTCTCTTGTTCCTGTTTATGCAGGTGTATATGTGTACCAGCTCTAAAACATAGTGCCATTAGGCATGCTAGGCAACCTTCACCCCCGACCATGCCACAAATGTCATAACACTTTGCACAAAGAACTGGAAGTGCAGGTGACTCAGTCACACTTCCTGTTCTACAGCTTCCCTGATCAGCAAGAAGTTCTAGGGGCAATCTTTTGATCTTATGTTTCCATGTGAGGCAACCATATTGGAGATTTCCAATGATCTTGCAACATTGGTTATTATTAAATCATTATTATTTAATTTAGTTATTAAAAACAGTTTCAGCATGCATGTTGTGAGGGGAGGGGTGTGTGTCGCAAAACAGGCAGCACACCCAGATCTTTCCAAACCAGCTTTCTCAGAGGGTTCAATTATTTCCTCAGATAATTCCAGTGGAGTGAGTGGGCTCCCTAGCTGTTGTGTCACCCAATAAGCTTCTGATTTGGGAAATGGAATATCAGTCAACGTGAATCATATTTTAACACATTTACACCAGAGGAAAAACTATAGGACAATTAATAGAAAGCGCTGTGTTACTCTACCTTGCCTGCTGAGTTCCTTCATCAGCTTCTTTTCCTATTAAGGGAACTAGGGGAGCTGCTCTTCCTGCTTTTCCTTCATTCCCAGTTACAGGTAGTCTTCGACATACGGCCACAATTGAGCCCAAAATTTCCATTGTTAAGTGAGACATTTATTGAGTTGTGCCCCATTTTACGGCCTATCTTGCCTCAGTTGTTAAGTGGAACACTGCAGCTGATAAGTTAGTAAACCGGTTGCTAAGCGAATCTGGTTTCCCCATTGACTTTCCTTGTCAGAAGGTCGCAAAAGCTGATCACATGACCCCAGGACACTGCAACCGTCATAAATATGAACCAGTTGCCAAGCATCTGAATTTTGATCACGTGATCGTGGGGATGCTGCAAAGGTCATAACTGTGAAAAACAGTCACAATTCACTTTTTTGAGTGCCATTGTAACTATGAATGGTCACTAAATGAACTGTTGTAAGTCAAGAACTCCCTGTATCTCCTCCCTGCAGGTTAGGAGTCAAGGTGCTAATATTTTTTTATTCAACTGATTGGGAGCATTATGCTAATTGTTGTTGTTGACATTATTATTATGGTTGGTTGAATGGTCACTTAGATGTTTAGACTGGATCTGACATTTTTATCCACCTACTGAGTCTCTATGGAGATTCTCAGTCATCTAGGTCACGGTTGTCCCAAAGGTACTTTTTTCAGGAGGCAACTGGACTTTCTAGTTTTTCTTTGAAGACGTTTCGCTTCTCATCCAAGAAGCTTCTTCAGCTCTGACTGGATGGTGGGGAATGGAAGGATTTGTCTGCAAGGAATATAAATCCTTCCATTCCCCACCATCCAGTCAGAGCTGAAGAAGCTTCTTGGATGCGAAGCGAAACATCTTCAACCCCCCCCCCCAAGAAAGTCCAGTTGCCTCCTGAAAAAAGCACCTTTGGGACACCTACTGAGTCCTTCTTTCCCAAGGATCTGGAATAGAAAAATGTTGTTTGATGTTGTTAAAAAAGTATCACCGCAGGATGTAAGCTGTTCCAAATAAAGCTGCCTTTTGCAGTTGAGGGATGGTGATTTTGTCAAGGCTGTTGGTGCTCCAGATGTTTTGGGATTACACCCAAGGTGCCATTACTATCTTTGTTTCTTTTGCTATAATTGTACTTCTTTCTGCAAGTCTTTTTTCCAGTTCTTTCTCTTCAATTCTGTCTTCTCCAGGTATTGCCACATCCATAGTCTGAACTTTGTGGTCTTTTCTTTTTAATTGACAATTAAGTCTGAGGTGTTATGTGGCAGCTGCTTGTTTGTTTGAATTCTAAAGTCCCAGAACACTTTAGCTTCTTCATTTTCTATTACTTTGTCTAATTTGTGGTCCCATCAGTTCTTGCTTGCAGATCTACCATTGTGGCTATTTTCTCATGCCGTTGTTTGTAGTCAGTCTGTGTGAGCTTATTGCAGCAGCTAATTAGCTGGTTCACTAGGAAGTGCTCTCTTATTTGCTCATGTGCTCCCTTTTCAGGCAGTCTCTGCTGCTTTTTCTCTCATGCCTTCATCTCCTGTGTAATACAGTTGGAGAGATGCGAGGTAAAACAGGGGCTGAGGGAAAAGGAGTAAATCTGGATTCTGCTCAGATGTCTGTGTCAGATGGTAATTCTATCCATATTGCAAAGTTTGCCCTCCTGGAAAACTTTTTATGGCTTAGACTGTTGTTACCCTCAGGACTGCCAGTTCCAGGTGAAATTGCCCACTCAGTGTGGTCTACAGGTACCCACCCTTCAAGAGATCAAGATAGCAGGATGGCTTTCTCAGAAGCAATCCTTCCCTGTGGGATCCTCTCCCCCTGGGATCAGGATAGACCCAACCTTTTGTCATTTAGGAAGATAGTGAAAGCACTCCTTTTTCACAGGGCTTTGGAATGGAATAACAGTGTTCTGTGACATCATGCTGATGGAAATGTCTTTGGGCAGCTCTGGCTCAATGGCTTGGAAGCGGAGTTGAGCACTGCCCCCTATAGCTGGCAATGACCAGCAGAGTAAAATCTGCAGGGACTCCTTTACCTTTACCTTTTGGAATAGGTGGTCTTCAGTGGTTGATGGTAGCGGAGGACGATGCACTTTTTCTGACAATTGCATTTTGATGTTCCATTATCATAATAGTTAATATTGTCCCAACGTCCAGCAACTAGGCAGCGTACTAATCTGTTATTATAAATAAACTGGCAATTTGATTTTAACATTCTGCACAGTCTCTCAACTTTATGCTGCCTATTCTGCAGCTGTCCTTCAAATGTAGGTGTTTGATTCGTTTGCCGACTGGTGCTAAAAATAACTGCACTTTTCTATTTTCAATGGAGCTGCTATCTTTGATAAGAACAGTGTAAGTGCTGCACAGTCTTTTTCGTGCATTAGCATTAGCTGACTGGGAGTTGTGCTGTATACATAACATGGACATCATTTCTCTTCCAGCATGGATATTATTTCTGGGTTAAAAAAGGGAAAAATGAACTGTGTTGCCTAGATTAGAAAAGAAACATTTAAATAAAACATAGTGCGTTTCTTTTACATTTGTATCCTTCTCAGATTATTCATTTGGGGAGCCATTTGGGGGCTCCGAAAGTGGGCTCAAAGCCCTACCCCCTTTTAATATCTGTTGATGTGTGACACAAGTGAAAAGGGGTGGTCTCACACAGACATTTTTTAACCTGTATATGGATGTCCACAAGGGTCAATCCCTTCATTCAGTTTTGCTGATTTAGGACCTAATTAGGTATTAGACTTGTAAATACAGTGCACAATGTTCATAAAATTATATTACAGGTATAGGTAGCTACAGGAAAATTTTAATTAGAAGCATAGTTAATGCAAATAAGTGCAATTTAACTTTCTTATTGTTGCGTTGTAATCATCACAACATAACAACATTGTTTCTGCTATTTGCAGGTGTGTGGAATCTGAAAACTATAATTCCAGTAAAGTTGGAGAAGATTATTGTAAAGTCAGGCTCCCAAATAAGTCTTCTTCAGTGACTAGTTATGTCTATAGTTTATAGTCAGGAATCTGAATGGCTAATTCTCATTAGATTTTAAATAAATACAGTACATGTATAGTATTCTCTCTCTCTCTCTTTCTTTCTCTCTCTCTCTCTTTCTTTCTCTCTCTCTCTCTCTCTCTCTGTAGTTTCCTGACTTATTGAAGAATAGAATAGAATAGAATAGAATAGAATAGAATAGAATAGAATAGAATAACAGAGTTGGAAGGGACCTTTGAGGTCTTCTAGTCCAGCCCCCTGCTCAGGCAGGAAACCCTATACCATTTCAGACAAATGGTTGTCCAATCTCTTCTTAAAAACTTCCAGTGTTGGAGCATTCACAACTTCTGGAAGCAAGTTGTTCCTCTGATTAATTGTTCTAACTGTCAGGAAATTTCTCCTTAGTTCGAGGTTGCTTCTCTCTTTGATTAGTTTCTATTCGTTGCTTCTTGTCCAGCCCTCAGGTGCTTTGGAGAATAGCTTGACTCCCTCTTCTTTGTGGCAACCCCTGAGATATTGGAAAACTGCTATTGTGTCACTCCTAGTCCTTCTTTTCATTAAACTACACATACCCAATTCCAGCAATCGTTCTTTATATGTTTTAGCCTCCAGTCCCCTGATCATCTTTGTTGCTCTTTTTCAGTTTGTAGTTTTATTGTAACCGAAGACAATAAAGAAGAACTGAAGAAGCTTCTTCGATGGGTAGCAAAACATTTTCAAGGAAAAACAATGTACACCTGCCTTTTGAAAAAGCACATCTGGGACAACCATGACCTGGATGACTGAGAATCTCCATAGACAACTGAACGCAAGCAACGTCTGAAGCCTGTTGGGTCATGAAACAACCCTCACCAAGCTTTGCATAGATCAGGCAGTACCCAAGTGGGTTATTTGAAGATTTTTCATGCTTTGAAAAAAGAAAGAAGAAGAAAGATGATGATGATTCAAATTATGGCTCTGTGATCTGCTTTCCTTAATTTAAAATTGTATAAGAATTGTATTCTCTCTTTCATCTGTATTATCAAATTGCTACAAAGTAATGACACTGATATCCATGGGAAAAGGGCAGTTAACCAGTCATTCAAGACAGGAAGGATCTTAAGGAATTATTAGGGGGGACATGATAGCAGTGTTCCAATATCTCAGGGGCGGCCACAAAGAAAAGGGAGTCAAGCTATTCTCCAAAGCGCCTGAAGGCAGGACAAGAAGCAACGGATGGAAACTAACCAAGGAGAGAAGCAACCTAGAACTAAGGAGAAACTTCCTGACAGTTAGAACAATTAACCAGTGGAACAACCTGCCTCCAGAAGTGGTGAATGCTCCAACATTGGAAGTTTTTAAGAAGAGACTGGACAGCCATTTGTCCGAAATGGTGTAGGGTTTCCTGCCTGAGCAGGGGGTTGGACTCGATGACCTCCAAGGTCCCTTCCAACTCTATTATTATTATATTATTATTATTATTATTAGTGTGAATATCCCATGGTACACCTAAAGAAGTGAAGCTTTGAGGAGACTTCCGGTCTTGCGTCGTAGCAACACCGCCGAGGGATTGCGGGGCTCCACACCCTATGGCTGGGTCAAAAGTCACCCCGGAGAGGTGACGAAGAAGGAGCCCCCCGCTGATCGCAGAACGATGGCAAATGATCCAATTGATCTGGGGAAAGCTCTCCAACCCGACAGGAGAAAGGCTAGCCACACCTCACTGACTAGCCCAAGCTACCGGCACCCAAAGTCCAAAAGCACTAACCAGAACAACTGTGAACAGCGTGCTTGGAACTGGGTGAGAATACCAATCTTCTCTCTGCTATTTTGTAATTGATTTCCTGGAAAAGATCCCCAAGAAGCAAAAAATCCTCCAAAAGTGAGAAGGGAGGGGACTACACTCCCACTCTTCCATAGATGGAAGCGGCAAATTAATGTTTAAGGGGGACAGAAATATATTGAAATGAAGTTAATAATACTACAGTCTGGATAAATCTGAAAATTATGAAAACTGTTAAGATTCTACATCTGAAAGAGTATTGATGAAATTATAAGAAAATAATTCTTTGTCTTAAAAGTTGGAAAATGAATAGCTACTGACATTTATTGGTGGATTAGAGCATAAAACTATAGCCGCATTGACTGAGAAATTGGCAAGACACCCAGAAATAGAGAAAAACTTGTCCCTTTGAACCTCAGAGGCTTTTAGCCAAATAAAGAACAGCTGGGAACAAAGGAAAGAAAATACACTGGGCCATCTACTACAGAGTGAGAACCACATTTGTTTTAAAAACTGCTGATGTTCTGGGATTATAAATACTTACTGAGCTGTGATTTCTAAGCTCAAGAACTGTTTGCAGAGAAAGAAAAACCTTGACTTTTGGCTAATCTTCTAGGGGGGAGGTTACTGGAAAGCTCTTAGGTGATTAAATATTCTGGACTGCAATTTGGGCTGGTTGATAATTGTAAGACCCCTGAACAGAAGAATTGTTATAAAACACTGCTTTCAATGGTGCTTTGACAAATTGGAAATGCATTGGACTACAAAAACCATATATAAAGATAAGAACTGCATAAGATTTGGTTGTTTGGATTTTAAGATTGGCTGGTCTGACAAGGCTAATCATAGAGACTATGTACTGGTGAAAGACTATCCGGAGGGGGGATACAAAATGGATGTTGCATACCTATCTAAAAGTGACAGGAAACCACACCTAATATTCCCTTCTGAAGGCCTTAGCCTGGAACACCAGAGATCTGCAGGAGCAACACTCTAAGAAAGGCAAATACCTACCAGAAGGAAATGTACGCAATGCTGCGACAGATTCAAATGACAATTGTTTCAATGATGAGATTAAAAACAACTTTGATGACATAAATGAGCACATCTTCAAACTAAACTTACAATTAAAAAACTCTCAGAAAATGATGATAAAGAATGAACAAACAAATCAGATAACAGAACATAAATCAGAGGAAAGTGACCCAAATAGGGAAGCTACAAATGAAGAGAACTACAAACAAAAGAAAATCTGCAAGATTTTGCCACAACAATGAAAATGGGAAAGATATTTTATCTTTCAGGACTTCAAAACAAACTTGAGGATAAGAAAGAAGATCTAACAAAATGGATTACAGAGCTGCCAGGAGAATCATTAGAGTTTGAGAGACAAAAAACATACATCCTATTTAACTTGTCTTTCTCATTCCCAACAACACTCCCAAAAATACAGGAAGAACTCCCTGGCAAGCGGAACATACTGACTTGGAAAGCTACCTGGCAAAAGAAGAAGGCTAGAGTTAAATTTAAGAGATTTGAATCGACTTACCAGATGGAGTACTATATGATTAAACACTTGTTTGAATATGGTTAAAAGAATAGATAATTTTTGGATATAAAAGGGCCCTACAGTAAGAGGGATAAGATATATAAGTAGTATAGTACTTTTTATAATATATGAAATGTAAAAATATCGGGATGGTGTATGTGAATGAAAAATTTGGATATTTAAATATAATTAATTTTGAGAAAATTATGACTGATAAGAATGGTTTGAATACTGAGGGGAAAAAATAAGAATCTTGAAAATAGGACACATAGTGACTTAATAAGATGACTTTTATAAATACAATTGAAACATAAGTCGATCAGAAAAGATGTTATATGTTGATGTTATTGTTATTTGTACAAACACAAGAAAAATGTTTATAACCAACCTTGTATGTATCGAAAGTATTAAGAATTATATTTGTTTAATGTTGACAAAGGAGAATACTACTGGAAGAAGAGATGGTCAAGGAAATATATCATTAACTAATATATTGATTATGGAATTATAGAAATTAATTATTATGGATTGTTTTTAAATATATGAATCCAGACAACATGCTGTTTACTAAGCACTAAAGATTGTTATTGTAAAAAATCAATAAAATATATTAAAAAAGTGAGGTGAAGCTTTGAGAATCAGTTCCCAATAGAAGAGAAAAACATGAGAGGGAAGTGGTTATTGTAAAAAGGAGGTAATTTTTTTTTTTTGTAAAACAGAAAATGGGGGGGGGGGGGGAGAAATCAAGATTTGTTTGCCCAAGAGTCATTCCTCCAATTGATCCTTAGGTAACATTTTAAAAAAGAAAATCAGATCTTTTGAAGATTATGTCAAAAGCAGCAATTTGACCTCACCTCTTCTCTGCTCCAGCTTCTGGTAAACTTAATGATTTCATATGGAATCAGAACTTCAAACAATTCTTTTCATTCTTTCATCAGCGAATGCTTCAATGGGAAGAGAGAACTTTTTCAAAGATGTTGATGTTATATCATGATCACATTCATGACTTGCTAAATTATACTTACCATTAATCATGGACTAATTTAACAGCCACCCCAAGGTAATCAAGTTAACTATGTTGGCAGTAATTCTTGCATTCTCTGCTGCTAAAGCCAGATATCCCAGTTACTTTTGTACTAGTCTTTCAGTATTTTTTATGTTAATCGTCATTGTTTGTAACTAACAAAAAAAGAAGTCTACAGTAGCCAAATCAAGGTCACAGTATGGGGAATAGGAAAGGATATTCCTCTTTGGAACAGCCTGGTTTTTTAAAGGACCAATGGTTGCTCAGTTATAAATTGGCCATTAATCTGGGTTTGGACATATATTGAACAATGATTAATATCCTATTAATAAGCCATGGTTACAAACTGTAAACTGTCCCAGTGATCTTGGTATAATTAGTATGGTAAGCCTAGCTACTCTATATATTAGCATGTCGTATAGAAGTGGCCAAAGAGTTTTATACAAGATGTTATTAGGAAAAGAGTGGATTTAAATATAGAATGTGCTTTAGCACATAATCTCTTAGGTATTTGTGGACCAAAGCATTTTAGATTTGACTGTAAAAAGGTGCTTTGGAATGCATAACAGTATAGATTAGCATCTCTTTACAACTCTTTCGAGCAGCCACATCCATTTTATGCCTTTGTTTGTTTAAACATTTTTGAGTGTTCTGAAAGTCTGCCTAGACAATTCTGAAAGAACAAGAATCCAGATTATTCATTCTATGATCCCTCTGAGGGCATACAAGATTTTCCTCCTTGTCACGGTTGGCTCATTCTCAGCCAAGGGTCCTGCTTAGGCCAGCTTTCCTTTCTCAGGCCAGATAGCTGACACAGAAAGCTCTGTCCCATCAGTCAGAACCACTTTCTAGTGGGGGACACCCCATGTAATTATTTTTGTGTTCTCTGAGTGAGCAAAATAAAACCTACATCAAGGATTCATCAAAACTGACAGACTTTCTTGAAGGTGTGGATGGTTGACTGACACCTACTAACAATATGTTGATAGAACATTAAGAGAACCAATCAATGTAGACTTATGTAGATGGCATTGATGACTGCAAAGTGTTTTCAGAAAAGAAGAAGCAATTATTTTTCCTACTTGTCACTCACTTCCCAAGAGCAGAGAAATTGGAAGATGTTTCACAATTAGATACTGATTACGTGCCACTTGAATATGCCATTTTGAGCAGAACATGCAACTGTCCCTGCTTCTATTAAACTCACATCTTCATTGCTGCACTTTCACGCTTCATTATCACTGTTATTTTAAAATCTGGCTTGTGGTGTGTCTGGTCTGCACAGAAAATTAAGTTTGAGCTCAAAGACAAAATTGTCTTTGGCAAGTAACTGCCTAAAGAGTTCAGTGATAAAAGTTGCCCCATACCTGCAGAGAGATCAAAGTGGATTATTTCAATGTGTGAAGTAAAAATGAAGACATTTTTAAAGGGACTTCTGACAGAAAAATGTTTCCTTCAGTCTGCCTAGGCAGTTAAAAAATCATAAAGAGGCATCACTAATTATAAACAGGTTACCTCCAGACCACAGACCTTCAAGGCTGCTGAATCATTGATTTTCCACCATCAGATGAAAGCTGAGTTAACTCAGTGGCAATTCATAGACTTCATATTAAACTCTCAGCCTGCAGTGGCAGCTCTCACAATCAAGATCCTTCTATATTACTTAATCAGAAGCAAACATTTTCTGATTGTACTCACAACACACTAGACTGTGGGGGGTAATGTAGCCACTGTTTAGCCTGCTGTCTGAAACACCATCACCCCTCAAGTCCTGCTATGCTGCTATGCTGATAGGTTCTTCATGACAAGCAATGATGCTGGGAGGGTACACCAAGATCATACACTCCCTGCGGAGTCATCCAAGGCATAAAGTTCACATCAGCAGCCCAGCTAAAGCAAGCAGGTGCCTATAGAAGGCATCAACAATATAGGAAGATGCTGAAGGCAGATGATAATTTTAGTGACAATAGCAAAGACATCATTTCGTTCTATACCACAGAAGGCAATGGCAAACCTCTCCTGCATTTTATTGAGGAATCCACATGGATAAACAAGATAAAATAATTGATAATATAATACTGGATGATGGGTTCTTCAGATTAGTTGGCACTCAACATGTTATTGTAGTAATACTTTGTAGTACTAATGGTGTTTATGATGTAGTTAGATTAAAACCTTTGGGATATCTAGTTGATGATGTCACCATGTAGGAAGAAAAAAGCTGAAGCTGAAAAGACAGAAACACAGTGGGAACATGGAACTGAAGAAGCATGAACATATAAAAGCTTAACCCAGTGAAAGATGAAATCAGTTGATTACACAGAGCTAAATGGTACACTTTAGAAGAACTGAAGGGCCAGGTAGGAGCCATGAAAATCTAGATAGGGGACAGATCCTGGAGAAGGTTTGTCAATGTGGTTGGTAAAGTCAACACTGATGTGATGGCACATAATCAGTTTGAATCAAGCCATTATATTAAGAAATATAATGGTGAAGATTGTTATTTCTTTCCCATTATTGTGTCTGCTGATAGTAACCCAGCAGTCCTGTTTAGGGTGACCTTTTCCCTATTGAGAATCCTGGGCCAAAAGATCATTTACAGGGCTCGGCTGAGAAATATTCATGCTATATAGTAAGCAAAGTCACTCAGATTTGCTTGGAATTGAACTTGCCTGGGGCACAGTCTTTTGATGTTACTGAGTTTAATTCTGTACACTCAAGGAATGACAAGGTCCTTCTGACAGTTCAACTGCCTGTTGTTAAACCCTGGCTGCTCACGTGTTATTAAAGGGTATGCCTCCTCCTTAAGAGGACATCACTGAACTCCTCTCTGTTGGATAATTACCAGCCACTCTCTTTGCAGGGAAAGTTATGGAAAAGGTGCTTGGAAGACAGCCACAAAAGATCTTGGAAGAAACAGATTATCTGGATCCATTTCAGTCTGGTTTAAAACCAGGATACAACACAGAGACAACATTGTCATGTTTGTTGATGTTTGGTGGAGCAGGTTGATGACACTAGGTTTACATCTCAACTACAAGATGCAAAAATGAACCTGTCAATGTATTTACAGGCTTCAGTTCAGTGCCAACAAAAGTAAGTGGATAGCACTTAGCAATAGCACTTAGATTTATATACCAATTCACAGTGCTTTACAGCACTCTCTAAGTAGTTTACAGAGACAGCATATTGCCCCCAACAATCTGGGTCCTCATTTTACCGACCTCGGAAGGATGGAAGACTGAGTCAACCTTGAACCAGTGAGAATCGAACTGCCGAACTGTTGGCAGCCAGCAACCAGCAGAAGTAGCCTGCAGTACTGCATTCTAACCACTGCGCCACCAGGGCTCAGCACAGATGGTGCTCTTTGGCCCGATAGGGTTGGACATGTTAACATCATTGGTCTTGGATGGGACTGCATCATTCTGGACTGATACACAACTTGGCAGTCCTTCTGGACTTGCAGTTGTTGCTTGAAGAGCAGGAGGCAGCCATGGCCAGGATGGCCTTTACCCAGGTTCACCTACTGTAGTGTGCCAGTTGCATCCTTTCCTTGATCAATTACTCATGCCCTGATCATCTCAGAATTGGATTATTATAATGCACTGTGCATGGGACTGCCCTTAAAACCACCCAGAAACTACAGCTGTTTCAAAATGTAGCAGTGTGAGCAGTAACAGTTGCCATTTGATGTGCTCATGTATCTCAGTGGTGGGATTCAGCCGGTTCGCACCAGTTCGGCAGAACCGGTACCTAATTTTTTGTTGCCCAAGCCCAGAATGGACTTTCGGAAGCAGCATCCACACAGAGAACTGGTTGTTCACATATTTGAATCCCACCACTGATGTATCTCTACCATTACTCAAATTGCCTTAGTTGTTAGTCAGCTTCCAAGTGAACTTCAAGGGGCTGGTTATTACCTGCAAAGTCCTGTAGCCCAGGAGATAAGGCCTGGCTATCTGAGGGACTGTTTTTCTTCAATCATTTTTGTCCACCTAGGTCCTAGGACATTCTGGCAGAATAAGTGTGCTCCAGGTCCCCTCTATTAAACATTGTCAACTTGCAGGACCAAGGAAGCACATCCTTTGGAGCAGCATCCCCCCAGAGATAAGGACTCACCTTCTCTCCTAGGGTTTCAGAAAGCTGTCAAAGTTGAATGGCTAAGATGCTTGCTAACCTCTATAGCTGCTCAACATGCCATAGAAACAAGGGGAGACTGGGAAAGAAAGGGAAGTTTCAGGAAGCCGTCCATGGACTGTGAGAATCAAGGTCATCCAAAGCAGGTGCATAGATTAATAATAATAATAATAATATAATAATAATAATAATAATAATAATAATAATAATAATAATAATTAATAATAATAATAATAATAATAATAATAATAATAATAATAATAATAATAATAATAATAATAATAATAATAATAATAATAATAATAATAATAATAATAATAATAATAATAATAATAATAAAGGCCATGACTATCAAAAACATCTACCAGACTATCCCACCTTCTTTACACAGATGACCTGAAGCTGTATGGAAAAACTCCATCTGAAATAGAATCGCTGCTCAACACAGTCGGTATATATACAGCCAAGATATTGTAATGGAGTTTGGCTTGGACAAGTGTGCCACACTCACTATCAAAGAAGGAAAAATAGTGAAAACTGAAGGAATCAAGATGCCCCACGAAAATAACATTAAGAGTCTGGATGAGGATGATTGCTACAAATACCTGGGTATCCTTCAAGCTGAAAACATCAAGCACATTGAAGTCAAGAAAAAGATTAGATGTGAATACATCAAGAGAGTGAAAAAGATCTTAAAGTCCAAATTCAGTGGAGGAAATACCATCAAGGCAATCAACACCTGGGCAATTCCAGTCAGTAGATACTGTATACAGCTGGAATAGTGGACTGGACTCAAGCACAACTAAAAGCAATGGATAGGAAGACCAGAAAAATAATGACAATGCCCTTCATCTATGCAGTGACATTGACAGATCTCTACCTACCAAGGCAAATAGATGGGGGTGGAATGTTGCAAGTACATCAGATGGTTGAAGAAGAAAAAATGGTTTTGGAAGAATATCTGAAGGACAATGATGAAGATGCATTGAAGTTAGTATATCAGGAAGGCTTACTAACTATTGGAGAGACCAAACTGGCCTACCAGAAAGACCAAATAAAGAACAGAATGGAGGCATGGGAAGAGAAAGCACTACATGTCCAGTACATTAAAAAATAGCTGGGAAAGCAGATAATAACTAGACCTGGCAATGGTTAAGAGCAGGAAAGTTGAAGAAAGAGACCGAGGGACTAATTCTGGCTGCACAAGACCAAGCCTTAAGGACAAATGCATACAAAGCCAGAATTGAGAAGACAGCAACAGACAGTAAGTGCCACCTATGCAAAGAAGCTGAAGAAACAGTGGACCACCTGGTAAGCTGCTGCAAGAAGATCCCACAGACTGACAACAAGCAGCGGCATAACAAAGTAGCAACAATGGTGCATTGGAAGATCTGCAAGAAATATCGTTTGCCTGCAAGCAAGAACTGGTGGGACCATAAAATAGAGAAAGTCATAGAAAATGAAAAAGTTAAATTGCTCTGGGACTTTAGAATTCAAACAGACAGGCACCTGCCACATAACACCCCAGACTTAACAATTGTCGATAAGAAAGACAAAAAAGTCATTTTTTCTAATTCGACATTGTGGCCAAATTTTTTTGCCCAAGTTATTATTATTTCTTTAACTTGTTCATCTTCCACCTTCAAGTTTAACAAAAATTTGTAGAGTTTCTTAATGAGTTTTTCATCTGATGACAATAGTATCTGGTCAAACACTGTTTGATTTTTATAAAAACCATGTTTTAGCATCTTTTTTGTATCTCATTTGCATTTGGAGTGTGGCCACCATGATAGCTCAATGCCCTGTTCTTCCAATTCTACTTATAAAGAAAATTTATATAAAATGTTTTATAGATGGCATTTACCACCTGCAAGATTAGCAAAAATGTTTAAAAACATGTCTA
Organism: Azemiops feae; assembly: GCA_023970755.1. Classification (NCBI taxonomy): domain Eukaryota; kingdom Metazoa; phylum Chordata; class Lepidosauria; order Squamata; family Viperidae; genus Azemiops; species Azemiops feae. The sequence goes on along the minus strand of JALGBA010000078.1, from coordinate 111,823 downwards.
ATAATTGTTGGAAATGTAGGCAAAAGCAAGGCACATACTATTACCTCTGGTGGACATGCCTAAAGTGAAAAACTTTTGGTCAAAAATACACATGTGGTTAGAGAAAATGTTAAGAAAACATGTAGATTTTAAGCCAGAACTATTTCTTCTAGGTATAATTACAGAGAACTATGACAAAAAAATGTATATATTTAATATTACATGTATTAACAGCAGCAAGAATTACATTTGCACAGTATTGGAAAAATGAAGAAACACCAATAGAAGAAGACATAATTAGGAAAATATTGGACTGTGCGGAAATGGATAGGCTTACATTGATAATGAAAGAGAAAGAAGATATAGAATATTTTCAAACATGGGATAATTTTTACAAATGGCTAGAAAAATGGAATATAGGAATGGAAGTTGTATTACTATTAATGTCAAATATGTGGACCCAGACAACACATTGTTTATTAAGCACTAAAGTTTTGTAACTATAAAAACTTAATAATATATATATATATATATATATATATAAAAGAAAGACAAAAAAGTCTGGCTAGTGGATGTGGCATTGCCTAGAGACAGCAGAACAAAAGAGAAAGAACTGGAGAAGATAACAAAATACAAAGATCTACAAATGGAAATAGAACGACTGTGGCAAAGGCAAGCAAGGGTAGTACCAATAGTAATAGGTGCCTTGGCTGCAATCCCAAAACAACTGGAGCACCACTTGAACACCATTGGCATTGACAAATTCACCATCAATCAATTGTGGCCTTACAGAAACAGCTTCCATCCTGCGAAGATATCTGTAACACCATCAAACATCCAGATCTGCCTATCCCAGGTCCTTGGTAAGGACTCGATAGGTAGATAAAAATGCCAAACCCAGTCTGAACATCTGGCTGACTGTGTGATGATCAATAATCGTCATAATAATAATTTAATAATAGATCCAGCTTTTTAAAACCCAGACTTAGATTTATCTTATTCAGAAAATAATAGAATGAAAGGGGAAAATTTAAGCTGATAAATGAGAATTCAACAAAATGTTGGGCGGCCATCCATTCCTCATTGTTGCCCTAATTCAGGGGTCGGCAACCTTAAACACTCAAAGAGCCATTTGGACCCATTTCCCACAGAAAAGAAAATACTGGGAGCCACAAAACCCTTTTGACATCTAAAATGAAGATAACACTGCATATATCATTTTTTACCTTTATGCTATGTATAAAAAAACTATAGTGTGTTGCATTTATGAAATCAATGAACTGCTACAAAGAAAACAAATTTTTATTTCTGCATGCAACAAAAACATTTTGAACTCCAAAAAAAAGATGCTGGGTCGAAGGTTACTTTCAAATAAAATACTCAATGTCTATTTGAGTCCTCCTTGTATTTATGAAATAAAAAGCCGGTGCAAACTATAAAAATTACAAATAGAAAAATAGAAAAGAAAAAAATTGCGGGGGAAAAAAAGAAAAGGACAGGAGAAAAAAAAAACCTTTCTCCTTCATCCCAACAGGTAAAAACAATTTTTGTAGCTTATCTACCATCTTTAAATACAGCATAATTATCCCTATACCTCATCTCTTAATTGAAAAAAACATCAAAATATTTCATTAAACGTTCTTTACTAAAAGTCCAGTAAGGACAACCACATATATTCATATTCTCTCTCTCTCTCTCTCTCTCTCTTTCTCTCTCTCTCTCTCTCTCTCTCTCTCTCTCTCTCTCTCTCTCTCCCTCCCTCCCTCCCTCTCTCTCTCTCTCTCTCTCTCTCTCTCTCTCTCTCTGCCCATTCATTCATTAATCCGGTCCAAGCGTCCACACGCGCCCACACACACGTGCGCGCACACACACAAGTTTTTCTATCTTGCTCTCGCGGGGATCGAGAGGAGGAACCAGCCTGAATGGAATGGGACAAATGAACACGGCTGCCTTAAGACGCCCACTGCATCTCAGGCACCCCACCACGGCTGACACACCGCAGACATTCTTATTCGGCTGGCTCTCCATCGGTGCTCCTCTCCTGCCCTTGGTCTGCCAGTCCTCTTCCTCCACTCAGTATGTTTGTTTGTGTGTGTGTGTGTGAGAGAGAGAGAGAGAAAGAGAGACAGAGACAGAGACAGAGAGAGGCACTTGCGCTTCCCTTCTCTTTCTCTCTCCCTCTCCCTCCCTCCCTCTCTCTCCTTCTCCCTCTCTCTCCCTCTCCCTCCCTCCCCCCACTCTCTCTCTCTCTTCAACCATAATCCCCCCTCCCCAGCCAGCCAGCCACCATCGCCGATCTTCTCCTCACCTGGCCAGCCAGCCTCACGCTCTCCTCCTGCTCCTCCTCCTCTACACTCAATCAGCTGCTAGCGGCTTGGGTGGCTCTGCTCCGTCCGAGCAGCAGAAAGCAGCTTTCTTCAACTCGGATAGAGCAGAGCCACCCAAGCTGCTAGCAGCCGATTGAGTGCGGAGGACAAGGAGGAGGAGGAGAAGAGTGTGAGGCCGGCTGGCCAGGTGAGGAAAAGATCGGCGATGGTGGCTGGCTGGCTGGAGAGGGGGGATCATGGCCACTCGGGGGGCTCTGCAAAGCCTCATGGCAGTGGCATTGGCAGCTCCCCCCACCCAACCCGTTTCCCCAGCTCTGTATAAGCTTGGCAGATACCCCCCCCCCGCACCCCCAATCGGACCCACACGGCACCTTCTTTCCAGATCACCACTGCAGTCTTCCATCTCTTCCTCCGCCTGCCACGTGCAGTCCCAAAAAGAAAAGAAGTTTGTGGGCAGTCCCACAAACAAAAGAAGTTTGTGGGCAGTCCCACAAACAAAAGATGTTTGTGGGCAGTCCCACAAACAAAAGAAGTGGGACTAAAAAAGTTCAATCAATCAATTCCAACTTCTCACGAAAAAAAAAAGATTTCGCAAAGTTGGAATTGATTGATTGAACTTTTTTAGTCCCACTTCTTTTTTTTTGTGGAACTGCAAATGGCAGAGGAGGACTGGGAGCCGCAGTAGAAGGATGAAAGTGCCAAGGGTTGCCGACCCGTGCCCTAATTGAATGCTTGATACTGGTAGAACATGTAGGAATGTCTTCATTGATGATTTTAATGAGAGGGCAGGATCATATGGAGCAAGATAGTCTGGTCCCAAAAGATAATGGACTGTGAATTTGTTTCCCAAACGTATCAGTTAAAAACCAATGAAACTCACAGACTCTCATAAGAATAATTTTATATCAAATGAGTTTTCAGATTCTCTTTCAAAGGCAGCTCTATCTCTGGTGTACGGTGGTTGTTCTAATATGTCATACACATATTTTACCATTAGATCTGCAATTTCCATGAAAGGCAAAATAGTTCAGAAAAGTCCTCAGTGATGCTGTTGCAATGTGGGTAGCTCTTGTTTTATTTAAAGGAAGAAAACTGTTGCAACTCAGGTCTGAAAAGAGATGGAAGACCAAACTGGAAGAGCTCAGTGTAACAAGTAAGCAGTGTATTGTCAGAACTGGGTAAACAAAGGACTGTCTAAGTGAGCCCCAGTTGCTTCTGTTAAGAAAGATTTGGCTGTTTGGGAGCAAGCATTAGACTGAACTGGGCCAGTGTCACAAGGAAAGGTTTTGTGAAGCTGTCCTTGAGGCCTGTGCTGTAGATGAAAGCACAAAATCACTGACTTGCCAAAATGATTGTGGTGGTTACTTACCCTGGGGTACATCAGTTTTTGTGATAACATATTAGTTGAGGTAGGTTGATAACCACTTTTTTGTCATAGGAGTCTGGTGCTGGATGCAGCTCCTGTTTGGGTTGAGAAATGGAAAAATAAGATTTGGTTTGTCTCAATGATAGATGCTTTGACTCTTCGAATACATGAGCCTGGAATTGCTTGACTAATGCAAGTGCAATTAGTTATAGGCATCAGCGGTAAACCTGTGGTGCCTGGCACTCAACTGGAAGACTACAGATTTCTAAGAGTCTCACCCATATTCTTCACCTCCCAGTTTTTCAGTCTGAAAGAAAACAGTCAGCTGCAGCAGCAGTGTCTTCTATCCAACGACCCTGGCTGCTTTTTTTACCACTAATGGCAATGGAAAAATAATGATCCCTGAGAAGGGATTAAAGATGCTGAGAAGGGATTAAAGATGAACCTCTTCCCAGCCCAGGGATCCTATGGTGGGATATGTGTGAAGAACATAAATGGATTAATGGATGCTGTGAATGTGTGTGTATTTCTTTTATCATCCATAGACCTCTGTTTGAAAGTGTTTCTACCCTAATTTAGCCCCATCAGTGATTTGTTCTTCAACAGAATGTTAATTCAGAGAAGTTTTTATATTCCCTCTTATCATGAGACACGTTTTATCCTTTCCCTAAAGAAACTGAGCAGAATTAATAGTAGCACAATGTAAATAACAAGAAAGAATCTGGATGAAGAATTTTACTCCATATTACCTCTCAATATAGAAAGAAAATAATGTAATGGTTAAAATCATCACTGTGTTCATTTTTCACATGCAAGGAATCTTTTTTTTGAAATGCTGGGCTAAGGTCTACAACATATTGGCAGCACAGCCATATCTGGATGAAATAACTTTATGGTGGTGAGCTCTTGCATACAGCTATGGAAGCCCTGAGACCAGACAGAAGGAGAAAACTCTGGAATATTGTCGTTACAAATATATATAGCCTTCAAGTTAGTGTTGACTCCTGGTGCTGGACTAGTCCCTACAGTTTTCTTGGTAAGAATTTGGAAGTAGGATGACCTTGTGTCCTTCCAAGGATTGAGAGAGAGAGTAACTGGTTTAAAGTGATCTTAGAAATTTGTGCCTAAGGCAGGACTAGAACTCACTGTGTTATGTACGTGCTCCCAGATTCGGTTTACTCACACACAGTCTTGGAAAATGGCTACACTCAAAACCACAGAATACTGAGACACAATCAGTTCTTTAGAATACATGGAGATCCAGTGAATTTAAAATAACAGCAAAAATTTATGGGTTACAATCAGTGGTAGGATTCAGCCAATTCGCACCAGTTCGGCAGAACCGGTAACTAATTTTTTGTTGCCCAGGCCCAGAATGGACTTCCGGAAGTGGCATCCACACAGAGAACCGGTTGTTCACATATTTGAATCCCACTACTGGTTACAATGCATATATTTGCTCTTTTTCATATGCACACACACACACACATACACAATTTACCCACGTCCTTCTGTCCCTAGCTAGAGGGACAGAAGTTGTCACATCTGGATCCAAAGACAACTCAAAGAGTGGGTGTGCTTCAGGACCTCTCCTATCTTCCAACAAAGCCCTTGCTTTGTTGATTCTCAAATCTAATTAGCTGTTCCTGGGATCTTGGGAATGGGTTTCCCATGTGCTCAGTCCCAATTTCCTTTTTCTGCTTTAGGTGATATATTTTCTGTTGCTTCCTTAACAACTTGGTGCCTTCTTAATTACTTCTCCTAAGGAATTTTTAAGACAAGATTCCTTGCTTTTGTCCACCCTGCTTCATCTGTAAGTATGGCAGTTTCAGACTCGTCTCAAAACTTTCTCCTGGTTTCTAGTCTGGTGCCTTAACCATTATACCAAAGTGGCTCTTAGCTACAATATAGCAGGAGTTATTCCCTCAGTGAATATCCAGGGTACCTTTCACAAAAGGAAGGATCAAGGCTCCTTTTGGTAAGAATTCCTAACCATCAGAGTTAAATTTATGCTAAGGTTGCGTAATGTTTTTTCCCATTTTTACTTGGCTGATTCCAAGTTGTGCAGAGCCTGGAGACTACATATTTTACTGTGAATATCTTGGCTCATGTAACAGTGCAAAACCTTATTTCCTGCCACAAATCTATATTTTAGCAGATGGGGAAGGAAAAAAAATTTTTATTTTAACTCTCCCCCTCTCCCCTTCCTTTATTTTCTTTTTCCCCTTAACCCCTTCAAAGAACAGTGGATTCTTCATTTATGAGAAAATATTATTATTTTAAAATATTATGAAAGTTGTTTAAATAATAACCATAAGAGACTGGATGCTTCTACTCTTGGATTCTTAATCCTCTTAGAGCAAATGAAAACATTTAAAATGTAATTTAAATTATGCAACAATGATTCTCTTTTATTGTGATCCCAGGCCTCATCTGGTATGTATCAAATTAAATTCAGCATTGAGGAAGGGTAAATCATTAACCTTCCATTTTCCAAACTTCATGGACAATCTCAACGTCAGATAGATCTCCAGCAAGTTCTTATTAAATGCTGAAGTGAAGCCACCAATACTCACTTTGGTAAGCAGATTTATGCTATGGAAGCAATATGATTTCCTTTGCTGAAGCAAATAAACCAATCTCTCCCCCACTCCACTCCCACTTAATCTCAACAAAAAGGTTTAGGAAGCCTCACATCATTTCAGTGCTGGGGGGAAAGGCACTTTTAACTTTATTGCCCCAGCATTGGCCAAAATGCTTTCAAGCTGAGTGGTTTCAAGACTGCCCTAGTGAGCAGTGAAGCTGCTCAGTCTAGAAAAACCTCAGCGCCCCAGAGGAGACTCTTGGGTGGGCAGCTTCACTGTGCTCACTGAAGCCAGCCACCCTGGAACTCTCTTAGAATGTGCTGAAGATTTTCCAGGAGGACAGGCTTTGTTGAGCATGGCAGGATTACCAACAATGCCCATTAAAGCTGGCTAACTGGAAAAACTTCAGGGCTTGGCTCCTCAGCTTTGATAAGTTTCAGAAGATTCATTTGTCAAGAGCTTCAGCCAGTGGAGGCAGGTGGCAGGTAAGGCAACACTGTTGGCTTGCCTCTCCTGGACTTGCTTGGCAAGAGTTTTGGTCAGTGTGTGCTGAGGAGGAGAGTTGTGATTTAAAAAAGAGCTTTGTTCAGTGGGAATGATGGAGGCAGGCCTTTGTGTAGTCTGGAGGGGTTTTCTTTTAGCATGCAGTCACCAACCTGGAAACATTTTGGCATTCTGAAGGGGATTCCAGAGTTGTTGGGTTCCTGTGGTGGTCTCCAAAGTTTTCTTGTCACATGCTGAGCATCTTCCAGGCTAGCTGCCTTCTTCCATACCCACTCCTCAAGGGCCTTGGTGCTCACTCTATTTCTCTCCTTCCATCAATAAATGGACGGGGCATATAAGGCCTGAAGTTGATCAGTGAGAACTAACACAGTCCTGATCAGACAGAACCATTATGTAATCATGAAAAGAGATGTCTCTGATGTTCACGGCTAGGAAAACATGTGCTATCTCAGAAAGAAAGGAGGAAAAGATTTAGGATTTAAATCTTGGGCTGGTACGCATGTGTGTTGTGTATATGCAGGTATACACAGACTATATATCTACAGTGTATTATGTGTATTTCAAACCTGCTGGCCCTAAAACAGTTTGCCAATGTTTTGCTTCACTATCAGTACCAAGCTGTGAGCCAAATGGACCAGTTCATCCAGCAAATGAGGCAGAATATGCCACAAATGTGGCTCCCATATTGGGCAGCATCAGCAGGCCTCTGATATCAAGCTGCTGAGAGGGCCAAAATTGTTCTAACCAAAAATGATCAATGACCTTGGTGTAGGACTTCAAGAGATTTGACAAACCTTTGACAAAGCTCAACTGAAACACTCCCTCAAAGCTGCCTCATGAAGCACATGGCTTCCCTGCTTCCAAAAGCAACAGGGCCTCTTGCTTCACTTCACCTCCAGCTATTGCCTCTGGCACTTGAAGGAACCAGAAGTGCTTATGCAACATTGCATCAGAACCCTCTTCCAGCTTCTGCCAGTGCCAATTGAGGCTGCGTGGCAGCATAAAGTGCTCTATCAAAGCAAATTGCCTCAGTGAGATGAACCTCATCCTTTTTTGTTGCCTCTAATGCCTCATTGAGGCAAATCAGCGCTGCTTCACACAGGCCAACTATGTGGTCCCAAAGCTATCTATGTAATGGGAACACTTACAATAAACCATTGTCTTTATATAGCCTTTCTAGTAGGAATGAAAATGAAATAATATTGCTATTGGCAGCAGCTGTTCCCTAGTCAAAACAGAATATCTGAAACACATCAACTGCACTTCAGGTTTTTTTGTATGTGTGCTTTCTCTATAATTCTGTTTTTCCAATGTTTTTATTATGTACAATTCTTTTTAGGATTTATATAAGCCAGCTTTAAACCATAACAAGAAGTTCGTAATGTTCATCCAAGAGATAGTTTCCTCAGTTATAATGCCTATTTGGTACACTGTAAAGCTGAAATGGTTTCTCATTTGACAAAAACATTGGGCAAGCCAGTGCAGAAAAGTTATAGTCTGACAATAAACAAACTTACGAACAGGCAAACTCCATCCATTTCTAAGAAAACATTCAGATTTCATCAAAGGAGCTTAGCTCCCAAGGATTTAGGATAAAAACAGGATCGCCAACATGATCGCCAAACGTCCGATAATGGATATGGCACAAGAAGAAGAAGAAGAGTAAACTTGTGAACTCTAACAGTGGTAGATTGAAATAAATGCTTTTCTTATAAGAGACTAAGTAGGGATCAGATAAGTCATCTCTGGATTCTTGAGTTTGCGCAGAAAGCTCCTTTTGAAGCATGTTTAGATGAGTACTCTGAACAGTGAGGAACATGGCATCACCACTCTCTTTTTTAAATATTTATAGTTGGAAACCAAATTGGCACTGAAGGCACTTCTTCATGAGGATTTTGCAGCAGAATGAAAGTAGTTCTGGATATTTGTATTCCCATGACATCAGCAGGGTTAGTTAGCCAAGATGATTTATTTCTAGCTTAGCTGTGGTCTAACTGAAACTGCTGCAAAATCTTTTTTCCTTTTCTTTTTTCAATCACTGTAGCTCCATTTCTCTGCTGGAGGGAACTCTCAGCATGTTTCTCCTCCCCGTTTCTGTCCTTCAGGCCCTGTGAAAGAAATGTTAGCTTGGCCAATTCCTACTCAGTAGCCAGTCCAAAATCCAAAAGAGTCTTATCAGCTACCCCTTCTCTTCTGTGGAAGGCTAGCTTGCCTGTTTGATGACTCTTTTTCTCTTGTTCAGTTTTTTTTGCCTAGAGTGGAACTAAGGGGCTTTCTGTTGCTGAAATGTGTGAGCCAGAACAAACAGGTTTGTTTGTTTTTTGTTTTCTATACTGCCCATCTTACCAAAGTGATTTACAGTTAGCCATTTTACTTAGCAGAAGGGGAGACAATTACAAATCAGCTTTAAATGGCTTCTGGGCGGTGCAAACAATAGAAGAGGGTAAGTATTTTCAAGATAGCTAATCTTTATAGACATTTGGACTTTTTCTATTATCTGCATGAATTTTTCTGGTATAATGTGCTCATGTCGAGCATGGCACATACAGTATCTGAAGGATATGCTTACGTATATATCTGGTAGTATTAATACAATAGACTCCTTGCCCCTTGTTGTTGTTAGTTGCAAAGTTGTGTCCGACCCATCGCGACCCCATGGACAATGTTCCTCCAGGCCTTCCTGTCCTCTACCATCTTCTGGAGTCCATCTAAGCTCATGCCTACTGCTTCAGTGACTCCATCCAGCCACCTCATTCTCTGTCGTCCCCTTCTTCTATTGCCCTTAATCTTTCCCAGCATTAGGCTCTTCTCCAGTGAGTCCTTCCTTCTCATTAGGTGGCCAAAGTACTTGAGTTTCAACTTCAGGATCTGGCCTTCTAAGGAGCAGTCAGGCTTGATCTCCTCTAGCACTGACCGGTTTGATCGCCTTGCAGTCCAAGGGACTTGCAGGAGTCTTCTCCAGCACCATAGTTCAAGGCCTCAATTCTTTTGCGCTCAGCCTTTCTTATGGTCCAACTTTCACAGCCATACATTGCAACTGGGAAAACCATGGCCTTGACTATACGTACTTTTGTTGGCAGGGTGATGTCTCTGCTTTTTAATATGCTGTCTAAATTTGCCATAGCTTTCTTCCCCAGGAGCAAGCGTCTTTTAATTTCTTGGCTGCAGTCCCCATCTGTGGTGATCTTGGAGCCCAGGAAGATAAAATCTGTCACTACCTCCATTTCTTCCCCATCTATTTGCCAGGAATTGAGAGGGCCAGATGCCATAATCTTGGTTTTCTTAATGTTGAGTTTCAAGCCAACTTTTGCACTCTCCTTCTTCACCCGCATCAAGAGGCTCTTTAGTTCCTCTTCACTTTCTGCCATTAGAGTGGTATCATCTGCATATCTTAGGTTGTTGATATTTCTCCCGGCAATCTTAATTCCAACTTTTGATTCATCTAGCCCTGCCTTTCTTATGATGTGTTCTGCATATAAGTTAAATAGGCAGGGCGACAGAATACAGCCTTGCCGGACTCCTTTCCCAATTTTGAACCAATCAGTGGTTCCGTGTCCAGTTCTCACTGTTGCTTCTTGACCCTCATATAGGTTTCTCAAGAGACAAATAAAATGGTCTGGTACTCCCATCTCTTTAAGAACTTGCCACAATTTGTTGTGATCCACACAATCAAAGGCTTTAGCATAGTCAATGAAGCAGAAGTAGATGTTTTTCTGGAACTCCCTAGCTTTCTCCATGATCCAGCATATGTTGGCAATTTGATCTCTAGTTCCTCTGCCTTTTCGAAATCCTGCCTGTACTTCTGGAAGTTCTTGATCCACATACTGCTGGAGTCTAGCTTGTAGTATTTTAAGCATAACTTTACTTGCATGTGAAATGAGTGCAATGGTGCGATAGTTTGAACATTCTTTGGCATTGCCTTTCTATGGAATTGGAATGTAAACTGACCTTTTCCAATCCTGTGGCCACTGTTGAGTTTTCCAAATTTGCTGGCAAATTGAGTGTAGCACTTTTACTGCATCGTCTTTTAAGGTTTTGAATAGCTCAGCTGGAATACTGTCACCTCCACTAGCTTTGTTGTTGCTCAGTTTTCCTAAGGCCCATTTCACTTCACATTCTAGGATGTCTGGCTTGAGGTCAGTGACCACCCCATCGTGATTATCAGGGATGCTAAGCTCGTTCTGGTATAGTTCTTCTGTGTAATTTTGCCACCTCTTCTTAATCTCTTCTGCCTCTGTTAGGTCCCTGCCATTTTGGTCCTTTATCATACCCATCTTTGCATGAAACATTCCCTTCATATCTCCAATTTTCTTGAAGAGATCTCTGGTTCTCCCTATTCTATTGTTCTCTTCTATTTCTTTGCACTGTTCATTTAAGAGGGCATTCTTATCTCTTTTAGCTATTCTCTGGAATTCTGCATTCAATTGGGTGTATCTTTCTCTTTCTCCCTTGCCTTTCGCTTCCCTTCTTTCCTCAGCTATTTGCAAAGCTTCCTCAGATGGCCATTTTGCTTTCTTGCATTTCTTTTTCTTTGGGATGGTTTTAGTTGCTACCTCTTGTACAATGTTGCGAACCTCCATCCATAGTTCTTCAGGCACTCTGTCTATCAGATCTAATTCCTTAAATCTATTTGTCACCTCTATTGTATATTCATCAGGGATATGATTTAGTTCATACCTGAGTGGCCTAGTGTTTTTCCTTACTTTCTTCAATTTAAGCCTAAATTTTGCAATGAGAAGCTCATGATCTGAGCCACAGTCAGCTCCTGGTCTTGTTTTTACTGATTGTATAGAGCTTCTCCATCTTTGGCTGCAGAGCACATAGTCAATCTGATTTCTGTGCTGACCGTCTGGTGATGTCCATGTGTAGAGACGTCTCTTGGGTTGTTGGAAAAGAGTGTTTGCTATGACCATCGTATTCTCTTGACAAAATTCTATCAGCCTGTGCCCTGCTTCATTTGGTACTCCAAGGCCAAACTTGCCTGTTATTCCATTTATCTTTTGGCTTCCTACTTTAGCATTCCAATCCCCCATGATGATAAGGACATAATTTTTTGGTGTTGATTCTATAAGGTGCTGTAGAGATTCATAGAACCGGTCAATTTCATCCTCTTCAGCACCAGTGGTTGGGGCATAGACTTGGACTACTGTGATATTGAATGGTTTGCCTTGGATTCGCAATGAGATCATTCTGTCATTTTGGGGATTGTATCCCAGTATTGCTTTTCCTACTCTTTTATTGACTATGAAGGCTACTCCATTTCTTCTGAGGGATTCTTGCCCGCGGTAGTATACCTGATGGTCCTCTGAATTAAATTCACCCATTCCTGTCCATTTTAGTTCGCTGATTCCTAAGATGTCGATGTTCAGTCTTGTAATCTCTTGTTTGACCACGTCCAATTTGCCTTGATTCATGGATCTTACATTCCAGGTTCCTATGGAGAAAAAATATTTACAGCATCGGACTTTCCTTTCACCACCAGATGCATCCACAGCTGAGCGTCCTTTCAGCTTTGGCCCAGTCGCTTCACTCTTTCTGGCGCTACTAGTACTAGCCCTCTGCTCTTCCCCAGTAGCATATTGGACACCTTCTGACCTGAGGGGCTCATCTTCCAGCGCCATATCTTTTTGCCTTTTAGTACTGTCCATGGGGTTTTCATGACAAAGACACTGGAGTGGGTTGCCATTTCCTTCTCCAGTGGATCACATTTTGTCAGAACTCTCTGCTATGACCTGTCCGTCTTGGGTGGCCCTGCATGGCATAGCTCATAGCTTCATTGAATTACGCAAGCCCCTTTGCCATGACAAGGCAGTAATCCATGAAGGAGTCCTTGCCCCTAGCTTAATTGTTACTCTTTATTGGGGCAAAGGCATGATTCAGCAGGACTATGCAGAACTGGAGTTGAACTCAGTGCCACAGACATCAAACCCTATCAACCTGAACATCCTTGAAGAGTGTGGTGGATACAGATGTTATCTCTCTCAGATACTATAACCAATAGCCATACTGGCTGGAGACACTAGAAATTATAGTGCTTCAACTTATGTTGTATACATATTCAGTGAAGCACAGCTAGTTTACAAAACCTGAGGACCATATAAAGTAGCCTTTATGGTGGCATTACTGGTCTTCTCAAAACAGTCCTATAAACGTTGGAGTAGGTCAACATCTGATGCTCCCAGATGCTCATGTCTTTGTAGACAGTCCAGGATAGTCTCAGAAAAGCAGGCGTGTAAAAATGTAACTGCTTTAATGCTTTGAAAAGGGATGCTTTGCTTCCACTAACATTTTTTGCAAAGCACTTTTTTTAAAATATTGCCATTCAGACCTGACTCCTGCAAAACTCTTTTCCTTTAAAAGAAAAGTAACTGCTCTTATCACTTTTTTTTTAAAGTGTCCTCTGGAAGACTAATATAGAAGCTTCTGAAACTGTCTCTAGCTGTCTCTAGTGCATGTGCATCCAGGAAATGAAGTTTCCTACAGATGCTGACCTGATACTTCGTTTAAAATAATAGCCTTAAAATAACTATCAATCACTTTATATAATTTTGGTCTGTGTTTGTAATAATTAGCAAAGGAAGAAAAAAACTGATGTATTACCTGGGGGAAGGATTACAATGTGATTTTTTAAAAATAGTTTTATGCTTTTGTTTTGCCTGTTGAAAAGATACCCTTCATGAAATTATCTGCTAATCATGATATGCAGTATATTACTTAAAGTTCCACCCACGAGGTGTAATATATAGATACTGGCAAGTTTTATTTTGCATTTTTTACTATGCAAAGCACTTTCTGTAATATAGAATTTTAATGAGAAAAATTCTTGATGAGGACTTATGGTTGAACCAGGCCTGCAAACTGTAGTTTGAGCTTTATAGTGAATGAGACCATATTTCAAGGCACCAAAGTGCTTTCTGGAATTTAATAATACTGTACATGAGAAAAATCCTAAGATGTATTGCTTCTGTAGCAGCAGCAGGAGCTTCTGGAAAGTGTTTGGACCCCAAATGCAAGTGGAAATGGATCGAGCAGATGAAAAGTCAGAGAAGTCAGCAATTAGTTGATAAGTTTCTTCTTTTCATTCTATCACTAAAAGTGTTGTTTGGCTGATCCGATTCTTCTTTCGGGTGCCCAAAACAAGAATTTTCAACTAGGACAGAAATACATGCTCTTTGGAACCACACTATGTTAGAAATGTATTAACTTCTTCAGTGTAAATTACTCCGATGACGAGGCTCATATGCTGTTAAAGTAATTCACCTTTTATAATGAACAGCAATACGGCTACTGGTTAGCTGTCTTACCTTAGCTTACATTTCTCATCTAGAAAGTTATTACAATTCTCATTGCTGCATAGTAAATAGGAAGCCCATAGTATTTGATACATCTGATAGATTTTTTCCAAGGCTTTTCTTTTAGATAATTCTTGATAACTCCAAATACTTTGTGTTTAACTGTCCTCAATCCTCAATTTCCCTGTAGTGGCTTTTTTCCCTATTAAATTTATCTTCAGGCAGCCAAGATGGGGAAAGCACGGTGAAGGTGCTTTTAAGGGATAGCCACACATCTTTTTTGCCCCAGCACAAAGACACCCTAACCATTTATAAAGGATATGAATGGACAAAACCATCCTCAACCCACTGCAAAGGTCCCCTCCATCTGTATTTCCTTTTTTTTTTTTTTTAATGTTTCAGGTTTTTTTACTTCTGCTGTCACAAGCCAGGCTAGGGGCCAATCTTCTCTTACTGGCCTTTGAATCTATTGTGGATATAGTTCTCTGGCCACTAATTTTCAGGGTCCTTGGCATGGAAGAGTCAGGTTTCCCCATTGTTCCAAAAGACTATTCCTCCCATTTTTCTTGTCAACTTATGGTGGCAGGCAGGTGGGCAGCAGTGGAGAGAGAAGGGCAAGAAGTGAATTTTGGAGCTGCCAGCATTCCCAGCCAAAAGAGACCCCACAAAAAGGACAAAGAGGGAAGCGGATATTTTTGGACCCAATTCTCCATTTACACCCACAGAAGCCAGACCAGTTTCCTCACATGGAAGGTCCACTTAACTGAAGAAGTGACACTTTCAGAAGCACTTCCCCTTTGGAACATTTTCCTTATTCCTTCTGCCTTCCAGGGAAGGTGGTGGGCATTTTATACATATGTTCAGAAATCTTCTTCAAAATCTATTGTCTACTGTCTAGACCAGGGGTGTCAAACTGCCGGCCCGTGGGCCGATTGCATCATACGGAGACTGCGCCCACTCCAGCTCCGGCAACGTAAAAAATGTCGCGATACATCACGACACGTCATGTGACGTGGCGAGTTTGACACCTATGGTCTAGACTGTCAGATATATGCCAAGAATGCTCTCAGAGAAGGGTAACTGTACTATACTAGAAGTGGCACCTTTGTAATCAACTATCTCTTAACTCATCAGTGGCAGGAATAAAATGGGGGACTAATACAGCTGAAAATAGTTCCTTTGCTGCCAAGAAGACTTGTGGATCTCCTGCTGCCAGTAACTGCCACAAAATAAGCATTCCCTATCCCACCTGTTTCCTCCTCACAATTCTACAGCAGATAGATGCCCTGTCCTCCTTTCTTGCCTAGGAAGAACAGGACTTAGAAGTGCAGTTAGACTTCTTTAATCTAGCATAGCTATCTCTTGATTCTTACTCTGGATAAAACAATTCAGAGTTGCAATGCTAGTTCAACATCTAGTACTCTGGAATTAATATGTCATTTGATAGAGGCAGAGATTCTTCCCTGTTGGACATGATATCTTACGAGCGATTACCTAGACTTCATTCTGCTTAGCTAAACTTCCACAATTTCCTTGAGTGCCTTTTTTGTTTTGTTTTGTTTACAGACCTTAGTTTTGTATAACTCTTCTTCCAGCTGGAAGTTATATAAAATGACAGCTGCAAATAGGAGCTGCTTGATGACTTGATGAAAAAGCTCAGTGTAGGTCATGGCATAATTTTCAAGATACAGATTTCAGCTCTCAAACAGATTGTTTTTCATGATCATATACACAAGATGGGACAATGTTCAGGATATGAGAGGTGATCCCTATTTCAAGTTTATAGTTCCTATACACTAAATAGCAAACAGTGATGTTATCCAATTACTCCACATTTAGCTAACTTTATTTGCTATAATTAAAGCACAGTAACAATTCAGAGTTGACAATTGAAAGGTAGCAACAAGGTAAACATTTAAAACTTGAGTTCAACATTCTGAATTCTTCATTAAACATTGTCAGTAAAAAATGTGGAAGTTGGATTTCTAAATTTCAAGCACTGACATTATTTAATTCAGATCTGTTTTTCAGAAACTGTTTTATATTAACAGAAGATGTTTATCTCATCTTCCCCAACTGATTCTTTCCATATGTATTGGACCAGGCAAGACTAAATGCCTTTAGCTCTTCAGCAACAAAAGACAGCTTAAAAGCACCATGAATTCTGGGCCCAAAGTGGTTACAGGTGCCAAAGAGAAGGTTTCATGTTTCAAGGGTTGCAACCCTAAAATCCAGACCTAGGACATTTGTTTCATTTGTGCCAGTTTCTTTAAAGCATTGTCTTTTTTACTACTTGAAGTAATACATACTTGCCATGATCATACAAAGAAAGATTAAATCCACTAGTAGCCATAATAATCACACTTCCTTTATTTTTTTTAAAAAATGTAATTTTTATTAAAAAATATTTTACATTAGCTTACAAAACTACAGAAGCATAAAAAGTAAAATTGAAAAATGAAGAAAATAAAAAAGGAATTTTAAAAAAAGGTGAAAGATGACAAAAGCAACAGAAAGTGCAGAAAGAAGAAAGAAACCCAAAGTGTCTTCTGGTGTTCTTCGAACATAGTTATCACAATCTCCACATATCATTGTACCCCTCTTCCCATAAATATAGCTCTTTAATCAATAAATCCCCAAATCCTATATTAATTTTTCTCCATTTTCAGCAAAAAGTCTATAAAGAGTTTTCAGTCAATCACACTGGTTTGTAAACCAAACAAAAAAAGCAAAATAATACAGGATAAAGCTTTTAGCTCATCAGATTCTTCAGCTTAAATGATGCTTATTCTGTTGAAAATAATAGCTCTAAGCATTCCTTGAAATGAATTAGTTATTTTTTTTTATTTGGTTCAGAGCTAAAAAGAAGTATCTATTGGACTATTAAAATTGTTTTAATACTGCTCTTCTGTATAATTTTGCTTTCAGTACTATTCCCAGGAGTCAGTATTAACTTGAAAGCACACATGTACACACACACACGTACACACAGACACACACAAGCTCACAGAGCTATATGAGATTGCCAGTAACTTGGCATTTTGCAAGAGATATTTGATTTTATCATCAAATCACAGACTTTTCTAGGGGCACTCAGTTTTTAAATGATGATAGAAGACGTAATGTAGAAATGCCATGCTTTAATTTAAAGAGCAAATGCCTGATCTTTTATTAAAGTACTAATAAACCATTTCTTGATGGTTTATTTTCAAAGACAGTGTTTATTTGCGGAATGGGCCAGGTCGCCATGGCCCATTCACCACGGCCAACTCACCATGGGACAACTCGCCACAGACAACTCGCTGCGGGGCAATTTAACAATTAAATGTAATCATTTTAAAATAAATTAAAAAATATTATAATTTTTGTCATTCACATTTCATTCTGTTCCCTCCTTTTGCATCCTTTCTTTAATGATTCTATTCCGCCATTTCCTTGATATTAGGGTAACCCTTGTCCTGCAGCGACAAGAGTTGCTGTGGTGAGTTGGCCATGGGGAATTGTCATAGACCAGTGTATTTGGTACCAAAAATAATGAGCAACAGTTAAAGCAATTTATTTATTAAGTATAATATGTTTGTCAGCAAGACAGAATTGGTTATTTTTTAAGAAATCAATGTCCCAATGGCTTATATCCTAAAATACAGTAAATTCATTAAAGCAGAACAACTGCTGTAACAAATGAAAACGGAAAATTGTCTCTAAAACTGTTTAGAAAAGATTTTACGTACCTCTATTTTTTTAAATATAGCTGTACAGTTTTTTCAGCTGCTGCTGAGCTAAAATTTTGCAAACACTTTTGCTTTTCCATAAAATATCCTTTCATCACTTTAAACCGCTTCATGACAGAGTGTCGGATTAAAAGAGAAAATAGCTGAATCAGGTCAATGTTCTTTTTCTCCACATCAACCAATGCTGATTTATACAGAAATGGGTCTGAATGTACATTTAAATGTGTAAAACAGCACCTATCCCAATGAATGTACAACTAGATGAATTATTTTTCAAGTATAAATATTATCTGCCTATTTGTTATTTTTCAATATTATATTAATTTTGTCTATGGAGATTCTCAGTCATCCAGATCATATTTATCCCAAAGATGCTTTTTCACGAGGCAATTGGACTTTCTTGTATTTTTTTTTTGAAGACGTTTCACTTCTCATCCAAGAAGCTTCTTCAGCTCTGACTGCATGGTGGGGAATGAAAAGATTAAATTCCCCTTGAAGAAGATATTCTCAGGCATTAGCAGAAGAATTGGGTTCAACTATTTTAATATTTTCTTGTGTTTAAGAGTCAAGACAACCTCACATACACCGACAACTTGAAAAATAATTCATAATGAGACAGACTGGGAGCTGTTAATAGATGGATCTTCTTCTGGACAGCTAGAAAAACGGTGTTTTTCTCTTATCCAAATAGTCTGCATTTACGTGAGACAAAGAGAATGGTTTTCACAAAGTACAGTTCCTTTTATAAAACAGCCAATTGACTTCTGTGTTCTGAAGAAAGTCCACGATAGGATAGTATTATCATCCATGGTTTTACTCCTCAAGTCCAATCAAACAAATTCCACCTTCTGGGTACTTGGGCTCAGTAATAGGAGCAAGCTGATTTCTGGAATTGCAACTCTTTGCTCGGCATGATGAGGCCTTATCATTGAAACCATATGGTCTTGGAATTTCCATATGGCCTTCCTGCCAATTTGCTTGAATACCCCATAGTTTAGTCTCTCTCTCTCTCTCTCCCCCTCCTTTTCTCTCTTGATGAAGACAGTGCCAAAAATAGCAAACTAGGAATTTGCTTTTGTTATTTCTGAATTTGCAACATGGAGACCCAAAGAAGGAGACAAAGACAGAGACGGAGAAGGAGAAGGAGAAGAAGACAGTCACCCCTGATGAGTAGCACCAGTGATACAGGCTCATGATTTATCTTTTAAGTATCCTAACACAGCTGTCAAAAGAAAAGCAATTTAAAAAGAAGTAGCAGAAATTTGTATGGTGGTTAATATTAATTATCATCAATAACTGTCATGTACTTGGAGTAATCTGGTAAATACATACTTGGTACAGAATAATGTGACTAGCTCCTTTACAATACAATAACATACTGAACAAAGTACTTTATTTTATTTTATTACAGCAGAAGCCCTTGACCTTGTTTCACAGACCAAATCAGCCATCAACTCCCCAATAAAAAAAACCCAAACAAATTCAAAAATTATGAGATTAGAAAGGTAATGTAATTCCTATAAAGATGCTACATCTAAGGTATGATTGATGGAATCTTATAAGATTCTATAGTTTCATTAGAACTAGCTCTTGTAGGCCTTTGTAAATATGAATATTGGTGTTCAGGGGAAGAAAAATGTTTTTTTTTTCCAGGCCCACAGTCTTCAGGTTTTCTACCTTCCAAGAATTCCATCCATATAAACTTATAACCATGAGCAGAGAAAGTACATTCTTCATTACCGTAGTATCTGTATAATTTCCTCTACTGAATCAGCCAAAGCTGATTTTCTTGTACTATTCACAAAAGAATAGGTTCTCAAGGCTCAAGAATCTTCTTAGCTTTGCTAACAGAACTCCCAATTAGTAGACTCTGAATCTCAGCCCTTTTCTGTACAGATACCTCATTCCACCATTAATGCTTGGGGATTGCCCTTGTCCATAACTTGTCTTCCATTGAGCATATGGTTCATGTATAGGCCGGCCAGCCTTTGGGGACCAGGCTATCACTCCGTGTAAAGAGCAGACACATGTTGGATGATCATTCCATGTCCCATGAACTACATGAGATTTTCTGGGGCCACCTAATGAGAAAAATTCAGGGGCCAATATCAATGGTGCGATTCCCTCCCTCCCCACATGCATTTGAATGTATTGATTTTTTTAAAAAAAGCAAGCCTAAAAATAGATGGGTAAGTCTGCACTGTTTATTACTGTTATTTTGCTTACTCGTTCCTGCCCCCCCCCCCCGCATTAAAATTTGAAAACTGCAGTTCCTGGCTGCAACAACATAGCCACTTCCATTTTAAGACAATATTGGTAGCACTGGAGGAGCTGCTGCTAGAAAAGAATCAATGACAAACCTTTGAGGGCTTCCAGATTTCCTAGACTGGATTGAAATCACAGCTGTGAGAGATCAAAGACTGCTGCATAGATCACAGAGATAAACCCAGTAATGGTAGCTGTAATTACTATTTCCATTACAGTGCCTAGGATTCAAATGAGCATAACATGATGAAACATTTATCATTTGAGCTTAAAATATTTACATTTTGTGTTCAGTTGATTGTTTAAAAATACTAATCTCAGAAGCAAAGTCATTCTGTGCTTTGTTTTTTCACTTTTATGAATGTCTGGCAGAGACCAAAACTCTTCTCCTCCTCCTCCTCCTCCCTCCTCTTCTTCTCCTCCATTTTTTTTTTTTTTTGGCCAATATTGGATTAGAATAGCACACAAGCCAGCAACACTTTGTTAAAACCAGAAGTGTGCCACATGATGAATTCCCTTGCTTTGCTAAATTAAGTCACTCTTTCTTTTTAATTTTAAAGCAGAACTGTGAAGCCTTGAAAACATGCCATGAACAGTAGAAAAAAAATCTACTGAATCCTAAACTGTGAAATTTGCTCAGATATGTAATACTTTTAGACATCAAGTGCGAACCATTGTTTTTGACAAAGGATTGAACTGGAGTACTCATTCGGTACAATTGAATATTGCATTTTTTGCAAAGTAGTAGAAAGATAAGGGGTTGCAAATATAACAATAGAATTGAAAGATAGACTTGACATTCAGTTTTGATTGGAACCTTTTGTTATCTCCCTGGTAAAGTACTTAAGGGCTTGATGTTCTCTAAAGGCAGCATTCCCTGAGCTTATTTTACAAGTCTCTTCCTTTTGTTGGTTTGTTGCCACATTTCCCATCTCCAGCACAAAGCTCATGCATCAGCATTGTTCGTTTGTTCGGGTTTTTTTCCACGTAGGAAATACATTATACCAACATGGGAAAACAATGACTTATAATGTGTGAATGCAGATTCTACATTAGCTAGTTCTCAGCAGCCCTACAATGTAAGGTAGGCCAGTTTTACTATCACCATATTATTGGTAGTGGAATAGCTGAGATGCAGAAAATAGGGGATTCCTAGTGGATTTATAGCTACCAAAATGCATGAACAGGGCAATTTGTATAGGAGGCAAGAAAATGCATTCAGATCATCACTTTGAATATCCCACCATGCTTAGACTGTCCACAGTCAGTATGGTAGAAGATTTGCAAGCATTATTGTCTGTAGGCACTTGCAAAACAATCCAAATCAGAAGACCTGCCTTATTAAGATTCATACTGAGTTCCAATAAAGCCTAGAGGATCCATAGGAATATAAAACCACTGAGGAAGGAGGTGACCCATTGTAACACTTTATCCCACTTCTACCCCCCCCCATAGTTAATCCAGAATATCTTAGTTGATGACATCAAAAGTCACTGAGAGGTCAAGAAGCACAAGAAGGTACAATTCACTATATAGCACTGAATGCTTGTTCCTTGCTGGTTGATGCTCCTGAGGACAGAAGACAAGGCAGTTGATGCCAGGAGATGTTGGGGTAACTGTAGCAGAGACCAGACTGAATATTGCAGTCAATGAGGTTCCTGGCAAATCTCCATCAGAAACCCATTTTTTTGTACAAAGCAGATTAAAGCCACAAAGACCACAAAGCTCAGCTTTAAAACAAAAGCAAAATAAATATATATTTAAAATCCAGTAGCAAAATTATCAAGGTACCTGTTTCTTCCAAAATTAAGCATAGACATAGGACTCCCATTGCCATTCCCACAGTTTAAATATCATCCCTTCAGAAGGTCTCAAATTGCCATTTGAAAAATACATTTCAGCCTATTTTCAGATCTTTGCAACCTCCTCCCCACCTTTCTCTTAAAACCTTTTAAAACGCCCATCAATTTGGCCGCCCAAATGGCAGTAGGGAGATAATGCTAGATTTTATTCTTTCTTCTTTTATTTGCAAAGCTCTGTAAGTACAAAGCACATTGCAAAAATGGATGGGAATGTCAATGATTAGACCAGGAAAGATACCGTATGTGTATAAAGATTGCCATGGTGATCTCTATGCACTGTATAATATTCATAGCATGACCCAAAATATTTTTCCAGCTTAGACCAGGCAACTTTTATCTAAAGTATAATTCTGTGTTAACTTCTTTGAGAGTAACCTACCATGCTGGATGGTTCTATTCTTCTTTTCCAATTAATTCAATTGCAAGGGGATACAAGAAGCAAGCCAGCATTAAGGGAGATGGAGGAAACAGATGGTCACCTGATAACTTACTTCCACCAAAGGGAAAAAAATCAGTGGGATTGGAATGTTAACAGAGATGATTTAAACCAGATGTGACCAGCTGTAAGGCATATCCAGGAAACCTTGCTAACAGGAAGGTGGGCTGCAATCATATTAAAGGTAACGTGCCTTTATCAAAAACAGATTCGGGCTACAGATGTTTTCCTCCTCCTCCTCAGATAGTGTGGTGTAAACTGTTTTGATGCCTACCCTTCACTATTTTTTATGCCATTCTTTCATCAGTCAAATAGATGCAATCATAAACTGGACTTAGACTAGAATTGCAAACCTCACCATTTTCTGGTAGCAAAGAGTTAACTAGAATGTTCTGGTTTTCAATATTTTTCCTCCAGCCTAGATCTGGTAGTCGTATGCTTAAGCCCAAGTCCACAGTGTGAAATTGAAATGGAAATGACATGTTTGGGATGAGATTTTTATTTGTTAAATGCCAAAAGAATTGCATGGAAAGGTTCCAAGCCAGCCCTAAGCTTTTGGGAATTTCTCCAAGGATGCAAAGTAGAAATTGGAGGAGTCTCAGGCAGTGTAGATTACTTACATGTTGGCAGTTACCATGCCAGGCAATTTAGGAAGTATGCAGACAGAAGTGTAAGATTTGAAATCTGATCTTCTACCATGAATAATCTACTGGTATTAAAAGCAACATTTTGGTTTTGTGTTCAGTATGAAAGTAAGGTCTAAAAACCCAAAAGTCATGAAATGAATACTACTATTCCATGAAAACAGAAATGGATCATCAAAGAGAAGGAGGAGGAGATATCTTGTGTCCATTTCTCTTTCTGGTTCATCTTCCAACCCACAGATTCTTGGCTGCTTCAGTTGTTGTCTATCAGACGATACTAGTATTCAGTGCCAGGCCTGTGACATGGAAGAACACAGTTATTTAGAATCTAAAATGCTAAGAAATTTGATTGAACTATGATGCTAGGATCAGTATGACTTAACTATGCCTGATATGGTTAGTTTCAAATACAGTAGCAGACAAGATTGGATGAGAAAAAAAGGAGCTTGAGCATAATATCTAGCATAAACCATGACTATGCAAAATAAGAAAATGTGTTATGGGGTAAACTCCATCACCCTACACTTGAAATTGGATGCAAGTACCCACTGTAAGATATGTGATTTGTCTGGCAATATTGCAATGCATTGTCATTTGCCTATCCCATGCACATATGTTTATGAGTTTCAGTGAACTATTGTGAACCTCCCTCCCTCTTCAGATGTTCTGTTTAATAGTATCCAAGTTTCAGCTGGGTAAACTGATATGGCAATGAAAGACAGAGGTTCTCTTGAGTGCTTATCAATCTATCTCTTTTCCTGTATTGCTGGATGATGTCTGCTTTTGTAGGATTTAAGAAGTCACACAACCATTTTAATGTGGTTGAGTGTAAAAGAATTCTGCTATCACAAATAGATCACTACCTAGTAGAATTACTATATGATTCCAAGAGATGGAGAACTCATGGAGTTGGGCTATTACTTAAGCATTCTGAAGCATCCTGGGTGCTCTCTGTAACTTTCCAACATCAAGCATGGACAATCCTCTGAAAAGACTGGCTGTCCAATGAAATGGGAAGACAACTGGTGTTGTTAATGCAATTATTTCTAAATGTCCCCTGCTGACCTCCAGACTTCTTATTTCTGAGGATCCTATGGTAAATGAAGCACTACATCAACAGATGTAGTGGTGGTGGAACTATCTGACTGAATCTGAGAATCTTGGATCAGAATCCATTAGCTGTAGCTGAGCAGTGAAAAATGGGGCTGTGCACTCGTCAAAGATTTTGCTAGTCAGCTAACTAAGGTATGTAGGAAGCACATCACAATAGTAATGGGGGACTTTAACTACCCTGACATCAACTGGGAGACAAACTCTGCACCAAGTGGAAGATCAAACAGATTCCTGACAAACCTAGCAGACAACTTTGTCTCCCAAAAAGTAGAGAAGGGAACTAGGGGATTAGCCATTTTGGATATAATTCTCACTAACAGAGATGAAATGATAGAAAGTGTTGAAGCCATAGGAACCTTGGGAGGAAGTGATCATGCAATATTGGAATTCAACATTATGGAAGCACAAGCACTAGAACACAGTCAAACTAGAGTCTTGGACTTCAAGAGAGCTAATTTCAATAAACTTAGAGAGGGATTGGGAAGGATTCCATGGATGAGAATCCTCCAGGGGAAAACAACACAAGATGTTTGGGAAATTTTGAAAAGCGAGATAATAAAAGCCCAGTCTAGCACAATACCAACAAAGAGGAAAAATAACAGCTCTCAAAAGAAACCAGCATGGCTGCACAAAGAACTCTCTGATAAATTGAAAGATAAAAAGGACAAGTATAGAAAGTGGAAAGAGGGACACATAACTAAGTCAGAATATCAGCAAATAGCCCGAGCCTGCAAAGATGAAGTGAGGAAAGCTAAGCCTCAAAATGAACTAAGGCTTGCGACCAAAGTCAAAAATAACAAAAAAAGCTTCTTTCAACATGTAAAAAACAAGAAAAAAGTGAAGGAAACGATTGGTCCATTAGTGGGTGAAAGTGGCAAGGAGGTGACAAGCAACAGGGAGAAAGCAGAACTATTTAACTCGTTTTTCGCATCTGTCTTTACACAAAGGGAAAAAGCAGACCAACCTATCAAAAATAATGCCATAAAAAACAGAATAGAAACACAAGTTAAGATAGGCAAGAAAATGGTAAGTGAGCACCTGTCCAGCCTAGACGAGTTCAAATCACCAGGACCAGATGGATTACATCCCAAGGTTCTCAAGGAACTGGCAGATGTGATCTCAGAACCACTGAACTATATTTTTCAAAGATCCTGGAGCACTGGGGAACTACCAGAGGACTGGAAAAGAGCTGATGTAGTTCCCATCTTCAAAAAAGGGAAAAAAATGGATCCAGGAAATTACAGACCTATCAGCCTGACCTCAATACCTGGGAAAATTCTGGAAAAGATAATCAAACGACGAATCAGCGAACACCTACAGGCAAACCAAGTCATTACTAAAAGCCAACACGGGTTTGTCAAAAACAGATCATGTCAGACAAACCTTATTGCATTCTTTGACCAAGTGACAAAATTAGTGGACCAGAGGAATGCTGTGGATATAATTTACTTGGACTTCAGTAAGGCATTTGACAAAGTAGATCACAACCTACTACTTGATAAGATAGAAAAATGCGGGTTAGACAGCATCACCACCAGATGGATCCGTAGCTGGCTGACCGGCTGTACTCAGCATGTGGTCCTCAATGGAACCACATCTACATGGAGGGAAGTGTGTAGTGGGGTGCCCCAGGGCTCTGTTCTGGGCCCAGTGCTCTTCAACATCTCCATCAACGATTTGGACGAGGGGATAGATGGGGAACTCATCAAATTTGCAGACGACACCAAGCTGGCAGGAATAGCCAACACTCCAGAAGACAGGCTTAGGATACAGGAGGATCTGGACAGACTTGAACACTGGGCGCTATCTAACAAAATGAAATTCAATGGTGAAAAAAGTAAGGTTCTACATTTAGGCAAGAAAAAACAAATGTATAGGTATAGTATAGGGGGTACCTTGCTCAATAGTAGTAACTGTGAGAGGGATCTCGGAGTCCTAGTGGTCAATCATTTAAATATGAGCCAGCAGTGTGCTGCAGCTGCCAAAAAAGCCAACACAGTGCTAGGCTGCATTAACAGAGGGATAGAATCAAGATCACGCGAAGTATTAATACCACTCTACAATGCCTTGGTAAGGCCACACTTGGAATACTGCATCCAGTTTTGGTCACCACGATGTAAAAAAGATGTTGAGACTCTAGAAAGAGTACAGAGAAGAGCAACAAAGATGATTAGGGGACTGGAGGTTAAAACATATAAGGAAAGGTTGATGGAATTGGGTATGTCTAGTTTAATGAAGAGAAGGACAAGGGGGGACATGATAGCAGTGTTCCAATATCTCAGGGGCTGCCACAGAGAAGAGGGAGTCAAGCTATTTTCCAAAGGGCCTGAAGGCAGGACAAGAAGCAATGGATGGAAACTAATCAAGGAGAGAAGCAACCTAGAACTAAGGAGAAACTTCCTGACAGTTAGAACAATTAACCAGTGGAACAACCTGCCTCCAGAAGCAGTGAATGCTCCAACACTGGAAGTTTTTAAGAAGAAACGTGACAGCCATTTGTCCGAAATGGTATAGGGTTACCTGCCTGAGCAGGGGGTTGGACTTGATGACCTCCAAGGTCCCTTCCAACTTTATTATTATTATTATTATTAAGATGATTGTGGACACATCAAAAAAGTGCTGTGGACTTTGTGTGAGAACATCTCTCTGCTATTTATTAAAGCAGCCCATTTTTTCAGGCTTCCACGTTTGTTTGAAAAAAATGTGTATTCATTAAAGTTTACACAACTCTTAAAACAGGCACCTTTTTTTCAGGCTCAGCAAATTGGTGAAATTGTTTTGTATGTATTGTATAAGGCTGTTATACTCTGTATCCCAGAGAAATCAGGAGAAGCCTTTAAAAAAAAACTGTGATCTGTTTGCAAGACACCTTACTGTCCACTCTGATTGTGTAATGCCACTTGTGCTGCTTTGAGGAATGGTAGTGTGCATTTTCTGCCATATACTGTATTTTCATTATGGCCCATTAAAGTTGCCAGAACAGAACTGGCTGATTGAAGGAATAATAAAGGGTCTGTTGCTGTCTGTTCAAAATAACAGGAAGACCTTTAAATCATTACAGTATTAGCTTCCAGCAACCTAGAGGATTTCTGATTCTTTGCCTTCCTGTTCATTTTTGGGTACAATTCAAGGTAATGGTTTTGATATACAGAATTCTAAAGGTTTGAGCAAAGCTATCTGAGGGAGGAATGTTTCCAATAAAGGAGAATATTTGTCCTTGGTGCTCTCTGACCTTGGTTGTTTTCTTGCAGACATTTCATTACCTAAACTAGTGCTAGAGGAGTGTGCTAGAGGAGTTTTTCCTTCTCCATCAGTCTGGCTAATCACTGAAAGGCCGATTATATGTTCTATAATCTAGAGCAGCCCCTTTCAATCTTTTTAATCTGGATGACCATTTTTTCTTGAAATATTTTTCAGGTCTCGGAGAAAGGTCCTTCATAAAAATGGCAGGAAAGTATGAAAACTTCACACTACAATTCACTTCTAAACCATATGATCCATGCTTTGCAACACTTAAAACAGCAGCAAAAAGTCACAGTGCAAAATAATATTATGTGGTACATGAAGTTCACAAAATGGTGTTTATTTCTTTTTCCAGTCCCAATCTCTTGCAGACTTCTAGTGACTTCTCACAGAACCTCCACTGAGAAAGGCTGATCTAGAATAGGTTATGAAGGAATACAGCCTATAGGAGTATAAACTGAATACCTGACGCAGAGCTCTTTAAGAAGTTGCACCTCTATTTTTCTTGTTTATTAGAGGTGAGACTAAGTCCTTCACTACTTTTTGTAAAGGAATAGAAAATGCTAATCTGTTGCACTGGGCTGTTTAATGTTGTTTTGTATCATAGTTCAGTTTTAATGCAGTTCTCAAATTTTATGGGTTTTCCTCATGATTCTTGCTATTAGAATGTCAAATGTTATAGCATGTTTTTATTATACATCATTTTAGAATGTTAGATAAGCAGTTATCTACATTAACCAAGCTTGTTTATTTTTTTATTTTTTTACTAAAGAAAGGGAAAGCAGAGTTTGTACTCCAGTCAGGTCACTGTGTCCCAGTTATTCTGGGCAGAGTTTCTTGTTCTCAAATCTTGCTGTGTTAATGAAATAATCACTGCTCACTCTGAGGCAGTTTAATAGGTAAGTAGGTGTCTTCATATTTTGAAGATATCTCTCAATTTGTCTTGCTGCCAATACTGAATTATTTTGTAAATTTCATCCATTCTTAGGAAAAAGCCTCTTTTGAAGTGAGAGGTGGTATTCTTGAAATATCTTAAGAGCATCTTATACAGATGTTTTGCTTGGATTAATGATAGCCATCAATGGTAGGTGGTTACTGTTTTCTGATCCAGTTCAAATCTTGTTCATCCAGAAGATAGGAAAACCAAAAAATTCTGAGTTAAGAAGGCCTTCCAAACTGCATTATTACAGGGTGTCCTTGACTTACAACAGTTTGTTCAGACTGTTCAAAGTTATGACGCCATTGAAAAAGTGACTTAAAATCATTTTTCATACTTTTGGCATTGCAGCATCCCCATGGCCATCCCCATAAAATTCTTGGCAATTTATGACGTTTGCAGTGTCCCAGGGTCATGTGATCACCTTTTGTGACCTTCTGACAAGCAAAGTCAATGGGGAAGCCATTGACAACTATGTTACTAACTTAGTAACTGCAGTGATTCACTTAATAAATGTGGCAAGAAAAGTCATAAAGTGGGGCAAAACTCACTTAACAAATGTCTTGCTTAGCAACATAAATTTTGGGACTCCATTATGGTCGTAATTCGAGGGCTACCTGTATTTGACTGTTATACCAATTTTAATTATTTTTCTGCTTTATTGATAGCCTGCTGACTCTTGTCTTCCATATATTTTGTTGAAATTGCAGCAACATTTTAGAAAGTGACTTGCCAATAGTTTCTTCCTAGGGTTGGGAGAGAGCAACTGATCCAAAGTCATCTTATTTTGCAATCTAGAATTCACAATCTCCTGATTTCTTCGCCAATTTTAACTACTGACACACAGGAAGCTAAGTCAACTTTCTAAGAAAGAATATTCTACAGCCTAGGGCTGCCACTAAAAAGATCCTGTCTCCTGTTCCAGCTACTAATGCCCAAAGCTTCAGAGCAGGGGTCTTCAAACTTGGCCCTTTTATGACTTGTGGACTTCAACTCCCAGAATTCCTCAACCAGGCACGCTGGCTGAGGAATTTTGGGAGTTGAAGTCCACAAGTCATAAAAGGGCCAAGTTTGAAGACCCCTGCTTTAGAGGCAAAAGCAAAGACTGATCCTAATGGAGAGGGTCTTTATGCATGAGACATTGGTTCTTTAGTACCCAATTAGGCCCTCATTTAGGACCATATGTTTAATTGGATCCACTGAACAAATGGAATAAATCACAATTTTCTGGATTTGTACATTAAGCTAAATTATAAATTGTGTTCTACAAATCAGAATGGATAGGTTCGTGAAATGTATTAAGCTAAAGCCAGACAACCTTTGTTATGTTTTAAAAGATTCTATGAACTCAGTTAGGAAATCAACTACAGTCAAAATTGTATGAAAACACTTCATAAGATAATGCAGTACCTGTAACACTATAGTAGCATGGTCTGCAAAGGGGGCCTCAACCAGCTTTCTAATTGTCTTAATTTTTGTACTAGAGGATGTTTCCAAACTTTTTCAGAGGCAGTCGCAGATAAGCATTTTACAGTGGATGAATGTAACCAAGATGAGACAAACCATATGAAATTGTTAACTTTCAAACAAAAGGTACAACTGGCCAAATCAGCACCTGTGCATTCAGGAAGAATTCCAGCCCGGGTAAATTATGACACTTGTACTGCCCAAGCCGTAATTAAATTTCATAGGCCACAGGAGGTGAATTACATTTTGTTAATAGTTTTGCCCAACTATTATATGGGATACAACTTGGCCCATAGACAAACCTGAGGTTTTATGAAGCCATGCAATCAAATTTTCTCAGGACTTTGTTTGGTATCTCAAAATGCACCTCCAAGGAAGTATTGAGGCTTGAAGCCAATGTGCCTAGTATTAAGGCTCCAGCCCAGACTAGGTTTTAATCTCAGGATTTAGAATCAGGACTCTACAGAATTTTGATCATATGAACATGGAGATGCTGCAACGGTCATTAGTGTGAAAAATGGTCATAAGTCACTTTTTTCAGTGCTGTTATAACTTTGAACAGTCACTAAATGAACTGTTGTAAATCGAGGACTACCAGTATATGGGGATTATTCAGATGATTTCTAAATATCATTTAGAAATCATTTGGTCAATTCCCATATAATAGATTTAGGCACTAAATATAGTCCCGTATAATAGAATTAGCAGTTTTAATATCTCTTTGCTAGCATTTTGTGGGTACCTGGATTTTTGCAGCCCAGATGAAATCACGCTAATCGTGCCAAAGAATTTCACATGAACTGAATTATTTATGGATATTAGAGATGAATAAATCTATTTCCATCCTGAATCAACTTCATCAATCATGGCTATATAATTTCCAAATCAATCTTTGATGCTGTTTGTTTTGAAAAAAAGACACTAAAGCATTATACTAATTTTTACAGATAACTTTCCCTAGCAAATGCATTTTCTTTACTGCACACCTTTTTGCACAACACCTTCTTAATCAATACATGTTTTGTGCACAGTTTCCATTATTATTTTATTTAATAGACAATTGCGAAACTGGAAAAAAGTGGCGCAGCTGGCAACTCATCTTGGATGCATGAATTAAAGTGCTTGGCTTCAAATAGCAGACTAAATGAAATACTCCTCCACCTTCACTTGTCACAGACATATTTAAAGTAGTCATTCAAAATAAAAAAGGGATAAGGCAGACAATAGACACTGCTGTTAGAATAACACACCTGTCTTCTGCAATCTGCATTGCTCAAAGGAAACATATATTGGGGATTTATTTATGCTCTGTTACTTACTTGAGCATCCCTATGGTCTTGTTGTGTGCTTTTTCAGTAGTAAAATAGCTCTGCAAAACAGGGCCATATAATGTTCCATATTTATACAAGTTTTTTTAGATACATACCTAAAGGTTATATGGCCACTGATCTCACTACTGTGATATTGAGCAGCTAATAATGAATTAACCCCCACAAACCAAAAAGGTATCCAAAATAATTCCAGTAAGAGGTTTCAAGCACCATCAATATACCATCTACCAAAGATACATAGTCAGATAAGAAAGCTTCTTGTTTGTGCTAGTGAATCCATTAATTTTCTATTCTTCCCGGTACCCTCCCACAATAAATTCTCCTGGCCAAACCTTCATTGAATTTCTGTAGCGACAACTACTCCATCTCCCTTTCTAGAAAAGCTGGGCAGCCTATTTGAGGACTCATTTGAGGCTTCGCATCCAGATTGGGTTTACATGTGAGAAAGATTTCAGGATGGGCCATGCAACACTTTGCACTAAAAACACGATGGGCAGTTACACTAGTAAGTGAATGGTTCTAAAATTTTAATTAGGGTCACTGCACGTGAGAAGGTTTAGGCCTCCTTCCCCCCCCCCACTACATTTTTCATATTCTCTTATACATGTAGCAAATTACAGTATGTATCTGCACACATGCACTAAATTACTGCAAATAAGAATAACAATCATTACTGCACTTACTACTTTAGGATAGCCAGGATGCTTTGTTGGTAAGTGAAATTATTAGACCACCTATATTTATGAAATCTTCATATGCTAACTGATATAAATACAACAGTATTTCCCCACAAAACATGCAAAGAAAATATAGCTACTGCTTTTCCTTAATTGCAGCTTGGTATGACTGCTGCTGTCAACATACTCCACCCACTAGAAATATTGACTGAATTATAAGAAAGGAGGAATACAACTAAGTATTGGATCAGTCCTGTCCAATATATTACTGCATTTCAGGCTCTGTTGCTGCCGTTGAAGAGGCCATTCCAATTTTGATATAGCTGCTGAAATCCTGGAGTCTTTGCTAAGACCATTATCTCACCAGTCAATTACTAGCTAATGCACATTATAATTCTACTGGGTATTACCCTGATGGCACTATTGTTGGTTGTAGTACAGTGGATTCAAATAATGTAAATGTAATTAAACCTACTAAGCTAATGTCTATCCTGGCTGGGCAAGTCATAGCAAAAGAATCATTCACATTTTAACTCTGAATTGTCAGGAGACACAGAATATCAATCCACAGCATATCAATCAATCAATCAATCAATCAATCAATCAGATAGATAGATAGATAGATAGATAGATAGATAGATAGATAGATAGATAGATAGATAGATAGATAGATAGATAGATAGATAGATAGATAGATAGATAGATAGATAGATAGATAGATAGATAGATAGATAGATAGATAGATAGATAGATAGATAGTGGCTTTCACAAAAGGAGCTTAGAAGCAAGCTAACTAAATGATCTGCAATTTGTCACTTTCCAGATCTTCTAACTGTATTAATAATCCTTAACTTTATAATGTTTGTACTGTTCAAATGACTTTGGGGCTTTTTAGATTTTGTGATACTACAACTCCCTAAAATGGTAAAATAACTTGGGTGAACTAAAACAAACAATGTCACTGGATTTAGAATTGGGTAAGAAAGAATATATGCCACAGACCTTTGACAACTATAGTGTAGAATATATATATAAAATAAAACCATTCTAGAATCTTACAACTTTATAAAACTGTCTTGTTTGAAATGAACAAAAAGCATACCCAATGTTAAATCATATTTTTAATGGAAAGGATGATTTTGATTATTTTTACTTGATTCTTGAACTCTGGGTATCTTTTTTTGAGAGAGTTAATTTTTCGTATCACATTTATATTTGATTGCTATTTGATCCTTATCAAAGTGTTGACATAATTTCTGATATAATTCTTTATAATTATTTGCATCTTGACTCCAAATTCAAAGTGTAGATAGATATTTTTAGGATTTTTATTTTTAACAACGTGTTAAAAGAGACATTGATGAATTACTCATCTTCAGTAGTACTGTATTGAAATATCAGACAGCAGTTTAACATCAGATACGTTTGACTTATCTGACTTAATTTCACTAACACATACACTTCTAGAGATAATCCAAAGAATGAGACTTATTATTACATTGATGAATATTCACAAGAGAAGCTGAACCCAACTCTTGGTAGTCAATAACAATCAATCTTCAGTATCTAATAATCATTTGCCATATTATCAATAGGGGTAAGTTGGTCTTCGGAAATAAGGCTCTTGTCACCTTTACAATGTAATACTCAAGGTGGGTTTTACTAATATAGAAGAAATTAGAAAATTAGTGTCTGTATTAAGCTGTGGTGCAGCCTAAAACTGCCCTTGAACATTTCCCAGAGAAGAAGAGTGAATGAATATTGTAGCATTAGGTCTGAGGGGGAAAATGCTTGAAGCTAATCCATAGCTTTTGAAATCTCTTTTTTTTAATCAAACCAAGACTTGTACTTCTCCTCTTTGGACAACTGCATCTGGCAATGACACAATGGCCCTTGATTGAAGTTGCGAATGTTGATTGTCTGCATTCTGCCCTCCTATCATCTGGTGTTTCTGTTGGAACCAATAGCTGGGACAGAATAATGCAACTGCCTTGGGTGAATGGCACTTCTATGGGTACAGTGCAAAGGACAGCTGTTCATCCAGTACAACTCTGAACTGCTATTGTGCCTAAAATGTGTTATTATTCACACTGGGGAAAGAAGGGAGTTTTGAACTGTATATAGCATTTGTCCTTTCATCAATCTTTGTTGGAAATGTTTCACAACTTGGCCAACCATTAACTTCCATTGAGCTCAATAGGATTTGTTTCTGAATAGACAGGGCAGAGTTGCTTTGCTTATGGTACCACATGGCCCCTGACACTTAAGAGTTGAGAGGAAAACTACAGCTTTGGACCTTTGCATCTACCATTCTTACTTCATCCATAGCAGCTTTTCTTTAAAAGTTTAAAAGTGTGCAAAATCTTTTGAATTAAATCTGTTTTTTCTCCTATGGACAGAGATGACATCCTGAAATATTTATCTCCTGCCTTCTGGAAGCAATGCAGATGTTGAGCAGAGAAATTCTTCTGAATATTTTTCCTACCAGGACTCATTCAACAGGATTGAAAGGTAATTCATTTTATAAAATATTTCAAAGGAGAAGAGAGTTTTGGTGAAATTCTCACAGGTGCAACGTGCTTAAGGCATTTGCATGTAGGTTCTTCATGGCACTTTAGAAACAGTTTCAGGCTAGCTCAGTTGGGGGAAATTTAGAGAAATGGTCCTTCAAAAGGTTGTTTGTGTTCAGCTGAGATACATGCACACACCGATACCCACCCACATCCACACCTTTTTCTGAATGTTGGATCACATGGGGGGGATTGGGGGGGGTGAAAAAGGTTTAGCCAATGCTGAAAACTTTTTTATGGTAAACCAGTTCTTTATCTGAAAAATTACAGGTAAATGGTTGGAGGGGGTGGGTGATACTGGCAAAGGTGTACCTTTTTTCCACCCTTCTCTCAAAGCAAAGCTATATCTGGGAGAAAAATGGTTGAGCTGCAAGGGACAAAAATTGAGTGATTAATTTGTTGGATTTTTTTGAGGAAAGAGGAATTGCCTGAGGATCAGTTGAAAAATTGTAGCAGGCCTGACATTGGTCCTTCTCACGGATGGAGAAAACCAATGGTTCTGAGCTATGTGGGCTTGCTGAGATAGATGGCGGGCTTGCTCTTTCTACCAGCAGTGATAATGCTAAAAACAAGAACAGCTGCCTCAATACAATGAAAAAAACAAACAAAAACAAGGAATTTTCAAATAGTGTCCACTCCTTCCCCCCCCCC
Organism: Azemiops feae; assembly: GCA_023970755.1. Classification (NCBI taxonomy): domain Eukaryota; kingdom Metazoa; phylum Chordata; class Lepidosauria; order Squamata; family Viperidae; genus Azemiops; species Azemiops feae. Next base: position 76,843 of record JALGBA010000078.1, on the reverse strand, counting down.
GCCACTAAACTTGCTGATAAAAACAACCAGCAGCATCACAGACATATGCTGAATGGTGCTGGAATTTAATCACCATGACAAGCTAGCCCAGGTCACATTAAATGGCCTGCCAGATGGAAAAGCTGCCCTATCTTGCTGTGTGCAGCACAAACAACAAACTGCCACCAAAATGTTGATGGCAAAAATATCAGTTTGGAACTGCTAAGAGTTCCTATCTGATGGGCCGATTGTTTATTTATTCGGATAAAAGAAATAAAATGCGAGCTGCTTTAGACTATTGACGACAGCCACAATCACAATCTGGTCCAAACTGTCAGAAGTCATGGGGGGGGGGGGAAGCAGAAGAGAAATTCAAGTCAAAGTAGGTAAGGAATTGGTGAGAGACCACCCAGATGCTTTGAATCAATTCAGGTCTCCCCTAGTGGATAGAGTGCATTACTATATGTTGAAGAAATCGGGGGATGCAATCTTAGGACTATTTGAGTACAGGGAAAAACCAGAAGATTGGAAAAGAGGAACAACTGTACCCAACATGTGGGTGGTTATCCTCCTTTCCCTTCCCTTCCCTTCCTTTCTCTTCCCAGACCACAAACATTATTCCCTTCCCTTCCGTCCCCTGGAACATTGGCTCTATTCAGTATTTCTCAATGTTGAGAAAAGTAAGGTTCTACATTTAAGTAGGAAAAACCAAATGACAGGTATAGGATGACAAGAACAAATAGACAATAAGTGGCTCAACACTAATGCTTGCAACAAACATCTGGACATCTTAGAAGACTACTACAGCTGCTAAAAGAGCTGATGCAATCTTGGGCTGCATCAACAGAGATGCAATGTTGAGATGATGGGAAGTGATAGTTCTGCTCTATGGTAGCGTTGTTCAGACTACACCTGGTATCCAGGTCTGGTCACCACAATATAAGATGGATGCTGAGTAATGGAAAGAGTCAGTGGTGGGATTCAGCCAGTTCACACCACTTCGGCAGAACTGGTAGCTAATTTTTTGTTGCCCAGGGCCAGAATGGACTTCCAGAAGCGGCATCCACACAGAGAACCGGTTGTTCACATATTTAAATCCCACCACTGAAAGAGTACAGAGAAGAACAACCAGAATGGTCAGGGGCTCAGACACTAAATCCTATGAAAAACAGTTAAAGGAACTGAGTATATTTAACTTGAAGAAGAAACAGCAATACTTTTCAGCAAAACCTCAGTACTTTTAGGCCTCTCACAAGGAAGATATTGATTTATTTTCCATTGCTTCTGAGGATAGGACACGAACCAATGGATAGAATTTTACAAAGGGAGTTTCAAAACAGGAGAAATTTCCTGACTGCAAGAGCCATTAAAGTTGGAGTTGTACTGTAGGTGCTACATCATGGGAAGTTCTCAAGCAAAGGTAGGATAACCATTTGCCTGAGATGCTCTGAAGACTCTCATCCTGGGCAGGGCATTGAACTGGAAGAACTCCAAGGTCCTTCCAACCCCATGATTCTTTGGCTCCCTGAGAACAATACATGACTTCTGCTTGTAGACAGGTAAAGTTTTTTTTGAGCTGGGAACAATTCTCTCACAGCTTCAAGGTCAAATACTGCCTCAATGGAATGGGAAAGGCTTATTTATGCTGTGTTCTATTTGATCCATTATCAACTCCAAGGAGCACAGTGCTACTCTTGTCACAAAATATAATCTCTTTCACCTCCTTTTCTACAAGTTGAGTGATTTCCCCTTAGAACTGAGAAGGTCTCATAGATTCTTTGACCCTTATTCACAGCCTCTCAATTAAGCATCAGCTGGCTATTATGCCTATTCAGCAGCAGGCTGAAACAGACTTCTTTTTTAAACACCAGCCCCTGGTCTGTTTTTCCTGATTCCTGTTATACAACATGTTCTCCCACATGTACATGGGCATGAATACATAGACAGTTTGTAATTAAGAAAGAATCCATAGACAAAACAAGCTGCAACCATGTTAACACTGTTCATACAATGCCCCAGACCACAAACATTCTCCCAAGCCCACTTTGTGCATTATTGTCATTCCACAGTGCATGATGAATTGAAGCTTTGGGGCTCTTGAGATTTTGAGGCATGTCAGGAGCACCTGGTCAGTCCCTGAGATAAGGAAATGTGCTACAAATTCAGAAACTTGGTGACAGCTTTACAATTCAAGTCAACCATGCTCCAGTTTTGCTGCACCCTCAAAACAGATTTTGCAGAGGGCTGCTGATGAAAATGGATCTTTGGCATATGGGGGTACATGGGACAAAATACAGGCAGCTGAATTTATATCCTGATTTAGTGTTTGTACATAATCCAGAAATAAAAAAAAATGCATTTAATAACAAAATTAAAATCAACATTGACATCACTCTTAAAAATAGTAAACATTTGAAAACTTGGAAAATAAATGTGTTTTTAACCTATTCTTAAATTGGAAGAATGGGACCCAAGGACATCTTAGGAAGTACAATCCAGAGTTTGGTAGCCATGCAGAGAAAGTATTTTTCTAAATTCTCCACAATTATTCCTGTAGCACAGCAGGATCTTTAAAAGGGCCTCTCCTGCTCATCTATATAACTGGGCAAATTCAGCAAAGAAATGAAATAAAATTTAATAGAAAATAGTTACGCTTGTTTTAGTACTTAATTTTATATTTTGTAACTAAAGTGATGTGTATTCTTTAGTTGCTCATTTTAGTAGTAGGATTTTTTTATAATTGTACTAATGTTCTGTCAATGTATAAAGAATATATGTCTTTACTGCAATGTAGCAGATTCAAGGATGTATAGTGACTACTTTTTTTTATCTCTCCTCCTTCCACAGTTAAATACCGTATAATATCAACTTGTTAGAATAATAATTAATCCTGGATGCTGCATTATGCTGCTGATGTCTCTTCATATGGCATGTACTTTGAATAACCCCTTTACTTGTATCTCCCTTCTTGTTATCTTGTATCATTATTGCCTGTATTTAGGATCTTTATAAAATGAGTCCATTCTTAACTTTATTTTATCAATATTCTATATACGATCTATGTAATCTTGTAAACTTTGATCTTGACTTTACTGAATGCAAGAAAAACGTCAGACTGTAGTACAGGTTGCTGTAACCTGCTATCTTTGAAATAATAAAATGCTTTCACGATCCTCTTCAGTTATTGGCCTTTTTCTGGGTGACTTTTCCATCAGCGTTCATAGCAGAACAGAGGGTCCTGCAGAGAATCAGCCCCCTCTACTATCTGGGTGTTTAAAGATCCCGATAGGCTTTTGATAGCCAGTGCAGATCTTTTAGTATAGACATCATCATTCGTGCATCTTGTATATCAGCCAAAGACCTCATTGCCACAATTTAGACCAATTGCAATTTCAGAAGAGTTTACAAGGGTGCCCCCATATAAAGTATACTGCAGTAGTAACCAAGGTGTGGATAATTGTCACTAGGTCTGTTCAGCTCAAGCAGGGTCACAGTAGCTGCATCCATCAAAATTATGCAAATATGTTCCTTGTCATAATGGCCACCTGCAAATCTGGTGACAGAAACATTCCCAAGCTGTGAACCTGCTCTTTCTGGGGGAGTGAAACCTCAACAAAGAGACGTCACCTTAACCCCAAAGTCCAGCTTTCTCCTTACAAGTAGTACCTCTGTTTTCTCTGGATATAATTTTCATGTTTTCTCCTTCATTTAGTCCTTGCCTGTCTATGAAGATTAATAGTGAACACAAGGAATGCAGCTTTGCCTTAACTCTACTGCTTCTCTGAAGGTTTGTGTTCAGAACCCAAGTTACCTGCCCCTGGAGGTTCCAGTCTCTCCCCTTACCCTTTTCACCTCCCTCTCCTAAGGTCCCTTTCTTTTGAGGGAGCCAAACTTTCCCCTCCCAATCTAGTATCCTCCAGATGTGTTGGATTTAGTTTAATGCTTCTCAACCTTGGCCACTTGAAGATGTGTGGACTTCAACTCCCAGAATTCCACAGCCAGCCATGAAATTAGAAGTATTACAAGTATGAGCAAATTCAGAGGGGATTAAGATGTGTGACTTGCAAGTGTGGCTCATTCTCTACCCAGTTTCCAGTCTTACATGATCAGGCAAATACCAGAAAGCATGGGTGTCAAACTCGATTGGGTCATGTGACATATCGTGATGTTTTTTGCCTTTGCAGAGCCGGGGTGGGCTTGGCCTGCACATGACGCATCCGGCCTGCAGGCCGCCAGTTTGACACCTCTGCCAGAAAGGATCAATGTAATTAAAGAAAGTATAAAACAAAGGCCACAAAATTCTGCTCCAGCCATCTTGCTTTGTTTGCATATATTAGGGCATTCATGCAATTTTTTGCAGGGAGAAAGACTTTGGGTGTATTGTCAAAACATATGAAGGTCTTCAACATGATCTGGAACCCTGGGGTATCTGAATTCCTGATCATGTGGATGTATGGCTAGACTATATACTGAACTCAGCAAAAGATCACACAGTACACCTGGAAGTCAGCAGGAACATAAACATAGGTATATAGCACCAGGCAGAGTTATAGAGGCTCTGGGCCATAAATCAACATCAACTACATTGAACATCCTACCCTGCTGATGATGTGTCTATCATCTTTGTATTGGCCAAAGACTATATAGCTTGATTTCGCTGTTTCCCACTGACATTCTGTGTTTCTACTGCCTCTTACTCCCTTCCAGTCATCGGAATTTCCTCCCAGATAAGACTTGACAAAGGGTAATTGATTTTATGCATCTTAGGGCTGTGCTTGTATGGTGTTGGATTAAAGAGGAAACTGCTATTTTAACACCAATGTATGAAAGACAACCTAAGGTTGTCTAACTTATATTGGTGATGAGATGCAGGGAACATCATAGGGACTCAGCAGATAAAGGATATTGCCAAAGAAAGTTTGTGGCAGGTTTAGATGCAAATGGGAAAAAGAAACTATACGTTATAAACAAATTAATTGAACAAAGTTATTTTTAGAAAAACGGAAAGACTGTGATTTCCAGTGAAGAGAATGTTGGATAATTTTGTTGTTATTGTTAGTTCTTTGTTCCAAATTATCTCTTAGTTTAAAATATGTTTTCCTCTCCTTTGGGGATCCAGATGTTTCTTTGCATGCAAAGAACAGCTTGTATCTGTGCGTGTGCAGGTTGGAGGCAATTTTGAGCAGCAAAATCAGTTGGCAAGAGAAGTGTCAACTATCTCCTCCCCAGTTCTTTGTTAAAAAAAAAAAAAAAAAGTGCACTCCCCTAAGCCTGTTTTTCATGAAAAATAAAAAAACAGAGCTATTTGGGATGAGTTACATACCATGTATGTACATTTTCATCTTTTCTTCCTCTGCTGTATATGTTTAGGTATTCTGGGGGGAAAAGAATTCTGGCTTATTGTAAAAAGCTGGATCAGAGCCAACCCTACCCCAGCAAACTTGAATATTTTAATTATTAACTAAATTTTCAAGATCATCAAAATGAAAATATGCCTATATTACAAAGCACTGTAAGTTGTTGAATTTAATATAATGGCACTCTGTCAAAATGGGGTAAATTAGTCTAGCAGTTTGACTTAGTGGGACTTAGAAAAGAACAAAGAGGGGGTCAACCTGTTTTCCAAAGCACCTGAAAGCAGGACAAGAAACAATGGAAGGAAACTAATCAAGGAGAGAAGCAACCTAGAACTAAGAAGAAATTTCCTAACAGTGAGAACAATTAGCCAGTGGAATGGCTCGCCTTCAGAAGCTGTGAGTGCTCCATCACTGGAGGTTTTTAAGAAGAGACTGGACAGTCACTTGCCTGGAATGGTAAAGGGTCTCCTGCTTGAACAGGGGGTTGGACTTGAAGATCTCCAAGGTCCCTTCCAACTCTGTTATTCTGACTTTCAAACACTTCCAGGTGTTGCAACTGCAATCTGGCTCCCTCTAAGGTAGCTTATGTTTAACTGCTGTTATTCTCCCCCACCCACCCCCAGTGGCAAAAGACATCACCTGGAGACATCACCCTCACATTCATCACTAAGTGCCAGTGTGGGAGTTGGGGAAAAACATGTAATTCAACTTTTGTCAGAAAGTCTCTCTCTCTCTCTCTCTCTCTCTCTCTCTCTCTCTCTCTCTCTCTCTCTCTCTCTCTCTCTCTCTCTTTGTGTGTAGTGTGTGCATGCACACACATGTGTGCCAATTGCAACTGAAGTAAAATACCAGCCTATTTACATGTAAATCTAGTGGCCAATGCTTTGGCAGTAAGGCTTCATTTTAAGAATGCACTTCCTAGAGCTGCGTAGGAGGTTTATTAAGCATGTGGAATGTTTACTGCATACCAGAAGCAAGAGACTATGCAGACACAGGAATTAAAACACACACACACACACACAAAACACCTACTATTTCTCAGGCACATATGGTGTCTATAGATTTCCTTCTGCCAGTTCACATGGAAACACAAATCCATGCAATCCTCTTTTCTAAGAAATGTCTCTAAGTAAAAAACAGAGAACTTCCTACCATGTTGTCAATTGTGCATTGTAATGGCTGCTGCCTTCAGGCTGGTGGGTGCTGGAAGAACAGGGCTTTGGCCCTGACTCAATTGGTCTCAGTGTTCAGCTTTCCAGGAAGAAGTTTCAAATTTAGAGCCTAGAAGTGCTTGATAGAGAAATGAGGAAGGGGGTCAGAGAAGCTATCAGTTGCTTCAAGTTCTGGAGATTTCCACTGGGGAAATTGCCAGAAAATTCAGCATTTGTGAGGCAGAGTAGGCAGTGTGTCAGTGGCAGGAGGCGAGAAATACTTAAAACAGGCTACAAGAGTTGATAAGTTATGACAATTGGAGAAAGGTCTGGGAAAATGGATCTGCTGCAAGAATCCAGTAACAAAGAAAACACACATGAACTAACCATTGTTGCTTTCAGCTAAACATAGCACTTGTATCAGTGCAAGAATTTGGACTATTTGGGGACTATTTCTCTATGAGCATAAGATTGCCATTAAAAATCCCTGGCATTATCTTTTAAGAGTCTATATGGAAGAGCCCGAGTAGCTTCCTGAGAAAGTTCTTAAAACTCTCACCAGAGCAGGTAGATACCAATTCTTGTTGTTAGTTAATTTTCTCCCTCATTATATTATTTGAACAGACAATAGTAATCTGTAGTCTGTTCACTTGTCAGTCATTTACTAGTAGAAATCAGAAGGCAAATAACGAATTATTCCAAAAGCTTGCTATTATGGTCTGATGTCTGCCTTTTTCTGGATACACTTTGGTGCTCTCCATATCTTTTGGATTACAGCTCCTATTGTTTTACAGTTAGCATGGCCAATGGCTAGAAATCCAAGGGAGCTATAGCTAATCAGACCTAACTTTTCTGCCTCTGCAAAAGCTATGATGATGACTATGGTGCAAAAATAAAGGGGATCCTAACCAAATATTGTTGCATAAAAGGCAAGTTCATAGTTGGAATACATATCTGATGTTTCCAGAGTTCCATATTTGTGCTGCCCTTTTCACTTAGTCACTCTCACTAACTCACTCACTCACTCACACACACACCCCCACACACATACACACACACTGTAGTTTAATGAGTTTATTAACATTCCCCAGCAATTCCCTTCACCAAAATCCAGAACTGTCCCAATTAAGTCCAGCCACGAGCAGACCAAGGTTAATCCACAGCGCAATGGCCAAATAGTCCACAAAGCACTTGAAAGTTGCTCAAACAAAACTCCACCAGACAAACTTAAATCCACCAGGCAAACTTAAATCCACACACAAGACTGCTTACAAGGCAAGAAAAGTCCAGAGTTTCTAAGTCACTATTCAATTCCAAAGTGAGGCAAGAATCACAATGACAAGAAAACACACAGCTAGACGTTCCCAGCAATGCCTCCATCTGTCTGCTATGATAAATAGGCAGTTTCCAGTGCAGCCATCAAGATGGGTGAGGCTTTCTCCTCTTGAGTAATCTGGCTGACCTTCTCTGCTCCTGCCTTTTCTCTGCCCTATGTGTTCTCAGATCAGGTGCAGAAGGCAGTTCCTCCTCCTCTTTGCTGGCCGTCTGTAATCGCAAGCTTTCCCCAGCTGGAGCCTCAGCCAAATACCTTCCGGACGGCCATACGGAACCATCAATCAATTCAGTTCTTGATGTGCTAGGAATCGGCTCATCCTCCCCCGAGCTGACATCTACAGAAGTATCTGGGGAATCATCCAAAGGAGTCATCACAATATTCCATGTACACACACACAAAATCCCAGGATTTTATATCTAAATGTCAATAGACAAAAAAATTATGAAGGACTGAATATTTTTTCAAGATCCTAATATTTTAAGCATTGATCATACCAGGTTCCTAAGGTAATGACCTTCCTTCTCAAATAGCTGGCTCATCTCTATATTTCATTTGAGCAAAGACTCTATAATATCTACAAAAAATTGTTCCTTCTCTCAGTATGTAGGAATCATACCCCCAAAATACAACAATAATGCTTCTTTGAGAAAATAATGCTGTGAATATAGCTTCTGGAGCTAACAACTAAATTTCTTTGGCTACAAACATCACAGGAAAAATTATCAGAAGAACTCTTGAATATCTGTTCAAGCTGTATGTTCATATTTTAAACATTTCTCAAGGAATTAATATGGAATTTTAAATATTATTTATCAGTGACAAAAGATGAAAGTTGATTTCTTTAGGATAAGAATTTCTTCAGCTTATTCAATATTATGAATATTTATTCACAAAGATCATGAAAATGAATTGTGATTTTTTTTTAAAATTGTGGGAGAAATCCAGTTGGGGACTGCCTATCCAGATGAGGATACCCAAATCTTAAAATGTCAGAATTACGCTCTTTGCATATTTAGCCGTATTTCCAACATAGATTTTTTTAACATTAGATGGCAAAAAGAACATTGTACTGTCTAGTGCAAATAGTGAAGAATTTTCTCTACTTTACTAAAATTGACAGATGTACTTGTAAATAATATAGAATGGTACCGATATTACACAGCTGTGTAGTTCTCAGAGAGTTATTTCCATTTTAACAATTTGATTCTGAGCTGCTCTTTCATTTGCTTTTTATAACATTTCAGTATATTATGTGTTCTCTTTTCCTTTTCTTTCAGAGTTATTTGATATTAGTCTCTGCTTAACCACAACTGCTATTAGTGCTGGCCCAAAAATTTTCAGCCTGAGCCAAAAGACAGCTGGTAACCAGCTCCAGCCTCCACATCAAGATCTCACTGTAAAGATTATTGCTTCACCAATCACTTTCTCTTCCTGGACCATCAGAAATAAGTTTCTTCATTCTTGTTTTTCTCTAGGCTCAACCTTGATGCCTCTGTTAGTTTATCCACTATAAATCAGCAAAGGTCTGTTAAAGCTTGCCAGAGCTTCTAGGATTTTGTGAGAAATCAAGTCCAGATTGAATCTTTCCACATTCCTACAAATATCTAGGCATAATTGTGATGGTTGATCAAAGCCAGATGTTATAATAATAATAATAATAATAATAATAATAAAGTTGGAAGGGACCTTGGAGGTCATCAAGTCCAATCCCCTGCTCAGGCAGGAAACCCTATACCATTTCAGACAAATGGCTGTCCAGTCTCTTCTTAAAAACTTCCAGTGTTGGAGCATTCACCGCTTCTGGAGGCAGGTTGTTCCACTGGTTAATTGTTCTAACTGTCAGGAAGTTTCTCCTCAGCTCCAGGTTGCTTCTTTCCTTGACTAGTTTCCATCCATTACTTCTTGTCCTGCCCTCAGGCGCCTTGGAGAATAGCTTGACTCCGCTGCTTTGGTCAATTCCCTGCGATATTGATCTGCTATCCATGTCACCCCTAGTCCCTTCTTTTCATTAAACTAAACTACCCAATTCCAGTCACACGTTCCTTGATATGCTTTAAGCCTCCAGTCCCCGAATCATCTTTTGTTGCCCTTCCTGCACTCTTTCTAGAGTCTCAACATCTTTTTTTAAATCGTGGTGACCAAACTGGATGCGTATTCCAAGTGGTGGCCTTAACAAGGCATTGTAAAGTGGCATTAACACTTCACGTGATCTTGATTCTATCCCTCTATTAATGCAGCCTAGCACTGTGTTGGCTTTTTTGGCAGCTTCAGCACACTGCTGGTTCATATTTAAGTGATTGTCCACTAGGACTCCGAGATTCCTCTCACAGTTGCTACTATTGAACAAGGTACCACCTATACTATACCTGTGCATTTGGGGTTTTTTGCCTAATGTAGAACCTTACTTTTTCACCACTTAATTTCATTTTTGTTAGTAGCGCCCAATGTTCATGTCCTGTCCAGGTCCTCCTGTATCTTAAGCCTGTCTTCTGGAGTGTTGGCTATTCCTGCCAGCTTGGTGTCATCCGCAAATTTGATGAGTTCCCCATCTATCCCCTCGTCCAAATCGTTGATGAAGATGTTGAAGAGCACTGACCCCAGAACAGAGTCCTGGGGCACCCCACTGCACACTTCCCTCCATGTAGATGCGGTTCCATTGAGGACCACACCAGCTGGCCGGTCAGCCAGCTACGAATCCATCTGGTGGTGATGCTGTCTAGCCCACATTTTTCTATCTTGTTAAGTAGTAGGTTGTGATCTACTTTATCAAATGCCTTACTGAAGTCCAAGTAAATTATATCCACAGCATTCCTCTGATCCACTAATTTTGTCATTTGGTCAAAAAATGGAATAAGATTTGTCTGGCATGATCTGTTTTTGACAAACCCATGTTGGCTTTTACTAATGACTTTGTTTGCCTCTAGGTGTTCGCTGATTCGTTGTTTGATTATCTTTCCCAGAATCTTCCCAGGTATTGAGGTCAGGCTGATAGGTCTGTAGTTTCCTGGGTCCATTTTTTTCCTTTTTTGAAGATGGGGACTACATCAGCTCTTTTCCAGTCCTCCGGTAGTTCCCCAGTGCTCCAGGATCTTTGAAAAATATAGTTCAATGGTTCTGAGATCACATCTGCCAGTTCCTTGAGAACCCTGGGTGTAATCCATCTAGTCCTGGTGATTTGAACTTGTCTAGGCTGGACAGGTGCTCACTTACCGTTTTCTTGCCTATCTTAACTTGCGTTTCTATTCTGTTTTTTATGGCACTATTTTTGGTAAGTTGGTCTGTTTTTTCCCTTTGTGTAAAGACAGATGCAAAAAACGAGTTAAATAGTTCTGCTTTCTCCCTGTTGCTTGTCACCTTCTTGCCACTTTCACCCACTAATGGACCAATCATTTCCTTCAATTTTTCTTGTTTTTTACATGTTGAAAGAAGCTTTTTTTGTTATTTTTGACTTTGGTCGCAAGCCTTAGTTCATTTTGAGCCTTAGCTTTCCTTACTTCATCTTTGCAGGCTCGGGCTATTTGCTGATATTCTGACTTAGTTATGTGCCCCCCTTTCCACTTTCTATACTTGTCCTTTTTATCTTTCAATTTACCAGAGAGTTCTTTATGTAGCCATGCTGGTTTCTTTTGACAGCTGTTATTTTTCCTCTTTGTTGGTATTATCTCACTTTTCAAAATTTCCCAAGCTTCTTGAGTTTTTTTCCCCTTCAGGATTCTCATCCATGGAATCCTTCACAAGCCCTCTCTAAGTTTATTGAAATTAGCTCTCTTAAAGTCCAAGACTCTAGTTTGACTGTGTTCTATTGCTTGAGCTTCCATAATGTTGAATTCCAATATTGCATGATCACTTCCTCCCAAGGTTCCTGTGGCTTCAACACCTTCTATTATTTCATCTCTGTTAGTGAGAATTAGATCCAAAATGGCTAATCCCCTAGTTCCCTTCTCTACTTTTTGGGAGACAAAGTTGTCTGCTAGGTTTGCAAGGAATCTGTTTGATCTTCCACTTGGTGCAGAGTTTGTCTCCCAGTTGATGTCAGAGTAGTTAAAGTCCCTCATTACTATTGTGATGTGCTTCCTACATATCTTAGTTAGCTGACTAGCAAAAAGTTCATCTATTTTCTCTGTTTGGTTGGGTGGCCTGTAGTATACACCTATGGCAATGTCACCCCCCCCTTTATATTGACCCAAATGCATTCAAGACAGTTTTCATCATTGTTGTGCTCTATTTCTGTAGAGATGTAGTTATTTCTTACATATAGAGCAACTCCTCCTCCTCTTTTATTTGGTCTGTTTCTTTTAAATAATTTAAATCCCTCTAGCTGTGTGTTCCATTTGTGGGTTTCATCCCACCATGTTTCCATAATGGCAACAATATCATATCTGCCCTCATTAACCTGAATTTCTAGTTCACCCTGTTTGCTGTTCATACTCTGTGCATTGGTGTATAGACATTTGAGTCCTTTATGACTGACTCTGTGTTTACTTTCTACATAACCTGTGTGGTGCCTGAGTTCCCCTATTGTCTTACCACCTATTTGGTTAGTGCACTTTGTGTGGCACTCGCTGTTAGAAGCTTGATTTTGCTTGACCGCAAGGTTGATATTGTTGTCCACACACACACATCTATGTTACATGCACTGATAGCCCTATAATTTTTAGATTGCCGGGGACAGGGATGTTCTGTATCAATTAACTCACTGTCCCCGCTGTTTAGTTTAAATATTCCTCCAGAAAATCTGTGAATTTATAGCCGAGTAACTCAGTCCCTTTCTTTGATGGATGCAAACCATCTCTTTTGTACATTTTTTCATTGGACCAGCTATAGACATCGTGACTAATATATCCAAAGCCTTCCCCTTTACACCACTCCTTTAGTCACATATTGAATTGTGCTATACGCTGGCCTTTTCCATTTTGCTCCTTATATACTGGTAAAACTTCTGAAAAAGTAAGCCTACAGCCTATTCTGCTAAGTTCCTGCCCCAAGCTCTGGAAATCGTTCTGCACAGAGAGTACATCTTTTTGGGATAGATCATTAGTGCCAAGATGTACAATAGCCTCCACATCACAGTCCTTGCAGGCATTCTTGATTATTTTAGAAATACGCTTCTTGTCCCTACTGGCAGTAGCACCAGTAGTTCACCCACAACTGGGGCTATTTTTTGAATGGCCAGGAGAAAGTCCTCTACAGGGACCTTACTGCTTTTCAGGCCTTTTATGAGGAATTTAAAAATAAACATAATAGAAAAAATATAATTGATATGTTTGCTAATATGGAGAAAAGCAACTCTTGAATTCCATGTAGAAGGTATGCTTGGATCTGTTGCTCACCCACCACTATCCCGCTCACTTTACCAGACAGAGAATAACATACACCAACCTGGAGGACTTTGTAGGTGTCTGCTAATGTTGATATCTGGATGGAGTTTTCCCTGCCAGCTGAATCAAGAAGAGCCAGGAGGTTCTCCTTCCTTCCACAGCCGTAGTTGGGGACATTCCCTTCTCCAGTAGAGAGAATGTCCAGCAAGGCATCTGAAGTACGTGAAGGGCTGAAAGAGTTGTCATGAATGTTGTAGCCAAGTGTGAGATTGTGCAGGAGCTGAGGATTCTTGTTGACCACTTGAATGGCAAAAATTAATGGTAGGGTGTAGAAAACACCAAAAGAATACTCACTGTAAAAAATGTTCATGTTATTATCATCAATAGCAACAACATTTTTTCCAAGAATTTATTCCTTTTTGTCTCCACAAGCCTACTTAGTCTTAAGCCAATATTGATCCAAAACCAATAATCAGTTATACAAGTAGGGGAATGGGCTGCGCAGAGGCAACGGCAACTGTTAAAATCACTACTTTAAACAAAATAAATTCAAGTAATGAATTCAGGAGTGAATGGGGAGAGGAAAATAATCTGATTGCCTTTGGGATTTTTTTAACCCCATCTCTGGATTTGAGTCTCTTCTACAAAATAAGAAAAAGAGGAAATCAAAATCATCCAGGAAATTAGAGAAGTCCTGTAATATAGAAACAAGTGAAAAGAAGAAGAAAAGAACGAAAGTGTGAGAATTAGAAAATGGGGGAAATGCAAGTCCATCACCTTGAATGACTTACGATGGAGATGGAACAAAAGGAGCCATGTTGAAAGGCAACATTATATTCAATAATACTGTTTCCGTTATGACTATACCAATGAGATGGTCTCCTGGCCTGTAAAAGCTCCATGGTTTATTTTCATCCTGGTGCTCCAAACTCAGTGGGCATTTCGTTCTAAGCTTTCCAGAGACCGGCTGGGACACCAGCAGCATCAGAAGCAGAAGCAGCAGGTCCATAATTCATAGGGCTTTATTAATCCTCTTCCTGTTTCTAACACCAACAGCAGAGAACAGTTGGAAGAATTCAAAGCACTCTCAGAAGGTGGAGATTCCAGTGACTTTCATGATATCAAAAGAGAAACACTCAGCTTCACCTGGGAGGAGAGAGAGGTACAATCAAGTGCAGAGCCCCGGTCTGTCCCAAAACGTGTTCCCTCAGAGCTTGACCTAAGGAATTTATCCTTTTCTGATACAAGATCCTTTGCTTATGGCTTCAATCTGCTGTCTCTATCAAAGGCACAGAGATCTCAAAGACCCAGGTGGTCATAATTACAGTGAGAAGCAACTTCTCCTCTTGGGATCCTGAACTTCTTCTGGGCTCCATGTGCAGAGGAGACACTGGAGAAAAGCATGTTAGTGAAAAATCACAGATACACTCCTGGGGGTTCTGTTCTGTTGTGCTTGTGGTCCTTCTTGTCACGACATGTCCAGAAAGTGATGCTGGAGGAAGGTAACTCAATAACAAGGGAACTGATGTCTTCTGTCCTTCCACGTGGTCTCCTTGTCTCCAGAGACTGCTGGGGAAGGTCACCCAGAGCTGTGGAGTTTGGTGCCACTCTAGGTTGGTGACACTTAACTCTTGTGTTGCCTCTCTTCTAACCGCCAAGGAAGCAACCAGACCCCTTGGATTCTGCCTAACGTTAAGAGGAGTGGGGCCTGTTTGGGATTTTCTTTTACATCAGAACTTCATATATTAATCATAAATTGCACCTGATTTTAAAATTCCTTGTGCCTGAAGTGAAATTTTGTTTCCCCTCTTTTCTAAGCAATATCAGTTTTGGGATGAGAGGCAGGAAAGTGACAGTCTGTGGGCTGCATCGTTGGCTGAATAGGGAGAAGGTCATAGAGTTGGTGGAAGTTTTTTCTTCTTCACACTTTTGGCATTATCTATGTATTGATGTAAGATTCTTTGTATTTTGAAGTTTCTTTCTGGTTTATTAAATCAAGAATGGACTGAAAGGTCTGAAGCTGAGATGTATTAATTTATTTATCAACTTTATTGGCCTCCCATCTTCTGGCAGGGTAACTCTGGGCGGCTTACAAAGGTGGGGTCGGTTCCCACAGCCAAGATGGTGCGACCTGTTTTCTAGCCACCTGATTTTTGGAGATCTGATGCCCCTCCCCCCTCTGGTTGTGTGAATGCACTTGGTGGGGTGTGACATTCCCATCTCTGAGGCTGTGGGGTGAACCCCTTCCCTAAAAAACCAAGTGCTTTGAAGCTGCTCTTGGGGCACCTGTGTCCCTGGTTCATTTGGATCAATTGTTCACAGATTTTGTCTCTTATCTGGTTGAGGCTCCCTGATGTGTCCAGCTTTGCCTAGAAGGGAGAACTGGGGAGGGGGCTGAGTGGGGGGAACAGATGACAGCCTGTATCTCAGGCGCTACTCTCCGTGCCTGGCTTACCAGGTCCTTGGTGGCTCTGGGTTCAAGCCATTTGTCTGAAATGGTATAGGGTTTCCTGCCTGAGCAGGGAGTTGGACTAGATGACCTCCAAGGTCCCTTCCAACTTTATTATTATTATTATTATTATTATTAAGCTGTTGTTTTTGAGGGCCAGGCCGAGGCATAAAAAGGGCTTCTCTCCTCCATAAGGATCTCTGCCTTGTCTCACTAAAGCCTGGATGGGCCCAGGGCCGGGGGGGGGAGTCCCTTTTCAGTCAAGAATGAGCCCACCCTGATTTCTGGGTTCACCCCAGGAGAGACCCCAGAGGAGAGGAGAGGAGAGGAGAGGAGAGGAGAGGAGAGGCGGCTGCTGTCATCAGGGGTTCATTCTGGGCTCTTTTAAGAGGCTGCACCTAAACCTGGGTTTTGTCTCAGGGTGGCTGTGAGAACGTTTCCCCACACTTGGTGAAGTGTGTTGTGTGAAATGATCCTCACAGGAAGAAAAGTGTCTCCAGCTTGTTTTCAGTTATAAACGATTGTTCAACCTGTCTCCACCCAATTAATATACTTTGGGGTCCCCATGTTTCATTGACTCATCGCCCAGCAGGTTCAACCTCAGAAAACAAACCATGATTTCGAGTTGCAAGTGTGAATGCAGGCATTGGTGAAGTAACTAGTTAAAGCAGGTTGTGTAGATAGCATAAGAGACACTTTGTCACTCCTCAGTTGATTGACTGCCCCAGCTCTATCTTTTCTATTTCTAGTTTCTAAGAATAAAATTAAAAGAGTGTGGTTGGTGTGTATCCTCTGCTGATTGATAAGAAAAAGAAATCTTTTTTATATAAAAAAGAGGGAAAACTCCTTGATTGCCTGATATCCTCCAGTGCTCAATATCCCACTCCTGCCCCCATGAAATTAGGGAAGAGGACCCCCATCTGTGGGGGAAGAGCCACTGGCCCATTGGGTCTCCTTCTGCTGCCCCCTCCCTTCATGACCCCCAGTTTCTCCCTCCCCACCAGCCCTCTGGGGACCCAGGAGAGGATCCAGGGGGAGACCCTCCCCATCCAGGTCTGGCTTTGGGAGTCAGGAGGTCAGCCCGCCTGAGGTGGGGGCAAGGAGGCCTTGGGGGAACTTTATTAAAAGTGGCAAAAAGTATAAGGTTTCACGCACAGAACAGAGTTAAAAAAGGTAGATAAAGGTAAACAATTAACACAATTCTAGCTACAGCTAAACACCTCAGCTTCCATCTTTGCCAGGTTTCCCACCTTCCATGGGAAAGAATTTTTCTGCCCTGAGTGAAATTTCCTCATTCTCCCTGCACTGATCTGGATTTTGCCCTGTGGGGATCTTTATATGGTGATCAAATAGATCCCGTCTCTGAGGCTCTTTCCCCCCTTCCTGCGTCTCCCGTTCAGGGTTTCTCCCTCTGGGAAGCCAGGGGAGCCTCTCCCTGCAGCTCCTTCCCAGTCCTCGCATTCAGACGGTTTCTCCCTCCGGCAGCCTCTTTCCTGGGAGAGAAGAGAAGGACTCCTTCTGAAGACCTTTCCACACTCCCCGCATTGATCTGGTTTCCCCCTGAGGGATCCTTGGAGGGGAAGGGAGGGATCTCCTCTTCCCAAGAGAGACTCTTTCCACCCATCCAGCATGGAAATGGCTTCTCCTCTTGGCTCTTCGGCTGCTTCTCCTCCGGCCTCTGAGGTCCTCACGGAGTTGGAGGTGATTCTCCTCCCGGGTCACGTTCAGTTCCTTGCGATGATATCAGATCTGGCTCTGAATAATTCTCATCGACTCCTGGATACAAATAAAATAAGATAAAATAATAAAATTGTTGGTAAGCAGGTAATTGGCCTATAGTTTCCTGGTGCCACCCCTTTTGCAGGTTCTTTCATTTTCAGGTAGATTTTGCCTGATGTGGGCCCCTCTTCAATGTCAGCTCCTTGCAGAAGGGTTGTTCAGCTGCCCCTCCACAAGTAGGGGTGAACCAGTCAGATGTTTCAACCAAAGACCATGCAGTTCATCTTCACCTGCTGCTCACCATTCCTTGACCTTCCCTGGTCTTCTCTCCACCATTTCTGTTGCTGTTATTACAAGTTCTTTCATTTCAGCCTCCTTTTTATTCTTATCCATCTCCCTTAAACAAGCTGCCTTGTTGTTGTATTTCTTTGTGTTGCAGATAGGGATCTGCAGCCAGAACTGCATTCTTTCCTCCTTTTTGGGTGTTGACCAATTCACTGCAGTCTCTCCATTGATGGGTAGGTAGAAAAGTTTCTGATCGGATTGGAATTGGAGGCTCTGCCTGTAATTTGCAATTCGAGCTTTGTATATGCTGATCTTCTTGGCCATAGCTGTTATATGCTGCTGTCAGAATCCAATTATATTTTATTTCTAGCTACCTACTCTGAGAAAAACCAATTCTTACTCTCTTCTGGATTCTGTCATACTACAAAGGGAGGGGGAGTAAACACGGGTGTTTATGACTGGCATTTCCTCTATTAACTATAAAGTAACAACCTCTGTGGATTCCCTTCGAGAGTACTAACCATAACAATGCGGCCATCAGCCTTTAATCTCACTCCCTATGAAGTCTCCTTTTACCGGCAGCGAGGGAAAAGGGGGGGGGAGATTACAACGCCTGGGATCTGATGGATTTAACACCCAGACATTTGCCAGATTGAATTGCCTGGAAGAACTGTGGAGTGGGGGCTGCTTGTGAACACTTTAAAACATTGAATGCTGGGGGGAACCCCTCAGATCCTGTCTAGCATGCCCTCAGTCAGCTTCTCTTAATAAAGATTCCTGTTGGAAGAGACGTTCCAAGAGTTCTGTCTTCTTAAGATGTAAATTGAGGTGGGTCCTTACATTAGACAGGATCTGCAAAATTAGTCAACCTGGAAGGAAGAACCTTACCGGGGGACTTTGCAAAAATTACCATGTCAGACGATGAAGCAGGGAAGGGGGAAAGCCCCCCGGAGAAGGAGCCATTGCCCCGACTGGAAACCTACCAAACGTCCGGATCTGAAGGGTCAGATTCCTCAGGAGAAGAGGTGGTGGAGACGCATAACCACAAGCCTCAGTGGTCAATGGGCATTGGAAAGAAAGGCGAGTGGGAAAAGAAATCAAGAAAGGTGACCCTGAGATGGGGGGCCAACCAACCAGGATGGAAGCAGGAGATGGAGAGATCCCTGCACACAAGCGAAGATGAAGGAAGCTGGGCACAGCACTCGAACTGGATCCTAGAGAAAGCTATCGACTTGATGAAGAGAACCCTCGGCTCCCTAGGAGAGGAGGATCCTGAGCCCCACGGCCGCACCAACTCCTGGAACCGCAACTGGAGAGACACTGAGGGGGAATGGGAACCTGCAGCCCCGGGGACATCTGCTGATCCAGTAGTCCCCACCCCCCGCCGACCTGCAGATGGCGATCCGGATGGAAGACAATACCGACGAAGAAGGCACTGATCCATTCAAAGACTCCCGCCGCTGGACGTGAAATTCAAGGGGGAGCCGACACGCTTGGGGTTTTTCCTAACCCAAGTCCTTGGCTACATGGAGGAACACAGGCGGCACATCCCTAGCGACAAAGCCCGTATCCGGATCGTGCAATCTGCTCTGGATGGGCCGGCCGACGATTGGGTGGTGAATTTGCATGATTCCAATGCTCCAGAGCTCAACGACTTCAACCGTTTCATGTCCTCTCTGAGGAGGTGATTTGAAGACCCCCTGGCTGATCGCAAAGCCCACAAAAGGATCAAAACAATGAGGCAAGGCAGACGGCCAGTAGCCGAATATACGCAAGAATTCCGAATCATTGCCAGCAAGCTGAACTGGCCGGAAGACATCCTCCTTAGCCATTTCAAAGATGGTCTGAATTACGACCTATATGACGCTTGCCTGCCCCGGGGGGACCCACACCAACTCGATGAATGGTACGTCCTGGCAGAGGAAGCAGAGATCGACCTACTGAAGAGGCACTGCCGAGGAAAACAATGGAGCCGCTCACCGCCTGAACCGACGCGCGACCCAGCGAAGCCATCGGCTATGGCCAAGAAACCAATGGGCTGTTTCAAATGTGGGAGAGAGGGGCATCGGGCTGTAGAATGCTGCTCGAAAGCCCCCCAGCACAACCCAGGCAGACCACCGGCCAGCAAATCCGGGAAGTCCCCAGCTAAGTCAAAAGAATCTGCCATGAGAGGGATAGAGGCTGTGGAATCCCCTACCTCTGCCCATCGTGGGGAAAGAGCCCCAGCCTACACCGCAGGGCCGATGGACGCCCCAGATGACAGCTCGGAGGGCGAACCACTGGTAAGTGGATCCATCCCACCCATCCTCAAGACAGTGACTATATTAGCCCCCTCCATGCCCAAAGCTGTCAAAGTGAAAGCCTTAATAGACTCTGGCTGTACCCGCTGCCTAATTAGCCCGACCCTAGTGGGAAATCTGAGCATTCCAGTAAGGAGGCTGGAACAACCAATCTCATTTGGCCAGTTAGATGGGTCCATAGATGGGGGGGGGGTGCCAGCTACCCTAGCCACGTTACCAATCCACCTATCCCTGGGAAATCATGAGGAAGACATAACGTTTGTAGTGACCCCAGGCATGGAATGCCCGATGATCCTACGGCTGGAATGGTTAACAAAATGGAACCCCTGGGTAAATTGGAGGATGAAAGTAATCAATTTCCTGAAAGAGGACCCTACAGACTTAAAACCCCAAGGGGGTCTACCAAAATTAAAAACGGAAATAGCGTCCATGGGTGAAGAAAAGGGGCTACCGGAAATACCAGAGGAATATAGAGATCTGGCTGAAGTTTTCAGCGAGGAGAGGGCGGATGAGCTTCCCCCCCACCGACCCACGGACTGTGCCATAGAATTCAAGCCCGGGGCAAAACTCCCAAAGCACAGATTATACTCCATGAGCCCAAAGGAGAAGGAGGAAATGGAGAGATTTATAGAGAAAAACCATTGAACCAGCCAAGCCTAAGGTGGCCGCTCCGGTCCTCTTTAGAGAGAAGAAGGATGGCCGTCTACGCTTATGCGTGGACTACCGGCTTCTGAATGCAATCAGTGAAAGCAACCTATACCCCCTACCCCTCATGAAGGACATGTTATCACACCTATCGAAAGGAAAGATTTTTACTAAACTAGATCTAAGGGAAGCGTATTACCGTGTGAGAATTAAGGAAGGGGATGAATGGAAAACCGCATTTAACTGACAAATGGGGTGCTACAAATTCAAAGTTTTGCCATTTGGATTACAAGGGGGCCCCGCAGTATTTATGCAATTAATCAATGAGGTACTAAGGGAGCACCTATTTAAGGGGGTCCTGGTTTATTTAGATGACATCCTTATCTTCACTGAATCATAAGAGGAACATGTCAACCTAGTCAGAGCGGTTTTAAAGAAACTGCAAGCCTCCCACCTATATGCCAAATTATCAAAATGCGAATTTAACCAGGAAAGAATAGACTACCTAGGTTACCGCATATCCCCACAGGGCATTGAAATGGACCCAGAAAAGGTCAGGGCAGTATTAGAATGGGCACCACCTCGCACAAGAAAGCAACTGCAAAGTTTCCTGGGTTTCGCAAATTTTTACCGCCAATTCATCCCCTCATTTGCCCAGATAGCCCTGCCCCTCACGAACTTACTAAAAACGAAGGGAGAATCCTCAGTGAAACCTAGCCAGCCACTAAAATGGAGAATGGAATGCCAAGCGGCATTTGAGAGATTAAAGAGGCTTTTTTCTACCGAACCAGTACTGAGGCACCCAGACATGGACAAACCCTTCGTAATACAGATGGATGCAAGTGATGTGGCAGTGGGGGCTGTACTATTACAAGAAAATGATGAAGGAATATTGCAACCCTGCGCGTATACATCCCAGAAATTCACTGAAACGGAACAGTGCTGGCCCCTGTGGGAGAAAGAGGCATATGGGATACGTTGGTCATTACTTACATGGCGCCAATTCCTTGAAGGCAATAAAATCCCTTTCCAGGTGTGGACAGACCACAAAAATTTGGAAGCCTTGAAAACACCCAGGAAGCTCAACCCCAAGCAAGCCCGCTGGTCTCAGCATTTTCACCAATTCAATTTTAAGCTCAAGCATTTGCCGGGGGGAAAGAACTTTCTGGCAGATGCATTATCTTGCATGCCCCAATATAACAGCACGCGAGCCACTGACTCTAAACCGATCATGGGGGAATCACAACTGGCAGCGCCAGTGACTACCAGAGCCCAAGTTAAATTAAAACCACAGCTGGATAGCCAGACCGGAATTGAATTCCGGAAAAGTTTGGAAACAGATGAATGGTTCCAGAAAAATAAACACGTGTGCACAGTTAAAGACGGACTGCCTTAGGTGGGGGAGAAGTTATATATACCGACCACCCAAAGGATCACATTCATGCAAATTTGCCACGACACAAAATCAGCAGGGCATTTTGGATTTGTAAAAACATTGCACTTCATTAAATGGCAATTTTGGTGGCTATCAATGAAAAAAGACATAGAAAGTTACGTGGCCAGCTGTCCAAAGTGTGCAACTGCAAAAAGGTTGCAAGGGAAATCGCCCGGACTGTTACAAACAGTGGCAAATCCCTCAGCCCCCTGGAAGGAAATAGCCATGGATTTTATAGTGGAATTACCAGAAAGCAATGGGAATACTGTCATTTGGACGGTCACGGACCTATTTTCCAAACAGGTTCACTTTATTCCTTGCCAAAAGATCCCCACTGCAAAAGCTTTAGCGAAACTTTTCGTGCAACATATTTACAGATTGCATGGGGCACCCCAACGCATCATATCTGATAGGGGAGTGCAATTTACATCTGCATTTTGGAAGGAATTTCTATCCCTTTTAGGGACCACCCAGGGACTGACATCTAGCCATCATCCTCAGGGAAATGGTCAATCAAAAAAAGGTAACGCAGTACTTGAGCAATATTTAAGATGTTTTCTAAATTTCCAGCAGTCAGATTGGATGGACCTGTTGCCTTTTGCAGAGGTTGCCTACAATAATGCAGTCCACTCCAGCACAGGTTACACTTCTTTTCAAATAGCTACCAATCAAAGTTTCAACCCCATGCCAGAACTAACCCCAAACGAACCAGAAATCCCATCACTGAAAGAATGGATGGAACAATTACAAAACACCTGGCCAATAGTTAGAAAAGCTCTAGAGGAAGCTAGGCAAGCAAACAAAGCACAAGCAGATAAGAAAAGGTGGAGCCCACACCATTCATTATAGGAGAAATGGTGCATTTGTCTATAAAATAAAATACTATGTCTATACTATAAAATACTTAAAATCCTGTAAAAAACTTGGACCAAAATATATAGGGCCTTTTCCAATTAAAAGAATCATAAACCCAGTAACAGTAGAATTAGAATTACCCAAGACTCTTAGGCAAATACACCCAATTTTCCACTGCAGTTTGCTGAAAAGAGAACAACAGTCACCCTTAAGGCCAAAAATCCCCACCACCACCTCCAATCATGGTGGAAGGAGAACAACACTAATAAAGGAAATCGTGGACTCTAGAAAATATTGTGGGGAAACTCAATACCTAGTAGCATGGAAGCACCTCCCCGCCTCTCACAACGAGTGGGTCCATAAACGTCATGTCAAAGCCCCGAAGCTTTTAAAGAAGTTTCATACAGAGTATCCTAACAAGCCAGACTAACTTTTATACCTGTTTTGTTTTCTCTACAGGTGGACCTCTCTTATTTTTAAGGGGAGCCGGATGTCAGAATCCAATTATATTTTATTTCTAGCTAATCTACTCTGGGAAAACCCAATTCTTACTTTTGGATTCTGTCATACTACAAAGGGGGGGGGGAGTAAACACAGGTGTTTATGACTGACATTCCTACTATCAACTACAAAGAAACATCCTCTGTGGATTCCCTCTGTGGAGTACTAACAATAACAATGCGGCCATCAGCCTTTGATCTCACTCCCTATGAAGCCTCCTTTTACCGGCAGCAAGGAAAAGGGGGGGAAAGATTGCAACGTTTGGGATTCCGATGGATTTAACACCCAGCCATCTGCCAATTTGAATTGACTGGAAGGAATGTGGGGTGGGACTGCCTGGGAACACTTTAAAACATTGAATGATCAGGGGGGTCCCTCAGGTCCTGTCTAGCATGCCTTCAGTCAGTTTTTCTTAATAAAGATTCCTGTTGGAAGAAACGTTCCAAGAGTTCTGTCTTCTTAAGATGTAAATTGAGGTGGGTCCTTACACTCGCTCTCACTCTCACAGACACTTTTAGCTGCTGTCAGTTGGAAAAAGTGCCCACATTATTTTTTATAAGGTCTCACATTCAGTAGCAAATTCCTTTGAATGACTTTCACAGAGTTCTCTTTAGCAAGATTTATTGAGCTGAAAGGAAAAGGACCTACAAGAATTCCAGTCGTTTAACACCTGCATACTATCTAAATGGAAAAAATATCTCCTTTCAAGTAAAAGGAAGTTTTAGAATTCTTCCAACCTCACATGTTATATCTCATGTTTTTATATTTATTCTAGCTGTAAGATATTCCTTTGTGTTCAGGTCTGGCCTCAGAAGGATAATGTAGCACTTGGGGATGAAGATGCAGCCCAGCAGCCCAGCACTGGAGGCCAGGATGGAGAAGACCTGAACAGCCACCATGTATTTCCCTTTGGTGCTCAGGTAGGTGGGCACAAAAGTCACCCAGACACTGCAGAAGACCAGCATGCTGAAGGTGATCAGCTTGGCTTCGTTGAAGGCCCCAGGCAGATTCCTGGCCAGGAAAGCCACCGTGAAGCAGATGGCAGCCAGGAAGCCCATGTAGCTGAGGGTGACGTAGAACATGACAACAGCCCCTTCATTGCATTGCAGGATGATCTCTCCAGGCTGGGAGTGGAGATCAGAGTCAGGGAATGGGGGAGAAACTCCCAGCCAGAGGGAGCAGATGATCATTTGGACAGCAGAAGAAGACAGGATGATGGAGTTGGCCAAGCTCTTCCCCAACCATCTCTTCACATGGTTTCCTGGTTTTGTGGTCAGGAAGGCCAGCACCACCGTGATGGTTTTGGCCAAGAGAGAGGAAATGGCAACTGAGAAGATGATGCTGAAAACCGTTTGTCTGAGAAGGCAGGTGGCTTTCCTTGGTTGACCAATGAAGAGAGAAAGAGACAAGAAGCAAAGCAGGAGGATGTAGGAGAGGTCCCGGTTGTTGGCTTTGACAATGGGAGTTTCTAGGTGTTTAATGAAGATGATTAAGACAAGGCCTGTGGTTAGGAACAAGAGAAGGGCAAAAGAGACCAGGATGATGCCCAGAACTTCTTCAAAAGACAGGAAGGTTATAATTTTGGGGATACATTGGACTCTGTCCATATTTGGATATTTATCATCCGGACACTTGGTGCACTTTTCTGGATCTGAGAAAGTCAAAAACCAGTATTTCTTTAATATTCTGTTTTTTACATTTCAAGAAATACCTTGTTTTTGGAGAAATGTTCCAGGAACATTTTCCAAGATGTGTTGCTTAACCATTCCACAAAAAAAAACCTGATGATATAATTTTGTAATACCTATGTAGCTACGGTATCTGAAATTGGAGGATTTCTAGTGCATTTTGAATAAACAAAAAAGAGTTGAGCTTCAATGCATGTTTTAATTTGCACTTTCAACAAAATGCTGTGGATAAATCCAGTTCCACAAATCCTGACCTTTCCTGTGGTGTCACCCACCTTCCCGAGTGGAGATGGTCCCCTCCGGACAAGGAACGCAGTCATAGCAGCAAACTGGCTCTCCTTCTCGCACCCGCTTGACAAATCCAGGATGACAATTTTCCACACATTTGGACTGTGGCAGAGACTAAGCAGAAAAAATAGGAATGCCAAAGAAAATAGGTTAGGACTCACCATCCATGGAAAAGGAGAGGAGAAATGGACATTAGACAAGTAGATTCTGGGCTTCACTTAGGTGAACATGAAATCTCTGACTCCTTCCAAACAGGTGTAGGAGATGGGACCATGGCAGATTCTTTCCTTAGTTCCTCCCTTTTGCTTCTGGCATAACACATTGCAACAAAGTCCTTTTCTACTTAATAAAGTCTGGAGGGAGGGAATTGAGAAAAGAATTAAGCATTAAGTGACAAACAATTGGTTCGTCCTAATGGTTGTATTAAAAGGCATTCCTCTACTTTTCATACATCCATGGCTATGATGATCTACTCATTAAATTTTTGAATAAATTTGTTGTCAAATATTTATTTAATTGTTATTTTATTAGATTTATTTAATTAGAATAAAATGTGATTAAGAAGGAAACTTCTGACCAGTAGGATCTGGAAAGGTTTCTTCTGGACTACACAAAGCCTTGCAAAGCTGCTCCCCTTTGACACTCGTTCAAAAGAGTCTCCCAGTTAAGATATAAAGGAAAAATTCCTCATAAATTGTAGCTGTCAACTTTAAAGCAGATGTTCTTTCTTGATTTGTATTTTGATTTGTTCAATTCTTATGGCTGCCATGCTGCTGAAATAAGATTAAGGGTGAGAGCTCCTTGGTGCTCTCTGAGCTTGCTTGTTTGCTTACAGATGTTTCATTACCCAAACTAGGGAACATCATCCGTACTGGTCATCTAGCACTGATAATGTTACCTAGTTTGGGTAATGAAACGTCTGCAAGAAAACAAGCTAGCTCAGAGAGCACCAAGGACCCCTCATGTCAACCCAGAGCTACAAATATTCTCCTTTATTAAGACTAAAGGTTTCTGCATAGATTCTAGAACTCTAGTGAGATTGAGGTGAGATCATGAGAACATGTCCCTGAAAAAGATTAAATCTTCGGCTGCAACCGATGGGACCTGAGTGTGAGTCCTGTGTCAGAAGGAGATATTTCTAAGGCCCCGCCAGTTATCCAAGAAAAGATCCTTTGTGTCAAAGAGCTGCAATTAGGAGACTCTAACTGGCATTGAAAGACAGACCCTCATTTAATATTAGTTCAATTGGGCGACTCTTTTTCACCCAGGGAGAGTGAAGGAAGCTATGACTCAGGATAAACAATGCCATTCAAGGGATTTTCAGATGAAGACCCTCTTAATAGACAAAGGCCAAATCTAAGTAGCCTTTCCTGTCAAAATCTCTCTCCTGATATCAGGAAGATCTTTTCTTGGAATGAAAGTTGTGTTTCAGTGTTTCAGGTTTCTGGGTCAAGGGATTATGTGAAGTGAAAGTCTTGGACCTCCTTCCTGGGGGCAGAAGCCCAATTGCTCCCCCCAGTTGGGTGAAAGACAGATATGGCTAACCTTTACCCTCCCACTTTGCTATTTGAGGACAAGCAAACCTGACCTTATTAACAACACAACCTCCAGCACTTGAGGGTTTCTCATCCTAGGTTGGACATGGCTGAATCAGCTAACAACAGTCTTCAATATTACAGCAGCTGAAGAACACCTTGGTCAATAGTACTGAAGCCTCCCAAGTGGTCTATAGAAAGAAAACTGTAAGGTTTCTGCTCCCCGTGTTCAATTCTCAGTGAAGGTTACTGACCCTGGTAACTAGCCTTAGTCCACATGAAATGGGTCCTAAATCTTTGGAAAAAAGGGAAGACACCAAATTTTCTCCAACCTTGTTGAGCAACTTTAGCTGTGAAAGAGCATCTTCATCGATAGTAAGTCTCTGTCTTTCCAAACTCCCCATTATCTGCTCGATGGGATCCTCCTTGGGGAGAATCAACCAGCTGAGGATGATCAGATCTCCTGCTACATCTCCATTTTGATCCAAGTACAGTTTCGTATCAGAAATATTGCAAAACTCATTCTTCTGCAGGAAAGGATGGAACTACAATGGGAACATCCAAGAATTTTAAAATCTGAAACCCTTTTTTTAAAATGCCATTTAGCCTTTTCACATTTGAATCTTTCTTCTGCAGTTGTCTAACATCAAAATATGCTTATTTGGAAAAACAGGTTCTTTTGCTATCTTCATAAATAAAAAAAAAAGGTTCAGCAAAATTTCTCAACCATATACTGGCAAAATATATATTAATAAATATAATTGATGCAATTGGTAAGTTATAAGGAACATTCTAGAGCAGGCGACAAATAAAATGAATCAGAAAAAAAGAGATTATTCATAAACGCCTAGAAAACATCAGGTTGATTATGGGAAACCGTTCGTTTAGTGACCGTGCAAAGTTACAAGGGCACTGAAAAAAGTGACTTATGACAGTTTTTCAGATGCTCATTGCAGCATCCCAGGGACACGTGATCAAAATCATAATTCTTGGCATGCACTTATAATGGTTACGGTGTTTGAGGGTCACGTGATCTCCTTTTGGGGCTTCTGACGAGCAAAATCAACAGGGAAGCCAGACTCACTTAACAACCGTGATACTTGCTTAACAACTGCAATGGTTCACTTTACCAGAAAAGGCAAGAAAGGTTGTAAAATGGGCCAAACCTCACTTAACAACTGTCTTGCTTAGCAACAGACATTTTGAGCTCCTTGTGGCCGTAAACCCACCACTGCCTTGTGCAGCCTCTTCCAGCAACTGAGGGAAGCTGCAGAGAAGCTCCAGGTCCCTTCAATGCTGTTCCAGAGGGAGGGAAATGGGGAAAGGAGCTCAGCCACAAGAGAGGAGATTCCGGCTGAAGGAGAGGAAGAACCTCCTGAAAGGAGGAGCCGTTTCAGAGCTGAGCCCTTAAAGCAGAGGAGTTCAGCCTCCCCTTCACTGATGACGCAGAGACGGAGCAGCCATCATAGGAGAAGCTTTAAGTGGGATTCCTGCAGAGAGGAGGGTTGGGCTAGATGGTCTTGTTATGTCCTGGGCCTTGCTGAGTCATTCAGCAAGGCTCAGGAATGCTGCAGGAAGGCTGCAGAGACCCGGACGTGTCTGCCCGGGACCCAGACAGGCTGTCTCCGGCCTTGCACGCATGCGCAAGGCGGGAGAATGGCCTGCAATGATTGGCTGTGCGTCCCCTTGCACAGGTAGTATAAAAGGCCAGTTGCCATTGTGTTCTTGCTTCTGTTCTGTGAATGTACTCAATAAAGAGATCCTTTGTTGTGAACCTGCCTCGTCTCGATGTCTGCTTTGCAAGAACAGAACATTGGCGACGAAGGTGGGATCCGCCGCATAGGAAGCCAAAGGAAAAGAAGCTAGGGCCAACTCACCTGAAGGCCTGAAGCGAAGAGAAGCGCGGCGTCCAGGAGAAGCAACCGCCTGCCAGGACGAAGACGCTGGAGGTGGGCTTGGCTTCGTGGGACCACTTCTCTTTCCTTGCAGCGAGAGACGTCAAAGAGGCTATCGGTCACAACGGTGTCCAAGCTGGGCCATCTTGTCGAATTTGATACTTCGCACCCAGAACTATGGAGCTCTTACGTAGCTCGCATCAAGAACTACTTCAGGGTGAATAAGATCCAAGAAGATGAATTGAAAGCTGCTACTTTGCTGTGTGTCTGTGGGCAAGAGACTTTTGACATTGCTGAGAACCGTGTAGCCCCAGCAACATTGGAGTCGATCACCTATTCAGATCTAAAGAAAATGCTGCGCGAGCATTTTGAGCCCAAGCTTTCTGTAATAGTTTGGAGGCACCAATTCGAGCAGTGGGATCAGCGGCCGGGAGAATCAGCTGAGGACTTCGTCGCAGCTCTGAGGCAGGCTGCTAGGCCATGTGCGTTCCAAGACTTGGAAGAGAGGCTCCGAGACTGGCTCGTTTGCGGATTGCAAAGCTGTGAGATGCAGCAAAAGTTGTTTGCTAGAGCCGATGTTTCATTCCAAGATGCCCTGAGAGAAGTTGCAGCTGAAGAAGCAGCCGGCAGCACGGTGAAGGCATTGCGGTCGACCAAGAACCCTCCAGCAGCAGTTCTCATCCATCAGGAAGTCGTGCAAGAGGCCTCCGAGGAAGAATGTGAGGAAGAAGAGGTGGACAAACTTCAACAGTCAGCGGAGAGAAGACTGCAAGAACGCAGAGGGAGACGCATGCATCCCTTCAGTGTTTCGGCTGTGGGGGTCGCCACAGGAGAGCCGACTGCCGTTTTCGTTCTGCTGTTTGCAGGGCATATGGCAGGCAAAGCCACATCGCATCAGCCTGCTTGGGTCGCCAGAAAAACAGGTCCCCCAAAGAGTTGCCTCTGAAAGGTACCAAGATCCCCAGCCAACACAGGGTGGATTTCTGTGTGTCCCGTAGGGGGGTATTCAAAACTGGGGTTCACTGGCCCCTTAAGAAAAAGCTTCACGTTGATGTAAGAGTGCAGGGAGTTCCCCTGGCTATGGAGCTGGACACAGGGTCCGCTCTTTCTATTATTTCTGCAGACACGTTTAAAAAGGTTTGTTCCAGGAGCGGCTCACGAGTCAAACTCAGGCCCTCCAATCTCATCCTCACTGACTTTCAGAATTCACGAGTCAGTGTGAAGGGGGTGGCCACGCTTAGAGTACAGCGTAAGGAATTTGATGGGTTGTTAGATGTGGTGGTAGTTGGGGGGTGATCGCACAAGTCTTATCGGCCTCGATTGGTTCGAGGCACTTGGGATCCAAGTGACTTGGCTTAACCATCTAAAAAATGCCAGCCTTGCAGGAGTCTGTAAGGAGTTTGCAGATGTGTTCAGCCCAGAGCTTGGTTCATACAAGGGGCCTCCCATTACTTTAAGGTTAGATCCAGCTATCACACCCATCAGGGTTAAACGAAGGAGGGTGCCTTTTGCCCTCAAAAGTAAAATAGATGCTGAGTTGGACAAACTGCTCCAACAAGGCATTCTAGAACCTGTGGATTCTAGTCCATGGGAAACCCCCATAGTGACACCATCAAAAGCCAATGGTGAAGTCCGAATTTGTGCAGACTATAAATGCACTCTAAACAAAGTCTTCCAGCAGCATGCATATCCAGTGCCTCTGGTGAGCCACATTCTGGCCTCACTGAAAGGGGGAAAGGTCTTTGCTAAGCTTGATTTAGCTCAGGCCTACCAACAGTTACCTGTTGATGAGGCAACAGCTGAGGCCCAAACTATAGTTACTCACAGAGGGGCTTCTAAAGTAAAAAGGCTGCAGTTTGGGGTCAATGTAGCCCCTGGCATTTTCAAAGGGGTGATGGAGCGAATGCTCCGTGGTATTCCTGGGGTCTGCCCCTATTTCGATGACGTCCTCATTGCAGGAGAGTCATCTGGGAACTTGGCTGAAAGGCTGAGAGCTGTCTTGCTGCGTTTCCGCCAAGCTGGGCTGAAGTTACAGCAAGACAAATGTAAGATTGGTGTAGCATCCACTGAATTTCTAGGGGTTCGTATTGATGGTGAAGGCATCCACCCTGCAGAGTCTAAATTGCAGGCCATTCAACTGGCCCCTAGTCCCCAGTCAAAAGCTGAACTCCAGGCTTTTCTGGGCCTACTTAATTTTTATCATTCATTTCTCCCCCACAAGGCTGCAGTGGCTGAGCCGTTACACCGGCTCTTGGACAAGCAGACTCCATGGGCATGGATTAGGGTCCATGAAAAGGCTTTCAAAGAGGTCAAGGCTTTGCTATCCTCAAATGCAGTACTGGCGCATTTCAATGAGCAATTGCCTGTGTGCATCGCATGTGATGCCTCCCCTTATGGGGTAGGAGCAGTGTTGAGTCATCTCAAGGCTGATGGGACTCAGGTCCCTGTGGCCTACTACTCTAGAACTCTCTCATCTGCAGAGTGTAATTACGCACAGATTGACAGAGAAGCCTTGGAAATAATCTCAGGCATCAAGAAATTTCATGAATTATTGTATGGCCGCCATTTCACGGTCTACACTGACCACAAGCCTTTGCTGGGGTTGTTTACAACCAGCAAACAAACCCCACACATCATCTCCCCCAGAATGCTGAGATGGTCAATTTTCTTGTCAGCTTATGATTACACTCTGGTTCACAAACCAGGGACAGAGATGGGCCACGCTGATGGCCTTAGTAGGTTACCTCTAAAGCAAATAGAGGCAGACCCTGCTCCTGCTGTACACATTCTTTCTATTCAGGACTTACCTGAATCTCCCCTCAATGCTAGGGATGTGGCTGCTGAAATTGCCACTGATCACACGCTTGCACGCGTGCTGACATGGGTGTTGTCAGGATGACCTGACACGTGTCCTGGCACAGAGTTCCAAAGTTTCTGGCGTAGGAAACATGAATTTTCTACATTCAAAGGGTGTATCCTGTGGGGAAGTAGAGTAGTCATCCCGGCCTCATTGAGGACTAGAGTCTTGCTCTCTCTGCATGAGGGACATCCGGGAATTGTGAGGATGAAGGCGCTTGCGCGTAGCCATCTTTGGTGGCCTGGACTCGATAAGGACATCGAGGCCCAGGTTCAGGGGTGCCAAGTGTGCCAACAGTCACGGCCTGAGATGCCCCAGGCCCCTGTACATAGGTGGGAGGAGACACTCACTCCATGGTCACGCATACACATTGACTATGCTGGGCCCTTTCAGGGGCAATTCTTCCTTCTCCTCGTGGATAGCCATTCCAAATGGCTAGAGGTCGTTCCTGTGTCCTCCACTACTACTGCCAGGACCATCCAGGTGCTCAGAGGAATCTTCGCTGCCCATGGTCTTCCTGATGTCCTTGTCTCAGACAATGGTCCCCAATTTACCTCTTCTGAGTTTCAGGCTTTTCTCCAAGCCAACATGATCTGGCATGCTACGTCTGCTCCTTTTCACCCTGCCACCGTCAGGCTGAACGCATGGTGCGTACCACCAAGGCATTAAAGAGAATCACTCAAGGACCCTGGCATCACAGGTTAGCTGATTTTCTCCTTGCACACCGCACCACCACACCTTGCACAGCTACAGGAAAGAGCCCAGCTGAACTCCGCTGGGGTCGCAGACTCATCACGAAACTGGACAGGCTGCACCCAGACCAGGTGGCTTCACAAGTGTCACAACTGCGGGCACCTAGGAGACTCCAAGTGGGTGATCCGGTTTGCACCAGAAACTATGGGCATGGACATCTCTGGGTACCTGCTGTGGTATGCAAGGTCTCTGGGCCACTGTCCTACGAAGTGGCCTTGGAGGATGGTCGTGTGCTTAGACGCCACATCGACCAATTGCGCTGGAGGCTTCCTGGCCACGTTTCCGCTCCTGGCTCTGCTCTCGGGGGGGAGGGGGATCCCAATTATGATTGTGGACCACAGTTTCTCCACGAGGGTGCTTATCCAAATCTTCCTACACATGTCCCAGGTGGGGGACTTGCCATGGAGGCGGCTCCTGACTCTGGCATAGACTCCGGGGGTCTTGCCATGGAGGCGGCTCCTGACTCTGGCAGAGGTCCCTGGCTAGGGGCAAGTGGCCGTAAATCGGCTACTCAGGGTACTCCTGCTGCTGGTCTTGGGCTCGAGGGGCAGTGCTCCCAAGAGGAGTCCCATGGAATTCTGGGGAACTCCACCCCACCAAGGGACTCGGGGAACTCAACCCCTCCAAGGAACTCTGGTTTGGGTCTGGTGGATCCAGCCAGTCTTCAGTCAGGGGGAACCCCTGAGTCTTCTGGGCGACAAAGTCCTGGTTTGTTTTGCGCAAACCGGGAACAGACACTCCAGGCACCTATTCCTAATCCCACACCTACAATAGCACCTGCACCTAAATTAGCTCCACGAAGATCAGAGCAGGTCAAGGGTCCTCCTAAGCATTTAGGGGAATATGTAAGATCCCTGTTCACCATACAGGAGGGGTATTAGTCCTCGCCATCTGAGGGGGTAACAAAAAACAATTATAGTGTTGCGGTGCAAATATTGTCAAAGAGTGAAAGTTCGTGGACACCACGGGGACCTGAAGGGAAATAGGTTGCCAGGAGTAAGGTTGACCGCATAACGTGCCAACCGGCCAGCCATGATGAGTGTGTGTATAAGGTTAAACAATATGCGTAGTATTGTTTAATCCAAGAGGGGAGGGGTGTTATGTCCTGGGCCTTGCTGAGTCATTCAGCAAGGCTCAGGAAGGCTGCAGAAAGGTTGCAGAGACCCGGACAGACCACGTGTCTGCCCGGGACCCAGACAGGCTGTCTCCGGCCTTGCACGCATGCGCAAGGCGGGAGAATGGCCTGCAATGATTGGCTGTGCGTCCCCTTGCACAGGTAGTATAAAAGGCCAGTTGCCATTGTGTTCTTGCTTCTGTTCTGTGAATGTACTCAATAAAGAGATCCTTTGTTGTGAACCTGCCTCGTCTCGATGTCTGCTTTGCAAGAACAGAACACTAACGTCCTTCAGATATTCTTCCAAAGCCATTTTTTCTTCTTCAACCATCTGATGTACTTGCAGCATTCCATGCCCACCTATTTGCCTTGGGAGATAGAGTCTGTCAATGTCACTGTGTGGATGAAGGGCATGATTCATTGTCATTATTTTTTTGGTCTTCCTATTCATTGCTTTTAGTTCTGCTTGAGTCCAGTCCACTATTCCAGCTGTGTATCTAATGACTGGAATTGCCCAGGTGTTGATTGCCTTTATGGTATTTCCTCCATTGAGTTTGGACTTTAAGACCTTCTTCACTCTCTTGATGTATTCACCTCTAATCTTTTTCTTGATTTCAGTGTGCTTGATGTTGTCAGCTTGAAGGATACCCAATTATTTGTAGTAATCTTCCTCATCCAGACTCTTAATGTTATTTTCGTGGGGCATCTTGATTCCTTCAGTTTTCACTATTTTTCCTTGTTTGATAGTAAGTGTGGCACATTTGTCCAAGCCAAACTCCATTGCAATATCTTGGCTATATATACGGACAGTGTTGAGCAGCGATTCTATTTCAGATGATGTTTTTCCATACAGCTTCAGATCATTCATGTAAAGGAGGTGGGATAGTCTGGCAGATGTTTTTGATGTTTGATAGCTATGTCCTGAGTTATTCAGTATTGTTGACAGAGGAAACAGTGCAATAACAAATAGTAGTGGTGATAATGAATAATAATAATAATAATAATAATAATAATAATAATAATAATAATAATAATAATAATAATAATAATAATAATAATAATAATAATAATAATAATAATAATAATAATAATAAAATAATAATAATAAAATAATAATAATAAAATAATAATAATAATATAATTAATAATATAAAAGGTGGAAGGGACCTTGGAGGTCATCAAGTCCAACCCCTGCTCTCAGGCAGGTAACCCTATCCCATTTCAGACATAATGGCTGTCCAGTTTTCTTAAAAACTTCCAGTTGTTTGTGAGCATTCACCGCTTCTGGAGGCAGGTGTTCCACTGGGTAATGGTTCTAAACTGGCAGGAAGTTTTTATCCTAGTTATAGGGTTCTCTCCCTTGATAAGTTTCAATCACGTTGCTTCTTGTCCTGCCTTCAGGCGCTTTGGAAAAATAGCTTGACTCCCTCTTCTCTGTGGCAGCCCCTGAGATATTGGAACACTGCTATCATGTCCCCCCTCGTCCTTCTCTTCATTAAACTAGACAGACCCAATTCCATCAACCTTTCCTTATATGTTTTAACCTCCAGTCCCCTAATCATCTTTGTTGCTCTTCTCTGTACTCTTTCTAGAGTCTCAACATCTTTTTTACATCGTGGTGACCAAAACTGGATGCAGTATTCCAAGTGTGGCCTTACCAAGGCATTGTAGAATGGTATTAATACTTCGTGTGATCTTGATTCTATCCCTCTGTTAATGCAGCCTAGCACTGTGTTGGCTTTTTTGGCAGCTGCAGCACACTGCTGGCTCATATTTAAATGATTGTCCACTAGGACTCCGAGATCCCTCTCACAGTTACTACTATTGAGCAAGGTACCCCCTATACTATACCTATACATTTGGTTTTTCTTGCCCAAATGTAGAACCTTACTTTTTTCACCATTGAATTTCATTTTGTTAGATACTATTGTTCAAGTCTGTCCAGATCCTCCTGTATCCTAAGCCTGTCTTCTGGAGTGTTGGCTATTCCTGCCAGCTTGGTGTCGTCTGCAAATTTGATGAGTTCCCCATCTATCCCCTTGTCCAAATCATTGATGAAGATGTCGAAGAGCACTGGACCTGGGATAGGCAGATGTGGATGCTTGATGGTATTAGAGATATCGTCGCAGGATGGAAGCAGTTCCTAGTAAGGCCGCCTTTTGCAATTGACTAATGGTGAATTTGTCAATGCCAATGGTGTTCAAGTGGTGTTCCAGTTGTTTTGGGATTGCACCCAAGGCGCCGGTTACTATTGGTACTACCCTTGCTTGCCTTTGCCACAGTCTTTCTATTTCTATTTATAGGTCTTTGTATTTTGTTATCT
This sequence comes from Azemiops feae, assembly GCA_023970755.1. Taxonomy (NCBI): domain Eukaryota; kingdom Metazoa; phylum Chordata; class Lepidosauria; order Squamata; family Viperidae; genus Azemiops; species Azemiops feae. The sequence continues at coordinate 41,060 of JALGBA010000078.1, read as the reverse complement.
TCTCCAGTTCTTTCTCGTCTATTCTGCTGTCTCCAGGCACTGCCACGTCCACTATCCAGACTTTTTTGTCTTTCTTATCGACAATTGTTAAGTTCGGGGTGTTATGTTGCAGGTGCTTGTCTGTTTGAATTCTGAAGTCCCAGAGCAGTTTAACTTTATCTTTTTCTATGACTTTCTCTATTTTATGATCTCACCAGTTCTTGCTTACAGGCAAATGATATTTCTTGCAGATCTTCCAATGCACCATTGTTGCTATTTTGTCATGCCGCTGCTTGTAGTCAGTCTGTGCGATCTTCTTGCAGCAGCTTACCAGATGGTCCACTGTTTCTTCAGCGTCTTTGCATAGGCGGCACTTACTCTCTGTTGCTGTCTTCTTAATTTTGACTTTGTATGCATTTGTACTTAAGGCTTGGTCTTGTGCAGCCAGAATTATCATCCACATTTCATTCCTTTGCCATCCTTTCTTTCATGATTCTCTTCCACCATTTCTGTGATATTAATGTAACCCGCAGCTAGCTGTCCCTCGGCTAGTTGGCCACCAAAAGTTGGCCGTGGCGAGTTGTCACATAGACCCTTTCCCTTAATGGCCAGCTGGTCAGATTCTTGTAGAGAGCTTAAGCTTGCAATAAATCTTCATGCTCATTTTGAAGTGACTGAATCTTTACAGAATAACAGCGTTGGAAGGGACCTTGTAGGTCATCTAGTCCAACCCCCTGCTCAGGCAGGAGACCCTATGCCGTTTCTGACAAGTGGCTGTCCAGTCTCTTCTTGAAAGCCTCCAGTGATGGAGCACCCACAACTTCAGAAGGGAAGTCGTTCCACTGATTAATTGTTCTCACTGTTAGGAAATTCCTCCTTAGTTCTAGGTTGACTCTCTCCTTCATCAGTTTCCATCCAATGTTCCTTGTCTGGCCTTCGGGTGCTTTGGAAAACAGGTTGACCCTCTCCTCTCTGTGGAAACCCCTCAAATATTGGAACACTGCTATCATGGCAGCACTGGTCCTTCTTTTCGCTTGATTGGCCCAAAGTCACCCAGCCAGTTTTCATGCGTAAGGCAGAACTAGAACTCACTGCCTCCTGGTGATCGGCCCAAAGTCACCCAGCCGTCTTTCATGCTTAAGATGGGACTAAAACTCACCATCTCCCTGTTTCTGGACTGGTGTCTTAACCACAACATCTAAGTGCCTTTTACCTGAAATCTACTTACTGAATTTATTTATATTTCATGTTCCCAGACACCCATCTCGAGGAGGAACTCTGGACACTGTGCAGTGTAATCAACATATAAAACAGCGGATAAAATTAGCCATAAAATATTAAGATTAATTTAGGATGACAATTTTTTTTTAAAAAAATGATAGGTTTACAAGATTGTGAAATTTCAAAGCAATAGAAATTCCAAGGTCTCTGAATAGGATAGAGCTGGAAGGGATCCTGAAGGTCTTCTAGTCCAGCCCCCTGCTCGAGCAGGAGACCCTATACTGGGGGTATACTATATATCGGTATATAAATATTGGTGATCGTTCAACGTGGGTGAAAAAGGCAGAGGGAGGGCTCTCGTGGTACCAGCCAGCCCTGGGATTGTGTGGACCTTTGTGCCTGCCACACAAAGCCGCACAGCCATTTTTGGAGACATTTCAGCCTTTTTGGTGGGGCTAGCTGATGGCCCCGCAATTAGTTTTCCGACTGGTTTTGGCGCTGAAAAGGGGGATTTGACCGACATTGAGAAGCCCAGTGAAAACCTTTGCGACAGCGAGGGCAAACAGTTTTTGGTTTAGCAGCAGGGGGAGGGGGGCGCCCACGCGGCGCTCCCCCCCCTCCCGGTGCTCTGCACTGACCTTTGAAATGACCAGGTTTGCCACAATTAAAACAATTGCCAGCAGGACGAGAAAAGGCATAAGTATCGGGAGGGGAAGAGGGAACGGGCAGAGAAGTGGGGGGTAGTGAAGAGGTGATAGCAGAAGCAAGGGTGGTCATGTTATAAGAATTAGAGCCGACAATGCGGCAGGCACGGAGAAAATCAGCCAGCGTAGCATCAGGCTTATTCGCAAGAGGTTGAAGAACCTTTTGACAATCAGGGTTTGCATTTTCATAAGCCAATTTCATAATTAATTCATTTCTGGCAGCTTCATTGTCAATTTGTCTTTCAAGAGATAATTGCAAACGACTGACAAAAGAAGCATAGTCCTCATTAGTGGTTTGTATGATTTTTGAAAAAGTTTGTAAGGGAGTTTGTTGGGCTTCATCTACCTTGCGATAAGCGCCAAGTGCAGCGTTTTTAATCAAAGGAAATGCAGCTCGATCTGATTGGGTCTGCTGGGTGACGGTAAAACGCGTGCCAGTGCCCATCAGATCATCTTGAAATACATTAGCAGGCAAGCCATTTTGCACAAGGAGAGAAATTTGCTTAGCATATTCTGAGTTCCAAATTACATACTGTGCAGGAGTCATAAGCATACTAAATAAAGTTTGCCAATCTATAAGAAGCATTTCTGAAGCATCAGAAGAGAGAGAATGAAGCAAACCTTGCACATAGCGAGACTGAAGACCGTAGTCTCGAACAGCATCTTTTATGTCTTTGATAACTTTATAAGAAATATTTTGATAGACTGGAGGGGCGAGACCCCCACGAGGGCCTCGACCCCATACTACTGGAAATAAAGAAGAAGTAGAGGGAAGGTCTTCGGGATCCAGAGAACCATCCTCTCGTGCCTGTTGCATGGCACGGAGAACAGCACCCCCACAAGTTGAGGAGGGTGGAGAAGGAGAAGGAGGGGGTGAAGGCGACATTGAAGGATAGGGCGGGGGAGCAGTTGGAGGAGAGAGAGAAGGATAGAGCGAAGAGGGGGGTTCTTTTGGCTGTGCCGGCTTTGGAGTGTCCTCCGTAGTAGGCACAGGTTGAGAGGAAGGGTCTGGATATAAAGTTTGAAGAGCAGCCATGAGTCCACGCCACGTGCAAAGAATATTAGTTGGCGCCCGGGGTGGTTCATGAAGCCATTTACCAATACGTTCCCAAGTGGATCGGCGAAGAGAGCCGTCCTCGGGATAAGCAGGACAGTGTTTATGAAGGTAAAGAAGAAAGCAGATAATTTCTTTGCGAGATAAAGGATAGACAGTTGTTCCGTTAACTTTTTGCAAACAATTTGCCTTTCTGACTAAAGAGGAAAGTTCATCCACATGCTTGGACAGAACCTTGGAAAGCGGGATTCTCATACTTACGATGATCAAGCCTTTACCAGGTGCGTAGTACAGGAGCCAGAGCAGCGCTTCCCTAGACAGAGAACACGCCGTGGAGTGAATCACGTCGTGGAGTGAATCACGTCGGGGTCACCAGTTGTGGGAATTCGATCCCGGGGTCCAGCGCCTGCTGGACGGACCAGTGGTTGTGGGAATTTGATCCCGGGGTCCAGCGCCTGCTGGACGGACCAGTGGTTGTGGGAGTTCGATCCCGGGGTCCAGCTTCTGCTGGACGGACCAGTGACGTACGTCAGCCTGGGCTAACGGACCTCGCATTTGGTAGATAGGAAACACACGGACAACATGTTTCTTCAGGTTGAGTCAGCATGCGAGAGCCCAGAAGGATCTGCGTGCTTCTCTTTTATTGGCATTTTTACAGCATAGCAAAAGGTTCATAAAGGGCGGGTTTAGCCAAGAAATAAAACTTGAAAGGGTACCTTATCTTAACTCAGGAAATGTAGACTTTAAAGGCGTAGCTTATCTTAACTCAGGAAATGTAGACTTGAAAGGCATGGAAACTTGAAAGGCATGGAAACTTGAAAGGCATGGAAACTTATCTTAACTCAGGAAATGGTTGCAACAAAAAACCAAGTTGAATTTATTAAAAGCTATTATTTTGGACTTTATCTGACCCCCAATATAACACAGCTTTCTTCATTGCTTTTTCAGATCAGTGATCGTAGTGCTTCAGAGGCTCTGAGTGATAAAAGGAAATTCCCCTTTTTCCACCAGATGTTACCCAAAAAAGGATTCCACTACCCAGCAGTTGTCCAGCTGCTCCTCCATTTCAGATGGACCTTGATTGGCCTCTTTGCTTCAGACACAGAGAATGGAGAGAATTTCATGAGGACTTTCCCTCCTATGCTTGTCAGAAATGGAATTTGTGTGGTTATATCACAACTGTTCTCAAAAACTGGATATACAGCAGCCCTCAGGGATGCCCTCACTAAGTGGAGACAAGTCAATGTCTTTGTTCACTTCCTGGAATATACTGACATTGAGGACAGAATTCTTCCTCTCCATTTGGCACTTATGCGTTTGACAGGACCCGTTGAAGAGAAAGTCTGGATCAATACAGTTTTGGGAAGATATACATTGAAAAAGAACAGACTTTTCAAATACGTCCATAGTATTTGGAGCTTTCCTTTTCTGACAAATAAGAGGCCAAGGGATGATGTCTTTGAACCCTATTTCTTTGTGGAAGTTTCCTTTCAAGATCATTATTTCCGTTGTTCTCTTTCCAAGCACCTCTTTTCTGTCAAAGGCCGGAGAAGATGCACCCAGAAAGCCCCACTGGAGACCCAGGAGAAAAGGAACAGGAAAAGGGTCACAAATAATCCCCATTGGTACAGTATCATGAAGACTCTGGCCCAGGCCTTGAATGCCGCCTATTCCTCCAGATCGAGGAGGAGAAGGAAGGAGGGAGAAAAGATCTTGGGGGCTCCAAGGCTGCAGCCATGGCAGGTATGGGGGTCCCAATATGGATCCATTAATCTCGGTTCCTTTGGAGAGGGAATCCAGAGGGGAAGGAGGGGAACCGTCTCAACCTTCTTATGCTGCAAAAGATCAAAAGGTTTGGCCAATCTAATTGCTAGAGACATAATCTTCTAAACAGCAGGCACCATAACAGATACATTTTGGGTTTACACGCTGCTAATTTTAAAAGGATGTATGCATTTTTAAATATAGTCATGTCTTTATGGGTTTGTGATTAGCATGGTAGAATTTTACATCTGTAACTTTGAAGGACACCCTGAGACCATCTAGCCCAACCCTCCTCTCTGCAGGAATCCCACTTAAAGTTTCTCCCACTGATGGCTGCTCAGTCTTTGCGTCATCAGCGAAGGGGAGGCTGAACTCCTCTGCTTTAAGGGCTCAGCTCTGAAACGGCTCCTCCTTTCAGGAGGTTCTTCCTCTCCTTCAGACGGAATCTCCTCTCTTGTGGCTGAGCTCCTTTCCCCATTTCCCTCCCTCTGGAACAGCATTGAAGAGACCTGGAGCTTCTCTGCAGCTTCCCTCAGTTGCTGGAAGAGGCTGCACAAGGCAGTGGTGGGTTTACGGCCACAACGGAGCTCAAAATGTCTGTTGCTAAGCAAGACAGTTGTTAAGTGAGGTTTGCCCCATTTTAGGACCTTTCTTGCCCTTTCTTGTGAAGTGAACCATTGAAGTTGTTAAGCAAGTAACACGGTTGTTAAGTGAATCCTGCTTCCCTGTTGATTTTGCTCGTCAGAAGCCCCAAAAGGAGATCACGGGACCCTAAAACACTGTAACCATCATAAGTACATGCCAAGAATTCTGATTTTGATCATGTGACCCTGGGATGCTGCAATGAGCATCTGAAAAACTGTCATAAGTCACTTTTTTCAGTGTCCTTGTAACTTTGCACGGTCACTAAATGAACAGTTTCGCATAATCAACCTGATGTTTTCTAGACGTTTATGAATAATCTCTTTTTTCTATGATTCATTTTATTTGTCGCCTGCTCTAGAATGTTTCCTATAACTTACCAATTGCATGAAAATTTTTATGTTTATATATATATATATTATGTTTATATATATATATTATGTTAGCTTGATGGGATTTTCAACATTTCGGTTGGACAGGAGTTTTACTCTTAGTGGCAAATCCAGGGGAGGGGGTGTCTGTTTTTATATAAATGACAGATGGTGTAATAATGCCAAGGTGGTTTCAAGTCTGTGCTCACCAGATGTGGAGCTTCTGACCATCAAATGCAGACCCTTTTATCTGCCTAGAGAATTCTCTGTTACCATTATCACAGCTGTGTATATCCCCCCTGATGCAAACAGAGAAGAGGCCCTGAAGGTTCTCCACCATACCATCAGTGACTTACAAACTACTCACCCAGAAGGTGCATTTATTGCTGTGGGAGACTTTAACCAAGTGGATTTGAAAGCTACCCTGCCACATTTCCATCAATATGTGGACTTTGCAACCAGAGGGGACAATACACTGGATCTTGCTTATTCCAACATCAAGAAGGCTTTCAAAGCTATCCCCCGCCCTCACCTGGGCTCCTCTGACCATCTCTCAGTGCTGCTTATTCCAGCATATAAACCTTTATTAGGCAGAGTGAAACCTACAGTAAAGCAGGTGAGGATTTGGACAGAGGGAGCTATAGAAGCATTACAAGATTGCTTTGAATGTACAGATTGGGGCATGTTTAAGGAAGCAGCTACTGATAACCAACATACAAATGTTGAGGAGTATGCCACCACGGTGTCTGCATATATCCAAAAGTGCATAGAAGATGTCTGTGTCCTGAAAAGCTTTGTTGTGAGGGCGAATGAAAAACCGTGGCTGACTTATGAGGTCCGCAAGATGCTGAAAGCACGGAATGTGGCTTTTAAATCTGGGGACATGCTGGCACTTAGAACAGCCAGAGCAAATCTGAAAAGTGCCGTAAAAGGTGCAAAGCAAGCCCATTGCCAGAAAATTCAGAACTTTTTTCAGGACCAAACAAACACCAGGCAAATGTGGCAAGGGATCCAGGCCATTACGGATTACAAGGTGGCTCCATCGAGATGTAAGGATGACACAGACTTCCTAAACAAACTGAATGCATTCTTTGGTAGATTTGAGGCATCAAATAGTACTCCTGCTAGGAAAGCTGTGCCCCATCCTGATGAGCAAGTGCCTAGCTTTGATGTCACCTCTGTCCGGAAAACACTGCAGACAGTTAACATTCGGAAAGCAGCAGGCCCAGATAACATCCCTGGACGTGTCCTCAGGGAATGCGCAGAGGAGCTGGCTTGTGTTCTCACTGATATTTTCAACCTCTCATTGCAGCAGGCAGTGGTCCCATCGTGTTTTAAGATGGCCATCATCTTGCCAGTGCCAAAAAAGTCCACAATTACAGGCCTCAATGATTACCGTCCGGTTGCACTGACATCCACCATCATGAAATGCTTTGAGAAGCTGATAAAAGACACTATTGTATCTAGCCTCCCGCCAGCATTTGACCCGCTTCAGTTTGCCTACCGACCAAATCGCTCTACGGAGGATGCTATTTCTTCCGTTCTCCATCTGAGCCTGAAGCACTTGGAGGAAAGAAATACTCATGTGCGTTTGCTGTTTGTCGACTTCAGTTCGGCGTTTAACACAATCATTCCCCAGCATCTAGTAGACAAACTGGGCCTTTTAGGCTTAAACACTCCTTTGTGCAACTGGATTCTGGATTTTCTTACCAACAGGCCCCAATATGTGCGAGTTGGAACAAATACCTCTAATACCATTTTCTTGAGCACAGGTTCTCCTCAGGGCTGCGTCTTAAGTCCGCTGCTGTTCACCCTGTTGACCCATGACTGCTGTGCTAGGTTTGCCACCAACCATATTGTGAAGTTCGCAGATGATACAACAGTAGTGGGCCTTATTCAGGATGACAAGGTGGAAGCTTACTGCAAGGAGGTTGAGGGGTTGGTGAACTGGTGCAAGGAAAACAGCCTAGTTTTAAATACAAGAAAAACCAAAGAGATCATTGTTGATTTCAGAAAAGGCAGGCACAGCCACACTTCTCTGTGCATTAATGATTCACCTGTGGAGATGGTTACCAGCATCAAATTCCTGGGTGTGCAGCTAACGAGTAGGCTGACTTGGTCGCTCAACAGTGAGAAAACGGTGAAAGCGGGCACACAGCAGCGCCGCATTTTCGCGCCGCATGAGAAAAGGACATCTCCTTCCCCTGTCCTGACCACTTTCTACAGGGGGACAATCGAGAGCATCCTGTCATACAGCATCACAGTCTGGTTTGGAGGCATCACTCTTCAGACAGGAAGGCGTGCAGAGAGTGGTTGAGGATGGCCGAAAAGATCATTGGCAGTTCCCTCCCTCCATCCAGGGACATAGCACAGAAAGCGTTGCTTGAGCAGGGCCCGCAAGATTTTCTGGGACCACTACCACATCCTCTTTCACGACCTGTTTTCCTTTTTACCTTCTGGGAGGAGGCTTCGTGGTATCCGTAGCAGAACATCCAGATTCAGCCATAGTTTCATTCCATACAGCATTAACCTTGCGAACTCTCAAACTTCCTCCTTGCATTATATATTCAAGATGGACAGTATTTAATATTTATTTGCTATGTACATGTAGGGATGTGGGTCTATATATATGTTGTACATAGTATGTTTAGGTGTGTGTCATGTATATGTTTCACTTTGAGAGCGGGCAACTAAATTTCATTTTTTATGTGTGCCATTGTGCCCACAATATAAAAATGACAATAAAGGTTATTTATCTTTATTTATCTTTTATATATATTGCCAATATATCATTGAGAAATTTTGCTGAACCTTTCTTTTTTATTTATGAAGATAGCAGAAGCACCTGTTTTTCTAAATAAGCATATTTTGATGTTAGAAAAGAGTCAAATGTGTAAAGGCTAAATGGGATTTTTAAAAAAGGTTTCAGATTTCAAAATCCCTGGATGTTCCCCTTGTAGTTCCATCCTTTCCTGCAGAAGAATGAGTTTTGCAATCTTTCTTATGTGAAACTGTACTTGGATCAAAATGGAGATGTAGCAGCAGATCTCGGAATCTTCAGCTGGTTGATTCTCCCCAAGGAGGATCCCATCGAGCAGCAAATGGGGAGTTTGGAAAAACAGAGACTTACTATCGATGAAGATGCTCTTTCACAGCTAAAGTTGCTCAACAAGGTCGGAGAAATTTTTGTGTCTTTCCTCTTTTTCCAAAAACTAAGGCTTGACCCAGAAATCTGAAACACCGAAACACAACTTTCATTCAAAGAAAAGATCTTCCTGATATCAGGAGAGAGATTTTGACAGGAAAGGCTACTTAGATTTGGCCTTTGGCTATTAAGAGGGTCTTAATCTGAAAATCCCTTGAATGGTATTGTTTATCCTGAGTCTTAGCTTCCTTCACTCCCCCTGGGTGAAAAAGACTCGCACAATTTAACTAATATTAAATGTGGGTCTGTCTTTCAATGCCATTTGGAGTCTCCTGATTGCAGTTCTTCAACACAAAGGAGATTTTCTTGGATAACTGGAGGGGCCTTAGAAATATCTCCTTCTGACACAGGACTCACACTCAGATCCCATCGGTTGCAGCCAAAGATTTAATCTTTTTCAGGGACAGGTTCTCATGATCTCACCTCAATCTCACTAGAGTTCTAGAATCGATGCAGAAACCTTTAGTCTTAATAAAGGAGAATATTTGTAGCTCTGGGTTGACATGAGGGGTCCTTGGTGCTCTCTGAGCTAGCTTGTTTTCTTGCAGACGTTTCATTAACCAAACTAGGTAACATCATCAGTGGTAGCTGACCAATATGGATGATGTTCCCTAGTTTGGGTAATGAAACATCTGTAAGCAAACAAGCAAGCTCAGAGAGCGCCAAGGAGCCCTTACCTTTAATCTTATTTCAGCAGCATGGCAGCCATATGAATTGAACAAATAAAAATGCAAACCAAGAAAGAACATCTGCTTTAAAATTGACAGCTACAATTTATGAGGAATTTTTCCTTTATATCTTAAATGGGAGACTGTTTTGAACGAGAGTCAAAGGGGAGCAGCTTTGCAAGGCTTTATGTAGTCCAGAAGAAACCTTTCCAGATCCTACTGGTCAGAAGTTTCCTTCTTAATCACATTTTATTCTACTTAAATAAATCTAATAAAATAACAATTTAATAAATCTTTGACAACAAATTTATTCAAAAATTTAATGAGTAGATCATCATAGCCATGGATGTATGAAAAGTAAAGGAATGCCTTTTAATACAACCATTAGGAGGAACCATTGTTTGTCACTTAATGCTTAATTCTTTTCTCAATTCCCTCCCTCCAGACTTTATTAACTAGAAAAGGACTTTGTTGCAATATGTTATGCCAGAAGCAAAAGGGAGGAACTAATGAAAGAATCTGCCAGGGTCCCATCTCCTACACCTGATTGGAAGGAGTCAGAGATTTCATGTTCACCTAAGTGAAGCCCAGAATCTACTTGTCTAATGTCCATTTCTCTGCTCCTTTTCCATGGATGGTGAGTCCTAACCTATTTTCTTTGGCATTCCTATTTTTTCTTCAATAGTCTCTGCCTCAGTCCAAATGTGTAGAAAATTGTCATCCTGGATTTGTCAAAAGGGCTCAAGAAGGAGAGCCAGTTTGCTGCTATGACTGCGTTCCTTGTCCAGAGGGGACCATCTCCACTCGGGAAGGTGGGTGACACCACTGGAAAGGTCAGGCTTTGTGGAACTGGATTTATCCACAGCATTTTGATGAAAGTGCAAATTAAAACATGCTCAACTCCTTTTTGTTTATTCAAAATGCACTAGAAATCCTCCAATTTCAGATACTGTAGCTACATAAGTATTAGAAAATTATATTATCAGTTTTTTTCTTGTGGAATGGTTAAGCAACAAAACCTGGAAAATGTTCTCCAAAAAAAGGTATTTCTTGAAATGTAAAAAAACAGAATACTAAAGAAATACTGGTTTTTGACTTTCTCAGATACAGAAAAATGCACCAAGTGTCCGGATGATAAATATCCAAATATGGACAGAGTCCGATGTATCCCCAAAGTTATAACCTTCCTCTCTTATGAAGAACATCTGGGCATCATCCTGGTCTCTTTTGCTCTACTCTTGTTCCTAACCACAGGCCTTGTCTTAATCATCTTCATTAAATACTTAGAAACTCCCCTTGTCAAAGCCAACAACCGGGACCTCTCCTACATCCTCCTGGTCTCCCTCCTGCTTTGCTTCTTGTCTCCTTGTCTCTTCATTGGTCAACCATGGAAAGCCACCTGCTTTCTCAGACAGACGGTTTTCAGCATCATCTTCTCAGTTGCCTTTTCTTCTCTCTTGGCCAAAACCATCACGGTGGTTCTGGCTTTCCTGGCCACAAAACCAGGAAACCGAGTGAAGAGATGGCTGGGGAAGAGCTTGGCCAACTCCATCATCCTGTCTTCCTCTGCTGTCCAAATGATCATCTGCTCCCTCTGGCTGGGAGTTTCTCCCCCATTCCCTGACTCTGACCTCCACTCCCAGCCTGGAGAGATCATCCTGCAATGCAACGAAGGGGCTGTTGTCATGTTCTACGTCACCCTCAGCTACATGGGCTTCCTGGCTGCCATCTGCTTCACGGTGGCTTTCCTGGCCAGGAATCTGCCTGGGGCCTTCAACGAAGCCAAGCTGATCACCTTCAGCATGCTGGTCTTCTGCAGTGTCTGGGTGACTTTTGTGCCCACCTACCTGAGCACCAAAGGGAAATACATGGTGGCTGTTCAGGTCTTCTCCATCCTGGCCTCCAGTGCTGGTCTGCTGGGCTGCATCTTCATCCCTAAGTGCTACATTATCCTTCTGAGGCCAGACCTGAACACAAAGGAGCATCTGACAGCTAGAATAAATGTAAAAACATGAGGTATAACGTGAGATTGGAAGAATTCTAAAACTTCCTTTTACTTGAAAGGAGATATTCTTTCCATTTAGATAGTATTCAGGAGTTAAAGAAAATCATATCTATGTGTTTCAAAATGGGAACATGTTAAACGACTGGAATTCTTGTAGCTCCCTTTTCTTTCAGCTCCATAAATCTTGCTAAAGAGAACTCTGTGAAAGTCATTCAGAGGAATTTGCTACTGAATGTGACACCTTATAAAAAATAATGTGGGCACTTCTTCCTACTGACAGCAGCTAAAAGCGCCTGTGTGAGAGAGAGCAAGTAGGAAAAGAGGTCAGGAAGAAGCTGTGGGAACCAAGCACCAACCGGATTGCCTGATCTTCTGCAGGAGATGCCGGAATGATGTGAAATGCCATGTTTGACCTGCTTTCAGCTGGGGAGGGAAATCTCCATCCTTCTTATAGAGTTCTTTCTTGATTTCCTGATCAAACCTCCTTTGCAGAAAGTGTTGAGCAGAACAGCTGTCTGGGATTTCAGCTTGGGATTGTTTTTATTTTGGTGTGTACCTTTAAGAAATTTCCTCTGTATTTTTTTTCCTTTTCATCAACCAGAGAAATAAAATAGCAGTTTTCAGGCCCTTTAATTTCCCACTCTACAATTTGTACGTAAAGCATTTCTCTGCTCCTCTTCCAAGCTTGTCTTGTCTGTGAAAGGTTGGACAAGTTACAACGGTGCTGAAAAAGTGACTTGGGTCCATTTCTCACACTTATGACCGTTGCAGCATCCCCAGGGTCACGTGATTTACATCCAGATGCTTGACAATTGACTCACATTTATGACCATCGTAGCGTCCTGGAGTCACATGATCCCCTTTTGCGACCGTCTGACAAGCAAAGTCAGTGGGGAAGCTAGATTCACTTAACAACCATGTTACTCATTTAACAACCGCAGTGATTCACTTAACAACTGTGGTAAGAAAAGTCATAAAGTGGGGCAAAACACAAATTTCTCCCTTAGCAACGTAGGTTTGGGGCTCCCTTCTGGTCGTAAGTGGAGGAATGCTGGGAGTAGCCATTCTGCAGCTCCCCCAGGGAGGAAGGAGAGAAATGCAGAGGATTCCTAAGCAAAGGGAGGCCTTGACTTAAAAAGATCCGTTTCTCGACCATTGGGAATTACAATGGCACTGAGGGAAGTGATTGGGGACCAGTCCTCACACTTACGACCATCGCAACATTTCCACAGTTGCCGCAGTGTCTCGGGGTCCCGTGATCCCAGTCTGCAACTCTCCCAGTTGCCTCCCAACAAACTGAGTCAATGGGGAAACTCTGTCTCACTTAACGACCTCGTGACTTAGTTCACAACTGAAGTGATTCGCTTAATGGCCAAAGGGTGAAAAAATGGGCTCAGACTCCTTGAACAACCTGCTTGCTTCGCAAAGGAGAGCCTGGTCCCTTTCGTGGTCATAAGTCGAGGACTCCCTGCATCCTGAGGGTTCTACGCAGGTAGTCATTGACTTATGGCCACAATTGAGCCCAAAATTTCTGTTGTTAAGTGAGACATTTGTTAAGTGAGTTTTGCCCCATTTTACAACCTTTTTTGCCTCAGTTGTTAAACGAATCACTACAGTTGATAAGTGAGTCACTTGGTTGTTAAGTGAATCTGGCTTCCCCCTGGACTTTGCTGATCAGAAGGTCGCAAAAGGGGATCACGTGACCCCTCCGGGACACTGCGACCGTCATAAATACGAGTCAATGACCAAGAGTCCGGATTCTGATCACGTGACCATGGGGATGCTGCAACGGTCATAAGTCTGAAAAACGGTCACTATTTCCAGGGCGGCTGCAGAAGCCCCTCCAGAGCCGCCAATCCCTTCATAGGCCAGGCAGGCGGTTGAGGAGGGTTTTTCCAATCTCCGGTCCAGGCCAATCAAAGCCTCGGCTGGTGACGTCAGGGGCTCCCCCTAACCCCATTGGCCGGAGCTCACCATGGCAACATCCAGCATCCTTGGTGGGGCTGGACCGCTGGAGTGGACGGCCGGCTCTGTGGGCCTCGCCAGGGTCTCGCTGGTCTGGGCTTGTCCGGAGGAAGAGACGGTTCCCGTGAAGGCCCATTTGGGGGAGGAGATGAGAAAAGGGGGTTCAGCCCCAGCACCCCAGAAGGGCTCCTACCTGCCGTGTCAGGAGCCTCCGTACCTGGGACCAGACTCCCCACCCGCCACCTGGAAGGTGCAGGTCTCCAGAGATGGACTGGGGCCAGCCGGCCGGCAGCCATGCTTTGCGCTGGGAAAAATCTGCAGGGGCCAAATTTGTGATTTGTTGTTACAATTTAATGAATGTGTGAGGCTATTGACACTTGATAGTTTTAACCCTAATTTGTTCCCTCTTTGGATATTAAGGCTACAATGAAAAGGAAGTAGACAATAGAAGCCTAGAGCTGAAAGGGACCTTGAAGGTCATCTGACTGACTGACTGACTGACTGATGGATTGATTAATGTCACCAAGTTGGTGTTGACTCTCAGCAGCCACATAGATAGATTTTCCCCATGAAGATCTGTCCCCAGTCTGCTCCTTCGGGTCTCCCAACCTGCCCCCAGCCCCACTCTAGCTGCTTCCTGGGGATCCTTCTCTTCCTCCCTTTCCTTCACTTTGCCCAACATGGCAGACTTCTCCAGGGAATTCGGTCTGCATTGATTGACAGCATTGAAGTCAGTGTGGACTCTGAGTGACCACAGAGGCAGATGGATGACCTGTCCCCAGTCTGGACTTTCAGCTCTCCCCAAAGTTCATCCATCAACATGGTAATCAAATCCACCAACCTCACCCCAAATTGTCCTCTCCTTCTCTTTCCTTCCACCTTTCCCAGCATTAGGAACATCTCCAGAGAGCTGCTTTTCTCTTGATGTGCCCTCAGATAGGCTATTTTGAAGCTGGTGCTGTGTGGCTGAGAACTGATCCGGATAGATTATATCTAAAGGGCCCTTTGGCAGGAGACCCCCCTGCAGATTGTCCATTGGTTCTTAACTCCCGCTGCATCTCATGCTAGCAGAAGATGATGGACTCCAAAATTGTAGGAAAAAGCCAGAGTGGAGAAGGCAGGTTAGCAAAACCAGCCCTGACCTGAGAGAGGATGTGATTGATGTGTCTCTCCATTTCTCAAACAGGTCGGCAACAAGGAGGAAATGCTCATACTGTCAATATCCTTGGGTGATCTCTCAGCGACCACTGATGGTCCCAACCTCCAGGCTGATGAGCTGAGAGACGCCTTTGACTTCCAGACCCAGGAATTCCAGAGAGACGATCAATGGATGGAAGAGCAGCACGGCTGTCTCCAGCAGACAGTGGATCAACTTAAGACCACCACGGAAGACCTGCAGAAAACCTGAAGAAGATCATGCCATCAGTTAGAGGAGAACAAATCTTTGGTGAGCTACAATGAAGAACTCCACAAAGAACCTTGCGAGGTCACTAGCCAAGTGTCCACCTCAACCAAAAGAAGGCTGACTCTGACAAGGACCTCGAAGAGGCGAGGAACCTTCGGCCAGAAGTCAAGAAGCACCTCCAGAGTCTGCAGCATGAACTGGCTGAGATGGACCTCAGTTTCCCTGTGGAGAAGAGCCACTCCAGCCAACTGAAGGAGAAAGTCACCCCTCTTCAGAATATGGGGGGGAACAAGAAGAAGCACCTCCAGAGTCTGCAGCAGCCACATCCCAGCTCCCAGATCCGGCTCTGGCCTGACTCACCTGGCCCACCAGGTAGCAAGTCCCCCCATCTTCTCCCAGGTACCCCAGACGGGAAACAGGACCACGTGAGCGAACTCTCCTTTATTGGAAGGGAAGAGAATCTGGCAAGGCTGAAAGTACAAACCTCCCACCGACTCTTTGGAAAGCCTGGAAAGTTAGGGAAGATCCTTTCCGAGGGTCTTTCTCTGCCAGTGATGCCCCTGTGGGCTCCCCCACCTAGTCTGACCCTTCCCTAGGCAGCATCTTCTCCCTCTCCCCCCCAAGGTCATTTAGTGATTTTTATTTATTTGTTATCATCCTGCCTTTATCATTTTTACTAATAATGCAAGACGGTGAACATATCAGACACACCTTACTCTCCTATTTTCCCTCACAACAGCAACCCTGTGAGGTAGGTTGGGCTGAGGCATAGTGACTGACCCAAAGTCACCCAGCAGGCTTTGATGGCTAAGGCGGGACTTGAACTCACAATCTCCCACTTTCTAGCCTGGTTCCATACTTTGTAATAATATAACATAACATAACGTAACGTAACGTAACGTAACGTAACGTAACGTAACGTAACGTAACGTAACGTAACGTAACGTAACGTAACGTAACGTAACGTAACGTAACGTAACGTAACGTAACGTAACGTAACGTAACATAACATAATTGTATTACATTATATTATAGTATTATAATATTATAAACAGAGACATATATGTTATTAGACAGTTTTATCCAAGTTAAAACCATAAAGGAAAATAAAGAAAAATAGTAGACAGTGAAAAAAGACAATAGAAAAAGAAAGGGAAAGAAAGATGACAAAGAAATGGCTTCTGGTCTTATAAATGCATTTATATTTTGCCCTCTCTCTCTCTTTCTCTCAAGTTATATCATAATTTCCTTTTTCAAAAAACTACCATTTCTAATGCTCAAACCCATAAATCAGCAAGGTTTCTAGTCCTCATGGTTTCATGGAAGCTCTGTTGTTCCTGAGAGACCAAAAACCCAAGAAGAATCCCTCTAGTCCGTTTAGTCTAGTAGTAAATGCACCAGGGAACAAATCAGGAGCTGGTGAGTTCTAGTCCTGCCTGGTATGAAATCCGGCTGGGTGACTTTGGGCCAATCCTCTCTCAGTGCAACCCGCCTCAAAGGGTTGTTGTGAAGAAAATCAGAGAAGCAGAAGTATTAGGTATGTTCGCCATCTTGAATTATTTATAAAAATAATAAAGGCAGGACCCAAAAAAATATTAAATGGTTAATATGCTCTAATCTGGAAGTAAACAAGCCGTTTGGGTCATACTTACAATGACAGGGCAGATGGTCTGATACATGCTCTGTATACTGGCGTATATTTCAGAATGAAATAAATTGCTGGGGATGTCTTCCCAGGTCATGAAGTTGACACACGTGTTGAGTGTGTTCCTGGAGGCCTGGGCCACGGAAGGAAAGATGGAGTCAGAGTAACCTGGTTCCGATCTTGTACATGTTCCACAGAGACCGTCCACCCTCCTCCTAGTTCAGTAGACAGGAGTGTTGATAAACTAAGCCAGGACTAAGAGATGAGAGGGCAAGGGGGCAGGGAGGACCACAGCAACTCCCTCCTGAAAGGAGACGTCGCTCAACGTCTGCAAGAGGAGGGTGGACAAGCTGAAAAGTTCATTAGCTTGAACCGATGACTTTTTTCTCCATAAACTCTGTAGCTGATAAGGGTCCATTTCCATTATTTATATTTAGGTCTAGTCAATCTAGTAATCCTCTGTTCTCTGACAGGCCCTTCACCTTCGCCCTCCTGATCGTCTTTCTCTTTCTGTTCTCCTGTTTGTGCCGTTGCTCCTTGAGTTATCTCTTCCATTTGCTTCTGCTCCTTGCTCTCCCCTTCTCTTTGTTGCACTCCTTCATCCAGAATTGCTCTATTCCTTACTTCAAAATCTTCTGCTTTCCAGACTGAATCCAGTCGATATCTTGTATTATTCCAATTTATTATAATGCCTTCCGGCATCAGCCATCTGAAGTTTATGCCTTTGGCAATCAGTTAAGAAATGATAATGTCTTCGAGTATCTCTTACTCTCTTAGGTATCTGCACGATTTCTTTGTTTTTATATTGTATTGGCTCATCTCTGACTTTCCTCAAAACTTCATCTCTTGTTGTTTTCTTTATGAACCGTACATGTACTTCTCTTGGCAGTTTATTTCTTCTTGCATAGCTAGAGTTCATGCGAAATATTTCATCGACCTCCATTTGAATTTCTCCTCTATCTGCCTTTAAAGCCTCTGCCAGGATGTCCATAATCACCACTAGTGCTTATTTTCTCCTGTTGCAACATTGCTTCAATAGATCCCTGTGTTGTTGGACTAGATTGTCCTACAGAGGGTGCAGAAGAGGTTTTCTTCATAAGTCTAGTGATGTTTGATGAAACTCATTTTACAGCTCACAGTCTGAAACCAACACAGTATCTATTTTGAGTTTAGCCAAAGTCAACAAAAGTAACTTTGAAAAGTCTTTTTCCTTGCAATCTCACAAGGCACTTTGGTTATTTGCAAGTGTCTTCAAGGTTATTGTTACGAAAACATTTTTCCTATTTCCTTCTTCTTCTTCTTTTCACTATTTATTGGTGCTGTCGTTTCTTCTGTCGCCACTAGGTGTCCTCCTCGGCTTACTTATCAATGTCCGATATTCTTAAAAAGAACACTTTCCCCTTTTTGTAATTGCCCTTTTAAGTTAGTCCTTCTGGGGGTCTTTACTTTTCAGCTCTTTCCCATCAGGGGCTCAACGTATTATAATCCGCAAGGAGAAGGAAAGAAGACTCTGGCTCACCCAGCCTCAGCACGCAGATGACGATCGGCTGTTTTGCGGTGCTTCCCTTCCGGCTGGAGACGACTTGGGCTGCCTCGGCTCACCCGGCAGCCTTTCCTCCGCCTTTTCAGAGGGGTCTTCAGTCCGCTCCGATCGGCCGCCGCCTGATCCGAGCTCCTGGAGTGTCCCTCCTTCTTCTAGGTTTTCTTTCTTCCTGGACTAGTTTCTCCCAGAATTTCCCAGCTAGCATGGGAATTGGAGTCCACAGGTTGCCAGGTCTGGAGACCCCCTGCCCTATCTAAAATTGCAGAGTTTCTGGGGGACCTTCTCTTTTTCTTCTGACAGAGTTTTGGCCTTGGCTCCGGGGCACAAGTTGTGCTGGGAAAGAGCAGTTTTGGAGACTACTTGACCATCAATCTTGGATTTGGGTTTGGTGTCATGTTGGGAGTCCCTGCTGCTGGTGGAATCTCAGGTGAGTCTAGAAGGTGAGGGAGGAGTCTGATTAGTAAACTGGGCAACTGATGGATGTTATCTAGATTGGAAATGAAATGTCTGCAAGCACCAAGGACTTTCCCCTCCTCCTCCCCCTCCCCCTCCTCCCCCTCCTCCCCCTCCTCCCAAACCCCTCTCCCTTCTAGCAGCGATAATAGAATAAAATGAGTCGGAAGGGACCTTGGAGATCTTCTAGTCCAACCCCCTGCTTAGGCAGGAAAACCTATACCATTTCAGACAAATGGTTGTCCAAGCTCTTCTTTAAAACTTTCAGTGTTGGAGCATTCAGAATTTCTGGAGGCAAATTGTTCCACATATTAATTGTTCTCGCTGTCAGGAAGTTTCTCCTTAGTTCCAGGTTGCTTCTCTCCGTGATTAGTTTCCATCCGTTGCTTCTTGTCCTGCCTTCAGGCGCTTTGGAGGTTGATCCCCTCTTCTCCATGGCAGCCCCTCAAATATTGAAAGACTCTGGTCATCCTAGTCCTTTTTTTTTTTTTTTGTTAGAGTAGATCTAACTCGTTCCCCAGTTGTTCATCATATGTTTTGGGTCCAGCTAAAGCAAACTGAAGTGAAACAGTTCATTGTACACAGTTAAACTCACCATAATATGCCCCATTTCAAGCACATAAACATCTGCACTTAGAACATAGAACATAGAATAATAGAGTCGGAAAGGACCTTGGAGGTCCTAGTTCAACCGTCTGCTTGACAGGAGTCCTATTTAATACCATTTCAGATAAATAATTCTATTCTATTTATTTTATTTTATTCTCTCTTCTCTTCTCTTCTCTTCTCTTCTCTTCTCTTCTCTTCTCTTCTCTTCTCTTCTCTTCTCTTCTCTTCTCTTCTCTTCTTTTCTCTCTTCTCTTCTCTTCTCTTCTCTTCTCTTCTCTTCTCTTCTTCCATTCCATTCCATTCCATATTTTCTATTCTATTCTGTTCTGTTCTGTTCTGTTCTGTTCTGTCCTATTCTATTCTATTTCATTCCATTCTATTCCATTCTATTCCATTCTATTCCATTCTATTCTATTCCATTCCATTCCATTCCATTCCATTCCATTCCATTCCACTCCACTCCACTTCTTCTCCTTCCTCTATCCTTCCCAGCACTGTAGACTTCCCAGAGAGTGAGGTCACCCCAGCTACTACCTTGAAAGTCCCTCATTTCCTCCATCCCATCTCTTACCTCAAAGGAGTGCTGCAGAAGGTCACCCAGACCTCGAATGCTACGACTGGATCATCCCTTCATGGAGAACCTCTTGTGTCGTGATGATGTGTCCAATCTCGGGCGTGATACACAAGCTGAGGAACAAGAGTAGAGATATTGAGCATCAGCAGAGTAAAGGAAAAGAACTTTCCTGGGAGCTTCTACTAAGAGAGATGCCTACGGAGGTTCTCCGTCATCCAGGTCATGGTTGTCCCAAAGTCCAGGCAACTGGACTTTCTTGTTTTTTCTCTGAAGACGTTTCTCTTCTCCTCCAGGAAGCTTCTTCAGCTCTGACCAGATGGTGGGGAACGGGAGGATTTATCCTCCTTGCAGGCAGCTGGTCACTTGCCTTCTTTCAGAGAGTCGTTGAGGCCACCTGGAGGTTTGTCTGTGTCCTCAGGGTCACCTGAGTGGGGCAAGTGGGCGCGGAGGCACACAGGGCAGAAAACACCCTGTAGCCAAGAATGCATGCCCCTTTTTCAGACTTACGACCGTGAAAGCATCCCCACGGTCATGTGATCAGAATCTGGGTTCTTGATAGTTCATATTTATGGCGGTCGCAGTGTCCCAGGGTCACGTGATCATCTTTCGCAACCTTCTGAGGAGCAAAGTCGGGGGGGAGCCAAATTCACTTAACGGCTGTGGCAAGGAAGGTCGTAAAATGGGGCAAAACTCATTTAACAAACATCTCACTTAGCAACAGAAATTTGGGGCTCAATTGTGGTTGTAAGTCGAGGACTCCCTGTAGAAGGAAACCACTAAAAGATCTGGTTCATCCTAAATATACGACCACAGCATTGGCTTAAGGACTGCTGCATTCCCTTAGTGACCGCTGGAGGTTCCATTATGGTCCTATATCGAGGATACTGCATGGCAAAAGTTAGTGTAAATGATAGTTGGAAGTATACAAAACTGCCCCCAATGCAAAGTGTAACTAGAACTTGGGGTCATCAAGCCTTCCTTCCTTCCTTCCTTCCTTCCTTCCTTCCTTCCTTCCTTCCTTCCTTCCTTCCTTCCTTCCTTCCTTCCTTCCTTCCTTCCTTCCTCCTTCTACCCTTCCTCACTCCTTCCCTCTTTTCCTCGCTCCCATCTTCCTTCCTTCCTACTTTCCCTCCACAAGTCATTCCACTGATTAAGAGAGTAAGAGAAGACCTTGGAGGTCATCTAGTCCAACCCCCTGCTCAAGCAGGAGACCCTATAATACCATTGGAGACAAAGGGCTGTCCGGTCTCTTCTTCAAAACCTCCAGTGATGGAGCATCCATAACTTCTGGTTTCTAACAATAAAGTTCTCATTTAACATTTGATAATGTTAAATGGGACTTTATGCGTAATCAACTGGTATATATGGACTTTGGGGAGAATTTTATAAATATGTTTAAAGCAATCTATTCCAAACAGGTAGCCAAAGTAATAATCAATGGAGAAACAACTGAAACTTTCCAAATTCAAAAAGGCACAAGGCAAGGTTGTCCACTATCCCCATTACCGTTTGTACTGTCCCTGGAGGTATTAACTAGAACAATTCGGAAAGACGAGCAAATCAAAGGATTGGAGATTAAGAGAGAAATATTTAAAATGCAAGCCTTTGCAGATGACCTTGTCTTTATAATTGAAGAGCCCCTACAATCAGGGATAAGGCTAATGGAAGTACTGGGTGAATATGGTGAAATAGCAGGCCTAAAGATAAACAAAGAAAAAACTAAAATGCTTGTGAAGAATATGACCAGAGCACAGAAAAATGAATTAGTTGATAGATTAGGCATCCAGACTACAAAGAAAATAAGATATCTAGGGATACAATTAACAGCTAGATGTGCCACACTTAAAGGAGACAATTACGACAAACTAATGGAGCAGATTAAAATTGACCTGGACAGGTGGACAAACTTACAGCTTTCTTTTATGGGAAGAATTGCTGTAATTAAAATGAACGTGTTACCCAAAATACTATTTTTGTTTCAATGCATACCGATCAAATTAAATAAGGATTTTTTTTTGTAATTTTAACAAAACCATACTCAAATTTATTTGGCAAGGGAAAAAAGCAAGGATTAAGTTAAAATTATTGCAAGATTCTAAGGAGAGGGGCGGATTCGGTCTCCCGGATTTGGAAAAATATTATCAAGCTACAATATGAACATGGGTGCGGGACTGGATACAACTAAAAATAGGAGATTATTAAGATTGGAAGGCCATGATATGCAGATTGGGTGGCACGCCATACTATGGGATGAGAAATACAAGGTCCACCAGTACTTCCGGAGGCATTATATTAGACGAGCGTTAATAGACGTTTGGGTTAAAATTAGGCAACAAAATTATATGCAAATTCCAAATTGGATTTTAACATTGGAAATGCACATACATCCAATGTTCATACAACTAGGGAAAGTAATAGCGTATAAAGACATATTAGACGAGAGAGGAGAATTGAAATCAAGGAAAAATCTCCAGGAAGAAGGGATAGAATTGGAATGGTGGGCATATCTTCAATTGCAGTCACGATATAGGAAAGATAAAAAAGATTGGGGTATAAAAATAGAGTCGACAGAGTTAGATAAAATATTATTAGGAACCGAAGATAAAATGATTAAAAGAATATATCAATACTTTCTAGACCAGGCAATGTTTGAAGAGCAGGTCAAGGAAACTATGTTAACGTGGAGTAGGGATTTCGGCTTTAATATTGATTTACATATTTGGCAAGAATTGTGGGAAAGAAACAGGAAACTCACTTTAGCCACTTCTTATAAGGAAAATCTTTATAAGATGTTCTACAGATGGCATTTCCCACCCACGAGGTTTGCCAAAATGGGCCCAAATTTTTCACCTATATGTTGGAAGTGTAAAATAGCAACAGGGACCTATTACCACATGTGGTGGGAATGTCCTAAAGCCCATGATTATTGGAATAGGATAAGAAAATGGTTGAAAGAAATATTAATGTTGGAGATAGAGCTAAAACCTGAACTTTTTTTATTGGGTATAACCACAGATAAATATGATAAGGGAATAGTCTATTTGATGTTGCACATCTTGACTGCTGCTAGACTGGCTTTTGCACAAAAATGGAAGAACAAAGAAACTCCCACAGATGAAGAGATACTGCATAAAATACTATCTTGTGCTGAAATGGACAGGCTCGCGATGGAATTGAAAGATAAAAGCGAATCAGAATATTTTGAAATCTGGGATGCATTTTACCATTGGTGGGAATCGAGGAGGACTGTTGGGGTTATAGATTAGTAATAAGATGGAAATATCTATATTCTTAAGTTAGCAAATAGAGAAAATATATTTAGTATTGTATAAAAAGTTTGTATATATTTATAGACATAAAGAATTGAATTTAAGAGGAGAAATAATTTGATAGAAATGTTCAAACTGGAATGTTACGTCATGTCCAATGTTTTTTTAATTGTATTATAAATAAAAAACTTTTTAAAAAAAGTGACTGGTGATGGTTTCCCACACTTACGACCACGGCAGCATTCCCCCATGGTCACCTGGTCAAAATGGAGTCACCTGGCAACCGGTTCATCTTGATGACGGTCGCAGTGTCCCTGGGTCACGTCATCCCCTTTTTGCGGCCTTCTAACACGCCAAATCAATGGGGAAGCCGGATTCACTTAACGACCGTGTGACTAATTCAACAGCCGTGATTCGGTTAACAATGGTGCCAAGACAGGTCGTAAACTGGGACAGAATTCACTTAACAATTGTCCCACTTAGCAACAACCATTTGGGGCTGAACTGCGGGTGAGGAGAACTTGCTGTATTCAATAGAATTCCATCCAAATTCACTTTCAGAAATAAATTCTCCTGGGAGCACCTGCCCCCCCCACTTACATTTATATTTAGGACCAGTTCAGATTTATGGGGTAAATGGACATCCTGCCGCTTGCTCTGGACAAGAGCTTTGGTGATCATGATCACGGACCTCATGAACGCTTTCTTCAAGGCTTCATCCTGGAAAACGCGGGGTGGATAGTGTGGGGTTAGAAGAAACCAGAAGGAAGAGGAGGGACTGATTGATTTAAACCTCGATGTAGCCAACCATCTTCTGTCGAACTCTGAGGGGCTGCCAATCAAAATATCACCTGGACATTCTGAGTTCTGGTTCTGCCTTAGGCATGAAAGATGGATGGGTAACTTTGGGCCAATCACCAAGAGACTGTGAGTTCGAGTCCCGTCTTAGGATGAAAGCCAGCTGAGAGACTTTGGGCCAGTCACCCCAAAATGGTGAGTTCTAGTCCTGCCATAGGCGTGAAAGCTGGATGGGTAACTTTGGGCCAATCACCAAGAGACTAAATGTGAGTTCTGGCCCTGCCTTAGGCATGAGAGCCAGCTGGGTGACTTGGGGCCAGTCCATCTATCTCACAAGGTTGTTGTGTGGAAAGGAGGAAAGAATATTATGCATGTCCGCTGCCTTGAGTATAATAAAGGCGGCATGACCTCCAATAGATAAATGAACAACTAGCAGTTAAACATGTACTCTGCAATTGGAATAAGGAGCGAATCTGAATTAGAGGCCTAACCGGGGGCTCGAGGGTTCCTGCTGACCCAGAGATCAGGATTCTTCCAAGCAACGCTGTTATTCTACTCTCTTCTCCCTCTTAAGAAGGGCAGTCAGAGAATTCAGTAGAGGGGATCTTTGTAGCTCAGGGGTGGTGCTCTGTGAGCTGGGTGGATTTCTTGCAGACATTCCTTGTATTTCCTCACTAGAAATCGAAACCCAGAGAAGCAGGGATTAACCCCAGAGAAACTATTCAGCGGTAAACAATAGATCAAGGAAATATCAAGAAGAAAAACAACAGTCCTGCCGGCATTGACAGGGCAAGCCACTCGTATGTAAAAGGAGAGCAAACCCCACTCCCTTCTAGCACTGATAACGTTACCTAGTTGGGTAGGGAAACATCTGCAAGAAAACAACTAAGCAGAGAACACCGAGGACTGTACAGTCCTCCTTCTCCTTCTCCTTCTCCTCCTCCTTCTCCTTTTCCTCCTCCTCCTCCTTCTCCTTCTCCTCCTCTTTTTCCACAGTGCACTGATAACGTTACCCAGCTGGGTCATGAAATGTCTGCAAGAAGGCAACCAAGCTAAGGACTCCAGATTATCATTGTTCTTGCAATAAAGAGGGGAAATAATGAGAGGCGATACTGGAAAATTATCAAAGGGGGTTTCTTTTTCCATTTTAATTCAGAGGGAAGACCGGTGACACGACTCCCACCTTTCTGAGAAAAGGGCAACTCATCATGAAGAGAAGCACAGGGTGGAAGCCAGCCTACCTTGTTCCTAGTCGAATACTGGAAGAGAATCTCAGAGACAATGTGTTCCGCTAAAGGCATCAAGTCCTCCGGATGGGCTCCCATGGCTGCTTGGCCATAGCACAGGATCACGGCTGTGCGAATTTGTCTCTCAAAACAAGAGTGTTGGTCCTGTGATTACAAAGACGGGAGGGGGTCAACCTGTTCTCCAAAGCACCAGGAGAAGAAACAATGGATGGAAACTAACCAAGGAAAGAAGCAACTTGGAATTAAGGAGAAACTTCCTAACAGTGAGGACAATTAACCCACTTGCCTCCAGAGGTTGTGGGTGCTCCGTCACTGGAGGCTTTCAAACAGAGACTGGACAACCATTTGTCTGAAATGGTATACACTCTCCTGCTTGAGCAGGGGGTTCGACTAGAAGACCTCTCAGGTCCCTTCCAACTCGCTTGTTCCATGTTCTATAATAAGCAGAGAAAGAACTGTACCCAGGGGGTCTATAAACACCCTGAAAGAGCTCTGAGGCTGGATCAAGTCCTGGGACCTATTAGATCAGCGTTCTGGATCCCAAATGGCCAACTGGATGTCTTTGGGAAGTCCACATGTCTGGCCTCCAATTGAGGTCCCTTTCCCACCTCCATATTGAGGTCCAGGAAGTGGTCATCAATCACCAGAAGGGATGAGGCGATAAGCAACTAATTCTCCATCATCCCTCGGTCCAATCCCCTTCTCAGTCAGAACAGAAGAAGCTTCTTGGATGAGAAGTGAAAGGAAGGAAAAACAAAGTCCAGTTGCCTTCTGAAAAAGCACCTTTGGGTCTACTTGAGATATTTGTTGGGGCAACTCATAATCTCCTCCTCCTACAAATCTCAGCGCTGGTCTCCGGTCTTGAGATCTATGACCAGTCTGAGGAGACCAGACAACCCGGAGCATCAGTCCTTCTAAACACGTTGGACTTTCCTTCCCAGAATCCCCCAGCGTTCTTCTGTACTGAGTCTCAGACCTTGCAACCCCATCTCTGGCCTTACCTGAAAGGTGGCTTCTTGCAGAGCAGGTTTCTTTGCACGCACAAAGTGGCCAACATCTCTCAGGGCCACCAGGATCTCAGGAAGATGGCAAAATGCAACCACTCCGATGGCTTCAGAGATTCCCTAAGCAAAGCGATGCTTGCGAATTAGGACATTTCAACATTTGACCCGTAATCGTGTTTCTTTATTGCAGGCTGCTTCTATGATGAATGCTAAGTAAGAGCCACCTCTTGTTTTCTCTTGAGGGTCAGCCACATTCTGGAGTCGTTTGCTCCAAACAAGAGTGGTCCATGGGGGGTGGTCAAAAATAGGGGTCTCCAAACGTGAAGACTTGGGGACTTCAACTCCCAGAATTCCCCAGCCTGCAACTTGAAGACTTGGGGACTTTCAGAACTCTTCAGCCAGCAATGCTGGCTGAGGAATTCTGGAAGTTGAAGTCCACAAATCTGAAAGTCGCCAAGTTTGAAGTCCCATGGTCAAACAATTCATGCCAGGATGGAACAATTGCCGCATTATGGCCACCATCTTGACACTTTGAGCATCCCTGTGGACGCCCAGCTCCAGTCCTTCACCCTCTGCCTAACTTGCTCTTCCTGCCTCTCTAGGAATAAATTTATTAGCCGGTGGTAAAAGTATCCTCTTTCGGTCAAGAAGAGTCACTGATGCTATTGTTTTATTATTGTTATTATACGGGTAGTCCTCGACTTATGACCACCAGTGAGCCCAAAATTTCTGTTGCTAAGCAAGACATTTGTTAAGGGAGTTTTGCCCCGTTTTACAACTTTTTTTGCCACAGTTGTTAAGTGAGTCACTGGAGTTGTTAAGTTAGTAACACAATTCTTAAGTGACTCTGACTCCTCCACTGGCTTCGCTTTCCAGAAGGTCGCAAAAGGAGGATCAGGTGACCCTGGGAGGCTGCGACCGTCACAAATAGGAACCAAACATCTGAATTTTGGTCAGGTCACTATACGGATGCTCTGATGGCCGTAAGTGTGGAGAAATGGTCATAAGTCACATTTTCAGTGCCGTCCTAACTTTCAATGGTCATTAAACGAATGGTCGTACTGCCTGCACCCTTCTTTTTATTCCTTCCAAGCTTTGGGAGGGTGGAAAGAAATTAAATACAGGTAGTCCTCGACTTACAACAATTTATTCAGCGAATTTTCCAAGTTAGAGCATCCTTGAAGAAAGCGAATTTAAAAAAGGCATTGCAGGATTCCCTTAACAATTGCGGTGATTCACTTAAACAACATAGCCCAAAAGGTCATAAAATCCAGCACAACCCATTTAACAACTGTCTGGTTCAGCAATGGAAATACTGGTCCACTTGTGGCCGTAAGTTGAGAACTACCTGCAAAATGAGAGCAATCCCCTCTCCCTTCTAGCGCTGATGATGTTACCTAGCTAGGTAATGAAATGTCTGCAAGAAAATAACCAAGGACGCCATGGTTCTTTCTTCCTCCTCCTCCTCCTCCTCCTCCTCCTAATCCTCCTCCTCCTCCTTCTCCTCCTCCCCTCTGTAACCCCACAGGACCCAATAGTCCTCCTCTCCTCCACCTCCTCCTCCTCCTCCTCCCCACAAACCCCACTCCCTTCTAGCACGGATGATGTGACCTAGTTGGGTAACAAAACGTCTGCAAGAAAGCAACCCAGCTCAGAGAGCACCAAGGGCCCCCCAAAGTTGGAGGGCTCAGCCCCTGCAGAAACCCCACTTCCACTCACTTCTCTGTCTGTTTCTTCTTGAAATGAAAAACCTAGAAGTCTTTTCAGTTGTTCCTTGACCAGGTCTTTCTGTCTCGAATTCCGTAGTTTCACCCCATAGTATTTGTAAAGCGAAATCTGAAGGTTGGGAAAAGAGTCAGTGAATCGTAGGGAGGTCCACCAATGGGTCAGGAAAAGGAAAAGGAGGACAAAATACTATCAGAAATGGACACTGTGTGGTCAGCTACTAATTAAGGAGAGAAGCAACCTAGAACTAAGGAGAAATTTCCTGACAGTGAGAACAATGAACCAGTGGAACGACTTGCCTCCAGAAGTTGTAGGTGCTCCATCACTGGAGGTTTTTAAGGAGAGACTGGGCAGCCCTTTGTCCAGGATGGCATGGGGCTTCCTGCCTGAGCAGGGGGTTGGACTAGATGACCTCCGAGGTCCCTTCCAATTCTGTTATTTGTCTGTCTAATCTCGAAGAAATGGTGGAACAGAATCATTAAAGGAACGATGCCAAAGGAGGGACAAAATGAAACGTGAATGACAAAAATGAAAATAATTCTTTAAATCATTTGAACGAATCGAATTGTTGAATTATCCCGCGCCGAGTTGGCATTGTGTTGGCATTGTGTCTAGGACAATTGCGCCCCCCAAAGGGTAAAAGCTCAGCATATTTACCTTCTCCTGAGACAAGAGACGGGAACTACTTTCTTGGACAGCCAACTTCTGGTGGAGGGACGGAAATCCCAGTTATGGAGAACCTCTTGTGTTGTGTTGTGTCCACTCTCGGGCGTGATACACAAGCTGAGGAACAAGAGTAGAGATACCGAGCATCAGCAGAGTAAAGGAAAAGAACTTTCCTGGGAGCTTCTACTAAGAGAAATGCCTATGGAGGTTCTCCGTCATCCAGGCCATGGTTGTCCCAAAGTCCAGGCAACTGGACTTTCTTGTTTTTTCTCTGAAGACGTTTCTCTTCTCCTCCAGGAAGCTTCTTCAGCTCTGACCAGATGGTGGGGAACGGGAGGATTTATCCTCCTTGCAGGCAGCTGGTCACTTGCCTTCTTTCGGAGAGCCGTTGAGGCCACCTGGAGGTTTGTCTGTGTCCTCAGGGTCACCTGAGTGGGGCAAATGGGCACGGAGGCACACAGGGCAGAAAACATCCTGTATCCAAGAATGCATGCCCCTTTTTCAGACTTACAACCGTGAAAGCATCCCCACGATCATGTGATCAGAATCTGGGTTCTTGGTAGTTCATATTTATGGCGGTCGCAGTGTCCCAGGGTCCTGTGATCATCTTTCGCAACCTTCTGAGGAGCAAAGTCAGTGGGGGAGCCAAATTCACTTAACGGCTGTGCCAAGGAAGGTCATAAAATGGGGCAAAACTCACTTAACAACCATCTCACTTAGCAACAGAAATTTGGGGCTCGATTGTGGTTGTAAGTCGAGGACTCCCTGTAGAAGGAAACCACTAAAAGATCTGGTTCATCCTAAATATACGACCACAGCATTGGCTTAAGGACTGCTGCATTCCCTTAGTGACCGCTGGAGGTTCCATTATGGTCCTATGTCGAGGATACTGCATGGCAAAAGTTAGTGTAAATGATAGTTGGAAGTATACAAAACTGCCCCCAATGCAAAGTGGAAGTAGAATTTGGGGTCATCAAGCCTTCCTTCCTTCCTTCCTTCCTTCCTTCCTTCCTTCCTTCCTTCCTTCCTTCCTTCCTTCCTTCCTTCCTTCCTTCCTTCCTTCCTTTCTCCCTTCCTCTCTCTCTTCCTCCCTCCCTTCCACCCTTCCTCCCTCCCTCCCTCTTTTCCTCCCTCCCATCTTCCTTCCTACTTTCCTCCATCTTCCTCATCTTCCTTCCTTCTTTCCTCCCTCCCTCCCTCCTTCCCTCCCTTCCCTCCACAAGTCATTCCACTGATTAAGAGAGTAACAGAAGACCTTGGAGGTCTTCTAGTCCAGCCCCCTGCTCAAGCAGGAGACCCTATAGCATTTGAGACAAAGGGCTGTCCGGTCTCTTCTTCAAAACCTCCAGTGATGGAGCATCCATAACTTCTGGTTTCTAACAACAAAGTTCTCCTGAACCCTGGGCCACTTTCCTCGACCTCCAGAACGTTGAGGTGCACCACAACATCTGCTCACCTCCGAGAAGAAAGCCATCCCGATGGTCTTCACTTTTCTGTCACAATGGCGCATGTATGTGTTGGCCTGACTGAACATCGTCTTCAGCTGCGGTGTGGATAACGTGAACAAGGTTCTAAAAGATCAAGTACGGAGAGATCAGACAAGATCTGCTGGTTAGTGAGAAGAATCACCATTTGAAAAATCATTATCTGAATTATCGATAAAGAGATTGAATGAATGACTCAGTTTAGAGACTTTTTATGGCTGCTCACCCTCCATTTAAACCCTGGGTGTTTAACAACAGTTCCTAAATAAAGAAATCCAAACCAAGTTAAAAATAACCAGGTGGACATATAATGTGGATAAAAACAATCATGTGGTTATTTAAAATGCTTGTGGATATTGAATGGGCTACAGAAGTCTGGATCTTGCAACGTTTAGACAAATGAATGCAAATCACTGCAAAAGTTAGTGGCTGTCTGCCCCCCCCCTTTGATCCCCTTCTCTCTCTCTTCCTCTCCCCCCTCTTTCTCCCTCCCTCCCTCCCTCCCTCTCCCTTTCTTTCTCTCTCTCCCCTTCCCTCCCTTTCTCTCTCCCTCTCTTTCTCTCTCTCCCTCTCTCTCTCCCTCTCCACATCTCTCCCTCTCTCCTTTCTTCCTTCTTCCTCTCTCTCTCCCCCTCCCTCTTCCCTTGCCTCCTCTCCCCTTCCCTGCCCCTTGCCTCTGTCTCCCTCCCTCTCTTTCACTCTCTCTGTCTCTCTCTCCCCTTCTCTCCCCTCCCTCTTTCTCTCTCTTCCTCTTACCTCTTCTACTCCCTCTTTCTGTTTTTCTCTCTCCCTCTCCCTCCCTCTCTCTCTCCCCCTCTCCCCTTGCCTCCCTCTCCCTGTCTCTCTCCCTCCCTCTCCCTCTGTCTCTCTCCCCCTCTCCCCTTGCCTCCTTCTCCCCATATCTCTCCCTCCCTCTCTCTCTCTCTCCCTCCCTCTCCCACTCCCCTCCCTCTCCCACCCTCCCTTTCCCTCTCTCCCCCTCCCTCTTTCTCTCTCTCCCTCTCCCTCTCCCCTTGCCTCCCTCTCCCTGTCTCTCTCCCTCCCTCTCTCTCTTTCTCTCTCTCCCTCCCTCTCCCACTCCCCTCCCTCTCCCACGCTCCCTTCCTCTTTCCCCCTCTTTCTCTTCTCTCTCTCTCCCTCCCCTCTCCCTCCCACCTCCCACCCTCCCCTCTTTCTCTCTCTCCCTCTGTCTCTCTCCCCCTTCCCTCTCTCTCCCTCTCCCTCCCCCTCCCCTCCCCTCTCTCTCTTCCCCACACAGCCACCTATAGCCAAGCTCTTTGGACTTTTAATGTCTTACCCGACCAGGTGGGAAATGGCTTCCAATAAACGGTCAGGGCTCAACAGCATCCTCCAGCAGCCCTTCTCCCCCAGAGCCTGGTATTCCTCCAGGTGGCCGGTGCACAGGATCAGGTTTTTGAGAGCTTGCACAGCCGAGCTAAATCAGACAAAGGAAGGAGAATCAGGGCCAACCGTCCAGCCGATCCCTCCCCCCCTGCAAAGCCCAGGCTTGCATCCACACCAATCTGTCTCCCGCTGGTGAGTGTGCTTGGGGCACACCGGCCCCAATATCACCAACTGACCAGCATTGAGTCTTATGGTTAGCCAGGATTGGAGCATACGCTATGATGGTGATGTGGGCTTACATCTACTCTGATCAAAAAGCTTTGCAGTAAAACCATGATTGGACCAAGCCATGATGGCTGGCAGGGTCAGTGTTTATGGGCCAGTCTGGGGATGGTTGTGGCTGAGCTCGGTTACTGTGACTTACAAGCATTCCTTTTAGTAACCGTTCCAGGTTACAGTCCAACCCTGCTGAAAAAAGGGACGTGTGGCCGTTTTTCACCCTGACGGCCATTGTAGCCTCCCTCTGGTCACCTGACCGGAATTCAGAGGCTCGGCAACTGACTCGGATTTATGACCATCTCAGAGTCAGGCGATCCCCTTTTGCGACTTTCTGACCAGCAAAGTCAGGGGGGGAAGCCAGATTTCCTGAACAACGGTGTCACTAACTTAACAAAGGCAATGATTCACTTAACAACTGTGGCCAGAAAGGTTGTAAAATGGGGCAAAGTTCACTTAAAGACTGTCTCACTCAGCAACAAAAATCGACTTGGGGAAAAACCTGTAGGCATCTGCTGAGGTTTGTGGAAATGGAGGAAGGATCCGGATTGGGCCCAGGAGATTCCTTACCTCAAGGGGCTGACTGGTCCTGAGTTCCCAGGGGAGGCACTTGGTTCTCCCAATCCCTGCTTGCTTCCTCCGAGCAGGAAGTAGATCTGGGTGATCAGTGCAATTAGGAGGTGAGGGAACTTATTTCCGATGGCTTCAGCTGCCTCAGGTAAGGAGAGGAGGAAGCCGAGAGCATTGGTGGCCTAGACACGGGAGGAAAGGGGAGTCACTGGGGGCTCACCAGGTTACTTAGATCAGGGGTCCCCAACCTATGGGCCACGGCCCACTCCCGGTCCGTGGCCCATTCACAACTGGGCCGTGTGAGTGGCTGGCTGATGCGCCCATGTACAGCTTCACTCATGCGAGTGTCATGGGCTCTCGGGCCCCACTCACGTGAACGTCGTGGGGACTCGGGGCCCCACTTGCATGAGCATTGCGGGCACGTGGGGCCTCACTCACGCAAACTTTGCGGGCGCTCACTCGAGCAAACATCACAGGTGCTCTCAGCCCCACTCCCATGAGCAAAGGGTGCTCTTGCACGCTCACTCACGTGCACACGTGCCTGCCCCCTCCACAAAACCACCCCCTCTTTCCTCCTCCACCTTCGGGCCGTCAACCCGGAAACGTTGGGGAACTCTGACTTAGATTACAAAGTCCCAAAGTAGAATTCCTTTGATGTAGGCAAACCAGGAGAAAAAAAATCCTCATGTACATGAAAACTGAGCCAGGAATGTCCAGGTCTGAGACGGTGCAAAATTCTACTAGATTCTACATTGAGAGGACAGTGGGGTGTAGATGCAGAACAAAGAGGAGACAACAAGTAGCACAAGTGAGACAGAAGCGGGGACAAAGAGATTGGTAATCTGAAGTCCCCCTTTTTGTCTTCATTCCTAAGTGGGCTCTTGACTCCCCACCTTTTATGTTATTTAATTATTTATTTATTTGTGGGGTCCTTGGTGCTGTCTGAGCGTGGTTTTTTTGTTGCAGATGTTTCATGACCCAGCTAGGTAACATTATCAGTGCTAGAAGAGTTAGGCTTAGCGTTCGGGTTAGACACCTCCCTCTTCCAGCACTGATGATGTAACCCAGTTGGGTCATGAAACATCTGCAAGAAAACCACCAAGCTCAGAGAGCACCAAGGACCCCACAGTCCTCCTCCTCCTACTGATCACGTTACTTGGTTGGGTAATGAAACGTCTGCAAGAAAGCAACCAAGCTCATAGACACCAAGGACCTCATAGTCCCCTTCATCCTTCCCCTTCCTCTCCCTCTTCTTCTCCACTCCATAAACCCCACTCCCTTCTAGCCCTGATGATGTTACCTAGTTAGGGTAATGAAACGTCTCCAAGAAAACCATCAAGCTCAGAGAGCACCAAGGACCCCACAGTTCAACCCTGAGCTACCAATATTTTCTTCTCTTCGTCTTAATTAATTAAATTTCTACACCAGCCATCTCAGCTGATTGACACAGGGCAGTTTAGAACAACGGAATAAAACAATATAAACACATGAATAAAAACACAGATTAAAAGTATTTGAAACAAGACACGACATTCAGGTGTTTGGCTTTGCTGGTTTCTGTCATGTATTTTCTTAAATCAAACTTTTCTTAGTTATTTCTGTAAGCCACCCAGAATCACCATGAGTTGGGCAAACATATAGGTTTTCTCAATGAATGAATGAATGAATGAATGAATGGTTGAATAAATGAAGAAATGAAGAAATGGATGGATGGATGGATGGATGGATGGATGGAATGGAATGGATGGATGGATGGATAAATGAACCAATAAATGGATG
Source organism: Azemiops feae (assembly GCA_023970755.1). Lineage (NCBI taxonomy): Eukaryota > Metazoa > Chordata > Lepidosauria > Squamata > Viperidae > Azemiops > Azemiops feae. Next base: position 7,091 of record JALGBA010000078.1, on the reverse strand, counting down.
GATGGATGGATTAATGAAAAAATGAACCAATGGATGGATGGATGGATGAACCAATGGATGGATGGATGGATTAATGAATAAATGAACCAATGGATGGATGGATGGATGGATGAATGGATGGATGAATGAATGAACCAATGGATGGATGGATGGATGGATGAAAGGACTGATGGATGGATGAAAGGATGGATGGATGAATGAACTGATGGATGGGTGGATGGATGGATGAATAAACCAATGAATAAATGGATGGATGGATTAATGAATAAATGAACCAATGGATGGATGGATGAACCAATGGATGGATGGATGGATGAATTGATGGATGGATGGATGGATGGATGGATAGATGAATGGATGGATGGATGGATGGATGGATAAATGAACCAATGGATGGATGGATGGATAAATGAACTAATGAATGAATGGATGGATGGATAAATGAACCAATGAATGAATGGATGGATGGATTAATGAATAAATGAAACAATTGATGGATGGATGGATGGATGAATGAACCAATGGATGGATGGATGGATGGATAGATGGATGGATTGAAAAATGAACCAATCAATGGATGGATGGATGAATAAATGAAACAATGGATGGATGGGTGGGTGGATGGATGAATGGATAGATGGATGGGTGGATAAATGAACCAATCATGGATGGATGGATGGATGGATGGATGGATAAATGAACCTATGGATGGATGGATAAATGAACCAATGAATGAATGAATGAATGAATGAATGAATGAATGAATGAATGAATGAATGAATGAATGAATGGAAGGATGGATGGATGGATGGATGGATGGATGGATACCAAAGCTGCTCTGTTTCTGGCAAGGAAGCCCACAGATGCTTCAACTTTCAGGGTGGTCTTTTGGGGGGTGCCTTACCCCAAATTTTGTTCCAATTTCCACCCCCCACTTTGCCCACTGCCTCCCTCTGACCAGGGCAAGCCTGCTCTTGTGCCTCTCACCAACTCTGAGGGGGAGGCCACCGGAGGTGACCCTTCTGCTCAGCCCTTCCCCCTTCCATCAGTCCTGCCCCATGTCTAGACAAAAGGAAAACAGAGTCGCTGGCTGACGGATTACCGCAATTGGCATGATCGATTGGCTGTTTCGCCTGCCGTCGGTTTCCGAAACGGGGTCCTCATCCTGGAGCCTTTTCAGGAGGGGTCTCATAATCTTCCTATTAGCATAGGGGTCTGCAACCAGCGCCCTCCATATCTCTCTTGCACTTCTGCAGAGGTGGAAAAAAATAGATTTGGACCAATCAGATTCTTTCCCCCTTTCAGAAGAGACTGCCAGTCCAGATATGAAAAAGCTCCCAATGGAAGAAAGGATTAGAAAACTGATGGAGCTTGCAGTGATGGTCAAATTAACGGCTTTAATCCAAGAAAAGAAATGTACAGGTAGTTATCCCAAAGATGCTTTTTCACGAGGCAACGGGACTGTTTTGCTTCTTTGTTTTTTCCTTTGAAGACGTTTCGCTTCTCATCCAAGAAGCTTCTTCAGCTCTGACTGGGTGGTGGGGAATGGAAGGACTTATATTCCTTGCAGACAGCTGGTCATTTGCATTCTTTCTGCGAGTCGTTCAAGCTACCTGGAAGCTTATCTGTGTCTTCAGGGTCGCCACCTTCAGTCTTACAAAACAAAACAAATATCTCTCCTGGACGTCAAGAATCAATGAAACCCTTCCATTCCCCTTCAGTCAGAGCCAAAGAAGCTTCTTGGACGAGAAGCGAAACGTCTTCAAAGAAAAAAGAAAAACAAGAAAGTCCAGTTGCCTGGTGAAAAAGCACCTTTGGGACAACTATGACCTGGATGAGTGCGAATCTCCACAGACATTTATACAGGTAGTTCTGGACTTACAACAGTTCATTTAGTGACCGTTTGAAGTTACAACGGCATTGAAAAAAGAGACTTAGGACCAGTTTTCACCCTTATGACCGTTGCAGCATCCCCAGGGTCACATGATCACAACTCGGATGCTTGGCAACTGACTCATATTTATGACGGTTGCAGTGTCCTCATGTATCCCCTTTTGCCACCTTCTGATCAGCAAAGTCCGTGGGGAAGCCAGTTTCACTTGACAACTGTGTAACTAACTCAACAACTGCAGTGGCTTATTCAACAGTCGTGGCGAGAAAGGTCGTAAAATGGGGCAAAGTTCACTTACTGACTGTCTTGCTTAAGAACAGAAATTTTGGGCTCAGTTGTGGTTGTAAGTCAAGGACCACCTGTGTATATTTCTCTAGGCTGGTATCTCCCTGTGAAAGAGGAAGGGTTGCCAACTGCATGTGGGCTAAGTTGCTCCTGTGCCTTTTCAGCTTTTCATCTGCAGCAATGAAAGCCTTCCGAAGCATGGACACCCTTGTCCACTCCCGAAGTTTGTGCTTTTCAAGGCACAGGAAGCCCTGGCAGGTAAAAAAGTGGGCAATTCCCCTGCAACAACTCCTGAGAAGTTGCTAAGCCACACCGCACCCTCCATGGCTGATAGCTGGGTTGGCCATCCCTCAGGGAGAGCATCTTTGCCACCTGAAGTGCCAGGTAACCCAGAACTGACCGAGGATGGGGATGTTTCTAGCAGCAGTGTGTCTATAAAAATAACCCAAAGGTGCTTTTAACAGAACAACAGAATAACAGAGTTGGAAGGGACCTTGGAGGTCTTCTAGTCCAACCCACTTCTCAGGCAGGAAACCTTACACCAGGGGTGTCAAACTCGCAACGTCATGTGACATGTCGCGATGTATCGTGACTTTTCTGCCATTGCCGGCAAGGGGTAGGTGCGGTTTTGCCATGACACATCTGGCCCGTGGGCCGGCAGTTTGACACCCCTGCCTTACACCATTTCAGACAAATGACTGTCCAGTCTCTTCTTAAAAACCTCCAGTGCTGCAGCATTCACAACTTCTGGAGGCAAGTTGTTCCACTGATTAATTGTTCTCTGTCAGGAAATTTCTCCTTAGTTCTAGGTTGCTTCTCTCCTGCATTACTTTCCATCCGTTGCTTCTTGTTTTGCCCTCAGGTGCTTTGGAGGATAGGTTGACCCCCTCTTCTTTGTGGTAGCCCCTCAGATATCAGAACACTGCTATCATTTCACCCAAGGTCCTTCTTTTCTTTCATTAGACATTCCCAGTTCCTGCAACCATTCTTCAAATGTTTTACCCTCCAGTCCCCTAATCATCTTCTTTGCTCTTCTCTGCACTCTTTCTAGAATCTCAACATCTTTTTTACATCATGGCGACCAAGAAAGTTAAAAAAACCCAAGAAAGTCCAGTTGCCTTTTGGAATGCACCTTTGGGACAATCATGACCTGGATGATTGAGACAAGCGGCCTACGAACCTTTCAGAATTCAAATCAACTGTACAGCCAACCAGCGATGACACCGACCCTCAACCAACCCACCGCAACTCCCCCCAACCAGCACGTGACCATCACAAGACTCATCACAAGATCTTCACCCGTGACCCACAGCTGACCCATCACAAGACCCTCACCCGACATGACCTCCACATCACAACACAAGGCCCTTATAAACAGAGGAACACTAACATCCCCTAAACTTTGCTGAAGATGTTACCCAGCCTGGTAACGAAACGTTCGGAAACCAAGCAGAAGCTCGGAGGACGAACCTCCACCCTCATCCTCCACCCGAGCTACAGATATTCTCCACTATCACGAATGATTGAGGATCTCCATAATGATAAGAAAGCAGGAGTCCTCATCTCCTTGAGGTTCTTACTGGTCGCAATCCGGGGAGCACTCCAGGAGAAGGTCCACCACCTGGTTTACCCGTTTTGAGGCCAGGTGACACACGGACTTCAGGATGTTTTCTTTTGTGGCCGGTTCAGTGATGTTCGGGAGATGGTGGTAAATTTCCCTGAGGATTGTGGGTAGCTACGGCAAAACAGAGATCAGAGGGATGAGATCCAGTGTCGGTCTCCACTGGAGATGCAGTGGAGTTGATCATTCCCACCCATTGGGGGAAAAAAGTGGCCCCCAGAATGTCAACATTTGCCTTACATTTTGGGGAAAAAAAATCTGATTTATCAAGCCCCGTGTGATATGGACAACACTGAACCGAATTCGCACTGGCCACGGTAGATGTGCAGAGGCCCTCTATAAATGGGGCAAAATATCATTACAGAATTGTGACTGTGGGCCTAAAAAAAAAAACCTATCCAACTGGGTCTCTAAATAAAGTTTTCATGAAAACAATATGGCTATTTTATTTTTCCCTTACCTTCTTCTGGAAGGTTTACCCAACTTTATAGCCTTAAGATCACCTGGTGGTCTCCCATCCAGCCCTAACTTTCTTAAAACCAGCCAAAGTGTTGTCATCACCAAGAGGTACTCAGAACACAAGATCTCATCCATTCTCGTCATTCTTTTCTACAAAATCTCCTATATCCCTTTTGCTCCAAACCCTGCATTTTCTTACTTCCTCCATGTCCTTCGCACATTCCTCAAGGAAGGAGTTGAGTAGTACTCCTGCAGCCTGTGAAACGGTCTTGTCCTCGTGCGTGAAAGCCTCAAGGGCTTTCAACATCAGGTCTGTGATCTGCATGGGGGAGAGATGCTCACCAAAGGCCTATCGGAGAGAAGAAAAGGAGACCACACAGAGATGAATCAGGGTTTTTGACTCCCTTCTCTCTACAAGTCAAGTGGGGTGGGTTTCAGATACCTTGACCCGGATTTGGGGAAAGGACATCACACAGAGAGACAGGGCTTATTCCATGTCATCGATCACGTCCACTGATATTAGGGTGTGGGTAAAAAGAAGCTAACATGGCAGCTGCAATTGCCTATTCCTAGCCATTAGAATAGAATAACAGAGTTGAAAGGGACTTTGGAGGTCTTCTAGTCCAACCCCCTGCTCAGGCAAGAAACCCTATAGCATTTCAGACAAATGGTTGTCCAATCTCTTCTTAAAAACTTCCAGTGTCGGTGCATTCACAACTTCTGAAGGCAGGTTGTTCCACTGATTAATTGTTCTAACTGTCAGGAAATTTCTCCTTATTTCTAGGTTGCTTCTCTCCTGGATTAGTTTCCATCCGTTGTTTCTTGTCCTGCCTTCAGGTGCTTTGGAGAATAGCTTGACTCTCTCTACTTTGTGGCAGCCCCTGAGATACTGGAACACTGCTATCCTGTCACCTGTAGTCCTTCTCTTCATTAAACTAATACCCAATTCCTGCAATCGTTCTTCCTATGTTTCAGTCTCCAGTCCCCTAATCATCTTTGTTGCTCTTCTCTGTGCTCTTTCTAGAGTCTCAATGTCTTTTTTACATCGTGGTGACCAAAACTGGATGCAGTATTCCAAGTGTGGCCTTACCGAGGCGTTATAAAGTGGTATTAACCCTTCACATGATCTTGATTCTAATACATTCTTATACATTGATCCCATAGATTGTATGGGATGGATAGCCAAACTCCAGCCCTTGGATCATGCTGTCCCCACTGTTATATTGGCTTTTTGGAGCATCTCCAGGTCCTGAGGAGGAGGACAGAAAGGAAGGTCAAGAAGAAGCAGGGCAAAAGGCTGGACTAAAACCTACCTTAGCCATTTTGGGGATGTTCTTGTGAAAGATGCCTGAGCCCGAACCGAGGAAATCCTCCCTTTGCCATCTGACTATATTCCCCTTTTTGTTCTTGGGCTTCTTCTCCATCTCTTTAGCTTTGCAGGGAGGGAAAAAACCACAAGGTCAGATTTTGGCCTTCAGAACTTCTGAACCTCCCTCGCCTGACTGCTGGTTTAGTCGTTCCAACCGAGGAGAAAATGTGGAGCTCAGGGCTGAACTGTGGGGTTCCTGGTGCTCTCTGAGCTTGGTGGTTTTCTTGCAGACGTTTCATGGCCCAACTAGGTAACATCATCAGTGTGTTGACCCAGAATTAGGGGACAGCATAGGAAGTATCAGTTGTGAATATGTGCAGTTGGCCCTGCTGTCTTTGGGCACTTGCAGAGTCATGGATGCAGGTCATGAAAGGGCAGCAAGGAAAACAGCCCATGTCCTAACCCACCCGGGAACGTACGATGTCTTTAGGGAAACCCCCCAAAGGGAACATTTTTAGCTACTTCTGCTTTCTCCCTTCTTAGCTACAGTGTGCCAGACTTACTGGGTGAAACCTTTATCTTATGTGTGTCAGCTTTGCCGGGTGGATTGCTTATGTAATCAGAAGGAATAAATACAAGGATTTCTTCTCATTCGGGGCTTCTCTCTTTTAGAGGAGCTGAATAAAAAGGTAAAGCTTAAAGGGAAATTCTGGGTTCCTGTATTTTTTTATCAAGCAAAACCTCAGAACCTGCAGAGCGAGTGATGATGACATCAATACTGAGAGGGCAAAACACTTGTATAGAAACACAGAGAAAAGCTCCCTCCCTTCTAGTACTGATGATGTTACCTAGCTGGATCATGAAATGTCTGCAAGAAAACCACCAAGCTCAGAGAGCACTAAGAACCCCACCCAACTGTCATTACCTGGCACCATCCTCAGGCCCAGGGTGTGTGTGTGTGTTTGTGTGAGTATGTGTGTTGCATACTGTTGTTCTGATGACCTTGCCAAACAAACATTTGCAAACAAAAAAATGGTTGGCCGAGCTCAGCCTTGCTGTGTAGAGTGACAAAAATTCTTGCTACAAGGAAAAGGAACCCGGGCAGGGGAACCCCAGTTTGGGGCATCTTTGCATTAGGGTTTGTGATGCTAAACCAGGCATGCGCTCTCTCTCTCTCCCCTCCCTCCCTCTCTCTGTCCTCCCTCCCCTCCCTCTCTCTCTCCCTCCCTCTCTCTCTGTCCTCCCTCCTTCCCTCCTTTCTCTCTCCCTCCCTCCCTCCCTCTCTCCCTCCCTCCCTTCCCTCTCTCTCTCCCTCTCTCTCCCCTCCCTCCCCTCCCTCCCTCTCTCTGTCCTCCCTCCTCCCCTCCCCTTTCTCTCTCCCTCCCTCTCTCTCTGTCCTCCCTCTTCACTCCCCTTTTTTTCTCTCCCTCCCCCCTCTCCCCCCTCCACTCCCCTCCCTCTCTCTCTCCCTCCTCCCCCCTCCCTCCCCCTCTTTCTCCCCTCCCTCTCTCTCCCTCTCCCCCTCC